>JBCNJP010000003.1:22666326-22733218 GCA_039602395.1 Deinandra increscens subsp. villosa
AAAGATTTTGATGCTGCAAGGAAAATTTTTCAAAGGGAAAAGAAAGCATACGGTACTCTTACAATGGCATTACCAACTGAGTTGCTGCATCAATTCAAGTCATGCAAAACATTAAAAAACATTGTATGATACTTTATCGGCAAGATTTGAAGGAAATGGTCAATACAAGAAAAGAAAAAGAAAGGTGCTTAACAAAGAATTCGATAATTTTGAACATTATCCTGATGAAAATATTGTTGCTTTAGTTCAAGGTGTGCACACTTGATGAGTGAGATGGGTGCGGTGAATATCAAGAAGACTGAAAAGGAAATGAAGGAGAAGATTCTGGAAGCTTTACCAAGCAAATTTGAAAATTATGTTATGCTTCTTATGCATGATAAAGAATTTTCAAGTTCATGAGCTAACGGGAAAATTACAAGCTCAAGAGCTTGAAATGTCAACTACAAACAAAATTCCAGCTCAAGTTCAGAATCCAGAGTTGTATTATGGTCAAAATTCTGCAACAATGAATGCTAAATCAAAACCAAGTGTTAGATCTACACCGCCAATAACTTTCTTAGCTGGTAATGGGTCTAGTTTTAAGGATTCTTCACATTGTTATTCGGATGGTTGTAACTTCACCATTCCAATGCAAGCAAGTAAAAATGCCTTTTCTGCAAAGACAACAGAAGATTACAAGGCATTGATATCAGCTTTGACATCATCATATTGTGGTGTTATAACCGGAAGTGTGAGTAATGCTGAATTAGTCGAAGAAGATTATGATCAAATAGATCCGGATAATTTGGAGGAAATGGATCTAAATTGGCAGTATGCAATGCTTGTTAGAAGAGTGAAGAAGTTTTTGCAACGAACAGGAAGAAAAAAGTTTGAATTTGGAGGTAAAATAGGTTTGTATAAATCCGAAGTGAAATGTTACAATTGTTCTAATTTTGGACACTTTGCTGGGGAATGCAAACAACCCAAAGGTGGTCCATCAGGTATTGGAAACAATTATCATAACACTAAGTGAAAGAGCGTGGGACTCGTGAATCGTGATCAACTCATATCAAATGTGTAAACAAAGTAGGAAACAATCGTGTAAATAAAGCTTAATCTCATTCAATAACCAGATACAGATTACAAAGGAGACTCAGAGCTAAAACACACCCAGTTTCACACACATAAGAAAAAACGTTACTAAAATTACAAACCAAACAACTATATATAGGAATCCCGACTGTCCGAACTGGGCATGTGTCCGAACTGCAGTTCGCCTGCGGTTCGCCCACTGTTCGGATAGGGTTCGCCTAGTCTAGGTTTATCTTGATTTTCTTGTTTTTCTTCCAAGTCTTGTCTGATCCAGCATGTTGCCACATTATGTATCAGCACTAAGACTTCAAGAAGTAATAACCAATCATCACAAAATTCATCACCAAAAGCTTTGGTCGTACAAAATGATGAAAGGCATGATTGGAGCACATTACTTCCTGATCCATCAGCGTTTGTAGCTACAGTTGCAAAGACTGACGAGTGTCTAACATATTCTGATTCTGACACAAGCAGTTATGAATCAGTTTTGAATTTTATACGAAGAAAGATAAAGATCTTGCTCAATTGGTTAAAGAACATGGTTTGTTAAAAGAAGAGTTGAAAGTGTACAAAAAGAAGTCTGAAGAGTTTGCTGAAAGGGAATTCAAGTATCAAAATGATAACATAGACTTTGTCACTAAAATTTTACAATTAACTACTGAAAATGATCTTTTAACAACGGATGTTGCCAAATGGAAGAAAGAAAGTAAAGAACTTGAAGAAGTTTTTGATGATCTTTTTGTAAAATCCAAGAATGAGATAGATGTGCTTAACAAGACAAGTGATGAACTTGCTGAACAGATGAAGCTTCTTTAAAAGGAAAACGGTGATATTAATGCCATAATTTTTAAACACCAAGAAGCAAGTACTAACTGGCTTGAAACTAAGACAAAGTTGAATGATGAAAATAAACTTCTGAAACGAAATGTTGAAGTTTATAAGGAAAAGTGGCAAAAGGTCACTAAGGATGTTTTGAAGGCTCATGGTCAGATGATTTGAGATAAATCAGCAACAAATAAAGCTTCAGAAAAGTTTATCGCTTCATAGAAATAATTGGCTGAAGTTCGAGCTCAGGTATCAGCTGTAAAGTTTGAGAATCTTGATTTGAAGCGTCAATTGCATAATCTGAAGAATTCGCATTCTTTCACAAGCTACTTGTGCAAAGATGAGAATTTCAAGAAGGTTTTGAAGGAGAAAATTTAAATCAAGTTCCACATCCGGTCATTCAGACGGATCCGCTTGCTGAGGTGACACCATATGTTGAAGAAGGTGATTATTCTGAATTTTCTACTCCAAAGCCTGAACAGCAAAAGTGTCGGAAGAAACAGAAGTTTGATAAATCATTTGAGACAAAGAAGTTTGAATATGAGAAGGCTCCAAAGTTTGTTTCCACTACGTCAAAAAGTGGCTTTAGCCACGGTTTTTTTTGTAAAACACCTAGCCACCGTTTTTAAAAAAAACGTGGCTAATGGTAAGAAACACTAGTTTTAGCCACACATATTTTGTACATGTGGCCAAATATATAGCCTTTGGACCCTTGTAACCACGTATTTTTTTTGTTTATGAGACAACAACAATCAGGTGCTGTGGCTTTAGCCACTGTTTTACAAAAACATGTGGCACTTATTTATCACACTTAAAAAAGAGTGGCGAAATGCACCAAATGGCCACGGAATTTTTATGGCTTTTTATTCGTGTGACCAAAAAGGAATGCATGGCCACGCTTAAATAATGTTGTGTGACGGAAGAGTAGATTTTATTACTTAGTAAATTGAAAAAAAACAAAAATATTAAGTATATATTATGTGTGGCTAAATGTGAGCAATGGCCACTATTTTTACTTGGTTATGTGGCTAAAAGCTAGTACATATGGCCACTGTTATTAGGTTGTGTGACTAAATAGTAGGTTGTGAGTGACAAAAATCTATTACCCATGGCCACATATATTAACCGTGACTAAATGGTAGGTTGTGAGTGACAAAAATCTATTTTATGGTCACGGTAAAATATTAAATGCGTGACGAAAGTAAACAAAAATCTATTACCTATGGCCACATATATTAATTAACCGTCACTAAATAGTAGCCAATTTTAAATAGTTATCTGTGGTGACGGCGGATATATATCATTACTAGAGGTCAAATCTCTATCTACCACCTCGAGTTTCGGATATAAATCCTATAGTTAATTAATTAATTGTCGATCATCACCACCTGTTTTTTGGTTTATCACCACTCTCTGAAAATGTGGCATTTGCGTCCTCTGAATGTGGAAGTTAGCCCCGAATACGGTAAGTAATCATTTAAATGACTGAAATTCAAATGCGTTAATGTGGAATTTGCGACTCTGATTTGGTTATTTTTCTTAAACATGGGAAGAAGATTTTAGTCTGTTTACTTAGGAGATCTATCACCTAGGGTATTTTGCGAGGCTCAATGGTCGGATACAACACATCGATGGGAGGGTTCGCTACTTCGACGAGGTGGACATTATGGACTGGTTCCATTCACTGATAATCCGAGGGATGTCAGGGCCTTGGCCCTGCACGTCAAGGACGAGGAGGTCATATCCATCTACCTCAATGGAGATGTGGAGGTGTCTTCCTCCTCTCCCTTTGAAGGTACCACAGGCCGCTATGACGATTCAGACAATTTCTCTAGTGGGAGCATGTTTTAAGTTTATGTTGTTTTTTTAATTATATATATTTATAAATAATTAACGGATATCACATCTTTTAGATTATATATGTAATTAATTGTTTATGTGTATGCATCAGATGTGTGTTTTGACTCTTCTTCCTGAAGAATTCTAGTTCATCTGGTTGTTTTCTACATATATTAGGTTGAGTGACTAAATATTAGTGTATAAAAAATTGTATTCAACCATAATGATTTTAGATTCAATTCACTAGATAATGGGTTTAAATACATGGGAATATCCTATAGACTACGAACAAAAATAACAACTTTGGTTATTTATAGTATATATAGTTCATCCTGAAGAACTCTAGTTTATCCGCTTCATTATGAAGAACTCTAGTTTATCATGTTCTATTACTGAATAACTCTTGATCCTGAAGAACTCTAGTTCATTCGGTTCTATTACTGAATAACTCTTTATAATCCTGAAGAACTCTAGTTCATCTTCTCTCAATCCTCATGAACTCAGTGGGTAATTATGACTTTCTTCGTTTAATTTTGACTTGTTAATTTGATTACCAGAAAATCAAAACATTCAACAGATCAATGTCTATATTGCATCTATATGCGTACTAACACGTGTGTATTCGTTGACATGTCAAGCATCGTATTAATATATAGTGTAATTGTTTACAAAAACGGCACGAAAAAGTTACTCTAATTTCTGGGTAAAGGTAATTGATGACGCGTATATATGTGGGTATTACATAAAGGAATATGAGAAAATAATAATGTTTTATAAACTTGATATATGAGTAATATTTATATTCACAACTATTGACAAACATTAATAACATAAGAATAAGATATTCCTCGTTTGTAATCTTGATAATAACATTTTGAAACGATTTGGTGGATCTTGGTATCACTCACATTCTATACCAAAACGAAAATAATCAAAAGTGTCCACACTTTTTATAACCTATGGAACATATGCTATATATTCACTTTTTTCTATTCGCATATCCCTTCATCATTATTGATATATGTCTTTTGAAATTGTTAAGGGTTAGTGAAAGTACAAAAATATAAAAGTATTATCTTCGAACATTCTCAATTCGATGTAGAAAAAATGAAGAGTGAGAATGTGCTAAGTATATGCTATGATTGAACTTGGTTTATATTTTACTTTGGCCTATAAAGGGTTTGGAAACATAGAAGCCACATCAACCAAGTACCTTTTAAGATTATTTAATTGTATGAATGTATTACTGGGTGATTACTCCTTTGGCAGTTAATAAGTCTTTGCTAACACTAACCGCCAAGGGAGATTTGCCCCGCAATACATCAGTTGTACATATGTTATCTATCTGGGGCTATCTTGTCTTACAATTTGTATTTGGAGTGGGTGATGATTTAACTACATACTACTCTAGAAATCATCTTATTGATAGTCACCATTATGGTGTCAAATCCAACCACTTATACCACCAATATTTTTCGCTTTGTCCATGAGAAGCTCACGGATTTGCTTACCGGAGAGGTCACCATCCCTGAATTGCTGCCACTCGAGCATATTTAACTATGGAGTTCTCATCTCATTCACAACCAATGCACCCATAATGCGTTGATCATATTTGAGGCGGGACATTCTTTATGAACCAAGAATATTTTCTTTTCATGACCAATGCGAAATTTACTTCGAGTATTAAACGTGAAATCCGAATGACCATATATTCATCCCTAAGAGGCCAACAATAATTGTAATCTTGTGCTTCCTTATATACCAGCTATTATACATGAGGGTATGGAGCCCTTCACACCTGTTTCTCATCAGTCTTTGGTTCATGATCAAACGATTGACAATTTAAACGCAACAAACTATTGTGTCATATTTTGTTTTAAAACATATATATGTAGTAATCTTTATGAATTGTAAAAGACATTTTATAGTCAGCTCAATAATATATGATTTGTTCAATGACGATTTTACTATATTTGTAGTATTATGAAACTGATAAAAATGTGTCTCTAAATGGAAAGGGATGAAAACATGAATTCCTCTTCAATGAAACATTTTAGTAGTTAGATGAGGATATATTCAGAAAAAGAGTATAAAACCATTTCCGTCTGGTTACGAAAATTAGATAATCTCTTGGGACACAATTTATAATTCAAAATAAAATACAATAAGAAATGAAAAAATAAATATAATTAAAAGGAATTTATAGTTCGATTCCAATTAACGTAACACGAATATAAGATCATATAGAAGTAGAAAGTTGGCCCATGTTTGACTCGATTCTTTTATAAAAGATTGAGAGGTCCCTTTAATAACATGTTTGTCAACTCCAGAAATATTGTGCTGTCGGACTAGACACCAAACCCAAAATTATGTATAGTAAAGTTGCTGGAGGTTGTACATGTTTAAGTATTGGTTCGACATGGTTCACCCTAACAAACAATATGTTAGCACTATAGATGAAACAACATGAAGTTTTTACCAGAGGCGGAGAAATTATTTTAACGAGTAGCACAACTTTTTGGCGGACACCGCCGAAAGAGCAGGGACTAAAGGGGCAGAAAATTCACTTATATTTTCTTCAAACTTGATAATTTGAGCCACATCTTAAAGGGTATTTAGGTTAAATAATAGTTTAATGGTTTTTAAAGGATAACACACGTACATAAAAACCTAAAAGTTAAAAAAAATCATAATATATTTCCATTTTGTATACAGGTTGAGGGGTGGCATGTGCGACCCCTGGACATGCATTAGGTTCGGCCCTTGTTTTCACAATTAAACCTAGATATTAGATAGTATTAAATGTCTTAAATGTAATTTAATTTGATTAATATCTTGCACTAGGTATTAAAACTCTTTCATAACAACTACAGAAATAAGCATTTACTAAGGCCAAATCCGTAGCAAATGCTGTTTTGCTACGGATTTGGTCCCTTACAAAAACCTCGTGGCTAAAAGATTTTGCAACGGATTTTTGCTACCGAAACATATTTGCTATGGTTTTAGTGACAAAAGTAATCATAGCTATTTTAGGTACAGATTTTGCTAAGGACTGTTAGCAAGAGATTTTTAGCTTCAGAATTTCTGCTACGGATTTTTAGCTATGATTTTTGCAACAAATTTTTAGCTACGGATATTTTGTTACGATTTTTAGCTACCGTTTATACTAAGGTGCTTTGACGGATTAGATACGGATTATGCAACGAAATTAAGCTTTAGACTTGGCTATGAAATTATGCTACGGTACCTTGCTATGGATTTTTTTTCACATTTTTACTACGGATTTTTCAATATTTTTGCTACGGATTTTTTGTAACATTTTTTCTACGATTATTCGTCACTTTTTCCGTAAACAATATATTGAAATTTTCAAAGAAATAAACTAATGAGGTAAACGTCTCAACATAATAAATTAAAATAGTCAAATGTCATACACTAACGCTGTGTTCCCGAGTTTACTTAAAGAGGGAAAGGAAGAGAAATAAAATGAAAGGAAAAGAAAGGAAGAGAAGGGGAGTGATTACTTTCCTTCCAAATCCTCCCAAATCAGAAGGAAAGGAAAACAATAGAAAATTACATAACTTTCTCTCCTCTTCCGTTCCTTTCTCTCCGTAAATAAAATTCGGGAACACAACTTTTTTTAGTTTCGTTCCCTTTCCCTCCTTAAGTGAAACTCGGGAACACGAACTTTTTTACACTTCGTTCCATTTCCTTTCCTTTCACTCCTTAAGTAAACTCGGGAACGCAGTGTAAAGATTAAAATTATTCAAAAGCACTACAATAAAGATCCTACTATAGTGTTTTCCGAAACAAAGTCATAAGCTTAACTTGTTGAGAAGTTTGGTGGTAAGCTCTATAACACAAATTGAGCTTTGGCATTCAGTTCCACATTCAACTTCGCATTTTCTTCAACTTTTCCATTCTCTGTTATTTTTTTTCTCTCTCTTGTTTTAGCTCCGCTATTTGATCTTCCAACTGTTGTACCTATAATTAACAAATTAGACCACAACTATAATAATATGTCAAAACCAAATGAATTAAACCTCTAAAATAGTGACCCATAACTTGTAAACTTGTAATATTTTTTTTTAATGCATTCTGGGTTCATTTGCCATGTACAATTTAGATTTCATTTCCAACCCAGTAGGAGATACTAGTCCCCATCTATATATACATATATATATATATATAGGGTGAGGATCCTTCGAAAACTATATATTTTTTTTGCGAAAACCTAAAAACTAACACTAAAACTTTCATAACTTTTACATAAGTTAATATTTTTCTATAAAACTTGCACACAAAATCTTAAAGTTCAATTGTCTTTAATTCAGGAAAAGAAAATGATACTTCGAAAAAAATATTAGTGCATATGTGCACCATTTTCATTAGTACTACACAAAGTCAATTGTCATGCGAAAAAAATATTGTTTGAGTTAAAAACATTAAAAAACACTAAAATATTTATAGAACTAATGATAATTCTACATATGCTGGTATAACTATTTTTTATAGTGCACATGTGTAGCATAAAATTTTAAAAAAATTAAAACGTTAAATCTATTTTCATAGTTAAAGATAACACAATTATAAGATTTATGGTGCAATTTCTTTTTTAGAATATTAATGTATATGACACGTATAAAGTGTTTTTTATTAGTGCACATGTGCAGTAATAAAAAACCACGAAAAGCTAACAAAATTATAATATATTTGGTGCGATTTTTCAAAAAAAAAATAATAACGCATACTATATGTATGAGTTTTGTTATTAGTGCGCATGTGCACTAATACAAAAACGACGAGACATTAAAGTTTTTATAATTTTTTTTCCAAAATTAAAGAACTCATAATTCTAAGGTTTTTGGTGCAATTTAAAAAAAAATATGAACGTATGAAAAAGTTACAAGTGTTTTAGTATTAGTTTTTAGGTTTTCGCAAAAAAAATGTGGTTTTTACATGACCCTTACCCTATATATATATTGTTTGAGTTAAAAAACATTAAAAAACACTAAAATATTTATAGAACTAATGATAATTCTACATATGCTGGTATAACTATTTTTTATAGTGCACATGTGTAGCATAAAATTTAAAAAAAAATTAAAACGTTAAATCTATTTTCATAGTTAAAGATAACACAATTATAAGATTTATGGTGCAATTTCTTTTTTAGAATATTAATGTATATGACACGTATAAAGTGTTTTTTATTAGTGCACATGTGCAGTAATAAAAAACCACGAAAAGCTAACAAAATTATAATATATTTGGTGCGATTTTTAAAAAAAAAATAATAACGCATACTATATGTATGAGTTTTGTTATTAGTGCGCATGTGCACTAATACAAAAACGACGAGACATTAAAGTTTTTATAATTTTTTTTCCAAAATTAAAGAACTCATAATTCTAAGGTTTTTGGTGCAATTTAAAAAAAATATGAACGTATGAAAAAGTTACAAGTGTTTTAGTATTAGTTTTTAGGTTTTCGCAAAAAAAATGTGGTTTTTACATGATCCTTACCCTATATATATATATATATATATATATATATATATATATATATATATATATAATACTATAATATGTATATAAGAGAGAGGGTGTTGAAAATTGAAAATTTAATAAATGTACAAGCCTTTATGCACAATGTACAATTTATTCAACCTAAACCTTTAAACATATCGGTGCCCGCTCAGACCAAACAAGTCTCACCGACTGGCTGGTAATAGATCGGAGACCCCTCGTTTAAAAGCAAGGAATCGTCCTTTCTCTGCTTTTCGTCTGCGATGTAGTGCCAAGACAAGAATCTCCTCTTTGAGGTATGTCTTCACTTGCTTTCATCCTTGAGATAGGTCTATCGCACACATAATTTCCTCCTCTAGTTGTGTCTCTTCATAGCCCTTGTAACCTAACTTAATCGAGTAATCGGTTTCATCATCTCATTGATTTCTTGTTTGTTATGTCTGATAGCAACAATGATCGCGGTTTCTAAGGTTTGGTTGTGACCCTCGACATCTACAGGCTGCCGACCACCAGTGATAATTAGAACTGAGTTTGACACGTATGATCTGTCAATTGGTGTTTGCTTTCGGTTTTATCTCATGGTCAGTAATTCTTTCTCTGCGTTTTGGATCCTATCTTGCTGATTGAAGCCTTCTGAGTTATACTAGTAGTTTGGCGATGTAGAATAAGAGTTAGTGACTTTTAGGTTTGTCTTTTTTAGGGCATCCCCTTTTCCTAGCCTGTTGAATGTCATGGGTGTGTGTGTGTGTGTTTGTGTTTGTTTCACCTCAACCATAGTTTTTAATGCATTGGTTGGCTTTCAGGTCTACATTTGGGTCTTTCCTTTTAATAGAACTTGAACTTATATTGTGGTATTTATCGTTATTTGTGGCTTTATCCATCGGGTTAAAGGTAAGGTCTTTCTTGTTTGGGTGTTTTACGAGTCGGGGGTCTCTTTGGGTGCAGTCTCTTTATCCCTCGGGTTAAAGGTAAGGTTTGTCCTCTTCCCACCCTCCCAGACCCTATTCTTTGAGTGGGATTTCACTGGATATGTTGTTGTTGTTGTTGTTGTTGTTGAGTTATACTAGTAGTTTGATTACAACTTTGAGAGTCCCTCTTGAGTTTATTGTTCTTCCTACCAGATATTAAGGATTAATTCTTGAAGATCAGGTTTATTTTGATCCCTCCCTCCTAGGAACAAAGCATAACTTTTTTTTTTACTTCTTTTTTTGTTATATCATCCTACTATATGTACTTATGCTTCCTTATGATTTTCATATTCTTTTTGCGTATGGTTTTTATTAGTATTGTATTACTGTTTAAATCTTATGAAGTTTGCATAAAGAACTAGAGTTTATGTTAATTTTGATTATTGCTATTTATATGAGGGTTTGTTTTGAGGCCCCAGCGGCAAGAGAGTTTCAATAGAGAGTATAAATGGGTTGTTTTGGGTTATGTTATACATCAAGTCAAATGGGTTAGCTTAAAAGTTTTAACCAAAAAGAAAATGCGTTGGCACACCTCCCAGCCGTAGAGGTGTTAATTTCCACACAATTACAAGTAAATGGTTTGCTTTGGGTTGTGTTTCAACTTTAAACTAAGGTGGGTGACAATGAGTTAAGTTAGAAGTTTTACTACAAATGAAACAAATCTAATATTGTCAAATGGGTCAATTTTGGCCCAAAGTGTATTCGAATGCGGATACTCCGAAACTGTTTAATATAAAGGGCCTTTAGGTTTGGTCATCCAGTTGTATTTTAAGGTGTCCCTCTCTCTCTGAGTTTAAGTGTTAAAAGTCTTAGAGAAAATGTATAAATTCAGGTCTTGTAGGTGTGTCTTTCCCTTTAAAAAAACAAAGAGCCGTGGGTCTAGAACTTTACCAAATTAAGATTCAGGCACATTACTAATCAGAGACCGATGCATTCACAAACATTCGACTTAACCAAAATCAATGGGTTTTGTAAAGTATGTAACTATAACACCCTGATATTTCCGTCTAGGTAACTACGTATCTTAATATGTTTACCTATGTATTTTATTATAATACGTGTTAGAAATGGCAATAAATGAATAAACACGTGTTTTTATGAAAAAAGTGATGAACGGGTTTAGAAATGTTAAGACATGAATGATTACGTCTTGTATACTTGTTTTAATTGAATATATACGTATTTAAGTAATCGTTATGATTAGAATACTAAGGCCTACATGTTTAATAAGACAGGAACAAAGGAATACATGTGTATACGTGTATAATATAGTTACGAACGCAAATTGGTAATTTATGTAAAGGAAAAATAACGAATATGTAATATATATTATCAGACGTATCCCAAGCCTTAGAAAATATTAAAAATATGTTCCATAATGTTTTGATGTATAAAATAATAAAACTATAAAAGTTCAGGGGAGCTAAAATTCACAAAACACAACAAAGAGGGCTAAAATGAAAAATATCAAAAGTTCAGGGGGGGGGGGCTAAAATTCACAAAACTAACGTGGTTTCAATAGAAAATGTTTAGTTGAATGAATAAATGGTTAAAGAATAATGGTTAAATATTTTGGTATAATGCTGTTATGTCTTATACCTGATAAATATGTAAAGGTTATGTTTTGGTATAATGATGTTATGTCTTATACCTGATAAATAATTAAAAGTTATGTTTTGGTATAATGTTGTTATGTTTTATACCTAATAAATATTTGTAAAAAGGGGACCATTAGGTAGGGGTGTTCAAAACCGGATACCCGGAATTTCGGATATCCGAATTTCGGGTATCCGAAAATTTCGGATATCAGTTTTTGTTGTCCAAGTCCAAGTCCGAAATTTCGGATATCCGAAATTTCGGACTAGACTCGGATAGTTAAAACGGATATCCGAAAATCCAGTTTTTTTTTTTAAAACCACAATTTAACCAAAAAAATGACAAAACGACAAAACAAATAAACATATTCCAAGTCTTCAAATACAAATAAACATAAGTTCGACCTAAAAAACGACAAAACAAATAAACATAGTCCAAGTATTCAATAATTCCTTATTTTTTTAATATAAAATTTATTTAATTTATTTAAATTTTCGGATACCGGGTATCCGAAACTTCCGAAAATTTTGTAAATTCTTGTCCAAGTCCAAGTCCGAATTTTCGGATATCCGAGTTTCGGATATCCGAAATTCCGGATATCCGAAATTTTCGGATAATTCGGATACGGAATTTCGGATAATTCGGATACGGATTCGGACTCGGATATTTTTGAACACCCCTACGGCATTAGGCCCAAGAATAAACTTTCAAGAAAAAATGTAACGCTTTTAGAAAAACGTAGAACTCACCTGCTTAAGTTGATCCTTTAAAGTATTTATATCAGGTGATATTAAGGATCCGAGCATAAAGGAAAAAGGCAAGGTTTGAGCAGAGTGAGGTGGGCAAGCTGTTGGAATAAAGTTATAGGGCTGCTGGCATAAGTAATCTAAATAGATGCATATCTATTAATCGTTATCTTTTGTAGTTATAGATAATCGTTGTATATTACCGGGGAGCTTGTACGACCAGTACGACTTTGGACCTTTGAAAAAAGCCGACACTACGGTGATTTTGGCTGATTTAACCCCTAAGCTCCCCCGGGGAATTTTGTCGGATGTGATTGTCAAAGTTAATGAACTTTTCTATCCGGTCGACTTTTTGGTTCTCGATTATGTGTCAGTTAAAAAAACCGCTCAACCAACGGTAATTTTGGGTCGACCTTTTCTAGCTACTAGTCATTCACAAATTGATTGTAGGTCGGGTACCGTTGATATGACTTTTGGCAACCGTAAAATACGGTTGAGTGTTTTTGGGAATGTGACTAACCCTCGGGATGACGATGAATGCTTTCGGGCTGAAATTGTTGATGGTCTTATACCTCCATTTTCCCCTTTTAATGAGGAGGATAGAACCCCCGAGGAGTTTGCTTTGTTTGGCAGGGGATATGCAGATATGGTCAAGGAGATGGAAGCAGAGGATGAGAGCCATGAGTTGATGGCAGTGAGAGATCAAAGACCACCATGGTCTGTTCAAGTGGAGAGTTTACCGGAGCACATAGATTCACAATTAAAGCCTTCACTTTAATCACCTTCTCTAGAACTCAAAGAACTTCCTAAACATTTGAAATATAGTTTTGTTGGAGAAAATAACACTCTTCCTGTCATTATTTCTGCAGGTTTGACTAAGGAGCAGGAAGGAGAGTTGATGAAGGTGTTGGTGAAGCATCGGGCGGCTATTGGATGGACCATTGCATATTTGAAGGGAATTAGTCCATCCATAGTCATGCACAAGATCATTACCGAGGAAGGAGCAAAGCCCGCAAGAGATGCGCAAAGGAGGCTTAACCCAAACATGCGTGAGGTAGTCAAGAAGGAGGTACTTAAATGGCTCGATGCATGTATTATCTATCCTATCTCCGATAGCACATGGGTAAGTCCAACTCAAACTGTTCCTAAGAAAGCGGGAATTCAAATAGTAAGAACGAGAAAGGTGAGGAAATAGCCACCCGACCGGTAACCGGGTGGCGAATTTGCATTGATTATAGGAAGTTGAATTCCACAACTTCCAAGGACCATTTTCCTCTACCTTTCATTGACCAAATAATTGAAAAGTTATCCGGTCAAAAGTTTTGCTGTTTTCTAGACGGTTATTCGGGGTACAACCAAATTGCCATTCACCCCGATGACCAATAAAAGACCACTTTTACTTGTCCTTATGGCACCTTTGCTTTCCGGAGGATGCCATTCGGTTTGTGTAATGCCCCGACCACTTTTAAAGATGTATGATGTCTATTTTTTCTGATATGATCGGGGATTCACTTGAGATTTTTATGGACGTCTCTTCGATTTTTGGTACACGTTTGAGTCTTGTTTGAACCAATTAACACGAGTGTTAGAGCGTTGCATAGAAACTAATTTAGTGATAAATTGGGAAAAGAGCCATTTTATGGTTCAAGAGGGTATTATGTTGGGACACGTGGTGTCAAGTCGTGGGATTGAGGTTGATAGGGCAAAAATTAAAGTAATTTCAACTTTGCCTCACCCACGAATGTTAAGGGTGTTAGAGCGTTTCTAGGACATGTCGATTTCTATAGGAGGTTTATAAAAGATTTTAGCAAAATTACCAAACCTCTTTGCAAATTGTTGCTAAAAGATGAAATTTTTGATTTTAATGATGAGTGTCTAAATTATTTTAACACTTTGAAAAATAAATTAATTAAGGCACCAGTGTTGCAAGCACCCGATTGGTCAACGCCTTTTGAAATTATGTGTGATGCGTCTAATTTTGCTGTTGGGGTAGTTTTGGGTCAAAGGGTAGATAAGAAACCGGTTGTGATCTATTATGCGAGTAAGACTTTAGATGGGGCTCAATTGAATTATACTACCACTAAAAAAGAATTACTTTCAGTTGTGTTTGCTCTTGATAAGTTCAGGTCCTACATATGGGGAAGCAAGGTTATAGTGTATTCGGACCACAGTGCGGTTCGGTACTTGATGGAGAAGAAGGATGTCAAGCCGAGACTCATTCGGTGGATCCTTTTGTTGCAGGAGTTCAATCTGGAAATTCGAGACAAGAAGGGTAGTGAGAATGTGGTGGCGGACCATTTGTCCCGATTGCCCCACATTGAAGCGGAAGAGGATGAATGGAGCATCAATGAAACATTTCCTGATGAACAATTGTTGAGTGTTTCTAATTTGCCTTGGTATGCTCACATTGTGAATTAGTTGGCTGCAGGTACAATTCCAGAACATTGGCCCAAGAGAAAGAAGGTGCACTTGAGAGCTCAAGCGCACAAGTACATATGGGATGAATCGGATTTGTTCAAGGTACGCCCGGATCAAGTGATCCGGAGATGTGTACCGGAGTCAGAGGTACAAGCAGTGTTGGAGTTGGTACACGCATCAGCATGTGGAGGCCACTTTAGTGGGCAGAAGACAGGTCACTGGGTTCTTTCATCCGGGTTGTTTTAGCCCACGCTGTTCAAGGATGCGTTTGAGTTCGTGAAGCACTGCGTGAGATGTCAGCAGATGGGAAGCATCACGAAGCGTGATGAGATGCTTTTGCAACCAATTTTGGTTGTAGAGATTTTTGATGTTTGGGGCATCGATTTTATGGGCCCTTTCCCTAATTCCAATGGTTTTCTTTACATATTAGTAGCGGTAGATTATGTTTCCAAATGGATAGAAGCCATTTCTACTAAGACCAATGACCATAGTGTAGTTTGCAAGTTTGTCCAACAAAACATTTTTTCTAGATTTGGAATCCCTCGTGTGATCATAAGTGATGGGGGATCCCATTTCAAGAACTTTCAATTTGGCAAACTACTTAAGAAGTATTTATAGACCACCGAATTGCAACCCCATATCATCCGCAAACAAGCGGACAAGTGGAGGTTTCCAATCGGCAAATTAAAGAAATTTTGCAGAAAACTGTGCGAACCGACCGCAAGGATTGGTCTTCTAAATTGAATGATGCCTTGTGGGCGTATCGCACTGCTTTTAAAACGCCTATTGGAACCACTCCATATCGGTTGGTTTAAGGAAAGGGTTAGCTCACAGAGCATTATGGGCTGTTAAAGAAGTTAACTTGAGTTATGATGCTGAAGGTAGAGAAAGAAAGCTCCAACTTGGAGAATTGGAAGATTTACGCGATGAGGCGTACGAGAGTGCATCCGCTTACAAGAACAAGATGAAGAAAGTGCATGATTCCAGATTGAAGAAGATGGACTTCCAGGTAGGTCAAACGGTATGGTTGTTTAACTCACGATTGAAGTTGTTTCCAGGTAATCTGAAAAGCAAGTGGACGGGGCCATACCTCATCACAAGTATGGGGGGGGGGGGTATGGTAACTTTGAGATTGAAGACTTGGACGACCACCTGAGGCAGGTAGTCAATAGGCATAGGCTGAAGCCTTATTTGGATTCAGCGGACATTCACGGGCAAATTGAAAATGATGATCACTTTTTGGCGCCCGCATCTGAAAGCCCCGAAACGTGAAAGGGAAGTCGGTCTGGCTGAAGACTTTAAAAACTTATCGCTAACTGGGAGGCAACCCAGCGGTTTGTTTTTCTTGTTGATTTTTGGTGTGTTTTCGTAGTTTTGTTAGATTTTACGTTTTTGGTGTGTTTTCAGGAAATTAGGAATCTCGGGAGTGAATTTGTGCTATACTCTGCATTCCAGGTAAGTTTTAATAAAATTTTCGCAGTACACATGCTCGGTGGTGCCAAACAAGTATTTTTCCAGAGATAGAAAAATTTTGAGGTCTCAAAATTTCAAAACTTTCTGCTAAAAAGGGCAGGGGCGGTACTGTTGGGATTTGGCAGTGGTATTCGGGTCGCCCGGTGACATATTTTAAAATTACGTGACCGATTAGATTAATAGTTTATAAAAGAGTTTACCGAATTAATTTATAATTAATTCTGTAACGCAGCGGAATAAAATATATATATAACAAATTATATATATTAAAACTAATTAATCAATAAACACAAATACCAGTACGCAACAGGATCCGATTACCGAACACGCAAACACAGAAATATAAATAAATAATCTAAACTAATAGCGAGTTTAGATATACCTTGGCGGTGTTGAACAAACGTTCGAGACACCGAGTTTCAACGAACGAGCGCTAGGTTGAAACGGAACGAACCACTTTCGGTCTCAAACGGTTGTCGCGTATCGCGATTATTCTCGTGGTCCGGTGTCGCGTACCCCTACGGGACGGCGTTTATGACACGTGGTCATCACGCATCGCGAGAGTACACTTTGACTTACGTCGCGTCTCGCGAGACTACGAGATCAATCAGATTCAGATCTGATTGCAACCGGAGACGGCTCACGGCGAAAGGCGTCGGGCTCGCGTCGACAGTCGACGGTCCAGCGACGGCAGGCGAGCGGCGGTAGTGGTGGCGGGTGACGACGGCGGACGGTGGCAGCGGCGGCGTCGGCGGCGGCGAGTTCCACGGTGGTGATCGGCGGGTTTTGCGGCGGTGATTGGCGGCGAACCGAGCGGCGGATCAAGGCGTACGAGGCGGCGATCTCTAGACCGTAAGGCGGTCTACGGGCGTTGACTGACGGAACACCCTAACTTGCAACCACCACCAAGTTATGGTGGTGCGAAGATGGCCACCGGAGCATGCGGGTGGCGGCGATCGGCGCGGAAACGAGATCGGCGAATGCCGATCTCTTTTCCTTTTTGGTGTGCGTCGAGAGGAGAGAAAAGAGGAATTACGATCTCCTCTTTTCTTTTTTCTTAGCCGTCGAGCATTATTAGGTGGTTAGGGTTAATCCCCTAATCATCTAATATTTATTAGATGACCAATAATTCGCGACGGGCCCCTCTCGAAAATAAAGCCCATCTCGTACGCGAGCCCACGAGCTAACGTTAGAAAATATTTCAATAACGAATAGCTCGACCGTGAATTAAAATAAAACTACTTTTATTTAAATATCGTTCACCCTTTATTATTAAGCCGGTAATAATAATATTATTGATTATTAATTATTTATAACTATTATAAATAATATATATAATCAAACGTTTCCGTTTCTTTTACCGGTTAACTCTTAAGCGGGTTTAGAGTTCGTTGCACCCGGTGTAACTCTTACGGGTCGTAACCGGGTCGGGTTCAAGATTTGTCGGGTCAGGACACATAATATCCAACAGTCTCCCACTTGGACTGATCGCGACAAGATCTAAGAAACAGACAGAGGTGCTCTAGCTACACATGACTGTCCCAACCAGTTATGACACTTCAAGTCAACAACCAAGGCATATCTGTTGAGAAGCAACTGATATTAGACTTGTGGTAATTCGAAGTCATTGTATCCCTTCTGTATATGACATCAATTGAACGATGGACATGGATTCAATTCATTCTCATCTAATGTTCAATCATTATGTTTCTCGATATAGATTCGAAGTGGTCCAAAACAAACACACAGTAGGTTTGGGTAAGGCCTTACACTTTACACTTGGAATCAACGAGGGCGCCACGATGTCTAGCTGTTGCATGATTAGTGCAAGAGTACAGAATCCCATGTCGACTACATACAGCTCCCACTGAACTTCAGATCCATTCCCAAAAGTAGCCGTTATGACTGGCAGTTACGCGACAGCGTTAAGCTACAATCAAAGAACAGTCTTTGGTAAAGGGGAGGTCGCTCATGTATCTCAGGTCTAAGGATACTAATGAGTATACCATTAATCAAATCCATCTTATGATTGAATCCATGAAGATGGTTTGATGCGAGTTACGTCCAACGTCATTCCCCAATGAGGTCTGTGAGTCTGGATTGTCAACCATTGAGTCCAAAGTCAGAATAGTCTTACTTCAGATTCGTTCCCACGAGTCTGAACGACTACGGACAGTTTAGAATAATACATCTATTCCTCAGCATCATTATGAAATAATGCATGTGAGTTTGGATTGTCAATCTCTTGAGTCCAAACTCATAAGTAGTCTCACTTCAGATTCGTGTCCACGATTCTGATTGACTGTGAGGAATAATATGCATTTATTCATGGATTTAAACGTATTAAAATCGAACACAGTTATAGAATCTAGCTTTACATCTAATCCTTTAGAGGAAGCCGGATGATAATGTATAACTGTTAGAGTTCGTACATCCAAATACTAGTTCAAAACATACATGTAGCGTATATTGGTCGAACATCATTAGTATGAGGTTAATGAGTCTTGCAATTCATTGTTTTACCGACCAGGTTTTGAAATGTGCTATCATTTTGGTTATCCAATATTTCATTGTTCCAGTATTTCTCTGAATAGTGGAATTTCCTCAAAGTGTGCTGGTTTTGTGATCATAGTGATCCTTGGTATTCACCATTGTTACTGTGTGATCACAATGTCTTGTTTGGTTAAAACTCTAACCATGTCAAGAATCCTTCTGAACCTTTCAGACAAGCAGCAGTTTAATGTCACTTGAGTCGGCTAATTAATTTAGATTTAGTTGTGGAATCTGCCACAATGTAAAATCTTTATTATGAGCAAGAGGTGTCTTGGTCAATCATGAAAACTTGTAGTAGTGTATTTCTACATGGTGAATGTTAATACCAATGCAACTAAGTGTATTGTGTTCAACAATTCACAATATCAATATAACTTGCGTACATTGATTTTTCCCTTTTGGTGTCCATAGTGTAACCCTGTACAGTGACAACCTCAGTGTAACTCTGTACAGCGATCTCTCCCTTTCGATGTCATTAATGTAGCTCTGTACAGTGACATCTTTGTTTAATCACATATTCAAGGTGTGATTATATTGCCCCATAAGTTGCTTATAGCTGTGGATCTCTATCCATTAAGAAACTTCTTTTAAATTCTTTGTACCATAAAATCCACATTATGTATAATCACATAAGGATTTTATTCTATCTTTCAGTATATCATCGTCATACGGGTGAGGATTGAAAGAGTGCTCCCACTAGCCTTTATGTAAACACATCAAATTATGGCATTAAGCCATTCTCAGATTCAAGATCTGATATTGCAATTTTGAATTTGCAAGTGTGTTTAAATATGTATTTCCTGTTTAATGCAACAAACTTTTGTTGGTCAGGAAATATGCGAACAATGGATTTGTGACTCTTGAACCACTTCAAGATCACCGTCCTTTACTTCTAGTTCCAGTTAAATAACTTGGGAACTTAACCTTCCATTTCAGAAGCTAGAACACAACTTTCTATCTTCTGTGTGGAATTAGAATTCCATATGGATGGTGGAAGTAGTATCCATTGTTATATGTAGTATCTAACGAGAATAAATTCTCATTGTCAAAAGACATTCGATACTAGATCTATCAAGCGAGTGGTGATGAAGAGAGTGATACTCAATAAGGGCGTGTATGGCAAATACTTCCTATATATCATCTTTCAAGCGTTGACAAGCATCGTTTGATTCCTATCATGTGCTCAGGCCAAGGCTGAGCACGTAGGACCAGATTAGTGAAAAATCTTTCACATATCTTAAGATGATTTTAGGGTTCGTCAAGCTTAGGTATTCTTTATTACGATCAGACTTAGAATTGTGATCGTATTTGTAAAGCTGGTTCTTTGACTTCATTTTGAAATGTTCTTGTACAACTCAAGAATTTTCATTGATGCTTATAACCATAAGCATATTTACTATGACTACCGTCATAGTTATGAAGTAACTTTTATGATTCTTGTTATATGGTTCTTTTAGGTTTGCCAACACAAGAGTGTCTAAGCCTAGAAAGAACATTTAACAGTTCACTCGAATGAGTGAAGGATTTGGTTGTGAGTTTGTGAAAGCACGACACGTATCAGGAAACTTAATCCCATGGTGGATCATAGGGTCCAGTTGGGGCGTATCCTTTTACGCATGTCTTGCTTACACGAATAAGTCACAAACAAGAATCATTAGAACCAGGTATGTTTCATAAAGAAACATTAACTTATGTTATTAGTCTGATATAAAATCAGTGAAAAGCAAAGTATTAATCCCAGACGAGCTAGGTCAAAACAACCACTTGTTTTGAATACTACCAAGGAGTGAAAGACATGATTGAAAGCAAATGGCCTAAAAGGGTAATTCGAATCATGTGTCCCTCGATTTAAGCTTTTCTTATTTTCACGTTCCTACAAGGCATGCATGCATGCGTTGGGGAATACTCGTGAAAATCTAATAACATTAGTTTGAATACCAACAGAGAAGTCTAACGTTCTCCATTTTCTTTGAGCTTAACGGGGTAGTGTATAGTACCCGATTTGTTGTTCATGGAGCACTGGTGCTTGTCATGATGATGCAGCAATGATCGTACAAATCTTTTGCCATGGGCGTTGATGCCAAATGATCACAGCATTTTATTGCCCTTAGAGTCGATACTCTTTTCTTGGTACGAGGCATTTTAACACGGTAGCAATCACCTATGACACACGAAGTGTCAATTGAGCATAATGCTATCAACTGGTTGAACTTTTCACTAAAGCACACAGTATTACTGGTTCTATAGTAGTGAAAAGGTATAAGCCCAGATACTCGTGGGGTAACCAAGTTGAATCAGGTGATACTGGTACCCTTTCATCTTAATGACATGGTCCTATAGAGAAGAGCCTTGCATGGAGCTCTTCTCCATATAGAAACGAAAACATGCAGTTAAGCTTGTTTGTTATGTCATTGATACTCAAGTCTTGCATTTTGCTGACTATCAGGAAATATGCGAGCCTGCATAATATTATCTACCTTAGAGGTGTTAGTATTATGTTATTTAATCCAGGCGCGTTGTATTCCTATAAGGAACACAACTACGGCGATTGGGCTCTTCAAGACATAGAGTTTGTGAAAGAATGTCAGAACATCTTCTGAGTTTGTTTCAACAAGATGAAAGTTGGTGTTATTTGATTTGTCCTACTGGAGGACTGATTTAAAAGGGATAAGGGATTTGTTTTCATTAGCCGTTATGAAATGATAAGCAAAGCACAATACATTAGTATTTTCGATGTAAAGTATTTTCTTATTATAAATTGGTAAGATTTATTTTATAAGAAAATTGAGAATTCGATTAGACAAGTTTACTTGAGACCGCCAAATGAGCCTCAGGAGCAAATTTGTGTAACCAAAATGACAGCGGGTGTCAATTGCGAAATCACAGTCACAACTCTCGATATGAGGCCGCTATATACATACTTGTATATTTTGCGATACGTTTAGCCTCATCCGTGCCCACTTTAGCAATACACATCCGTAGCGCGGTGTTGAAATACTCCAACACTACGAACATATACATCTAAAGCGATAGTAATCCTAAATGGTCGATGCGACGGACACGGTGTTGAAATACTCCAATGTCCTCACCTCAGAAGGTACCCTCGGCACCAAGTGCGGTGTTGAAATACTCCAACACTGATGCTCCGGTAAATACGTTCCAAGTTCGACTTGAGATGGGATGGCACGAACTATCAGTTTTTTAATTACCAGATAGGGATATTAAAATCAATTTTAATATTGGTGATCGTTGGACGCAACCGATAAACCCTATCATCACTCGGGACATTCATTTTAAATAACCTATTATGTAAAAATACAACTAGGTTGTCGCGAGTTATGTAACCAGTCAAAAGTTAATAAACGACTTATTAAGTTTGATTGAGTTTTATAAAGTTTGAAAATTTTCAAAGAAAAACTCATTAAGGTGGTTACATTAAAATTTAGGTCAAGTTGTAAAGGCTTTTAGAACTTGTAACCTATAGATTGTATTCTCAGTTTTAAAACCATTTTAAAAGGATTTCGGTGTTTTAGTTGGTGTGTAATACGACTTTAAACCAAGCAACCAAAACAAGCAAAACGAATATGTATTCGGCCATTAGGGTTTTGGTCTTGCTAGAGCCTTTTAGCGAGACCAAATGGGTCACGGGACAAAAGTATAAAACAACCACAAGGCAGACATCTTCATGTAGCGTGCAGGTTTAGTAAGCTCCCACTGACCTCAAGACGCCTCTTGACATCGATTGGATCTTCGGGTCTTCTTGATGACAACTTTTGCCAAAGTAGAAGATATCGTAAAAGGAAAAACCTAATTACAATTTTGAACCCAAAAATGTGGGCCAACCCAAAGTCTAAACTATTATAATAATGGGCCAAAACAAGGGCCAAACCATAACAGTAAAATAATCAAGCAACAGTCAAATAAGGGTCGGGCCGAATACATATAAAACACAATCAAAACAAATTGCAATTTTAATTGGTCAAAATAAAGTTGACCAAAATGCAATTTAATTATGCAACACAAATAAAAACTGATTCGCAACTTTCGGGCGTATAGCCCCAGTTTGCGAATCCACCGGTTTAAAATCGACCGGTTCCGATTTGCGCGTGGTAATCAAGGCTCTGATACCACTGTTGGGATTTGGCAGTGGTATTCGGGTCGCCCGGTGACATATTTTAAAATTACGTGACCGATTAGATTAATAGTTTATAAAAGAGTTTACCGAATTAATTTATAATTAATTCTGTAACGCAGCGGAATAAAGTATATATATATAACAAATTATATATATTAAAACTAATTAATCAATAAACACAAATACCAGTACGCAACAGGATCCGATTACCGAACACGCAAACACAGAAATATAAATAAATAATCTAAACTAATAGCGAGTTTAGATATACCTTGGCGGTGTTGAACAAACGTTCGAGACACCGAGTTTCAACGAACGAGCGCTAGGTTGAAACGGAACGAACCACTTTCGGTCTCAAACGGTTGTCGCGTATCGCGATTATTCTCGTGGTCCGGTGTCGCGTACCCCTACGGGACGGCGTTTATGACACGTGGTCATCACGCATCGCGAGAGTACACTTTGACTTACGTCGCGTCTCGCGAGACTACGAGATCAATCAGATTCAGATCTGATTGCAACCGGAGACGGCTCACGGCGAAAGGCGTCGGGCTCGCGTCGACAGTCGACGGTCCAGCGACGGCAGGCGAGCGGCGGTAGTGGTGGCGGGTGACGACGGCGGACGGTGGCAGCGGCGGCGTCGGCGGCGGCGAGTTCCACGGTGGTGATCGGCGGGTTTTGCGGCGGTGATTGGCGGCGAACCGAGCGGCGGATCAAGGCGTACGAGGCGGCGATCTCTAGACCGTAAGGCGGTCTACGGGCGTTGACTGACGGAACACCCTAACTTGCAACCACCACCAAGTTATGGTGGTGCGAAGATGGCCACCGGAGCATGCGGGTGGCGGCGATCGGCGCGGAAACGAGATCGGCGAATGCCGATCTCTTTTCCTTTTTGGTGTGCGTCGAGAGGAGAGAAAAGAGGAATTACGATCTCCTCTTTTCTTTTTTCTTAGCCGTCGAGCATTATTAGGTGGTTAGGGTTAATCCCCTAATCATCTAATATTTATTAGATGACCAATAATTCGCGACGGGCCCCTCTCGAAAATAAAGCCCATCTCGTACGCGAGCCCACGAGCTAACGTTAGAAAATATTTCAATAACGAATAGCTCGACCGTGAATTAAAATAAAACTACTTTTATTTAAATATCGTTCACCCTTTATTATTAAGCCGGTAATAATAATATTATTGATTATTAATTATTTATAACTATTATAAATAATATATATAATCAAACGTTTCCGTTTCTTTTACCGGTTAACTCTTAAGCGGGTTTAGAGTTCGTTGCACCCGGTGTAACTCTTACGGGTCGTAACCGGGTCGGGTTCAAGATTTGTCGGGTCAGGACACATAATATCCAACAGGTACGCCCAGAATGACCACCATTAGGGCGGTACGCCCCAAAAATACCTCAAGATATTTAGATTTTAATTTTCGGGCAATACTCCTCGTAGTTTTTTGGTTAGGGCGGTACGCCCGATATTTGAATGAGAAAAAAATAATAAAACCCTAAACGGGTCGGTTGTCTTCACAACCCAACCCACCACCGCTCACCTTTTCTCTCTCGATCAAACTTCCACCACTGCTACCGCGTGTTCTCGGCCGACCCACCACACCACCACCATAGTTCAATCGACGCCACCGCGGCTTAATCGACCCCCACCGCCGCTATTTCACCGAGTTCACAAACCAATCGAAGCTGGCACCACCGCCGCGATGCCGCAGTCGCTAATTCCGAGTACAACTACCACCATCACAGACCAATTCTGAGCTAATTCCAGGTTTCCTCTCTCGTTTTCTTTAGTTTAATGTTGGTAGATTAGGTATTTTTACATTTTTTAGGAAGTGTTGTCATTTTCGTTTAATGAAACCAATATTGAACCAATGTACACGAGGAAATGAGGTTGATTGAGAGTGGGATTAGGATTAGATGGATCGGTTTCAACCGATTTCGGTTTTTTTTTTGCGCCACGAATTGGGCGGCGTACCGCCTAGGTCATCAACATTTGGGGTTGTACGCCCCAAATTGAAATTAGGGTTTCTTGCAATTAAATTGGGCGGCGTACCGCCCCATTTGAGCAATTTTTGGGCGTTACGCCCTGGGTTTAATTTGACAGAATTTTTTAAATTTTTCTAAAACCCATTTTTGGTCTGCTGGAGCAGTTAGGTCAGCTTGAGAGGATCAGAGGGTTGATTACTGATAGATAGAGGAGGGCGTTGACACCGGATGACCACCAGTACTTGGAGCTTACGGTGGAGTTTTTATCGACGTTTCAGGTGGGTCCGGGGAAGTTTGGAAATGGGAACACCTTGTCATTTGCTTTAGGCCGTCAGACTCATCACATGAGTATTCCGGAGTTCGCGGTCTTGTCTGGATTGTACACACAGGAGGAGGTTGAGGCACCGGCGTTTGCTGCGATGCCGAGAGGGGTTTTCAGTTGAGCACACCCTCAGAGGTTACTGATGTGCAGATTGCAGTGTTTTAGGACACGATTGGGACTGTGTCGTACAAGGATAGTTTGATAGAGTCCCAGATTCATGATCCCATGATTCGGTATTTACACGGGATTATCGCGTGTACTATTCTCGGCTGTCGGTCTGGCGTTGAGAAGTGCACGAAGCTGGATATGGCGGTTTTGCTGTCGATCGTTGAGGGACATGACCTCAACATTGCTGGGGTGCTGATTTTTTCATTTTCTAGGAGGAGGTCGTCGGGGAAGGGCGTTCATTTGAGTATGGGGCCCTATGTGACTAGGTTAGCAAGGAGATTGGGAGTTTTTGGTCCGGGTAGGTATTTGGAGACACATTTGACAGTTGGTGCTGACACTTCTCCGTATGAGTTGGGTGATATGCGGCTTGCTACTATGGTGACTATGGCTGATCCCCCATAGTGGGAGGCCGTCAGAGATGTGGTTGTACAGGGGGATGAGGCTGCTAGGGCCGCGAGGCGGCGTAGGATTTTGCATCAGGTGGAGCGACCATTGAGGCCGAGACCAGAGAGGCAGCCGAGGGCTGACCAGGTGACACTAGAGATGGTACAGGAGACAGTCCTGGATTATGTTGATGTGCGTTTTGAGAGGGTCGAGCGGGCTATGCGTTATATGATGTCACAGCAGGGTATGGATATCCCTGATTTTTTCCAAGATCCTGAGGATGATGTTGGTGGTGATGATGAGGAGGGAGATGATGATGAGATGGATGTTGAGGGGGATACTGATGCAGGTGCTAGTGGAGCTGGTGATGATGATGCTAGAGATGACGAGGAGTAGGATGTCGGGGTGCTGATTTCACTACCATTGCTGACCGGTTTTGTTTCTTTTACCCTGTACTCTTTTTGGTTAATTTGTTTTCATTCGATCATCGTCTGTATGATATTATACTATACTATACCAGGGGTACTATATGGGGTAACGGTTGGGTGGTTGTGATTTATTTTGATCTGTATATATATGGTATGATGGTTGTGTTTCTTAGTAGCACCACGATTGAGATGTGACATTCCCGCATTACTTCTTCCATCCGATTTCTGGAATTGACGATCTGTTACGAGAGGGCATTGGCACGACTTTCGAGGAGCTTTCACGATGTTATCAGGGGAGTCTGTTCCAACTTGTTACTTTTCATTTATTTATTTTTCTTTTTATTTATTGTTGCATTTTATTTTATCTTTAGTTTATTATATTTTTATCGTTCATGTTTGTATATTAGTCATGTGTGTGCCTCCTATCACATTGAGGGCAATGTCTATTATAAGTGTGGGGAGGGGGACAGGTCGTCAGTTAAATTTTTAAGTTGTTTGAATTTTTTTAGTTGTTTGAATTTTTAGGTAGTTGTGTTATTTTGTAAAAAAAAGTAAAAATTACAAAAAAATCCAAAAAGATTTTTCATTTTTTGAGTCATTTTTAGTTTTAGTGTTTTGAGTCGAATCTGTTTTTGGAAAAATTGCCGGTACATGGAAAATGATAGTACAATTGGGAGTCGATTTTCAGAATAAAATAAAGATAAAAAAGGGAAAAGTGGTAGGTAAAGGAGCGAATTGGAAATGTATCTAATTTGTGATTTGTCGATAGGCACAGCTGATTTAGTAAAGCTTAATTATCCCTTTGTGTTTATTTTGTATAAATATGTAATTAAATTAGTCTGCTAGTGGGTTCCAATTTTAGGAGTTAGAGTGAGGTTGAAACTGATGATTAGGAGGAAAAAGACCTGTTTAAATTAGAGACTTATATATCCTCAGAATAAATTGGCACGTTATGATCTTTTTGCGAAAGCAAATCCGAGAAATAACGACGCCCCATCTTTCTATATTTGAGCATATTAGGTAATAAATTGGTTAATAATTTTAGAGTGAAGGGACAAAATACCCACGTACGAACTAAGGATAGTATACCGTGGTAAGTGCCTCTGATGATGTTCCGGATCTCGCGGGCAAAATACTCATGTATGATTTGGGGATGGCATCTTGCAAAACGTACGTCTGATGATGTCCGTTGGTAAGTATAGTTAAAATTAACCAACTATAAATAAAAAAATAAAAAAAAGAGAAAAAGAAAAGAATAAAAAAATAGAAAGCAATAGTAGATGAATAAATGCTCAAAAATTTCACTCATCAATTCAAATCCATCATTCTTGGGATATATGAGTATCTGATTTAACGAGGATGGGGAAAATTTAAATATTTCATCTTTATTACCCTTTGCTTTGACCGAATTTGAGTTGGGATTAGATTGAGCTAGAACTTTCTAAGGGTAGGACACATAGGTAGATTGATATAATTGATTGGTAATTTATATAAACACTTTGGGGGCTCAAAGATCAATGGTTGGGTTTAGTCGGATAGAAATATCCGCAATTGCAATTAGTATATATGAATACATTGTGGAATACGGAATTGAATTGGTTGATAAATTAAAATGTGAATGATTTTGAGGTTGATGTCTCAATTATGATTCCATGGCAGTTTTTCCGAGACGGAAAAAGTCAATTGTGGGGATATGATGTTAGTCCAATGTGTCGTCGTTATTGCTATTTAATTTACTAATTTTATTGACATTAACGGTTGGATTACATTGCATTTACACGGTTTTTGTATTCTAAGGTACTAGGAGCTATACAGGTGAAATCTAAGCTGTTATAAAGAAATTTGAAGCTGATCGGTACAGAGTTTGAGAAACGATCGGGAAGCGGATGAAGACTTAGAAGAAAATAAAGAAAGTTCCTGAGATGCAGTTTGGGGCGGTCGCTCGGAAATAAAGCAGTTAGGGCGGTAAGCCCGTGAATTGAAGAAACCGACCGAATTTACAAAATCGGACGGTACGCCCAGGATTCCATATTCTGGGGCGGTACGCCCCAAATCGGTCGACAGAAAATTAAAATTAGGGTTTAGTATTTAAACTTCATTATTAAGTTTTTGTAAACACAATTCGTCTTTTAAGAACTAGAGAGACCAGGAGGCGATTTTCTGGAGTTCTTGTGACGGATTTGAAGATTTCTGACTGTTTGATTGATTAGGTATTCATAGTTTAATGCAATTTTACTTTGAAATCATGTTTTCATTAGCCATGTCCGGCTAATCACCTCTAACTGCTTTTGGTGGATGGTTGTGTAAAATCTTTCTATTCTTAACCGTTAATTACTAGTTGTTCCGGAATCCTTGCAATCGTTGAGCACCCGCATGCTGAATTTGTTTAACCTAACTAGTAAATTAGGGTTTTAATGGTCCACTGTCATGATCTAGCACTTTCTTGCGGCAGGAACTAAGCAGCCCATTAGAAACTTAAGGTATTAGGTCAATTAGGCCATTGGTGGGGCATGTCTATGTGTCACTAGTAACTATTTAGGTTTTGCCTAGATCGGTAGCCAACCAGGATCCAAAAGTGGTTAGCTTTCTCATATTTGATAGTTTAAGTAATTTCCTAGTTCAACTTAGTTAATTTTTAGCTAATTAACCCCAACAAATCAAAAACAGCCAAGAGGCAATCTAGTTTAAGTTTAAGTTAGTAGGTAATTTTAGTTAAGGTAGTTAATAGTAAGTAATCAATTAGTCAATTTCCACATATTCCAGGTAGTTAATAGTAAGTAATCAATTAGTCAATTTCCACATATTCCCTAGGTTCGATAACCCTAACTTCCACTACTACGAATCAATATAGTTGGTGATTTGTGACGGTCTGACAAACCGTTATCAGTTTTCCCGAGTTGAAAAATGTCATTTATGAAAAGTTTTTGATTAGTAACATAACCAGGATTTCTTATTTAATGCCTACTTTTGCCCATCCTATTGACATAACTGATGATGGCGATGTTGAACTTATTTTATAATGATACAAAAGAGTCCCAATGAGACGTGTAAAGTTTATGTTGTTGAAGAACCAAGTGTTGGTTCATCTTCTTCATTCAAAAATAAGGAAGAAATTCCGGATCTAAATTTCCCACCCTATTCCGTTTCTCCCTTTTCTCAGAATAATTTAGGGAACCAAAATGATGTTTTAAAACCAATCCCAATGCAGCCATCTTCCCAAGTAAATGTGTCTAAAGTTCAAAAAAGTATCTTATCCACTACTCGTGTTTATGAAGGAGCTATTTATAAGGATAAGGGTGAGCTCAAATTACAGGTTGGATTAATGTGTATTGAAGATTCTTTCCAAATCAAAGTTGTAAGGTCGTCTACCACAAGATACACAACGAAGTGTCTATTCGGTGGTTGCCAATGGGTTCTCCGGTGTTAGAAGTATAGTGATTCAGATCAGTTTTATGTTAAACTTTTCAACCCCCAACACACATGCTCGGAGACACAGACGTATCCCCAAATAAGGCAGGCAAATAAGAAGGTAGTAGGTGAGTTGATTAAAGATGGTTTGAATATTGACAGTCGAACATATCGTGGGAAAGAGATTATCCATGATATTCAAGAGAAGTATAAGATACGTCTCAGCTACCATCAAGCATGGCGGGGTAAATCCTATGTCCTTGAAATGCTCCAAGGAACTTCTTTTAATTTATTTTCTCAACTACCATATTATTTTTACAACCTTGAATTGGCAAATCCTGGCAGTGTAACTGATATACTGGTTGATGAAGAAAATCGTTTTGAAATGTGTTTTATGGCTATTGGTGTAGCGGTATGTCCCCAAAATTTACATGAATTTTAGGGTTTATAAAAAATTTGCTGTGATGATCACTAATTGTTGTTTGGTTCAGGTAACAAGTTACATCAAATTTTTAAGACCAGTTATAATAATTGACGGGGCACATCTAAAGGGAGATTTTAAGGGGACCATGTTTCTGGCTGTCGCCATGGATGGCAACAATCAGATTTTACCACTTGCATATGGGATTTATAAATGTGAAAGCGGTGAGTCGTGGACATGGTTTTTGTCAAAGCTAAAAGAATGCATTGGAGACTAGGAGCCACTATCCGTTGTCTGAGATAGAGCTGCTTTAATAGCTTTTGGTGTTAAAAAAGTTTTCCCACACGCATTTCATGGGATATGTTGTCGTCATCTTCTCATGAATCTCAATCTTGGTAGTTCACATACCTCAAAAAAACACAAAGCTATGTGGTGGAAAGCATGTAAATCTTACAGACTAGCTGATTGGGAAGAAACTTTGAATGAATTATGTGATGCAGTCCCACATGTGAAGGAAATCCTTGAAAATGCAAACATAACAAAATTCTAGGGCTCATTCACCAGGTGCCAGATTCAATATCATGACTTCAAACGGTGCTGAATCCATGAACGTCTTATCAGCAAATTCTAGAAATCACCAAACTTCTTGAGTTCTTCCGGTCATCTATTCAAGAGTGGTATTTTGAACGTGGACAAAAAGGGGGTAATTCTTCATTTTGTCTATGGTTTTCCATTATAATATTTCCCTCTAATTTGTTAGTGTAAAATTCAAAATTGCAGCTGCAAGCAGACAAGTACTTACTGATTGGGCCACCAAGAAAATCGGCAAAAAAATACCGCATTGCACGACTTGGAAAGTATCTGGTATTGATCTTTTGCACTTCTAGGTCGCAGATAGGTTTAGAATAGGGTTAGTAGATCTAGAGAACAAGACGTGTTCATGTCGTGTTTGGCAGCTATCTGGGTTACCATATGGTCATGTTATCGCGGTGTCAAGATTTTTAAAGCAGAACGATGTTATCCATTGGGCTATGGTTTGGTTCAGGAGTGATGTATATAAACAAACATACATGGACTCAATCAAACCACTACCTGATGAATCAGAATGGGAGCAGCCTGATAACCTAATTGATCTCCAACCACCTATAATGAAAAAACCGACAAGCAGGTCGACCGCGTGCGAACAAAAGAATTCCATCTCAAGGAGAGGTAACACCCCCACTAAACTGTTCTAGGTGTGGTGGTTCAGGACATCATCGTGACATATGCAACAAGCCAATGGCATCCCAACTAGGAAGAAAGCATGACTATGGTAATACACACAAAGATCCAATTAAAGTTAACGAGTCTGGATTGAAGGAGTTTGTTTCCCAAAACACCGTACATGATTTCGTTTATGATCTTGGTCATGAAGATTAATGGATGTAATCTATACGATGTTTGGGAATATTAAGAATTATGTTTTGCTTGTTGTAACAAATTATAAGGTGCACAATACCATAACCTACATAATTTACAAGGGACTTACCATTAGAAACCATACCATCAGTACATATGTCATCCAAAGCAAAGAAATAATCTAAATGTTTTAAGACCACCATGACTGTCACTAATAATCAGGCATACTAACAAAGTTAGGCACAAGTTTAATCCCGACACACATCGGGATGGTTAAAATCTGCAACCTTGTTTTCATATTATATACAGTTCCCAAAAAATTGCTAGGTCATGTGCTACATCACCGACCCTATCCTATTTATCAGAAACTAGTACACCAAAATATTCCGGATGCTGCCACAAAATTCACCCACATAGCTAGACATTTGATAAGAGAATACGTTCTTCAGAACCATACCTTTGCCGCATTTTCTGCCCTATTTCGATCCCGTGCCTTTGGGCAAAATCCAACCATCCAGATACCCAAAAACTATATGAACAACATAACTTTTAATTAGGATTTGAAGACTATGAATCAGATTCATATTCAGAATGATATTAATGAACTGGTATTTAGCATTACCGGGGACATCCCATATTCATCTCCTGCCTGACCTGTAACAGCCAATTTGCACCTCCTTCAAATCTAAATCCTACCATCTCTTCATGAGCTAGTTGTGCAATGGGAGCCAATTTATTAGGCAACCTCTAAATCGAATAAACAACCAATTAAAACCAGGGGGGGTAATAAAATATGTAGTGTATAAATTTATTTAAAATTAAAATGTGAAATTAATAAACTTACAAAACGGGCCCTAGCAGTTACGATTTGATCAAACAAATATTCTGAGTTGTTGTTTATTTGCAACATCTTCATCTGCTACATCCTCAACCTTAATATCGGCCTCCACACATCTACATGTTCACCTCCTTCATCCACGGGCTCCTGGTTTCCGTCATTTACAACCTCCTGATCCTCAATCTCATGGTTTTAATCAACCCCCCATCCCTCCATTACAACAAAATCATCGTCGGAATCTTCAAGGTTATCCTCTTCGATACCTACATCACCAGCATTATTCTGTCCTTCACCGACCACCAGATCATTCTCTTCCAAGTCTCTGATATCACAGCCACTGGGAGAGTAAACCACCATGTCGTATCTCTCAGCACTGACTCGATTGAAAGTCACCCAGCCGTATTGAACCAGAGGAATACCCTAAGCGACATCACTCTAACCGTGTGTGAAAGAGAGATGTTGGTTTCTAATACCGAAACCGACCTCCCAATGCTTATCCTCAGAATACCAAAGTGTAATACGGGGGTTCGGAGGAATATTTGGGAAGTGAAGCTGTGGGAAATGGAGTTGACCTACATCTGGAGGCAAGGGCTGATAAAGATTGAACTGAGATTAGTAGGGGAATAAACATAATCCATATCGAGTTGTTAAATTAAGCTACTAACCAAGAAATCAAGTGTCAGTTCTAGAATAACCTTGAAAAACCCATGTAAATTTGCCATACGGAGCCGTTAGATGTACAAGACCCCCAAGTTGTCTAGGATAACGGAATTCAAACAAAATCACATGAAATGAAGAACGATAGCAACCCAAATCATAAGATAACCATCGACGGGCATCCAATATACTGAACGCACAATGAAATCGGAGTGAAGGAAAGAGGAAACAATTACCTGAGAGGTCGGTGCACCAGTCCGATATCTTGAAACCCTAGATCTGATGATAGTTAGAATGCACCGTATATAGGAAATTCCAAAAATTATGGTCGGGTTTTAATTTAGCACCGGGTACAGGATCCGCATCATCTAGCCCTAATTATTAGAATAAACATTAAAATATCCAAAATTAAATATTTTACATTATAATAATAATAATAATAACATTGGGCTTATGTATAGTTATTGGGCCTTATTGAGTTATTGGCAATAAGGGGGGCCATTATTACCAGGCGGTTTTATTTAGGGTAACGAATCCCGTAGCGGTTTCCCCACAACGGTTTCGAAATATTCAGGCAGCGTCACGTGGGGAAATCAAGATAAAATTAGAGGTGAGTCTTTAATTTATTAAATTTTCCATATTCTCATTATAGGTCATCTGGTTTACTTGATTACAGGATGAGTTCTTCGACGCCCAACATACATGGATTTAGAACAATGAGTGGGGTATTTGAGGAGGCATCAGAGGGTCCTGAACCATGGACCACTGCCCAGGAGGAGGCTCTGGTTCAAGCATGGGTTTTTGTTAGACAACCAGCCCCTAATGTGAAAGCGATAGAGTTCAGGGATTTGGTTCAGAACAAGTTTCATGTTATTCTTGGTGTGGATAGGTACAGGACAAATCATGAAGTGATGACGAAGTGTCTGCATCTTTGACAGGAGAGATTTTTTTTGGACGGGCGTCTATGCGGAGGTTTACAAGGAGCGTAGGCATGAATGGAATGAAACTGACATTTGGGAGATGGCCCAAGTTCGATACTGACAAACCAAAGGTACCAATTTTAACCATGTTGGTTGTTGGGTTATCGCTCAGGGAACCAAATTCCTGGATTAACTGTTTCAGGCTTAATTTCTAGGGTTCGGGGTTGAAATGTTTTTTTTATTTATATTTTATGCTTAATTTCAAGGGAACAGAATTCCTGGATCAACTGTTTTGTTTTAACCATGTTGTTTGTTGGTTTATCGCTCACTTTTTTTTGTATATTTTAGTTTCCTGAGACTCTAACTTTTGGTTATGTAAAGGTCCCGGGATAAATTATCCCTAGGAAACATTTTCCAGGATAACATATCCCGCTATAACGTATATTTCGGGGTAAAATATAATTCGGTATAACTAAGATTCCGGGATAAATTATCCCGAGATAACATATTCCGGGGTAACATATCCCACTATAACATATATTCCGGGGTAAAATATAATCCGGTATAACTAAGGTTCTAGGATAAATTATCATAGACCGAGATCTCATTTAATCCGTCTGTTGTTTTCGTATAAAATATGGTAGTGGTTTATTGTTTGGTGGTTAATATTGTTGTTTTTAATATACAAATTAATAAGGGAATCGTAAAATAAAATTACATGTTTCACTAAAAATTTGTAATTTTTCTACAACTCCCAAAGGATAGGGGTGTATTATTATAGTTTTAGTTTAGTTAATATTATTACATAATTTAACTTGTATATGTTGTTAAAAATTTGAGTTTACGTTATTTTTATGTTATTTTTATTGAACATGCAAAAATCCACTTTTGTTTCGTATTCCAAGGCGTCGAAGTCGACGTCAAATCAAAATGAATACGTGTCTGTCCATCTACTTACTACATACGAGGAAACATATTCCGGGGTAACATATCCCGCTATAACATATATGCCGGGATAAAATATAGTCTGGTATAACTAAGGTTCCGGGATAAATTATCCCGAGATAACATTTCCTGGGGTAACATATCCCGCTATAACATATATTCGGGGGTAAAATATAATCCAGTTTAACTAAGGTTCCCGGATAAATATTCTGAGGAAACATTATCCGGGGTAACATATCACGATATAACATATATTCTGGAGTAAAATATAATCTGGTATAACTAAGGGTCCGAGATAAATTATCCCGAGATAACACAATCCGGGGTAACATATCCCGCTATAAAATATATTCCGGGGTAAAATATAATCCGGTTTAACAAAGGTTCCGGGATAAATTCTCATAGACCGAGATGTCATTAATATCCGTCTGTTGTAAAAAATAATCTGGTATAACTAAGTTGTAAAAAAATTGAGTTAACGTTATTACCACTTTTGTTTCGTATTCCAAGGCGTCGAAGTCGACGTCAAATCAAAATGAATACGTGTCCGTCCATCTACTTACTACATGGGTTGGAAACCACATTTTTGCATATATATATTGTGTGGTGTAAAGAGTTTGTATTTACAAGCCCTAACTCCTCCAAACCCTAGAAAACACCTCACTCAATTCTGCACCATACCGTGGACTGAATGCAAAAAACTCTACCTGGCACCGGCATTCCTCGACGTAAAAAAAGACACGAAGCCAGGAGAAGAGGAGGAGTTCTGGCATCGAGTCTACACCCACTTCCACCTGCTCTACGGTGTTGAAACTAAACACCGTAGTGAAGATCAGCTACGAAGCAAGTGGGGTAGCCTCCGGTTCAAGATCGACATGTTCAATGTCCTATATAACACGATCGACCATGCCAACGAAGATAAGAGGATCGACGAGGCTGAGATTGAATACATTGTGGAGGTTCACTGTGTGTTCAAGGAACTCAGCGTGTGGGCCCTCGTGAAGAACAAGAACTTGGACCCTCCAGGTGGACCCTACTGGTAGAAATAGGGTATTATCGTGTAATATTTTGTTTTATATGTTTGGTAGTTTAAATTTCATGTTTATATTTTAATATAATATATGGTATATGCAGTTTGGGTTATAACCCAAACAATTTTTTAAATTTAATGAGGATATTTTGAAATTCTTGGTTCAAACCAACAATCTTTGTGTGTATGACGTTATATTTTTATATAAATTGTGAAAATAGGTAGTGTATTAAACAAACAACATAAAAAACAACATAAACCTACATGCTTACTAGACAAACCCAAACATAATAAGGAATTTCTGGGTGGTGGTAGCCAAACTAAAAGTACAAACTAGAACCCCGAGGTTTCGAGGTCATCGTGTTTAAGGATAGGCCACACGTTCCGGAGTGTGAATTCTCCATGATACTCCACCAAGTATTCAATCTCCACCCGGTCCAAAAGGTTGTCTTCATTGTCGTCTTCCATCAAATAGTATAGAACACTGAACTTCTCAACCCTGAGCCGTATAGACATCCATCTGCCCTGAACTTCAACCTCAGACCTGTGGTGCACCTCCTGACCAAACAAAATATGGAAATGATTGATAACCCTTTCCCAGAATTCGTCGACGTCCCCATCCACAAAAACGTGCTTCACCTCCACGAACGCCTAGGCCAAGCACACATCCTCCCTTTCGCTCCACATGGTTTGCTTATGGAGATGGATGTGAAAATATTTGATATTATATTTTGACAATAATAGTTTTATGGTTTAATGCATATTTATAGAATAACGCAAGTATTATGTAAACCGTTTTCCCGGTGGCGGGAAAACTAATCTTCTGTTGGAGGTAAAATCTGACGTAAAAGTGATGACGGCTAATCTTAGGAAAATTGTGATGAAGCGGGTTTAGTGTGTGGTATAGTTCTAGCTGGCTAAATATGGGGGGAAATTAATATTAGATAACATATGACCCCACTCAAGTACACAAGTCACCGGATGAGGCATCGCCGAGCAAAAATTAATATTAGATGACTCATAATATTATTTTTTGAGAAAAATAAAATAAATAATATCACCGGGTTAAACATCGGAGTCCAAGATAATATTACCGGTTCGAACCATTTTCACCTAGAAGAGATCTTTATTATTTCCGGGTGAATGACATGGACCGAGAAAATTGACATTGGGCTTATCCGGTAGAACCTCCGGAGTCTTTGAACGCTCCGGGAGTTGTGTAAACCAAAACCTGACGTAAAGATGATGACGACTAATCGTAGGGAAATAATGATGAGGCAGGTTTAGTGTGTGGTATAGGTCTCACCAGCTAAATTTATGGGGGAAATGACACGTGGGTTCTATTAGATACAACGCCACTCTAGTACGCAAGTCACCGGATGAGGCTTCCCCCAGCAGGAATTGATATTAGATACCTCATAATATATATTTTTGGGAAATAAAAAAATAAAAAATACCGGGTTAAAGTCCGGGACATGGACTGGTCACCCAGTCCGGATACAATATACCGAGATAACATATTCCGAGATATGGTTCAACCGGAAGACATCTTTATTATTTCCGGGCGAATGACATCAACCGACATAATTGACATTGGGCAGATCCAGTAGAACCACATGACTGTTTGAATGCTCCGGGAGTTGTGTGAACCATAACCTGACGTAAGAATGATAACGACTACTATTAGGGAGATAATGATGACGCACCTTTATTGTGGTGATAGATCTTACCGTCAAAATTTATGGGCCATCAGAACAACTGTATCCTCCAACGAAAATTATTTTTGGGTTAGACCGATATTAAATAATTATTAATACCTCAATGAACAAAAGTTTAAATTGTAATCAATAAATTTTTGGGTTAGACCGATATTAAGTTATTCTTGGGTTAGACCGATCTTAAACTATTTTTGAGTATTGAAAAAAACTTGGGGAAAAAACAATCATTAAATTATCCGAGATATCATATTCCGTGATAATGGTTTACCCGGAAGACATCAGTAAATCCGAGATAATTTATCCGGGATAATTTATCCGGTAGAACCTCCGGAGTGTTTGAACACTCCGGGAGTTGTGTAAACCAAAACCTGACGTAAATATGATGACGGCTAATGTTAGGGAGATAATGATGACGCAGCTTCACTGTGGTGGTAGATCTTACCGTCTAAATTTAGAGGCCATGAGGGACAATTTCTGGTTTAGACAGATATTAAATAACTTTTAATACCTCAATAAACAAAACTTTAAATTGTAATGAAAGGTTGAGTGTTGATCAAAAGTTGTGGAAAAAACAATCAATAAATAATCCGAGATAAAATATTCCGAGCTAATGGTTCAACCGGAAGACATCCCTAATAATTCGGGGTCAATGAAATCAACCGAGATAATTGACATTGGGCTTATCCGGTAGAACCTCCGGAGTCTTTGAACGCTCCGGGAGTTGTGTAAACCAAAACCTGACGTAAAGATGATGACGACTAATCGTAGGGAAATAATGATGAGGCAGGTTTAGTGTGTGGTATAGGTCTCACCAGCTAAATTTATGGGGGAAATGACACGTGGGTTCTATTAGATACAACGCCACTCTAGTACGCAAGTCACCAGATGAGGCTTCCCCCAGCAGGAATTGATATTAGATACCTCATAATATATATTTTTGGGAAATAAAAAAATAAAAAATACCGGGTTAAAGTCCGGGACACGGACTGGTCACCCAGTCCGGATACAATATACCGAGATAACATATTCCGAGATATGGTTCAACCGGAAGACATCTTTATTATTTCCGGGCGAATGACATCAACCGACATAATTAACATTGGGCAGATCCAGTAGAACCACATGACTGTTTGAATGCTCCGGGAGTTGTGTGAACCATAACCTGACGTAAGAATGATAACGACTACTATTAGGGAGATAATGATGACGCACCTTTATTGTGGTGATAGATCTTACCGTCAAAATTTATGGGCCATCAGAACAACTGTATCCTCCAACGAAAATTATTTTTGGGTTAGACCGATATTAAATAATTATTAATACCTCAATGAACAAAACTTTAAATTGTAATCAATAAATTTTTGGGTTAGACCGATATTAAGTTATTCTTGGGTTAGACCGATATTAAACTATTTTTGAGTATTGAAAAAAACTTGGGGAAAAAACAATCATTAAATTATCCGAGATATCATATTCCGAGATAATGGTTCACCCGGAAGACATCAGTAAATCCGAGATAATTTATCCGGGATAATTTATCCGGTAGAACCTCCGGAGTGTTTGAACACTCCGGGAGTTGTGTAAACCAAAACCTGACGTAAATATGATGACGGCTAATGTTAGGGAGATAATGATGACGCAGCTTCACTGTGGTGGTAGATCTTACCGTCTAAATTTAAAGGCCATGAGGGACAATTTCTGGTTTAGACAGATATTAAATAACTTTTAATTAATACCTCAATAAACAAAACTTTAAATTGTAATGAAAGGTTGAGTGTTTTTAAAAAGTTGTGGAAAAAACAATCAATAAATAATCCGAGATAAAATATTCCGAGCTAATGGTTCAACCGGAAGACATCCCTAATAATTCGGGGTCAATGAAATCAACCGAGATAATTGACATTGGGCTTATCCGGTAGAACCTCCGGAGTGTTTGAACGCTCCGGGAGTTGTGTAAACCAAAACCTGAGGTAATAATGATGACGGCTAATGTTAGGGATATAATGATGACGCAGCTTCATGTGGTGATAGATCTTACCGGCTAATTTAGGGGGCATCAGAATTAATTGAACTAAACCTTTTAAATGAATTTTAGATATTACAAAATTATTAATAACCAAATAAACATAACAATATAGTGCAAGGAACAATATGGAGCAACAATACAGCTCACAACCTGCAACAAATAATCCGGTTTTGCTACGTGCCAGATGGAGGTCGTCTAAAAAAAACATTGCATCTTCATCGGAGTGCAAAGATGATGGTGGGGTATTTGATGATATTGAACCTAGAGTTTATGTTTAAGAAAAACTACTCACAACAAAGACTCCTATTGAGCCTTTAGCAAAAGAGGAAGATGGGCATTCTAGACGATGATTGTGAAAACTGGTCGAAGGATGCTCTAGAGTTCTATAATAACGGGGATAAACCATTCTGTTACTCGGCCTTACTCTTTCAATTCATAAAACTTGACCATCGTTTATGGGCACCACTGATGAGTTATGGTCAATTATCAAGGACTGTAAGAGTACTCCCACAATTATTTAAATCAATTTCAAAATAGGCGTATTAAATATGTTAAGAGATTTTCCTTATTTTTTATGTAACATATCCCATTACACATGTGCCTGTTTATATAAGGTAAAGAAAACGTAGACAACCAGTAATGAAATTAACATCTAGATATGTAACACGATTATTAAAGATTTTCTATCACAAACCCCATTATAAATGTAGTTGGTAATCATTGTCAATCATGGGTTTGACACGTGTAGGAAAATTTTATATCACTATAGGTGATTAATTAAATGTTAATTAAATCTGGTTAAATATATAGGAAAAGTGAATATGGTGCTGTTAAGCATCTAATGCTAGATGCGAAACCCATCAAAACTACGTAGTTTTGATTAAAACAAGTTAATGTTTATTTATATTACCTTTTTAACTTCTCTGTCTCCATTAATTTCATTTTACCAGTTTCACTAAATGACTAACTTTGATGCTTATTTCTAGGGGTGTTCAAAAATATCCGAGTCCGAATCCGTATCCGAATTATCCGAAATTCCGTATCCGAATTATCCGAAAATTTCGGATATCCGGAATTTCGGATATCCGAAAATTCAGACTTGGACTTGGACAAAAATTTACAAAATTTTCGGAAGTTTCGGATACCCGGTATCCGAAAATTTAAATAAATTAAAATAAATCTTATATTAAAAAAAATAAGGAATTATTGAAAACTTGGACTATGTTTATTTGTTTTGTCATTTTTTAGGTCGAACTTATGTTTATTTGTATTTGAAGACTTGGAATATGTTTATTTGTTTTGTCGTTTTGTGTTAAATTGTGGTTTTTTTAAAAAAACTGGATTTTCGGATATCCGTTATAACTATCCGAGTCCAGTCCGAAATTTCGGACTTGGACTTGGACAGCGAAAACTGATATCCGAAATTTTCGGATACCCGAAATTCGGATATCCGAAATTCCGGGTATCCGGTTTTGAACACCCCTACTTATTTCTCCATTTGCATCTATTCATCACTACCAGACAATATTCCTAATTTCGTCCATCATAACCAAACATATACATAAATTCAATAACTGGATCCTTTTCCTTTACCAGGCATTTGATTGGATTAAAGAATGGGTCGGCAAAAATGATAATGTATAAAGAGAGACGAAAACATAAAAAAAGAAATGAAGAAAATAAAGTTAAACCACGTTTTAGAACATACACAGATCCCGAACTGAATAAATTTTAAAATTTTTCAATAGAAACTATGGTTTAGTAACAAAAATAATGGAGAGAAATAGATTAAAAAGAAAATAAAATACACATTTAACTAGATTTTAAAATCAAAACTACGTAGTTTTGATGGGTTTCGCATGTAACATTAGATGCATAACAGCACCATATTCACTTTCCCCTAAATATATTTAGACTCTGTTTATAAATATAAACCAGTATTGACCGATAGTGATGTTTGTTTGGTTTAATTATATATTTTATAGCATATTGAAGGCTGGGTTGGTAGACTGATGCAGTGGAGGCATAGACAGTTGATTGTGGATAGAAAAATTCGATTACGCTGGACAGTGTAAGGGAATAATTTGTGGCTTGTGTATTAAATCACCTTTTGGCGGACTATTTTGAAGGCCTGTGTGATAGAATAGGTGTAAAATAGTTGGGTTATGGTTATATTGGGTCATTGGGCCAGTTTAAGCATGTTTGGGCTCATTTAGAAAGTGTTTAGGGGATGTTTAGTGGGCCTTTAAAGACAAATCCGGAAATTAGGTGTTATTTAGGGTTTTAGGGTGACTTGTTCTCCAAGATGGAGAATCCCTATATAAGGGAAGACCTCCCCTCATTATGAGGTTGCTGTTTTGGTGTTGATCTCAATTGGTGGTTTACGAAATTCTCTAAAGAGAATTTCGATTGTGTATTGCAACCAAGGTTTTAATCAAGGATTCTTCAATCTCGGTTTGTTATTTCATATTGTTTCAATTGTTAGTATTATCATTATTTGATTGTTCTTGAATCACCAATCAAACCGGATTCCGCACGGTCTTGATTGGATTAGATATCGTGTTTGGACCGTTTCGGGACTTACAATTGGTATCAGAGCCAAGAAACGAGAGTTTCAAGGCTCACACGATATCTGGATTCAAGCATCTAACGATTTTCATCTAGTTTGTGTAGGTTTTCGTGGTTGACGGATGGGAAGAACAATCTAGGGTTCTATATATTTTTCTTGTTTTGTGTCATATTTTGGTGTTTGAACTCTCTAAATCTTGTTAAAATCATTTTATTTAAAAAAAAAAATTTGATCCGTTTGTTCAAATCCTTTCCGAAATAATTTAGTGCAAGATCTGCTTTTAAATCTTTTTATTATTGTGTTACTGCTTTTAATTTATCTTGGAAAAAGGAAGTTTTTAAATTGGTGGTCAACGAGAATTAAGGATCAAGTAAGTGGTGATTTGGCTTGGAATTGAATTCGGCTGATTTAAAAAAAAAAACAAAATTGACCGAAACGGTCGAAATCTATTTCTCGAAAAAAAATCGAATTGGTTCTGTTCGTAATTTCAACTTCATCTTAATTACGATAATGCCATTGTGAATTAATTAAATCGTGTGGTCCATATTGACCGGTTTTTGAAGCAATAAACGGCCACTCATTTCAAGTTGGTGCAAATTAATTTTGACGGGGTTTTGATCGTTGAATTTTTCTGCACCTTGTGGAGTAATTCGTTTTTTTATTTCCATATTTTTACTCCAAGTGTTTCAAGGTGTTACTAACGATTTTTTGTGAGTATCGTGTGAGATTTTGTGCAGGTTACAATTCGTGACAGAAGGTTTCGGTGTGATTTTGGAGCTTTTCGATTTGATTCAGCACTTTTCGATCAGGATTTCTGGTCGAAAAGCCCTCCTCAGCCGCTTTCCTCCATCGAAAAGCCCCCTTTGTGGCTTTTCGATTCACTGCCCTTGCTCGAAAAGTCTCCTAAGTGACTTTTCGACCAAGCCTGCCCAATCGAGAAGTCCCCTTTGTGACTTCTCGATCAGTTTCATCGATCGAAAAGTCCCCTCAGAGACTTTTCGATCCGACCCTTTCGATCGAGAAGTCCCCTTGAGACTTCTCGATCAGCCTTCATTGATCGGAAAGTCCCCTGAGACTTTTCGATCCATCGTGCTCCCTGATCGAAAAGTCCCCTTCGAGACTTTTCGATCCAGCCTTCACTTTTCGATCGCATCATACTTTTCGATCCAACCCTTTTCCGACCGAAAACCCACTTTCCGATCCAAAAGCTGCTTTCCGATCCGGTTGAGACTTTTTGATCTACCATTTTCAATCCGATCAAGTCTTTCCGGTCCAATTAAAGACATTCATGGCATCCTTTCTACCAGGTAATTCTGTATCTACCAGCAGCTCTGAGGTATGTCTTAACCCTAAATGTCAATCTATTCTCAATGATTCTCAAGAATGGCAAACTAAGTTTTTCAATGAAACCCTAAATCGTGAATTTGTTGATAGAGAGTTGAGGGAATATAAGGGTAGAAGTAAAAACTTGAGTGAGAAACTTGAAGCTGCTAAAGTTGACATAAAAAATCTTCAAAGGGACTTAAGTAACAAAAACACATATCTGACAGTTGCTAATGAAGAAATTGCCACATTAAAAACTGAACTTGAGCAACTTAAAGGGCAATTAGAAACATCACAAACCAAAGTTGAGCGAAATGATAAGATTGTGTCTGAAATGATGAAGGCTAGCTCACTTTTCTACAACACAGACGCTCGAATGCGTCATGTAAAAGCCAACTCTGGTTTGGGTCTCGGTACTGAAATAAAAGATGAAAAATCCACCCATACAGTACCGATGCCCCTGATGCATGAAATGATCTCAGATTATGAGTGTTCTAAGACCAACTTGGATGCTAAAGCTGAGATTGAAAAGAAATTAGCAGCTTGTCCCATTAAAATTTCTGCTCCTGTTTCTAACATTACTAACACTTCTACTTCTTGTGCAGATAAAATAAATGAAGAAGCAGGTTCAAAGGGAAAAGGTGTTTGCTTTGAGAGTCAAAAGTTTCCAGTTTTTAAAACTGATAATTTTGCTTCAAAAAATTTTGAGTCTGAGTCAACATTTCCCAAGTCAAATGTGTTTGATGAATCTGTTACTTGTAGTGTGTTTAACTTTGGGAGATGTGATGCTGAACCTGTGAAACCCCTAAGAACTGTTAGAATTTTAAGAAGGGATAAGGGACCACAAACTGATGTTCCCAAACCCACAGGTGATGTGAAAAAATCTGAGGATAGTGTGAACTGTCCCATTCAAAATGTGCAGAAAGTACGGGACGCAAAACCACAGGATTTTGTCCCGTACCCAGAGGTCAACTCTGCATATGACCAATTCAAACCGATACAACGGGAGTACGTTCTGACCACTAAGCCCCATGGTAAAGCCCTCTGGATCCATAAAAACGCTTCAAAGCCAACTTGGATATCCACTGGGCGGAACCAACCACAGGCTCCCGTGTATCCAAAGAAACAGTCCTGCCATGTGTGTGGCCAACCAGGACACATGGCAAGAAACTGTCTGCACCGTCCTTATGAGCCCTATTATCCTAAGAAAGTCCAACAAAAGACTGTCCCTTTGGGCCAAACACATGTTGGGCCAAAGCCCAAAGTTGGACCTTCAAAACCCAAGGTGCACAAACAAGCACCTCAGAGTCACAAAGTACAGCAGAAACCCAAGGCTCCTAAGCAATGGCCAAAGACCATTCTTAAAGAAAACAAAGCATCTCAGAAATCTGTCAAAACAGCTTGGAGACCAAAATCTGTTGAATCCCCGAAACCAGTTTTCAAATCTGTTTCAAAATCACCCATCCATCCAAATCCAGTTGGTTCAACTAAATCAAATGGTTGGAGGAAGGATGACAGGTGGAATGTTTCAAAGGTGGTAAACATGTCTTTCAAGCCTACTGGAGTGTACAAAAAACACTCCAAACAGTTTCAAGAGGTAAAATTTCTAAAGAAAAATGAAACTAAAAATTCACCACCGAGAAAACCACAGGTTTTTGGGAAAGAAAATCACCAACCCAGAGATGTCAACAAAAAGGACATTCTCAGTCCAACCAAGGCAACCACACCCCCAATCCCTGATTTTACAAAGGGAATGTGCCTAAAAGAAGTAACTTTTATTGATTCATCAGGACTACCCAGAACCACAATGGCCTGGGTTCCATTGTCTAACTAATCTCTCACATTGTGCAGGAACAGTCAAGGAGGACTTTCATTAACCATGTTTGTTTGTGATAGTGATTGTTCCAGGCACAGGATAGGAGGCATCTCTTCAGTTCATGACATGCAGATCTTAATGGGGAGTATGTTATCCTTGTGAGAGGTAAATCTGAGAAAATCAGCAGTAAAGGTAACACTGTCTAAATTGTTTGTTTCTTGGCTGATTTGATGTGAAGTATGGTTGTGCATGAAACAAAACCCATTTCTGAAAAGTTTCAAAAGATAAACTTTGAAGGTTAGCTTGGCCAGTTTTTAGTACATATTTAGTATTGTGTCAGTGAGTGTTAAAAAAAAAAAAAAAAAATCAAAAAAAAAATGTGTTGTTATTAAAAATCAAAAAGCAAGGGGAAGAATAGAAACGATGAAATTGTTGACCCCTCAAAAATTGTTGACCCCTCAAAATTAAATTGTGCTTTTTAATTTTTAATTTTTAATTTTTTTTGTTTTCTTTAGAAGGTGGGAAGTGAAATATTTCCGTTCTCAGAATGACTGACACGCGTAAGGCAAAAGTGAAAGACATGATCCAAGGTGATGTGCTCGGTAGGCTCAGTTCCAAAAACAAAGGTATGGGTCACAACACTTAAAGATAAAGTATGTCATTTGACGGGAAACACACACTTAGGTTAAGTGCTTGTTCTATTTGACTGCGAAATTGTTCCCGATACACACGCCGGACTCCAAAGTGTTGAATCGAAAATCTCAAAAAGTCGGCGTCCCCTCTGTTTTGTGTGAGCAAAGATCTGGGGATGTCAAAGCCGTCAGTCAAGTCTTGCCTTTGCTTTGCGTGAGCAATGACCTGGTGTAGAATGGTTGACGTGTTAATCAGATTTTCCTCTGTTTTGCGTGAGCAAAGACCTGGTTAGTCTGGATTAACGTGCTTGCAGATCACTGTATATAATTTACACCCCAAAAGATGCCAATGTGCACAACAAAAGAGACCCTCTAGCGTCCAAAACCCTTTAGCCCTGACTTTGTGACTAGGCTTATGTGTTTGATGAAAGGTTACCACCTGACTGATAAACGCCTCTGAGTTGAAATCATACAAGTCGTTGTATATTATCCCTATCTCTTTTATGATCTGTTCTTTCTCTTCTCAACCAAGTCTCGAGAAAAGATTCAAAACTCTGGATATGGGAATGTGAAAATATGTGGTAGGGAATGATCAAGCTTGATAGACTGCACATATTAATTACCTAGGATTTGTGTGTGACTGTCGGATGTTCATAATTAATGCACCTAAAAGATAAATAAGTGACATACAGCCGGGAAAATGAGGAACATGGGTTTAAGAAGGACCAATATACTGGCAATCGCCTGGACGTGTTCGAGTAACAGATGCTGAAAAGGGTTCCTCAGTTCAGACAAAGACGGTTTGATCCCAAAATAAAACCTTCTCGTTTAGTAATTTGGTATGTTTGTTTTTATTTTTATTTTTATTTTTCTTTTGGGTTATCTTAAGTTTGTTTTTATTGTTTATGTTTCAACCATGGCCAGGTTAATTTAAAGGTTTTAATAAGTTTTTATGGGTTTGTGCAAGAAGGTATCACCCCTCCAGAATCTCAGGGGGAGATAATGTGAAGAGTCCTCAGGTTCAGGGGAAGTTTTTAGTAAAATAATTCTAACCCGATAACCAGTCATCATATGCTGGTTAGTGTTTGTGTTTGTTCCATGTTGTGCATGACAGGTTAAATGAAATGTCATGGAAAAGAAAAGTCAATGAGTGCTGTTACTGTTCGTGTTGAAGAACCAGCCGGAAAAGGACTTACCCTATGCTCAGGGGAAGTTTGTTGGTTGTTCAAGTAAAGCTTCCAAAGACTCAAAAGATACCATTCGCAAGTTTAGGGGAAGCTGAATGAACAAAAGATGCAGAGCAGTCACAACAAGAAGTTCAAGAATGCCAAGATAGAGCAAGTTAATGGAAAGTCAAGATAGTTACTGATGATTCAGCAAGGACTCAACGGTTTTCAAGAAGAAGCAAGTATTTGAGAATCCTCCTCTCATTACGAGTTTAACATTTGAAGTTCAAGGTGATGCTGATAAAGAGAGAGAGCCATCTAACATACCATATGCTGCCCATTGAAGATTGTTAAAGAGAAGAATCTTCATCAACCCATGCTCAAGCCAAGGAGAAGACTGTAAGTCTGACGATTGAAAGTAGAAGACATTTAATATCACAAGCCAAGGGGAAGATTGTAAGGGAATAATTTGTGGCTTGTGTATTAAATCACCTTTTGGCGGACTATTTTGAAGGCCTATGTGATAGAATAGGTGTAAAATAGTTGGGTTATGGTTATATTGGGTCATTGGGCCAGTTTAAGCATGTTTGGGCTCATTTAGAAAGTGTTTAGGGGATGTTTAGTGGGCCTTTAAAGACAAATCCGGAAATTAGGTGTTATTTAGGGTTTTAGGGTGACTTGTTCTCCAAGATGGAGAATCCCTATATAAGGGAAGACCTCCCCTCATTATGAGGTTGCTGTTTTGGTGTTGATCTCAATTGGTGGTTTACGAAATTCTCTAAAGAGAATTTCGATTGTGTATTGCAACCAAGGTTTTAATCAAGGATTCTTCAATCTCGGTTTGTTATTTCATATTGTTTCAATTGTTAGTATTATCATTATTTGATTGTTCTTGAATCACCAATCAAACCGGATTCCGCACGGTCTTGATTGGATTAGATATCGTGTTTGGACCGTTTCGGGACTTACAGACAGTCCTACCACCAATATAAGATATGATCATGTTATCACAAATATAAGAAATCAAAGTATTTTGGCGCCCTCCGAACCGGACGTGAGGGTCTCCCCTCATCCGGCTCTCTGCAGTTATGAACACCTTGTAGACTCGTGCCACAAGAACGCAATAAGTTATGCATCTAGGAAAATTAAGCCTTTCCCTTCTTTACTGGATGTAGACTATGTGACAACCGGCAATTTCCCAGGTTAACCCCGTTAATAACTTGTGTTATATTTCAATAACGTCCGTTAACGTCCGTTACATCAGTTAACTAGAATAGTTACACGAGCATTGCACATGAGTCTAGACGTCGGTTGTTGAATATATATAATTTATAATTTTATATAAATTATATTTTATGTTTTCACGAAAACGTTTTGTCATTTTATGTGGCAATCATATTCATTATATTTACGTGGGATATATGTATATATATATATATATATACGCACGTCGTTTTATGATTTTATGTGACGATGTGTCGCGCAATAATACGAAGGGTTTCTATAATTTTATGTGAATCATTTAAAAATTATAAATTTGTATTTATGATTTTATGGGTACAATTAGGGTTCACACTTTAAGTATATAGTACGTTGATTCTATTCGGTCAAACGCTCTTATGCATACGGTTAAGGTTATTCCCCGCTAACCCCGTTAGCGTTAACTAACGTCTTTTAACCTCGAGGGGTTATTTTTTTGCAACTTCTTAAACTTTCCTTCTAACTAGCTAAACTTGTAGGGACCAAACCTGTAATTCCCTGAACATGCTGCTTTCTTTATAAAAGCTGGGAGGGACCAATGTTGTCAATTAGCATAAGTTGCTTTAAAAAAAAGAATGAAAGTAACGATTCACAGGTGATGAAACCGGCGACCTCTTTCAAATTCATAACCGACATCGACCTCCATTCAATTCCGATTAACTCACAATTATTGTCCCCATTTGATGCTATTGATCACCCCCTTACCTCATCATTTGAATCAAAATCACATCTAGATCGTCCCACCCTTGCTCTCGTTTTTTTTCTTTTCCTTGAGTTCTCCGGCGAACTCGAATTCCGGCCAACCACCGCTGCTACATCACCCGTTTTGTACATCACTGAGATTGTCATCCTCTGTTGGTTAACCTGAAGCATTAGATTCGAGAACGGAGCAACGTCAAGCATCGGAGTCAAGATTTTTGGTTTCTTTTTCGGGTTCTAAAACGCATCAAAACTCATCTTTGACTTGAGGTAATCACTCTTTTATATAAATCGCGCATCTCTGTTTAGTTTGTTTTTGGTTTCGCGATTTTCTGGTGACCGGAATAAATCTCCGGCCACCGGAGTTGTGGGGAAGATGATGAGGATGGGTTGGAACTGGTTTTACATTAGAGTTATCGAGAAACATCACCAGTGTTCGGTAGCACAGTTGGTTAGTCGTTGCCTTGTGACCGGGAGGTCGTCCGTTCGAACCTAGGCGACCTCCATTCTTTTTTTTCCCCCTTCCCCCTGATTTGTTCCACAGTCCAGTTCAGCTATCAGCGTGTACGCAAAAGCAATACCATTTGATTCAGTTAATGATTACGACACCAGCCCCGTGGTTGTGTCGTTTACTTGCAAACCAGAGGTCCCAGGTTCGAACCTGGTGACCTCCGATTATTTTGTATTTTTTTTACTCTATTTTCTTGTTCCATTGTTTTGGTTGACTCAAAACCTTCCATTGTTTACTTCCCCTACGTCATCGTAGGCCCGGAGGTTCTCGTTGAATTATTATATTATGGAAACCTTATGATTTAAAGGAATTAAAAGCTTGATGATTTCGTTTATATTAATATAAATTAGTTTTAAGCATAGGAAAAAAATGTTATACTTAATTTATTGTCATGTATATACCTACATGCGAACATTTTTAAAGATTTTCTTTAAACTTTTGAATAAGTTTCTCATGACATATGAATATATATATATTGGACGCTTTATTTTTCACACTTTTGACCACACATCGATATTTATATTCATGAACATATCTATATGTATATGTATATAGATATATATTACCCAATCATCTTTACATTTATTATTCGAAATAACGTACGCACTTGAATTTCGTAAATCCTTGTGTTCTTGATTTAATATCATTACGACCACTTTCGAACAAACGATTTTTTATCACGTATTAAGATTGCCACCTACGTCATATTTGGAATTACTTAAAATTTTACCGTCATCTAGGCTATGTTACTCATGTTCGAACACACACTTACGTATGTAAATTCGTTAGGTGCTCGGTAAACTACGCAAGACTCGAAGTCTTAATAAATTGTAGCAGCGCACCCTAAGGTGAGTTACACAACCTTTATGTTACGTCTGGTTTTGGACGATAACACACGCAAACACGTTACACTCGGGTTAGGGTGATAACACAACAACGTTTATGTATGATTAAAGTAGAAATCCAGTATATATCACATGTTCACGTAAAATGCTTTATTTTTCAAGTCCTTACTTTATCGAACCGTTAATAGCAAATAGCGAGGGGATATTGGGTAGTACTACTGGGGTCTGACAAACCCCACTCAGCGGGCACGAGATGCACCACCCGACTGGCGGTCGGACTAAGGACAATGTCATCGTAACTTACCGTGATCGAGTAGACACGGGGAAGGCAAAACACGTAAGGAATTATTCCTACAACTAACTGGTCAGCTTCGGTTGCGAACGTTTTAGTGACATGAACTTAGGCTCGCTACCTACGATATGGATTGTACTTGTAATATACATACTTACATACGAATAAAGACTGTTGTATTCGTAGTGCATATCTATACTAGTTATACTTATGTGCTTATGTGAACTCACCAACATTAGTTGACACTTGCTCTTATGCATGCTTTGCAGGACGCTAGGAGAATCTGATTTTGGGCATGTACGCTGGTTAAACCTTTTATTTTGGGAATCTGTGTTTAACATTTTCAAAACTTAGACTTAAACGGGTTGTTTACTTAATGGGTGCTCGTTTTGCGCGACATTACTTTAATATGCTTCCGCTGGATTTTTTTTGTAACTCTGGTTTTGATATTTCCTGTTTGGAAATATATTTACATTTTGAACCCTTAACTTATGGTTGATGTAACTAATGACTCGGGTCCTGGTCTGGATCACACCCCACACAGTAAAACTCCGTTAGTGGAAATTGGAGGTGTGACAGACTACGTTTATATTCCGGTATCCTTGGAGGGTAATTTGTGGTCCCTATTTAGACTTGACATGCGGTCACTCCAATTGCTTTTGTATTACTGTCAAGAGATTGGAGGTGAACAATATAGACGAGCCGTTCATCCTCGATTTCTAAGATGAATGTCTACTTCACATATCTCCTAGTCAAAATGGGTTACTGGAAGAAGATGAAATCAGTTGAAAAGGTTTTGATTTACGAGGTTAACGAGGAGTATATTTAATCGGCTGAGAATATGAAAAATAACGAGGCTGTTTATGTTTGTATGCTAATGGAGCATTTAGTGTCTGGAAAACCCATTGATCGTGTTACAGATTTCAAAGTCTCTTATATGAATTACCGTAGACAGATGGCTGATAAATTTTATTTTTGGCATTGTCTACCCTGCCATGACTAGTATATTTGTTAATTTAAGTTATCCGTATCTATATGTATTTTATTTAGGAACTCTATTTAAGATGATGTCTTATTAATGTTGTATTTATGTTGTATTTACCTTGATTGGTGTAATTTTATTATTTAAGAAATGCGTATGTTAAAATATTTATGATAATTAAAGATACTATGCATGAGATTTGCAAAAGGTCGAGTTGTGGAATTTGTGTGTTACCATCTACATTTAAAAAGATGGGCTATCATTAGTTAATTAACATTATTAAAATTATTAACATACACATGTTTGTTAGGTCTCTTTAATAACGGATCCTGATGTCTATAAATCCAGAATTCTTCCAACTAATCATCACCACACCACACGATAATGAACACTCCACCCAAAAAAAAGATGCCGTTAATGAGACTTTTCATCTCGATGAGGATTACCTTACTGAGCAGTATTACTTAGAAGAGATCTATAACCCGTTTTTTCATCCGGAGAACAATCAGGGTTTTCCGGAATATCTGGAAGAATATGATGTTCTAGAAGCACTGACATCCCCTTGCCATTATGAAAGCTCATTTTCTGATGATTCGATGGATTATTCTGAATATTCTTATCCCCCTGGACACATTGATTCTGATGATGAATGGGGTTACTCGAGTGGTGATGAGAGCAACATTTCTTTTTAATGAATTACCTTAAATGTAGTTTGGTGTTTATGCACTGTGTATGTTGCCTTAAAGTCCTTTGTTATATGTAACGATGAGAGAAGAGTGAAAATGTTAAAATATTATTGCAGTTTGATCGACAATTACACCAAAAGTCAATTCATCCAAGCTACAATAATAAAAATCCAGGTTAAATCAGATAGAGCTTAAATCTCCTAGCAGCATCCTGTGAATCCTTTGCTTCAGCCCGACTTTCTTCCAGTTTTGCTTTAAGTACATTCATGGAGTTCAGCATACCTGGAATTAGGGTCGTTGATCTTGGACACATTTGAGGATCGATCCAAGTAAAAAAAAACAGCAGCGTGATCCCTAATTAACAATAGCAAACATGTTACCTTTACCGCAAAAAACGGCAGCGTAACATACAAATATTTTTTAGCAATATAACATGTTTTTTGCAAGAGACATGTTTCGTTCGAATGAACCAAAAAAGTGGTAACGTACCTCATCCGGGCACCCATAGAACCTCCGTCCAGGGTTTCGTTGGGTCCATGAAGTCCGGATAATGGCTTCCTTCCCACAGCTGTAAAACACCATTTTCAATTTGTGAGGATTAGGGTATCAATTTACATGGGTAGATATAGAAGCTTTCCAGGGGTGTAGAAGGATGGGGGATGGAGCAATGATAACTTTTTGTAAAAATACCATGCTACCCTCACTTCAAAAGTGTGTTTCTTTGTTAGTAACCCAAAACTACAAAACTAAAATATTTGTAAAAAAGGGTTGTGTTCTATAAAAAAGCAATACTATGCAAAAATTATTTACACGAAGCAAAAAATATTTTTTTCGATTTTATTTGTATAAACATTTGAAAATTGAAACTTGTCGAATTCGTAATTTGTAATTAATAATTACAATTGTATGCATTTCCTATTTGTTGATTTTCGTTTAACATTTATATAACTTCCGTAGTTTCAAATAAGATCATTCGGAATTTGATTTTTTTCTTAAATTCCCACTTACCGTTTACAAACAAATCACAGATTTGGCTTCATTTCCTCATATGTTTCTTTCATGAATTTCATATTACTGGAAAAACGAACACACTTTTAAAACATTTTGGAGTACTAATAAAAAATACTAAATTTGTAAAAAGCTTTTTCCCATATATAAAGCTAATAATATTATTTGAATATTTGGTGAAATTCTTTTTAAACTTTAGTATAATATATATGTTTTGGTAGCCGCCCGAGATGTGACCTGTATAGCCGGTTGCCTTGGTTGTTGTGCTTCGTGTACACACAACACCTTATTTAAAATTTTAAACCCTAGCGGCTAAGGTAGCCGAGATATGAACTTCTCCGGCAAACCTTCCAGGTAAGTCTTATCCTACATATCTCCCCCCCCCCCCCCCCCTCCCCATAAATACATACATTCACTAGTGGGTTGGGTTTTCCCGATAACAGAATTCGCCGATGAATATGACTTACGTATATCCATTATCTCGGAACGCTAGGGTTTACTGCGAGGTAAGCTTTATAATCTTGATATCCCTGTGATCGTTTAAGATAACCTCGACACCAAAAATTTTAATTATACCAATACGGTGTCTTGCAGGGCGACGTAAAGATCCGTTCTAGCTTGGGTGTCGTCGAACAGATAGCGGAGAAGCTCAATGAGAATCAACTTTTGTTGTGGTGTTCCACTTGCTTCAGTCAGTGGCTAGGTGCGGGTTGCCGGAAGGCATATTCAAAGATATACCACACTCTTTTCCACCATGAAGTTGTTCATCCAACTTAGGTTAACGGGCTGATTTATGAATTTGGGGGCGTGTAGTACTTTTTTGGGCCATTGCAGTACTATTTGATGACTGGTTTCAGTTTCTGGAAATCAGGCTTTGTGAAAAAACCACCGGAAGAAAGTTCATTTTGCATCAGAATCTTCAGTCATGTACCAAGGGTTTCTGAGTTAAAAGATGTTTTTGAAAACTCTGAAAAAATCCATGATTTATCCGACGTTGATGTTGTGCGTATATGTTTGTTGGTGTTGGTGGAAATTGGTTTCAAAGGGAGCCAAGATAAATGCTATGATGATGATTTGTTGGTGAGTCTTGTAGAAATTTTCAGTGATTGGAATACATTTGAGTGGGGTGATTACCTATGGAACCACGTGTATGGGAAGCTTCGCAACATACTGAACCGGAAAATGGCTGCAAGAGAGGAAAGAAAAAGGAAAGGTGTGGTTGAGAGAAGGGAAAAAGGTCTCGAATACTCACTTGCCGGATTCATATATCCGTTGAAGGTAAAAACCCTAACTAGTTAATAGCATCATATTAATTTCCTCAAAAGCTTCTAATTTGTTTGTATATGCCAGATGTGGATTCTCGACACCTTTCCGGATTTCAAAATGACATACGACCACGAATATTCTTCATAAATCCCACGTTGTTTGGTTCAACGCCCAAGCCCAATAAACACGTGGGCTCATGCTGTTGGTATTATGTCAAGGGAAGACACCGTTAGTTCATCTCCACCCCCCCCCCCTCGGCTTTTTACCTCTTTTTTATTTAGTTGCATTTTATAAATCACGTGACACCCACCTACTTGACGGCATAATTTAGCCGTTTTTAATCCCATCCTGGCTAAATTTTCTCACTTTATCGTTCTTAAAGACTACTTGCCCATTTATTGCTCCCTGTTCTGTTCATATTTAACAGGTTCCTCAGTGTATTCCGAAGGTCCTCACACCAACACTGTAGGAGGAAACAGAGGTGTGGTGGAGGTTGAGTTATCTGGCACTAACAGGTCAAGATAGGGCGATTGGTCCACATACATCTGCTCCAGGGTCATCAGGAAAATTTATCTCATCAGAGTTTGATGGAAACGGTATTTTAGTAGAAGATCAGGCGCTGGGAGGTGCATAATTTACTTTACACACGGAGAGTCTCAAGGGAAAAGGGCTGGAAGTTGAAAGGGAAATTCAAATGGAGGTTATAATTTCCTTTTGAAAATAGATTTAAAGAAAATATTAACTTTTTAGGGGGGTATATCTAATGCCATTGACATAATTGGTTTGTAGACTATGAAGATTGATCTTGTTGCTGTAGCACAATCCGGATCTCTGAAAAAAGTTAGTGTTTATTTGTTAATTTGAATTAGTATTTAACATTAATTATTATTATTGAATCAAAAACTTGTTGACATTAGATTCCCCAAGAGAAAAGTGATTCAACAAGTCATGGTAAAATTAACATGCAATTTCTAAACAGGACGCAATAATTGATGCTGATCTAAATGATAGACTGAATCTTGACAAGGAGTCACTGAATATAGAGGTTGATAAGATAACATCCGCTGGGTTACCAAAATCTGACACACTTGCCATGACAGAAGCTGTAGGTTTTTATTATAGCAATTTAGCTATTATGTTATAAAGTTCATGTTATTTAAGGTTATTTTTGGTTGTTGCTAGGTGGATAGCAAGGTGGTGGATGTGGATGAGGTAGATAGCAAGATGAAGGTTGTGGGTGAGGTAGACCTCAACGAGGACACGCCTGTTGTGGTCCAGCCAAAACCTAAGAGGAGAAGGAAACATGGCCCCAGTTGTGTTTTACCTTATGTTACATTGAAGGATAAAATGAGGGTAAGGGTAACAGGGGAACTCGAGGACAAGGTGGAGGTCTTTGCAAGGATAGGGGAGACATGTAAATTATCGCTAACAAATGGGGTTGAGGTTAGCGATGAATTCTGGAAACGATTATTGCAGCTGGATGGTGAATCCGGGTGGTTAATGGATGACGTGAGTGTGCAAATGACATTACAAATATTTAATAAGTAAAATATTATGATCCCCCCCCCCCACCCCCTGATTTAATTGATTTATATTTAATTGCTCACAACAACACATATGGGCTTGGTCCACCTACCCTGTACTATTCAAGGAAAGATACGGATATATGGAACATATTGCCACCGTGGTTTCACAACACCACACTCAAGAAGACTCTCGGCGATGGATCGGAGAAACCTTACCCTCCTATAATAGATACTGATGTGGTAAATATGTTTATTTATTGAATTAAGTGTAATTTGAAAGAAGGTGTTATGGATTGATGGTTAAATATGTGACTGTTAATGCAGGTCTACGTGCCGATGAACGAGATGCATCACTGGTATCTGTTGAAATTTGACTTGAAGGAATTGACGTACACGGTCTATGATAGGTATTTTTTAGGAAGTTCTCTAGGGAGATTTAATAATTGCATAGATGGAACCCAAAATTCTAACTTTATATAACTGAAATTTCAGTTTGATGGATCCTGATGGTAGCAGTTTGCTAGATGACAAAACTGAGAGTGTAGTGTATCGATTCAGCCATTGGTTGTGGTTCTTTGATTTCTATAATGCCCGTCACAAGAACGCAGACTTTGTTGAGTTCTCAAGGATAGTTGCAGGGGCACCACAGCATGTAGGGTGGAGTGATTGTGGGGTATGGGTATGCATGTTCCTCGAGCGATTGACATCGTACGAGGTTGTCGACCAGAAAAAAGAGGACAGGAAAACAGCTCCGGCACACTATCGTAGACGCATGGGTCAGGTCTTTTTTTATCATATGCTGATCGATCAGGGGGAGATGTAGACGTCCATGGTGGGAATGTGGCTTTTGAAGAATTATGTTGTTGTGACTATCTTTTGTGTTATGCTTGTTATGTTTTATTTTGTTTGGTGTCTTAATGGGTGGGGATATGGACGAATGGAACAAGTTTTCATTTTTATGTTTGTTAGTAGAAGTTCATTTAGGCTATCAGTTATATGTGTTTCTATCCATGTTAGAACCCCCATATGTTATATGTGTACTTTTCTATGTTTTAACAAAACTGTTGTGAGTTTTACCACTATGCAAACAAAACTTTCACACCTTTGTCCACATAAGAATTTGTGAGAACTTGATTCATTAACATAACATCTTACGATACAACTCTAACCCAATAACATATAACTATTGGCGGACTTATAAAACACCAAAATATAGAGCCTTTCACTCAATCTAGAGTGATTTGAATAAAAAACACAAAATAAATAACAGCCAACTAACAAGTAAAAAAACTTTAAGCCTCCAAATTTCATTTAACTTTTGTCTTGTTTCTTCTTCAAAATCTCTTCGCCAATCATCAGGATTAACCCAGGCCACAAATCCATAGTTATAGTTCTATTAAAAATAAGAAAAATTATAGTCAAACTCGAGTTGAAAAAAATACATCGGATTCAATCTCAATTACCAAAACATTCCGTGAAAAAATCGATGTTAAGCCCAAACAAAGTACCCTTCGAGCACAACAATAAAAACGGCGTTCTGGATTTGATGATGTGGCTGATATGCGAATGGTTGTTGGAGAACCGCACGGACACAAGACGGACCCACAGGAACAAAGATGGATTCGCTTGAACATTTAGTGTTCGTTACTTCTTCAACTCGAATAGGGTGTGCTTCTTGAGAATGGAGAAGAAGAGTAAGATGTCTTAGTGGGGTGGGGTGGGGCTGTGAAGATCTCGAAGTGGGGGTGGGGCTGGGAGGAAACAATCTGATCGAATATAGAATGGGGGGGACTAGGGTTTGGGTATTTTAATAAAGGGGAAATTATTTAGTTTGGTAAATTTACTAAAATACCCTCTTTGTATGCCTACTTGTAATTTTTTATTGGTATTTTATAAATACTTTGTGTTATCAATATATTGTTCACCTAGAAAACATATTATCCGGAAAAACTCCGGAATAAATATCCGAATTAACTACCGGTGAAATTAGTTCCGATATATATACCAAGATAACTTATACCATTTATCTCGGATTCATTTATGTAATTCATAGTTTGCCATAGCACACGACATAATTTTGAGGGAATAATACTATGCAAACATTAAAGGATCTAAGCACGGCTAGTGTACTAGCTTCATTTAAAACATTTGGGAGAAAACAGGATGTATAAAAAACTTAATCTACAACCTCGTTATACTTACTGAATGGAAGTATCCAAATCCAATCTAGGCAAGGGTGATGGTGGTGATTTTTTTGGTGCTGAAGGTTTTATTGGTGTGGAAGGCGGTGAGGTTGGAGGGTTTGGATGTGGTTGACAGGGTGTTTGTTGTGGAATGGTGGCTGGTTGAGTGGTAAGAATTTGAGTACATGAGATGGACTGCAGTGGGATGGGAGCATCAACATTGTCAAACATCGACTTCAGGATGTTGATGGTATGATTATGCTTCTTTGCGGCTGGGATGGATGTGCTTACTTGTTTTCTTTTTCCTTTCACTGAGGGCATAATTTGAGAAGGCTGAGTAGTAATTGGATGGGCTAGAGCATACTGAACAAATGCAGTCAATGGTATTGGTTTGCCAGTTCTCCTAGCATTCTCAATTTCTGCCTTCCTAATGTCATCATACATAAGTCTGAGTTTGGGAAGCTTTGTGGAGTTAATGCTTTTAGGATTTTCTTTTCGTAACTCTTTGAAGAACCACCTTAGAATTTCCGTTTCTTCTTCAAAAGATACCTTCTTAGTTTTTCCCTCAAGTATCATTTCATTTTGCAGCTTCAAACTTTCCTCATTGTCCCTTTTCAGTTTCTCCTTAAGCTCTGCATTCATCTTCTCTTCAAGTATTACATCCATCCATTTGCACATCTCTAAAGCACTGAGACTTTCCAAAACACTGGTGGGAATAACATTCTTCTGAGCTATCATCTTCTTCATATTCAGCAAGAACACCCCTTTAGCAATGGACTTAGGCAACCTTATCTTCATTTTCTCAGCAGCCAGCCTCTTTGCAAACTTCATCTCATCCCTAGTAGCCTTTTCAATTCTAGCTTTCTCAAACTTATTTATCAGCTCTTCATCAGATCTTTTCCTTGCAATTTCTAGCATACACATAAACTGTTTATCATCTTTGTGTCTCTCATATGTTTCATCCATCTGAACGGCAAGATTCCTATCTGATTCCACTTGCTCTTCTCTCTCTCTTTGGGCAGCTAGATCTTCTTCAGCATCTTTGGCCATGAGTTCATTGATAGCATGGAGAGTTGCTTTCTCATTATCATCGTCTTAAAGTCAGAGATATCTGACATTTCAGAGTAGTTTTCTTCATCATCAATCTTCTTGTCAGGTTCCGATATAACTTCTTTCGGTGATGGTATCCATTCCGGATTAACAACTATCTGCGTTGGTTGGTCCGATATAACATCAATCGGTGAAGGTTTTCCAGGATTAAATTCTTTTCGGGTGAACAAGTTCATTATCTATGATGGTCATTACATTTGAACCATCCGGAGGTGTATTTTCATTTTCCATCTGTGTATCAGCACCTTCAACCACAGTTGGCGGTAGCATTGTATTTTTCTCAGGTGTAATGGAATTAAGCTAAAAACCTGTATGAACCACCACAGCATTAGTTTTATGTTCTTCCTCCTCAACCACAGTCTTCTCAGCCTCTTTTTCCATATCTAACTTCCTTTTTCTTATCACTGCCTGCTTCCTCTTCATCATTTTTCTGTTATGGACTTCCCTAGCTATGAGATTGTATTGCATGTGTTCATCCTCTTCAACTATATTAGCGGGAAGGGCACCAACTGCATACATGACTGCCCAAATAAATGACCTGAGATCTTGATGTTTATCTTCAGGGGTGGCTTCAAGCAAATCTTTAATGGGAACATTGAAGTAAGCTCTCTTACAATCAAATGGAGCAATTCCAGTTTCTTGGAATAGTTCATCTTTGATCTCTTCAGGCATTCTTGGTATTGGGTCAAAGTCATCCTTAGAATCGTGATCTTCATTATCAGATGAAGAAGAAGAGCTTGGGTCACTAGGCTGCTTCTTGGTAGCATTATCTATCTTATGCATTATTTTTGGTTCACTAGGGCCTGCTGAAAGTTGATTTCTTGTACATAGCTTCATGATCAGTTGTGATTGTTCATCAATGATTTTGGACATGGAAATTATCTCCTTGCGCATTTGCAAGTGAGACTCAGACAATATCCTTAGTGTAGATCTACCCTCACCCTTGGCTTCTTAGCACCCGGTATTCTCTTCAATCACTTTCTTCTCCTTTGGTTCCTTTTCAGGTTCCTTGGGATCACTTGGTGAGAAGATTTCCGTGGATTGGGTCTTGGATATGTTACCACTGTCCACTTGATCCAGTGGGGAGTCAAGAGTAATGGCAGCCATTTCCACATCAATTTCCTCTGCACTCCTGAAATTCACCTCCTTAGATGAAGAGGGGTTGGGTGAGGTGAGATCATCACTCATATGAAAATACTCAATGTTTTCAAGTAATTTGTATATACCATCATGTGGGTGGGTGTGAGATTCACCTACACCCAAATGTTTGGTCAGGTTTAGGCTTGTGAAAGGTGATCCTGAGGATGTAGGGTGTGCATCCATATCTAGAGATTTGTCACATGAGCCTTCATCTAATAATGAGGAACCCTTTCTGAATTTCTTTTGTATTGTTGTTTCCTCATTAACAGGGCTACAAGGCTGGGTGGATTGCAGTTGCACAAGAGGAGTAATCCTGTCAACCTCAGTAAGGGGAATTTCTGTAATTAAAGGACTGGATTTGGCACGAGATCTTGAGTGGTGCTTCCTCTTCCTATTGTGGGATAGGTTGGTGGTTCTGGAAGGGGATGCAGTTCTGGTTGAGGATGAGGGTTCAGCACTTGGATGGTTCTCATTGTTGCCATCTTGAGCAGTTTGCTCGATCAAAGGAGCTGATGTTGCATGTTGATCCACAACAGTTTCTTGTGGATTAGCATGCAAAACCCTTGGGATGGGTAATTTGTGGTCAGTTGCCCTACCAAGAAAGGCTTTTTTATCACTTCTTATATTTGAAAAGATTTTATCAGTGAATGTTTTTTGAATGTAAATTGTTCCTTCCTGTGGAACCTCAGGAAACTCATTGTTCAGAATATGCTGGATGAACCTAGGATACATATGATAGTAATCATCCCCATTGTTACCCAACATTCCATTAAAGATCATTTTGGAGTAGTTGAAGTTCTCACCTTTAATCAACGAATGGAAGTTAGATGCTTGTACTGATGAGAGCTCATCGTGCCCTGATTTCTTGGGTGCTAAGCACAAAAGGAGTGTGTGTGAAAGATAAGGCCAAACGTAAGGTAATTGTGCTTTCTTGATTGTGCCACTCGGGCCTCCATATCCTATATCTATACAAGTTTGATTAAATGTGTTTGAAGGTACGGGTTCATACCCTTTTGCTTCATCAAACATCAAATTTTTCCTGATGAGATCTTCGGTGATGTACACATGCTTCCCATGGACCTGAGAGTTTATTTGAAGGACTGCTTCTTCATCGACAGTTACAACAAAACGGCTAGTCACACTTGTATTTGCCCAAAATTGTGTAATGGTTTCATCATGAATGGTAGGGCTTACAGTTGACGCGAAGTGGATGTGCGAGGACTTCAGGAAGTCTATCATCCTGTCGAAAATTTGAGAGTTGGGCGACTTCACCAAGTAGGCACAAACATTATGTTTTGGGAAAAACAGGGATTTGGGCTTCTCTGCCTTTGTTGGTTTGATCTTTGTAGCCATTTAACTTGTTGATCGTATTTGAGATAGAGAAGGTGCTTTGGGTGATTTTCAGTTCTTTGGATTGATGAGGAAGATGGTTTCCAGGGGGAATTTGATGGTTTCGACGGAAGGTTAGGTTAAGGAAGTTTTAACGGAACCGTAATGCCAGCGAAAGAGAGATAATGTAGATAGATGCAATGCTGACTAGTACTGTGCATCACCATATTACAGAATCTACCTCAAGGGGTGCTAACTGAAAATATATTTTTTTCCGGATTAGTTGATACTTCTCTCGGTGTTAAGAACAGGTTTAGTTGATCTTTCCGGAACGAGTAATTGTTACTTCTCCCGGAACCTTTGTTATCCCGGATTATACTTTACCCTGGAAGATATGTTATAGCGGGATAACTTATCGACACGGTAAGAGATCTTCCAGAGTTGCGTGGTCACTCTTATATATTTGTAGTTAGTACTTTGATGTCATTTTATATATTTTCCTCCAGTTTATTTTTTAGTGCCTAAATAGTATATGAAATATTAACTATATTTCTCATAATAATGTGGTATAAACATTTATTTGTTTTTTTTTCATCAAATCAGTTTTTATTAGGTATATAAACAAATTTTTTTTTATATTTACAAAACGTGTATGAAGATAATTAAATGGCTAACATTAGCCATGAGTTAATGTTGGCACATACATTGACGGCTATCTACGCCGTCGGCTGAGCCATGACCAATTAACCGGCTTCAACAATGACTACAAGGGTTTGTTGAAACGGCTGAGAATTGAAAAATACACGTGGTAGGCTCGGGTGCTACGGTTTACTCAAACCTTACTTGCACATTTGTCGTTAATTTATTGGATGGGAAGTGGGACCAATATTTAGCCGTGATGTCAGACAGTTACAATTGTCAGATAACCATTGGTTGTTTTATGCCACCGGGGACTGAGACATCTCAAGTGTCACCTTCATATTGGTGTATTTATTTTGACTACTTTGATGAAGGCTAAAAAGAGGGGTCCATATTTTGATTTTCTTGATCTAAAATGGCTATTCTCGCCATTTTCCCTAATTGTTTTTCATTCCCAATGGTGTTAAACCTATATAGGATTGTTCTTTACTTAATTTGCATCATATCATTGATTGTTTTTATCTTCTATAAAATGTTTAATAAATTGTAAGACTCATTTTTTGTTGTTGACAACACAAACTCTTCACTGTTGAGCATTTCTGGTGAAGACCTTCCAGAGAACCTCTCAGAATAATTACTTGAAGATTTTTGGAGATTTTGGAATTCAAGTACTCTAAGAGTAAAGTTAGAGAACTTCACAAGTTGTTCTTAGCGGACTTGCAAATGCTCTTAGCGGACCTGCAGATGTACCTAGCGAACTTCAAGTCCTAGCGGACTTGAGTTCTGCCTTAGCGAACTTGCTTCGTTGTGCTTAGCGAACTTGAAGACTGTTTGTCTTAGCGGACTTAAACATCTCTTAACGGACTTGGTTCAACACTTAGCGGACTTGCTGTTCTAGTGGACTACACAACAAAGTTTAGCGAACTGGAAATTGTTCTTAGCGAACTTGAGAGTAGTCTTAGCGAACTTGTAGGTCTGTTAGGATATTTTTTGCTTAAATCAATGTAATGATTGTTGTATCAATGTGCTGAATTGCTCATGCTCTTTGTTTAATATAAATAGGATCCTTGTAAACCCTACTTGGGTAAGTCACACCTGTAATACAACAGAGAGTATGTTTCTTCTAAAGTTTATGTGTTTTTGGTGTTTTAGTGTGTGTTATTCATTCTTTTCTTATGATTCATCTATCAAACTTGATGATTGATCATAAATGCTTATAGTTCCGCACTAGCATTTGTGTACTGGGTGAGATCCATTGTCAAATCGGTCCTGACATAAATATTAAAAATGTATAACAACTATATACTTTTAGATTTTCATGTTTTATGAATGAGACGCGTTTTTTATTGAGAAAATTATGTACAAATAGATAACTTTTATATATTTTAGTGGTGGATTTGCTTGCCTAAGTGTTTGAGATACTACATATGATTTCTGATGATGTTGAGAAGCCAACGTCAAGTCTAAAGTCTATTGCATGTTTGTCTCCTTCTTTTTTAATTATTTAAAATTTATGTGACTGTAAATCACACTTTAGAGAGTATCAAATCCACGACTATTCTCTTGATTATCATCCGAGTTTCTCTATATGACAATCTAGCAAAAAATAAATAAATAAATAAATCCAACCAAAATATATCATAAATCATAAATAAATAAGGGTATTCATCGGCATAAAAGATGTATAATATTTCATTTTACAAAACAATTTAGATTGTCATAATTAGATTTATCTATTTGTCTTATTAACATAGCTTAAAAAGTATAATAATATACCAAAAAGTATATTTTAAAAAGTGGGATTATTGTAGGCTAATACTTAAAAGTAAATCTAATTTTTCACTTAATTATTTAGAATTGTTTTGTCGTCTAAAAAACTAACACCATGGTGTTAGTTTTTAATCCTACGTGGTACTTTCTAATCTTACGTGGCGCTGACGTGGCGTAATTTTAATTATTATTATTTATTTTTAATCAAATAATTTCCACCTAATATACATAAAAAAAAGATGGGAAATCCCTGTTCCCTCGTGTTTTCCAATTTGTGTCGGCGTCACCTCGTTTTCCTCGCTTTCTGAGGTTATACTTTCATTCGAGGAATCTTCATGTTGTTCTATGACCCTTCTTGTAAACAAACATGGCCATGAACGTAGCCACTTGTGTTCTTCATCTTCCGATGATGACTCCCAATTGAATTCTTCATTGCCTCCATTGCCGTGTTTATTGTTGCTCTCTGATGCAACCCTCTTACGTTTTTTCATTATGTAGATAAAAATCGTGGCCAGAACTACAACTCCGGCGATGTCTCCGACTACGATCCCGACGATTGTGCTGGTTTTCATCCCTGATTTTGTTAACGCACTCGAAGTGTTCTATGAATTGTCTGAGTGAGTTGAGTCGGCGGATTTGGGAATGGTTGCTATCGCCGGAGGAGATGTCGCCGGTGAGGAGACGTTGGGTTGTTGGGAATCGGTGGAAGGGATCTGACACAGATTGTCCAACGGCTTGCCACAGAGTTGTAAATTTCCGGCGAAGGATCTCTGTTTTTAATTGAAGAAGACACTGGATTCCGGTATGGGTCCGGTGAGATTGTTGAACGATAAATCAACGGTTGCATTTGTGGGGATTTTGTTTGTAAATTCCGTCGGAATCTCACCGGAAATTTGGCGCCGACACAAATTGGAAAACACGAGGGAACAGGGATTTGTCATCTTTTTTTATGTATAGGTGGAAATTACTTGATTAAAAATAAATAATAATAATTAAAATTACGCCACATCAGTACCATGTAGGATTAAAAAGCGTCACATAGGATTAAAAACTAACGTTGTTAGTTTTTTAGACGACGGGACCATTCTAAATAATTAAGTGAAAAGTTAGGACCGTTGTGGGTTATTTTGAAAAGTAGGATTATTGTAGGCCCAATACCCAAAAGTTGAGATTATTTAAATCCAATTTTCCAATATTTTTATTTATCTGTTTCATAATGTATCATTTGAAATAATGATTCTTCTCACTTGGTTACTAATGTCTAATTCTTTTTCTTTTTGGTCCAGTTTAGCACCAGCTACTAAACTAAAAAAAATTAATCTTATGATGGTCGCTTATTTTAATCGGTGGTTGATCATTTGTTTATATTTGATCAACTGTTGAAGACTAGGCTAGTATTAATCAAGATTTTAGATAGTTCTGCCTGTTGTTTCCAATGCAAGTAGAAAAGAAATCATCCGTGACTCTTTAACTTCGTCTTACATTTGACCTACATTTTAAAAACTATAACCCTAACCATACATTTACCCCATTTCATTACCTTTTAATATTACTTCATCGTTCGGTCGTGTGACACACAGATTACAAACCTAATAAAGAATATAAAAAAATAATAATCTTCTATAAATTTGATATATGAATAATATTTATATTCACAACTATTGACAAAGCATTAATAACATAAGAATAAGATATTCCTCGTTTGCAATCTTGATCAAAACATTTTGAAACGATTTGGTGGCTTTTGGTATCACTCACTTTCTATACCAAAATCAAAATAATCAAAAGTGTCCACACTTTCCATAACCAATGGAACATATGCTATATATTCACTTTTTTCTATTCGCATATCACTTCATCAGTCTTGATGTCTTTTGAAATTGTTAAGGGTCAGTAAAAGTATAAAGGATAGAAGTATTATCTTCGAACATTCTCAATTCGATGTTGAAAAAATGAAGAGTGAGAATGTGCTAAGTATATGCTATGATTGAACTTGGTTTACATTTCACTTTGGCCTATAAAGGGTTTGGAAACATAAAGCTTCATTAACCAAGTACCTTTTAAGAGTATTTAAGTGTATGAACGTATTACTGGGTGATTACTCCTCTGGCAGTTAGTAAGTCATTTGCTAACACTAACTGCCAAGGGAGATTTGCCCTGCAATACATCAGTTGTACATATTTAATCTATCTGGGACTATCTTGACTTAAAATTTGTATTTGGAGTGAGTGATTTTCAACTACGTGCTACTCTATAAATCATCTTATTGATACTCTCACCATTAATGGTGTCAAATCCAGCCACTTATACCACCAATATTCTTCGCTTTG
>JBCNJP010000003.1:22733718-22833752 GCA_039602395.1 Deinandra increscens subsp. villosa
TTCGATCCATCCCCTTTTCAATCCGTTCAAGTCTTTCTGTTCGTATTTGATCCAGAAGTTCAATCAAAGACATTCATGGCATCCTTTCTACCAGGTAATTCTGTATCTACCAGCAACAATGAGGTATGTTCTAATCCTAAATGCCAATCTATACTCAATGAATCTCAAGAATGGCAAAATAAGTTTTTCAATGAAACATTAAATCGTGAATATTCTGATAGAGAATTGAGAGAATACAAAAGTAGGAGTAAAAACTTAAGTGAGAAACTAGAAGCTGCTAAAATTGACATAAAAAATCTTCAAAGGGACTTGAGTGACAAAACCACATATCTAAGAGTTGCTAATGAAGAAATTGTCTCATTAAAAACTGAACTTGAACAACTTAAAGGTCAATTAGAAACATCACAAACCAAAGTTGAGCGAAACGATAAGATTGTGTCAGAAATGATGAAAGCTAGTTCACTTTTCTACAACACAGACGCTCGAATGCGTCATCTAAAAGCCAACTCTGGTTTGGGTCTAGGTACTGAAGTAAAAGATGAAAAGTCCACACACACAGTACCGATGCCCCTGATGCATGAAATGATCTCAGATTATGAGTGTTCTAAGACCTCCTTGGAAGCTAAAGCTGAGATTGAAAAGAAACTGGCAGCTTGTCCCATTAAAATTTCTGCTCCTGTTTCTAACCTTACTAACACTTTTACTTCTTGTGCAAATAAAGGTAAACATGAAGCAGGGGTAGTAAATTGCAAGGAGTCTACTAAGAGTCCCGTGAAGTCTGAAGTTGAATTTTCTTTTTAATTTCTGTTTTTGAGAAACCTGAAACTTGTGTCAAGTCTGAGTCAAAAACTTCTGAGTCTAATGTTTGTGCTAAACTTTCTGAATGTGGTGTGTTTAATGTTGGTAAATGTGATTTGAAACCTGTGAAACCCCTAAGAACTGTTAGAATTTTAAGAAGGGGTAAGGGACCTCAAAATGATGTTCCCAAACCCACAGGAGATGTGAAAAAGTCTGAGGATAGTGTGAACTGTCCCACTCAAAATGTGCAGAAAGTACGGGACACAAAACCCCAGGAATTTGTCCCGTACCCAGAAGTTAATTCTACATATGATCAATTCCAACCGATACAACGGGAGTATGTATTGACCACTAAGCCCCATGGTAAAACCCTCTGGATCCATAAAAACGCTTCAAAGCCAACTTGGATATCCACTGGGCGGAACCAACCACAGGCTCCCGTGTATCCAAAGAAACAGTCCTGCCATGTGTGTGGCCAACCAGGACACATGGCAAGAAACTGTCTGCACCGCCCTTATGAGCCCTACTATCCTAAGAAAGTCCAACAAAAGACTGTCCCTTTGGGCCAAACACGTGTTGGCCCAAAGCCCAAAGTTGGACCTTCAAATCCCAAGGTGCAGAAGTTCACATTCCCACCCTCACAAGCAGAGATACATGCTAGGGCAGCAGCAAAGACTGTACCTTCAAACCAAAAGGTGCAGCAGGACAAACCACAGCCAAATGTCCCCAAATGGAGCCCAAAGCCCAAGTCACCTAAACATGAACCATCAATTGTGAAAACAGCTTGGAGACCAAAATCTGCTGAATCCCCAAAAACAGTTTTAAAATCTGTTGTCAAAACTGTTTCAAAATCACCCATCCATCCAAATCCAGTTGGTTCAGCTAAATCAAATGGTTGGAGGAAGGATGACAGGTGGAATGTTTCAAAAGTTGTGAACTTGTCTTTCAAGCCTACTGGAGTGTACAAGAAACACTCCAAACAATTTCAAGAAATAAGAGTTCCAAATTCTAATAAGAATCCACTGAGAAAACCACAGGTTTTTGGGAAAGAAAATCACAAACCCAAGGCAGCCACACACCCAATCCCTGATGTTACAAAGGGAATGTTTTTAAAAGAAATCTCTTTCACCGACTCTTCAGGTTTACCCAGAACCACAATGGCCTGGGTTTTAATGGCTAACTAATCTCTCACAGTGTGCAGGAACAGTCAAGGAGGACTTTCATTAACCTTGTTTGTTTGTGATAGTGATTGTTCCAGGCATAGGATAGGAGGCATCTCTCTACTACATGACATGAAGGTCTCAATGGAGGGTATGTCTCTATTTGAGAGGTAAATCTGAAAAGATCAGCAGAAAAGGTAACATTGTCTGAATTGTTTGTTTCTTGGCTAATTTGATGTGAAGTATGGTCGTGCATGAAACAAAACCCATTTCTGAAATTTTTCAAAAGATAAACTTTGAAGGTTAGCTTGGCCAGTTTTTAGTATATATTTAGTATTGTGTCAGTGAGTGTTTAAAAAAAATCAAAATCAAAAAAAAAAGAAAAAAAAAGTGTGTGTTGTTATTAAAAATCAAAAAGCAAGGGGAAGAATAGAAAAGATGAAATAGTTGACCCCTCAAAAATTTGTGCTTTTTAATTTTTAATCTTTTGTTTGTGCGTTTGAGAAGGTGAGAAGTGAAATAAACTTCCGTCTTGGAGTTGGCTGACACGCGTAAGGCAGATGTGAAAGGCATGATCCATGGTGATATGCTGGTAGGCTCAGCTCTTAAATCTGAAATGGTATGAGTTACACACTTAAAGATAACGTATGGCAGTTTGTTGGGTAACAACACTTAGGTTAATTGCATTTTTATTTGACTGCATGTTCAAGTTCCCGATACACACGCTTGTCTCCAAGAGTGTGAAATTGAGCTCAAAAAGTCGGTGTCCCCTCTGCTTTGCGTGAGCAATGACCTGGGGATGCTTCGCGTGTATGTAAGGCTCTCCTCTGCTTTGCGTGAGCAATGACCTGGAGTTGTCCATACATACGTGCTTATAGATCACCTTAAATAATATAAAAAAATGCATGTACACACCTAAAAGATGCCAAAGAGCACAAGAAAAGAGACCCTCAAGAGTCCAAAACCCTCAGCCTTTGTCACTGATGAGAGCATTATTAAAAATGTTTCAAAAATTCAGTTGACTTGTATATTATCCCCAAAAAATCTTTGTGATCCATTCTTTCTCTTCTCAACCAAGTCTCGAGCTCAGTTTCAAACTTCTGGATCAGGTTGTGAAAATATGTGGTAGGGAATTTATGTGCTTGATAGTGTGTAATAACATGTACCTAGGATTTGTTGAAACCCACTTGCTGTTCATAATTAATGCACTTTAAAAGATAATAAAGTGACAAACAGCCTGAATAAGAAAAGGGTTAGAGTTTAAAGTGGATCAGTATATTGGCAATCACCTTGGCAATCACCTTGGCAATCACCTGGACGTCGACGAGTAACAGAAGCTGAAAAGGGTTCCTTGGTCAGATTCATACGGTTTGATCCCATAGAAACCCTCTCGTTTAGTAATTTGGTATGTTTGTTTTTATTTTTATTTTTCTTTTGAGTTATCTTAAGTTTTTATTGTTTATTTTTTCAACCATGGCCAGGTTAATTTAAAGGTTTGTAATAAGTTTTTATGGGTTTTATGCAAGAAAGTATCACCCCTCCAGAATTTCAGGGAAAGTTGTTTGGTTAAGTAATGCTAACCCGATAACCAGTCATCATTGTCTGGTTAGTGTCTATTTCATGTTGTGTTTGACAGGTTAAGTGAGAAAGACAACTCATGGAAAAGAAGGTCAAGGACTCAATTGAGCAAAGCAAGAACTCTGCCACTGTTCATGTTGAAGAACCAGACGAAAAAAGGACTTACCCTATGCTTAGGGGAAGTTTGTTGGTTGTTCAAGTAATGCTTCCAAAGACTCAAAAGATACTGTTCACGAGTTGAGGGGAAGCTAAATGCCGTGAGTTCAAAGATCTACATTCAAGAATGCCAAGATAGAGGTGTTTAAAATTTAACCTCTGAAGTTAATGGCAAGTCAAGACAGTTACTGATGATTCAGCAAGGACTCAACAGTTTTCAAGAAGGAGCAAGTATCTGAGAATCCTCCTCTCATTACATGTTTGTCATTTGAAGTCCAAGCTAATGTTGATTGAGAGAACACTCCCTAAAGTCATTTGTTGTTGCCCATTGATGATTGTTAAAGAGAAGAATCTTCATCAACCCATGCTCAAGCCAAGGAGAAGACTGTAAGTCTGAAGATTGAAAGTAGAAGACATTTAATATCACAAGCCAAGGGGAAGATTGTAAGGGAATAATTTGTGGCTTGTGTATTAAATCACCTATTGGCGGACTATTTTGAAGGCCTATGTGATAGAATAGGTGAAAATTAGTTGGGTTATGGGTATATTGGGTCATTGGGCCATTTTAGACATGTTTGAGCTCAATTAGAAAGTGTTTAGAGGGAGTTTAGTGGGCCTAGATGGTAAAATCCGGAAATTAATGTGTAATTAGGGTTTTTAGGGTGTCTTGTTTAGCAAGTTGGAGACTCCCTATATAAGGGAAGCCCTCCTCTCATTATTATGTTGTTGATTGTGGAGTAAAGCTCAAAAGGTGTTCACGAAATTCTCTAAAGGACAATTTCGAATTCGTGTATTGCAACCTGAGACATCAACGTGTTTGTCTTCTAAATCGGTTTGTGGTTGATTGTGTTCTTTACTTTTCTAATCGTTATTTTATACTTTTCGATTATACTTAAATCACTAGATTGTTTGGATTCCGCACTCTCAATCGAGATTGGATATCGCGTTTGGACCGTTTTCGGGACTTACAAGAACCAGAAGAATCATCCACAAGAGGTTAGATTCTAAGTTTGATATATTTTATGAAAATGTATACATATTCTATTCTTGGTCATTAAAATGGATTAATGGACGATATTGAATGTAAGGGATAGTCTAAATTACTTAGAAAATTATTACAAGAGTTTTGGTAATGAAACCAGTAGTTAAAGTCAAGTAGAAACAAAGAAATGACCAAGAACAAGTTCTGTTGCATTGAATATGGCCGGATTGGGTTAAGGTAATACGACCGTATCGTGGGTCGAATGACTAATTTGGGAAAGAACTGCATGAATATGCCCGTATGACTTTCAGATTACGGCCGTATTCATGTTAAAAGCAAGAACAGTTTGAATACGCACGTATTAAGTCTAAGGTAATACAACCGTATTCAAGTAGTCAACAGTAACAGTAATCTTATGATACGCATATTGCATGTAACAATAAAGTCGGTATTCATAACATATGAATACGGCCGTATCACATAAGCTGAATACGCCCGTATTCATACACAATTTACAAACTGATCAGAATTATTACATCAGAATCAGTAGAGTGTTGGAAGAATAGTTAAGTTAGTGTTATTCAGATTATAACCCGGTTCAGTTATAACAGTTTATATCATCTTAACTTTGAAAGTTATGATGATTCGAATAAGTTATTGATAACCAGTTAATGTAACACTATAACTAAGAATCTTATGATTTGATTATATGTATTAGGTCATTTGCATCTGTGTCAAACATTTGTTGGTGGTATTGTAAAGGTAAACACGGAATATGACTTACGGAATAAACAATTGCTTGAAATTTTGGGTCAGCAAACCAATGTAGAATATGACTCACATGTTCAAAAAATAAGTGTAGATAGTGCGCCTATGAGGACTCCGAGGGTGAAATCAACCCACCTAGAGAGAGTGAGGATTATGACATACTAGGGAATAAGCATAAGGTAATGTTTTCAGTTGTTAATGAATATACATGTTGCTCTAAATGGTAATGGGGTGTTGGAACAAGGTTAATTCCCTACCAGGATGCTTGCAGAGAGGTTGTGAGGTCATATGTTGTTGCAAAAGGTATGATAGAATAAGCTATATATGTACAACATGGTGTCTTTTTAAGGTTTATGCTTAATTTTTTTTTTTAAAAAGAAGAGTTGTTATATGGTTGAATCTGCTATAAACACTCACACCTGTCAAAGGAACATGTCTAAGAATTGACAATTGATTGTTGAGTTTGTAGCTAATCATTTCTTAGAAGTCTTCAAAACTAAGCATCATTGGTCTGCAAACGAAATTCAGAAAACAATAAAGGTAACATTCAAGATCTTGGTTAGAATTTGGTTTGCTTATAAGGCCAAACACTAATATTACTCACAAAAAACTACATCGCTCAATGAAGGAGCATAAGATTGGTTCCTACTTAAAAGCTTTAACAATTGCTAATCCCATGTCAACATTTGACAAAGGGTGAAATGAATCTATGTATTCTTGTTATTCGAAAGACTCCACCTACACACAAACACTTTGCTAAATCTACAAACTTCATATGGCGTAGGAAGTCCTACGGTCAAATGGAATTATTAAATGTTGTATGTATATCTTTTTTACGCTCTCTCCTGCCCTAAAATGCTCTGGTCTGACCTTCCCGCTCACTTCCAAAATTTCCCGCTCACTTCCAAAATTTCCCCATTTTGATCTAACCCTTACAAAAGCATTTCTTCCCCATTCTTCAATAGAGTTTAAACGTTGCAAACAGATAATGGAGGCTGGTAGCTGGGCTGAAAGAAAACATTTGATTCAAGAATCCAAATAAGGTTAACATTCTAACTTTTTGTACGTTTAATCTAGATCTAGGGTTTAGTTTGGTTTTAATGCTTTGCAATTTCTACTTTCCTTTGGATTTTTCGTTTATTTTCCTCATCCTACTTTAAAAAAAATTCAAAACAAGCCGGTCAAATTGAATTGAAATGTCGACATCTTCTGCAGGAGAAAGAAAAGACGGAGGGTATTAAACAACAGTAGAGATTGGAGGATTTCTATGGCAGATGATGTTACCTATATCATTGACACATATATGATGATTCGAGGCACATATTTTAGGTTATTAATTTATCTTTTAACCATTTATTTGCCCAGTCGATTTCTATGGTGATGAATGTAGAAATCTGAACATGATTCGTGTGAAAATGTGTTTTTATTTCAGTGTCATACAAAATAATCACATAATTTGTAAAGATCACAACAAGAACGATTTGGGTAATTGTTTTTATATCGGCAAGTTGTAATTATTATGTGCCATTGTAATTATTGGCAAGCCTGGCCTAGGGGTGAAACTCTTGGGGGGAGTTGTTAGTAGAAATGCAGATTTTATCCAAGGTTTGGCAACGAAAAGAGCTTCCAACGCTGTTGATCTAATCCGCCTCCTCCCCAAGCTGGGGGATCCGCAGAGTGAACTTCTTCTGCTGCGCTCATGTATGGGTATAGCCAAACTTTTCTTTGGGTTGAGGACATGCCCTCCTTTACACATGATGGGGGCTGGTGGTGTGCGGGGGGGCCTTCTTTGGGGATCTCCAATGGTGGCTTGCTTCATTACCCATCAGGTGTGGGGGGCTTGGGTTATATTCTGCGGTTGAGGCTTCCTCGTTTGCCTTTGTGGCATCAAGGGCGCAATCATGGGTGCTTCAAGATCATATTTTGAGGGAAAGTGGGATTTGTGGCATGGACTCTGAGTATGAGGGCGCGTTGGACCGTCTTCGGGATGTTACTCCACGCTTCGACTTTAGCGGTTTCACTAACAAGGACACCGTCCCCCCTAAAGCCCAAAAAGTTTTGGCGAGTGCCATTTTTGGTAAAATCATGCAGGAGATGGAAGTGAAGTTTGACATGACCGTAAGACAAAAAGCCGTGTTCGGATGTTTACAAGCGCCGCATGCCCAAGATTTCCTCCGGGCTATCCCTATTGACGGGCTAGGCCAGCACATGTCACCGGTGGAATATCGTGTTATTCTTAGATACCGCCTTATGATTCCCATTTTCCCGAATGATGAGAGATGCCCCCTTTGTCGCAAGGCGTGTTTGGATTCGTTTGGGGAACATGTTGTCCATTGCAAAGAACTCCCGAGGTTTAAATATCGACAGGATCTGGTTAGGGATGTTCTATTTGACATACTCAAGCGCGCGGGGATTTTGGCGAAGAAGGAAGCTCCGGTCAACTTTCTGACGGACCCGTCTGATGGGCAATCGACTCTTAGACCGGCAGACATCTTGGTCTTAGGGTGGATAGGGGGGAAGCATGCATGTCTGGATCTAACTGGGGTCTCCCCGCTGGTGGGCTTGGGGCTTGGGGAGTTCAAAGTGGGCCAGGAGGCTTCTAAGGCCGCGATGTGGAAAGTGAACAAGCACGAGAAAGCGTGCGTTGAAAATCAACACGTGTTTATTCCTTTTGCCTTTGACACCTTTGGGTTCCTCGCCTCTGAGGCTGTGGACACTCTGAGTAGAGTCCAACGGGTCATGCATGGTAATGTGGTGACCTCTGGTGCTAGGGATGTTGTTTTTACGAGGCTTAGTTTTGCTATTCAGAAAGGCTTGGCGGCGCAGCTTGTTGTCCGCCTCCTTTACCCGCTGGGGTGATTGTCCACTTGTCTTTGTATTTCAATTTATTCCTATATCAAAATCAAAGAATATTTCAGAAAGTTTATGAGTCAAAGGCTATACCAATACTTAATAGTTAAGATGTATGATCATGATGTACAATTTACTTGTTTATATTTGTAATTCTTGGTACTAACTCTATTTATTGTAATGTAAATGAACAGGTTTGTTATGTAATTATAATCATCAACATTCATTAAGAGGAGTTAACTTCTCTGACTAATACACGATTGAAAATGAACAGGTTTGCTATGTAATCATCATCAACATTGATATTTTTTTTTTAAACAAGCATTTTGATTTCTATTTCTCACTTCATTTATTCATTTTTGCTTTAATGTTTTTTTTTTATTTCCTAGGTGTTCCAATCCAAACAGGTACTCCCAATCATCCCTCAGATCATTATTAACTTAATATTTTATGCAAATGTAGGAAATAAGAAATCAAATGCCACACATATTCATATAGTTTTAGCATATATAGAGATGCTGAATTTGTGTTTCTTTGTTATATTCATAGTGAATTCAACTTTTAGTGCAGGAAGTTATACGAAAAGCAATGGATGTACTGAACACCCCCACAAACACACACCTACGACATTGGAACAAGCATTTCAGTCTATATACCATAGGTAATTTATATTCTTTTGGTTTGATTTGTTTTATTTTATAACTAATTGTTTGTTATTTTAGTTTGATACATTGACAGAATATCAAGTTTTACAACAAATGCCATCTAATCTTCATATCATTTCAGATGATTTTGTCAACTCTTTGGTAACAAATCACTTCAGTCCGATAATGGAAGAATTATATATATATATGCATGTAGTGTCTCTATTACAATAAGAAACATATATATTTTAAATCTAATTTTTGTTATTTGTTTTATCAGAGTTGGCATTTCACAGAAGGTGCAAACATCGTTAAGCAAGAATATATCGACCGCACACTCTATGTCTTAATCCCGATGCTGTTTAGAAGACTGTTTGAAAATTGAAGCTAAAGTTAAGAATTGTTACTTCCATATGTTTCGTAGAAGTCACATATTTGATATTTGTAGAAAACTATCTTTGAATTTGTCAAGTTTTTGATATTTAGAACTTGTAGTGTGGATTGAATTCTTGTTTTGAATGAATTTTTTTTTAATAATAGATTTTTCATTACAAGACAATACAAATACAGCAGGACAATCACTCCGACAAACAGGGGTGGCGGGCAACAAGTTGCGCCGCCAAGCCCTTTTAAATGACGAAACTAAGCCGTGTGAAAACAACATCCCTAGCACCCGGGGTCACCACATTACCATGCATGACCCGTTGGACTCTACTAAGTGTTTCCACAGCCTCCGGGGCGAGGAACCCAAAGGTGTCAAAGGCAAAAGGAACAAACACATGTTGATTTTCAAGGCACGCTTTCTCGTGCTTGTTCACCTTCCCGCCACAGCCTTAGAAGCCGCCTGGCCCACCTTGAACTCCCCACCCCCAAGCACACAAGAAGAGAAACTCCAGTTAAATCCAAGCATGCATGTCCCCCCCCCCCCCCCCCCGTCCACCCAAAGACCAAGATGTCAGCCGGTCTAAGAGTCGATCGCCCATCGGACGGGTCCGTCAGGAAGTTAACCGAGGCTTCCTTCTTCGCCGAGATCCCCGCACGCTTGAATATGTCGAAGAGAACATCTCTAACCAGATCATGTCGATACTTAAACCCCGAGAGCTCTCTACAATGGGCGGCATGCTCCCCAAACGAGTCTAGGCACGCCTTGCGGCAAACAGGGCATTTCTCATCTTGGGGGAAAATGGGGATCATTAAGCGGTATTTGAGGATGGTACTGTTGGAAATAGAGTGTCCTGACCCGACGAATTAACGAACCCGACCGATATTGACCCGTAAGAGTTACACCCGGGTCAACGGACTATTAAATCTAATTAATTGTTAATTAGATATAAACGAACTAAATGATAAATTAAATAAATATTAATTATTTATTTAATTAAAACGACAAAACTTTTTCGGCTCAAAATCACTCGGTAAATAAAAGACGGACCGATCAGCTGTTACCGGATTAACAGACTAATCGGTTGGTGGATCAAAAGGGAATCGCGACCGGGCCCAGTCCGTCTGGCCCCGGTCCGCGATTTAATATTAAAAGAGAGAGGGAGGAGGTAGATTGAATAACAAGTTACAAACCCTAATCTCCCATCTCTCTCTCTCTCTCTCTGCGCCGATCCCAAGCCGAAGCCGGCTCTCCGCCGCCGCCCACCACCTGTGGTTTCTTGCCTTTGCCTTCTTTAACCTTCTTGGCTTTGGAGATATTTGTATTAGCAACTTTGAGCACGTCCGGCGTGGTCCTGATCTTCACGTTGGGTATCAACGGAATAACCTTCTCGATCGACTGAGCCGAACAATTAATCGCCAGAATACGATAATGTTCAGGCAAAGATCTGAGTACTACATCAAGAGCCATCCCGTCAGAGATGGAGTAGCCAAGGTCGATCAGCCTGTCGCGATACGCTTTCGTCAGCATGAGATGATCGTATGGAGAGGAGTCGTTAGCCATAGAGCAATTCACGAATTGTGAAAGTGCATCGGCTCGCTCAGTCCTCTGACTCAACTCAAATAAATCCTTGAGTTTACGAATGATGTCATAAGCAGACATCCCCATGAAATTGTACCGATAATCCTGAGTCATGCTAGATAACATCAGGTCAGTGACGTCCTTATCATCGTCAGTGTGCTTTTGGAGCTCAGACCGCGAGTTCTCATTTAGCAAGTAAGATGGAATACACACGATCGGTCGGTCAATGACATAGAGTTTCCCGAAGAGCCTTAAAAGGTTCCTCAGGGTTGTCTGCCATGCGAGAAAACCAGCCTCAGTGAAGGGGTCGAGTTGTACCATTGAACTTAATGGAAGTGAGTTTTCTTTAGCCTTCTGAAAACAAGCAAAGTAAATTTAATCAGTATTTTCGATGTTTATTGTTTCTTTAAAAATAAGTTGCTAAAGGTTATTTTTAAGAAAACGAGAATTCGTTTAGACGACATTACTTGAGACCGCCAAATGAGCCTCAGGAGCAAAGCCGTGTAAACAAACTGACAACAATTGTCAATTGTGAGACTCAAGTCACAACTCTCGGTATGAGGCCGCTATATACATACAATTGTATTTTGCGATACGTTTAGCCTCATCCGTGCCCAGTCTAGCAATATACATCCGTGGCGCGGTGTTGAAATACTCCAACACCACGAACATATACGTCTAAAGCGATAGTAATCCTAAATGGTCGATGTGATGACACGGTGTTGAAATACTCCAATGTCGTCACCTTAGAAGGTACCCTCGGCACCAAGTGCGGTGTTGAAATACTCCAACACTGATGCTCCGGTAAATACGTTCCAAGTTCAACTTGAGATAGGATGGCACGAACTATCAGTTTTATGAATTACCAAATAGGGATATTAATTACTTTTAATATTTAATTACCGTCAGACACGAACGATAAAACCCTATCACCACTCGGGACAAGTAAATTAATTTAACCTAATTAACTTACTAAGTTGTCGCGAATGGCATATTGTGTGTTAAACGGCATGAGGTCTTGATCTCGCTCGAGCCATACAAGCGAGATCATAAGGGACAAATTTAAAATAAATTAAATTAAATAAAATGGTGAACGATCGAGATGGCAACTCTGTGCGATCTGGAATCCTGTTCAGCTCCCACTTGCTTCGACATCCCTCTGGCGTGTGTCCAGTCTTTGATATTTGGTTACATACAAATTCACAATTACTAAAACTACTTCTAGTAAACTAGCCCTAAATTTGTACAACTTTGAAACCCAAAATCCGGGTCCAATAAACCAAAACGAAATACAAACAATTGGGCCAACAACTTGGGCCAAACAGAGAAAGACAAAACACGCCAAAACACATATTCATATATGAACATAAACATAGAGGGGTCGGCCGTAACACACAATAAAATACATAGAATTAAAATAAATAAATAAATTAATTCCAATTCGCAATTTGGATTTGAGTCGAAATTGCGAACTACCGGTCGTGTAAGGAACGGTTTGCGCGCGGTGATAATGGCTCTGATACCACTGTTGGGTTTTACAGTGTGATCCGGGTTACCGATTTTAATTTTATTAAAACCGATTTATTAATTAAATTAATTCTAAATTAATTTGGCAGCGGAAACGATTAAAACGCGGATGCAACTGTAACAGGATCAATCACCGGAACACGACAAACACAGAAAAATATATTTATTTAAAATAAATAAATAAATAACTATCTAACGAATTAGATATACCTTGGCGGGATCCGAGCAACCGCTCGAGACACCCGGATTCAACGGGCTCGCGCTAGGACGAACTGAGACGTCTGACTCGAACCTTCGAGACAAGTCATCGACGGCGGCATCGGTGGTGGCGGCGGTGGTGGTAGGGATACCACCGGTGGTGGTGACAAAATCTTCTCCGTCGGGATAGCCACCGGAACGGATCCCACGACGATCGAATCGCCGGTGATCGGAGATGACGCGGTGGCGGCGGCCGGCGGGTATAAAGGCGCGGGCCACGACGACGGGACCGAACGCAGTGGTCTCGGCTGCGCCGGCAGCGCGAGAACCAGTGGTCTCGGACGCAGTGGTCTCGGCTGCGCCGGACGCAGTGGTCTCGGGCTGCGGCTTCGGCTTCGGCTCGGGCTGCGGCTTCGGCTCGGGCTGCAACGGCTTTGCTCTCGAGTCGGGCGCAAATACTGGCAAGACGGGGATCCATCGGAGATTGCAAGGGATCACGGTGTAGGAGGCGGCGATCGGCGGTCGGCGGTCGGCGGCGGCGGCGGAGCCGGCTTCGGCGGTCACGGCGCAGAGAGAGAGTGAGGGAGGAGATTAGGGTTTTTGACTTGTGTTCCAATCTACCTCCTCCCTTCTCCTATTAATATTAAATCGCGGACCGGGGCCTGCGAACTGGGCCCGGTCGCGATCCTCCTTTAGTCCACCAACCGATCAGTCTGTTAATCCGGTAACAACTGATCGGTTCGTCTTTTAATTAACGAGTAATTTTAAACCGATAGATTTTGTCGTTTTAATTAAATAAATAATTAATATTTATTTAACTCACCATTTAGTTCGTTTATTTCTAATTAACAATTAATTAGATTAAATAGTCCGTTGACCCGGGTGTAACTCTTACGGGTCAATATCGGTCGGGTTCGTTAATTCGTTGGGTCAGGACACCATATATCCAACAGTATGAACACCATTCGCTACTGATCCGACTGTAAAACCCAGCAGTGGTATTAGAGTCATTATCACCGCGCGCAAACCAGAACCGGTCTTTTCGTAACCGGTAGTTCGCAATTTCGACTTAAATCCAAATTGCGAATTAGAATTAATTTATTTATTTGTTTTAATTCTAAATAATTGTGTGTTACGGCCGACCCCTCTATATCTTTTGTATTCATGTGTGAATGTGTTTGGCGTGTTTTGTCTTTCTCTGTTTGGCCCAAGTTGTTGGCCCAATTGGTTGTATTTCATTTTTGGTTTATTGGACCCGGATTTAGGGTTTCAAAATTGTACAAATTTAGAGCTAGATTACTAGAAGTAGTTTTAGTAGTTGTAAATTTGTATGTAACCAAATGTCGAAGAATGGACACACGCCAGAGGGATGTCGAAGCAAGTGGGAGCTGAACAGGATTCAAGATCGCACAGAGTTGCCATCTCGGTCGTTCACCGTTTTACTTAATTTAATTTATTTTAAATTTGTCCCTTATGATCTCGCTTGTATGGCTCGAGCGAGATGAAGACCTTATGCCGTTTAACACACAATAAGCCATTCACGACAACTTAGTAATTTTAATTAGGTTGAATTAAATTTCCTAGTCCCGAGTGGTAATAGGGTTTTATCGTTCGTGTCTGACGGTAATTAAATATTAAAAGTAATTAATATCCCTATTTGGTAATTCTTAAAAACTGATAGTTCGTGCCATCCTATCTCAAGTCGAACTTGGAACGTATTTACCGGAGCATCAGTGTTGGAGTATTTCAACACCGCACTTGGTGCCGAGGGTACCTTCCAAGGTGAGGACATTGGAGTATTTCAACACCGTGTCATCACATCGACCATTTAGGATTACTATCGCTTTAGACGTATATGTTCGTGGTGTTGGAGTATTTCAACACCGCGTCACGGATGTATAATGCTAGAGTGGGCACGGATGAGGCTAAACGTATCGCAAAATACAATTGTATGTATATAGCGGCCTCATACCGAGAGTTGTGACTTGAGTCTCACAATTGACAATTGTTGTCAGTTTGTTTACACGGCTTTGCTCCTGAGGCTCATTTGGCGGTCTCAAGTAATGTCGTCTAAACGAATTCTCGTTTTCTTAAAAATAACCTTTACCAACTTATTTTTAAAGAAAAAATAAACATCGAAAATACTGATTAAATTTACTTTGCTTGTTTTCAGAAGGCTAAAGAAAACTCACTTCCATTAAGTTCAATGGTACAACTCGACCCCTTCACTGAGGCTGGTTTTCTCGCATGGCAGACAACCCTGAGGAACCTTTTAAGGCTCTCCGGGAAACTCTATGTCATTGACCGACCGATCGCGAGTATTCCATCTTACTTGCTAAATGAGAACTTGCTAAATGACAACCCTGAGAACTCGCGACCACCAACCGGTGGTCCTCGCGCTGTCGGCGCAGCCGAGGCCACCGCGTCCAGTTCCGTCGTCGTGGTCCGCGCCCTTGTACCCGCCGGCCACCGCCACCGTGTCGCCTCCGGTCACCGGTGATGAGATCATCGTGGGGACCGTTCCGGTCGGCATCCCGACGGAGAAAGTTTTGTCACCACCACCGATGGTATCACAACCAATGCCGTCGTCGACGACTTGTCTTGAAGGTTCGAGTCAGACGTCACAGTTCGTCCTACCGCGAGCCCGTTGAATCCGGGTGTCTCGAACGGTTGTTCGGAACCCGCTGAGGTATATCTAAATTTTAGATATTTAATTTAATTATTTATTTATTTTAAATAAATATTTTTCTGTGTTTGTCGTGTCCGGTGATTGATCCTGTTACAGTTGCATCTGCATTTTAATTCGTTTCCGCTGCTAAATTAATTTAGAATTAATTTAATTATTAAATCGGTTTTAACAAAATTAAAATCGGTAACCCGGATCCGACTGTAAAACCCAACAGGTACGATATTCCACCGGGGACATGTGCTGGCCCAACCCACCGATAGGGATAACCCGAAGGAAATCTTGGGCATGTGGCGCCTGTAAACATCCGAACACGGCTTTTTGTCTCGCAGTCATGTCAAACTACACCTCCATCTCCTGTATGATTTTACCAAAAAGGGCACTCGTCAAAACTTTTTGGGCTTTAGGTGGGGTGGTGTCCTTGTTAGTGAAACCGCTAAAGTCAAATCAGGAGTAACAGTCCGCAGACAGTCCAACGCGCACTCATAATCAGAGTCCATGCCACAAATCCCACTTTCCCTTAATATATGATCTTGAAGCACCCAAGATTGCGCCCTTGATGCCACAAAGGCGTACGAGGAAGCCTCAACCACAGAATATACCCCGAGCCCTCCACACCTTATGGGTAATGAAGCAAGCCGCCATTGGAGATCCCCAAAGAAGGGCCCACCGCAAACCACCATATTCTCGATTGCCGCGCGGAGTTCTTTATCAAAAAAGGAGGCGGCCCCGATCATGTGTAAAGGGGGGCATGTCCTTAACCCAAAGAAGAGTTTGGCTATACCTATACATGAGCGCAGCAGGAGAAGCTCATTCTGCGGGTCCCCCAACTTGGGGAAGAGGCGGATTAAATCAACAGCGTTGGAAGCCCTCTTCGTTGCCAGACCTTGGATAAAATCTGCATTTCTACTAACAGCTCCTCCCAAGAGTTTCACCCCTAAGCCCGGTCTGCCAATGTCCTCTGGGAAGAGACCCCCACTGGACATCCTACCGTCGCAAGAGGGCCAAAAGAGCTCAGTTTTCTTAATGTTCAGTACAAGCCCAAGGGAAGACCCTCTGTCTTTAATGATGTCCAACACTTTGGCAACCTCCCCAACATCCCCAATAACAGTCCCGTCATCAAGATACCAAGCATGAAGGAGAAGTTTGCAATTGTCTCGGATCTGGTGAACCAGGGGGTGCAGCACGAGCGCGAAGAGGAGAGGCCCCAGGGGGTCACCCTATTGAACCCCCGTAGTGGACCATATATGATTATCCCCGAGATACAGTCTAGCAGGTTACCCATACAAAAATTCAACCCAAGACGAAATAGACGGGCACCTCAACCTGACCTCTTGAAGCAATGATGATATGTCCACCAGGTTAAAAGCATTAGAAAAATTAACAGTTAGCATGGCCAGAGACCCATCCTCGTGTCGATCCCCTAAAACGCGATTAACATATGCAAAATGGCCTCCGCCCCTCCCGACACACCAACCCCAAATTGAAAATCATAGAGGTACTGCGACATAATCTTACCAACCCCTTTCATAGCAGCCTTGCAAACCAAACGTCTCCAAATAGTACCAACCACAATAGGGCGTATCCCATTATCAGGCTTTAATAGCGGTGTGAGAGGAGCAGATGCAACAAATTCCGCCAAACAGACCGGGCATATCCCCCCTAGCCACAAATTGACCACCGAAGTAATGGCCTCAAGAAGGTCATTTGCAATGGCAGATCCCTCCCCACATAGGGCATCAAGAATGTGTTGCGCCCTCAGGCCATCCCTCCCACACGATGTCCCTTTAGGAAACGATTTAATGCACTCTAGAACGCTATTAACGTTCGCCACCATGGGAGGCTCCGAATAACCAACGGTCGAGAAGGATGGAGGCGGCACATGGGGATGTTTGGCCTCTAATGCACGCGTGGTATCCCCATTATAAGGCGCAACACCTGACGAACATAGCACTTTCACCTCCGTAGTAAAGTGGCCATCCTCAATCTTCCGAAGGCACTGCTTAATGTTAGTGCTAGCAGAAGTATCTTTATCAGGATCCACGCATTGCTGACTAGAGGCCCCCTCCCTAGAGCTGTCTAGAAGGCTTTGAACAAGTGATTCGACACCATCCTCCCTCCCCCAGGTGGCTAAGGAAGTCATTATATAACGGCATTGCATGGCCTTTCTAATCCCAGATCTATATTCTTGCCGGCTCTGAGGTCTGAAAACCCGCAACGTACATCGAGGAAGAATTAACAACCTCACCCAAGCGTCAACAGACCCGGGTTGCATTACCACCCTGAGGATAGCAGATTTTAAAGCATGGAAGAATGCCATCCGACAGCTAGGAGGGATGTTTTTGACAGTTGTGGCCCGCACCTTGAAAACCCTGTCGAGGAGCTCCCTATCCAGAACAAATGAGCTATTGTTAGTGGCCACCCCACCAACGGTGGCAGGTTTCGGGATCCCCAAAATGCGTCTCTCTACTCCGGCCTCATATGTAGAAAACTTAACGACGCCATCGGGATGATGGCAGCCACGACTCAAAGCATGGATTTTCATGCACTTCCCACACATCCAATATCCAAAAGTCTGCAAGGTATTTTCCAGCGTCGTGAACACGTCAGGGTCCGAAGAAATAACCCCACGCAACACGTCACGACGATCATCACTAAACATATGTAAACTTTTGATATGTGGAATAAGCCTTGAAATCCCTTTAGCGCCAATTTCACCGTCAGCACAGCAGTGAAAACTTCGAAAGGGACACGGCCACGAACCACCGGACGGCAAAGGTAGGCCAGCCATAACAAAAACAAAGGAAAGGAAAAGGAACCACGTTTCAAGGTGAAGCGTGAAAATAAACCAAATACACCCACAATACGACCGCGCGATAGACCAACAAAGAATTGGCTATCACCAAAGACCTAGCCCCAGGCTACATCACCGAACAAGAATTATATTCAAATTTGTACTATATAAATATAGTTTGTCTCTTCAATAGAGGTTACAAAAATAACAAAAAACGGTTCTAGGTTTTATGTTCAACCTAGCCGAGCGTTGCTACGATGGTTCGTATTTACATTCAGATTAGAAATCATCGTCAGCCAACAGAAAGAGTGCATTTGAACGCTTTATGAGAGAATGAAAGTGTGGAGATGTGATTTAGCTAGTCGTGATTGCCTTCAATTATTGAACTCATTATTTAGCATTTTATCTTCGTACATAACTTAATTACCTCTTCTATTTTCTTTTTAATTCGTTATAATATAGAACGACCCACCCGTGATGCACGGTGAATATCGTTTCTAGAAACTTAAAAGATGTATATAAGTTTAAAGCATGGAAATGACTTTTAGGAAGGAAAGATAAACTTGAATTTAGTTACAACAATGTTACATACTTATACAACTACAATGTTAACGTAAAAAGTGATTAACAAAACAAGCTTAAAATCCAATCTTTAATAATCGGTAAAAGCGAGCAACAAATGAAATTTAAAATGCGATCTTTTTAAAAAAGTTACATAAATCTCTATTTTCACCAGCTTCTTTTTTTTTAACAGATTTCCACCAGTAGCTTCATCAATTACAAAGGGTTCAACCCCGTTTGCCCTGCTAACATTATCTTCAAATCTCCTACAAACCATAACACATTAATACGAAATGGTCTTTCACCCAGCAATCATATCAGGAAGGTTGTTAGCATCTTAGCCCCATTTTTTCAAAATAAATACTGACTTTTAGGCTTACAAAGCTAAGAATATCCAAAAAGAAACACATCTTTCTTTATATAGTAGTGTACAATGCAATTCAAATATGTAAGTAAACATAAATCTAACTATAATTACCAAAAGTTCCTCTTCTGCACCAACATTCCACATGGCCTGAGATCTCAAGTAGCCATACCCAGCTCCCTACCACCACCGCCACCAGAGGTGTCACGTCCATGTTTTGTGGCCGAAACTGTTCCAAGATTTCTTAATTTCACATTAAAACTCAAGTAAAATTGCAACCATAATATATATGAAACTTTTAATGAATTCACAATGAAAAATGTAGGAAAGAAGGGTTTTTGAAAAGTGTTTAAGAAGTTTTTGAAAAGTGTTTAAGTTTTTGGAAACTTAGGGTGGAGGAAAACCATGAATGAGAAAATGATTAAGATTCTAACACACTTTAAAAAGGAATTTGGTGTGGTTTGATATGGGTTTTGTTGCAAAGAAAAGAGACACAAATGTACATACTGTATGTGCCTCACATTATCAGCTGCAGCATGCAGCAGACCGTCCCACAGTTTTGAAAATTCATGAAGGTTTTCATGAGTTTGGGAAAAAGTTGGCAGCTTTATTACTGTTTTTTTTTTTATGGTACGGCAGCTTTATTACTGGTTTGACCTCAAAAGTCAAACATGACAAAATTTAGGATGACTTGCAAGTTCTTTTATAACATAAAATGTTGGCAGCTTTACTATTGGTTTGACACAAAAGTCATCCTAAATTTAGCAGCTTTATGCTAGAACCTACAAAGAAACTTAATCCTACCAAAAAGAAATCAATGACCACATAATAACTACAAAAGAAATAGCAAAGCCAAACAATAAGCAAATAAAAACAAAGCAAATATACAAGGAAATGGTAAAAGGATACAAATAAATTACATGGGTCAGGAACAACAAGGTATTGAAGTAATTGGATTTTCGGTGTGCTATGCTCAAACAACAACCAGATCATACTTAGATAACCTAATTAGTTCCTAAAAATCCAATAGCACTAAAATCATAAAGTCAACCAAATACTTGTTCATTGCAATCCAAAACATGTAACAGTCGCGAATATAAATAATTTTGAAGTCGAGTATCATTGTTGACCCTTCTTTAAGCCCTAACGAATTCACTATTAGGATAAACTTCCATGTAGATAATTATAGACGAATAATGAAGAAAACAGAGGATGGTGACAAACTGTTAGTAGATGCTCTAGTTCTTTTCTTGTAAACAACGGGGCCTCTCATGTAACATAAATAAGCATAAAACAGAATTCTGATAACAAATAGAATAGTTAGAAAGTTAGCCGTTTAAAATCTATGATAACAAATAGAATTCTAATAGACATAAAATAAGCTTGAAAATCTATGATCAAAAAGTTGCAGTCTCATAAACATACCAGGTTAAAGAAGCAATGATCACTCCCTTAACAAACCTGCACATGTGATGCAAAGGCTAATTAGAACATACCAGGTAGAAGAAGCAGTGATCACTCCTTTAACAAACCTGCAGCTGTTTACATAATAAAAATTATGAATCTCTAAAACACCTAATCGGAAGTTAGGTATTAAACCAACAACAACATGTCTCTAAATTGTTCTTTCAGTGAGGCTAGGTATTAAACCAACAACAACATGTCTCAAAATTGGGATTTTTAGAAACTGGACTGTACATGCTCAAGATTTGATTACAACAATGAAACATGGTTTTTATATAATAAAAGCCTACTGCCTCTATGACCAGCCCCTTCTTTCTAGTTTATGCAAATAATTATAGAACCACCGGAAAAAAGATATATGTCATCTTCAAAATAATTTTGGCAATAAACTTATGATATAAAAGTATAAAACGGTAAGAAATGGGCTTAAGATTACAAATGCTATATATATTCAGGAAGCTCCCACATCATGGAGATTTGTAAAGAGTTCTCGCAATCAAAACTTACTCTCACGGATAAATACATTTTAACTATCCCTTAAACACAATGAACCCAACTAAGTATCATTAATTACCAAATCTAGACACAATGGGGATACAAAATAATGTCACAGAACAAGAAATAACAACAAAAATAGTCCAATGGAATCAGAACTTAGACTCGCAGAAAACATACCTCAAAGATTAATCGACGATGTTATAGACCATTCAATGAGTTTAATCTTTGTTTAACAGCACTCTATAACCTCTATAAACAGAAAGAGCAACATATCAGTTGTTATTCCTACCGGTTATAAAAAGCACCATCATCTAAAATAATATCATAGGTGTGCTCTTTATTTTTTCAACTTCTAAAGTATGCCACCTCTGATCCTTAAAGTCATGTATGTCATTATAAAATTCAATATCATAAATGTATATATCATAAATAATTTGAAATAGCCTATTAGAAGCTACTGTAATAAACATAGCTTGACCTCAATGAATGCTAAATAGAGTCCCTAAGATGCATATCATATGATTATAGAAGAGTGATTCAAAACTTATAACCATTACTAATTTAAATGATTTTTCTCTGTGTCTGAATCAAAACCAAGATCACCAAAACATCAGCCCAAGACATATGGTTTGATATTGACCTTTTAATAGTTTCTTTGTATGCTATTGGATGTTTGATATGTTACCTTTCTAATTTGACAATAACAATTTAAAAAACTACGGTTTGCATATTACTACAAATATGAAATATGTAAATCAAGTTGCCTAAAATGAACATTTAAACTTCAAATGAAAATATCTTGAAGACTTGAGTGTTATTGAAAAGTATAAGAAATCATTAAATCTAAAAAAAAACTCACAAAATCAAGTTGTAATTTTCTGTGTCCAAATCTCACTACTTCTCTTGAACCTTCAAAACACAAATTATCAAAATCCATATTTTCTATTTGGAATTCAAGCAAAAGTCTGGTGAGCTCAAACCACCAAATTCAAATCCACTAATTTCATGAAATAAGTTTTTCAATTCCCCTTTAAAGATATCATCTCTTAGAATCAAGAAACCTTCACCATAATGGATAATGGCAAGAACATAAATTGAAGCCTCAAATGAGACTGAATTTTAGAACCTAAAACCATACTTTAAAACAAAGTGCTTTACCTTGACTGTTGTAACAAATATGTTCTTGATGGCTGTAGAATGCACAGATCGTAAAACCTAGTCCACTCTTTACAGACAACCTAATTAGGAAGAACACCAATTATCACATAACTTTTTAGCTAAAAACAAAACAAGAATTCTTTCAGTTTAACCCCAAAATAAGAAAACCATATAAATTGAAATCAAATTTTACCAGAAACGATTGAAATTTGAAAGCGGGTTGATGTGGCAAATTAGTCGAATATGGTGCGACTTTATACACTTCAACCAAAGCTTCATCCTCGTCAAAATGAGATGAATCCGCGTGAAACCAACCAGAGAAGCGATTTTGCATCGTCGGATTAGGTTTGCAAATCACAGGAGCCGTCTAATTTGAGTTTTCTTCACCATCTTGGTCGGATTAGGGTTCTGATTGAAAGGCTTAGCAAAGAAAGAACTTTGAAACCATTACCGGAAATGGGATGGGTGAACTGTGAACTCTGTTGCCGCTTCTGTAAAGCAAAGCTTCTGAAAAGCAGCGCGAAAACTGGATTCTCGGGTCATGGGTTTTGAGATCATGGGTTGGAGGTATCTGATTTGAACCATAAATAAGATGTGTTGTATATGTCTTGTAAAGACTTGTACATTCTGCTTCTTCCATTGTACATTTCTTAATTTTCAACTTTCAACACCCTCTCTCCAATATCTATATTAAAGTAATATAGATATACTTGTGTGCATCAGGGGAGAAGGGAGAGTTGGCCCTAGTCTTGACAAATTCTCAAGGAAATCTGATTTTTTTGGAGATTAGGAATAAGGAGGACTGAAATTGGAAGCCTAGAGACTCCTAGACCTTAGATTGCTATTCAATTTCTTGTGTTCCAGTCAGGTAAGTTATCTTCTTGATTTGCTTGGTTGGTGGATGTTGTGAAATGTGAAATTGGTGTATAATAAATGTTGTTTAGGTTGTATACGTTTCCATGGAATAACAATTTCATGTTGCATGCTTGAATGTTCATGTTTATTGAAGGATTTGGGGGTGGGGGTTACACACAAAAATCGTAGGGGGTGTGTGATGATGGGTTGGGTTAATAAGCTTGGTTGCTTTAAACTGATTTTGGATGCTAAATTATGTTATGGATGCATGGTTATGATTTGTATGTATACATATGGTGTAGGGGGATCCTTAAGGGAATAATTGATGTGTATATCAAATGTGGAATCCATTAATGTGTATAATGCACCCCAAGTGTTCAATGGAATGTCAATTATAAGTAAAATGTAAAGTGTTGGATGATTTGGTGACTATTTGCTAAGTGTTGCAGTGAAAGTGTGAATTTGATATATAATGATGTCTTATGCTAAAGTTGTCCTCCACCTATAGGTGAGGAAGGTGAAGCCTCAAATTAAGCAAAGAAGGGCAAAGCTAAGGCTTAGCAAGGTAACACATAGTGGTTTAAATTTTCAAAATTTGTCAGTAATGCAAGATGACCATTGTAGAAAGTTAGAATCATGTGTGATAATGTAAATGCATAGTTGGTATCCTTGGGCATGATAGTGCCTATCGTATTAGGACTGAACATTTAACAAATAGAGTATTAAGGTTAGTGAAGTTGGTAATTTATTCCCTTGAGTTGTAGAAAAATATGTGATAATGATGACTATCATGCATTACACCTAACCGGAAGTTGGGATCTTTGATCCATGAGATGAGTTGAACAAACTTGGGGTTGGGGAGTGATATGAATCACCACATTCCTAAGGAAAAGTTGGGATCTTTGCATCCAAAGCCTAGTTAATTTTGGTTGTAATATGGAACTAGAACCCCTGGATAGATTATTAACATCTAGGTGACTTGTTCCAAGTACCAGGTTTACGTTTAATAATGTGATTAATCCTTGTTCATGAAAGATTATGATGATATGTGGTAAAAGTTGCAGGTAAGATATGTTACCAAGGACCTAGTTTTTGGTTGCCCTGGGTTGATCCTAATGAGTCACGGTTTGGGATGATTCCTAGAATTTAGGAATCTAATACCATGATGAGACGTTGTAATGTTAGATTCATGTTGATTCTACCTATTTAAATCATTTTTAGTTGAAATGGTAGTTGTAAACAATAGGGAAATGGGAGAAACTTGGAATTCTGGTGAAAGTTAAAAACTACAGAAATATGACTAAGTACGGGAAACTGGAAAAGTTAGCTGGAGCCCTTGAAAAATCGTTCCAAGCATAAGGCTTGGAGCATAGTGAGTTCCAGGCGATACGCCTGGAAGTTTTGCGGTATGCGAAGCATCCCTCACGATACGTGAGGGGTAGTTCTGTCCAAATTTGTTGTTTTCTATTGTATTGAGTATTCTTATTCACTTGTTTGTACATTAGTTATGTTTATTTACCGCAATGACTATGTATTACTAGTATTGTGGTAGGTAACGAACCGGGAAAGTGAAGCATGGGATCGAGTCGTGTTCTGAAGAACCGAACATCGATAATGGGATTTTTAGGTCATGATTTATATATAAAATAGTAGTATTTGAATATGTGTTTATGATATTTGAATTAAACCTTAACCCCATAGTTTTGGTAGACATACCTATGAGGTATGCTTATATGATAAAATATTGTTAATTTCTTGCAACAAACTGCTATATCTTGGGACCAATGAAAAGTATGATTAACTAGTTATCTAAAGGGTTTGGGTGTTACAACTTGGTATCAGAGCCATGGTTTGAGAGATTCAAGTGTTGGGGAATACACTTGAACTCAAACCAAATTCTCAGAGGAAGTGAATGATGTTCGGTTCGAGGCTTGAACCCTGCTATCAATAAGTAAATTCGGTTTATGTAGTTGAAGCAATAACCATATGAATGATGTATACCTTACTTACAATTTAAGTAGTGCGGGAATCTGGGAATTGTTGGACAATACATTAGTGGCCATCAGTTGAATGTTGTAATAAATAAGCGTTGAATAAGTTACTTGTAAAACCAAGTAACTTAGAAGTTGTCTAGTTTTTGAATGCTCGAGTTACTATTGTAAGAAGAGTAGAAGTTGCAATGTTGAAATGTTGTAGAATATCGTACTTGAATTAATCAAGTAAGATAAGTTGTAATGTGGAACGTGTTGTAAATATCTTACTTGAAGTAATCTAAGTATAATAAGTTATAATGTTGCAATGTTGTAGAATATCTTACTTGAATTAATCAAGTAAGATAAGTTGTAATGTGGATCATGTTGTAGAATATCACACTTGAAGTAATCAAGTAAGATAAGTTGTAACGTTGACATGTTGTGAAATATCTTACTTGAAGTAATCTAGTATGATAAGTTGTGATGTTGATAATGTTGTAGACCATCTTACTTGAGGTAATCAAGTAGGATGGATAGTTGTGTCAATAACAATATAACAAGTTGAAAATGTTGCTAATTCACCTTCAATTTTTCATTTGCGATGTTGAATGAAGATGATAATTTCGGGTCTCTCTCGGATGTAGTTGTGCCAGCGATGCAAAAGAGGGTCTCTGAAGAGGTGGAGAAGATGGTAGATACTACCATGCGGGTCAATATGGACCGTGGAGAGTACTTTGTTGGAAGTACTTGATAAAAAAATTTTATTAGTTGAAGAAGAGCCTCAAAAATGATGAAGCACCTGCCAAAGATAAGGGAAGGTGTTCTTATAAAGACGTTATGGCATGTAAACCCCCTATTTATATGGGGGAAGCAAAGGCAATTATCTTCCATCAATGGATAAACGATATAGAGGAAGTTTTTGAAAGAAGCCACTGTGACCCGGAGGACCAAGTAGCTTATGCAACTCGGCTACTCAGGTCACGGGCTAAAGATTGGTGGGATATGTTGCGTGTAGAAAAAGGGAAAGAAGCTATAGGAGCCATGAAGTGGGAGGAGTTCAAAGTTCCATTTATGGAACATCATAGTCCCCAATCGGAAGTTGATAAGATCCAAGACAAGTTGATTACCTTCCATCAAAAGGAAGGGAAGCCAATTAACGAAGTGGTGGGTTACTTTTCGACCCCAAGTAAAATTCTGTGACATAATACTAAAAGTCGAGAGGTTGAAGATTCACCAGTTTAACAACATGTTGCACAAGGATTTTCGGGAGTTTATAGTTGCCACCTGATGTAAAACCCTTGAAGAAGTAATAAATGCTGCCCGAGATAGCGGAGCTTGAGTTAAAGAACCAAGTTGAGGGGGGGGGGGGACAATCTGCTGAAAGTAGCTCAACTTCTTCTAAGAAGCAAAGACAGTTGAATCCTCCAATAAGTCGGATAACAAGGGAACTGGAACCCCTAGGTGAAAGCATTGTGTTCGTTTGCACAAAGGTGAGTGCTACTTGAAGAACAAACTGTGCTAAAATTGCGGGAAGACAGGGCATGGGGTAGCTCAATGCCCTAGCCTACTAGTTTGTGTTATAGTTGTGGAAAACCAGGGCATCGTCGAAGTGAGTGCCCAAACTCGAATCAGGGGGCGGGGCAAAGTGGAGGAAAAGAGGAAATTCTCAAAGCCAAGGGAAGAGCCTTCCAGTTAACGGTGGATGATGCTAAAGTTAAGAAGGGGATTGTAGTAGGTATTTTTCTTGCTAATATAATGCCTGCATATGTGTTGTTTGATACTAGTGTGAGTAGATCGTTTATTTCTTACGATTTTGCTCGAAACCCTTTGTTTATTACTTATAAGTTGTTGATTCCTTTAGAGGTTAAAATAGCAGATAGTAAGAGTCTTCTTGTCTTTGATATATGTCGAACTTGAAAAATTACTATTGAGGAAGAAGAATACCAAGTTGACCTGATTCCTATCTCTATGAAAGAATTCAAGGTGGTGTTGGGTATGGACTGGTTGTCGAGGTTTTATGCCAAAGTTGATTGTAAGGTAATTCATTTAATATCACTAAGCGAGAAGCAAGTTGGCATTAAAGGTGAGAGAGAGGTGAGACTTATGTTATGCTCAGCGGTGGAGGCGAACAAATATATCCAACACGGGTATAAATTGTATCTTACGTACATATTAGATATAGATGCTGAGCCCCAAGAAATGCAAGATGTATTTGCTGTGAGAGAATACACAGACGTATTTCCAGAGAATCTACTGAGGTTACCCCCACATCGAGAAGTAGAATTCATAATAGATTTAAAGCCAGAGCTGAACTTATTGCAAAGCCACCTTACCGGTTGGCACCTTCTAAATCACAAGAGTTGATGAAGCAGTTACAGAAGTTACTAGAGTTGGGGTTTATTCGACCCAGTATTTCTCCATGGGGTGGACCAGTGTTCTTTGTTAATAAGAAAGACGACAGCTTAAGGATGTGTATAGACTATTGGGAGTTGAACAAATTGACAATCAAGAATATATATCGATCAGTTGCAAGGAGCTAAGTGGTTCTCAAAGGTCGACTTGAGGTTGGGCTATCATCAGTTGAATGTATGTGAAGAAGACATCCCGAAGGCCGCGTTCCGTACTCGTTACGGGCATTATAAATTTACGTTGATGTCGTTTGGGCTGACTAATACACTGGCAACCTTCATGGATCTCATGAACCGCATGTGTCAATCTATGTTGGATCGATCGGTGATAGTGCCCAGCGACGATATTCTAGTATACTTGAAGAGTGAAGAGGAGCACGCTCATCATTTGTGTGAGGTGTTGGATACGTTGCGTAGGGAGAAGCTGTATGCTAAATTCTCCAAATGTGCCTTCTGGTTGCGGGAGGTACAATTTTTGGGACATGTTGTGAGTTTAGAAGGAATCATGGTGGATCCTTCCAAAATTGAGGCAGTGACCAAGTGGGCACACCAAAAAATCCAACGGAAATTAGGAGTTTCTTGGGACTAGCAGGATACTACCGCCGATTTATCCAAGACTTCTCCGAGGTAGCTAGCCTACCATTAACCAACTTGACAAAGAAAGATGCTAAATCTGAGTGGAGAGAAGAGCAAGAGAGAGCATTTCAAACTCTCAAGGAAAAGTTGACTCAAGCTCTCGTGTTAACCCTACCGGATGGAACTGAAGACATGGTGGTCTATTCCGATGCATCATATCTTGACCTTGGTTGCTACTTATGTAACGAGGGAAGGTGATTGCGTATGCTACGCGACAGTTGAAGACTCATGAGGTCAACTATCCAACACATGACTTAGAGTTGACGACAGTTGTATTTGCCTAAAATATGTGGAGGAATTATTTATATGGATTCAAATGTAATATTTTTACTGATCACGAAAGTTTAAAATATTTCTTTGATCAAAAAGAGCTAAATATGAGGCAAAGACGGTGGTTGGAACTTATCAAGGATTATGATTGTGAAACTTACTATCAACCTGGTAAGGAAAATGTAGTGGCGGATGCTTTAAGCCAAAAGGTGGATTATATTCCTATTAAAGTAAAATCAATGAAGTTGGTGGTATCTTCGGGCATACTTGATTCAGTCAAGCATGCATAAGTGGAAGCAGTGAACAAAGAAAATATAATAACGGAGCGAATTAAGGGTTCCGTGAAGGATTTGGTTGATGGTGATAATGGACTCAAGTACAGATTCAGTAGACTTTGGATACCGAACACTTATGGAGTCGAGGAGATATTGTTGAATGAGGCACATAAGTCTCGTTATTCGATTCACCCGGGAGCCACCAAGATGTATCAGGACTTGAAGAATGATTATTGGCGGTCTTGGATGAAAAGAGATATCGTTAAGTATGTGGATAAGTGCTTGACTTTCTTACAAGTTAAAGTTGAGCATCAAAATCCATATGGTAAGTTACAGCCACTCGATATACCCGTATAGAAGTGGGAGCATATCACCATGGATTTGCTCACTAAGCTACAAAAAACAGCAAGTAAGCACGATTATATTCTGGTAGTAGTTGACAGGTTGACCAAGAGTGCTCATTTCATACCTATTTTGGAGTCTTACTCATCTGAGAAGTTGGTCGAGGTATAAATTAATCAAATTGTGTCGTTGCATGGCATTCGGGTATCCATTGTGTCGGATCGGGATACCCGGTTTACCTCATGGTTTTGGCAAGAATTTCAGCAAAGGATGGGTACTAAGGTCTTGTTGAGTACCGCACCATCCAGAAACGAATGGACAAAGCGAAAGAACAATCCAAACCCTTGAAGATATGCTTCGAGCCTGCATTTTGGATTTTGGGGGAAGGTGGGATGATCATTTGCCTCTAATAGAATTTTCCTATAATAATAGTTACCACTCTAGTATTGGTATAACCCCATTTAAAATGTTATATGGGAGGAAATGTTGAACCCCGATGTGTTAGGGTGAAGTGGGACAGTGTGAACTTGCCCACAAGGATGTTGGTCGGGTTACTACCGAAAGGCTTGATCAGATTCGGGCATGATTAAAGGCTACACATGATAGGCAAAAATCCTATGTGGATAGGAAAAGGAGACTGATAGAATTTCAAGTGGGAGATTATGTGATGCTAAAGGTGTCGCCGTGGAAAAGGGTGATTAGATTCCGTAAGCGCGGAAAGTTAAGTCCTCATTTTATCGGGCCTTTTAGAATAATTGCAAAGGTGGTCCAAGTGGCCTATCAGTTGGAACTCCCTGAAGAACCTCAGGGCATCCACAACACCTTTCATGTGTCTTACTTGAGGAAATTTTTAGCCGATGAGACCGCTTACACATCCTTGGATGATATAGTAGTTGATGACAAGTTGAATTATGTTGAAAGGCCCGTTGCAATATTTGACCAACAGATTAAACGGCTCAAAAGTGGTAGAGAAGTGAAATAGGTAATAGTGAAGTGGGAGCATCGAAAAGGCCCGAAAACTACCTGAGAACACAAGGAGGAGATAAGAAGATTCTATCCCCACTTATTCGGGTAAGTGTTCAGTTTCGGGGACGAAACTCCCTAAAGTGTAGCCAAAGGGTACCAGTATATCTTTCTGCAATCAAACATTTTGTCTTCATAAGTGTGGCAAGTTGGTCGTAACGACCACATGAGTTTATTGTAATTGTGGTCGTTGGTATTATATAGTCACAAAATATTTGTTTTAACCACATTCATTTAAAGAAACCGTGGCAAAATGGTTATTGTAATCAAGCTTTTTGTCTAAATTAGTGTGGCTAAAGGGTAACAAGAAATACATTATTATATTCTTAGTGTGGTCGTTTCTATTATATAGTGCCAAAGGAGTTGGTTCTAGCCACATCCCTTTGGAAAATCATGGGTGAAGGGTTGTTTAAATCACTCATTTTGTCCAAAACTAGTGTGGCTAAAAGGTATTAATGGCCACATGAGTTTATTCGTGTGGGCATTTGTATTTATTTAGTCACAAAAAAGTATGTTTTAGAATTGAAGAAGCCTCCATTTGAATAAAACCGTGACACTATGGTTGTTGTAATCAAGCATTTTGTCGTAATAAGCGTGGCTATAACCTAACCTTTGTTAATATGTACCATGTGGTCATTCATTCCCAATTACTGTGACCATATGGTTGTTGTAATCTCTTATTTTCAATTTTTTTTTTGTGAAATCACAAAAACTGCATATTAACATGAGAAACCTAAAAGTCAAATGATATATTACCTTATATATCAAAAACCTAAGCTGATGTGTACACTGATTACCGACTATTACCTCCACGTGTCACTCTTTTGTGGAGTCCACGTGGAGGTGGTTTTCCTTATATATATATTTTTTTTTTCATTTTCAAAGTTAATGTTATATATTTTATTTTCCGTTACTTTTACAGTTGTGTCTTCTGTCCGGATGGTTAGGTGTCATGGTTTTATTCACCATGTCTTGAGTTCGAGTTCGGCAGTGACCGGTTTTTTTTCTTTTTTTTTTTTTAGTTTTCCTCTTTTTCTTTTCTTGACGCGTGTCTCATTTCTGTGACAGGTGTCTATCTGTTGCCACGTTTTACGTTTGTGAGGTTTCTATATAAGACTCTTTCTCTCTCTTCAAACACACCTCTCTGCGCTCCTCTCTCTTCAAACACACATAGACGATACGATCAGAAATCCTCAAGAATGATTAGAACCGTTAGAACGATTAAACCTTCCTCAAGAACGACGATCGAAATCCTCTCCGTTCACACAATCGATCAGAAGGACGATTTCGTTTTCTAGGGTTTTTTTGATTCAAGAGGTCGCCGCCTTCCTCAAGAACGACAATCGAAATCTGATCGAAATCATCACCGTTCGGCGGCAGCGGCGTGGCTACGGTTTTGTTGCGGTTCTTGATTCCCCAACTGAATAACGAGAATCTTTCATCAATCGTAAAGGTATTAGGGCTTCTATGTTCTCACTGCCCATCGATGTTCTTCTTTAATCGATTGTCTCTGCCTACTAAATTGTAATTGTTGTTGACTTCGTATAGTTTTCATTGTTGTCTATTTGTGCTTGCATTGTGTAATTCTCTTCTTCATGACTATGTTCAGGTTTAGTATAGAAATTTTGATTTGGGTATTTTACAAAATGGGTTTTACTTGAGTCGATGCATTTTTTAGTTTGATTTGGGGATTATATAAAATGGGTTTTACTTCAAGTTGTATCGAAACATAAAAATGTTGACTAATCTCGCTAACATTAGCATATAAACTGACGATTCATGTTCAAGTTCATTGTTACGGCTCTGAGGTTCACTGCATGTCTAGGTTACAGTCTACATTTGGTTTCCATCACTACTCATAGAAGATATTGATTTGTAAACTACAATTGTCTATCTATTGTACACATACTGTCCTAGGTCTTCATTTGACAATAGAAATTAAGATGCCTTAAGATCAGTGTTTGTCTCTTGAAGATCAATTAGATGTTGCATGTGAGTTATTTGGTAGGATCTGCCCTTTATCAATTGAATTTTGTGTGTTTTTGCTGGGTCCTTTGTTTGGGATTTCTTATAGGTACTCAGATATCTTTTGACAATAGAAATTAACATGTGTCAACACCAGTCATTGTATCTTGAAGATCAATTAGATGTTACATGTGAGTTATTTTGTAGGATCTGCCCTTTATTAATTGATTTTTGTATGTTTTTGTTAGGTTCTTTCTCTGCATTTTGTAATACTTAAAAACCACATGTTCAATACATATGTTAGTTGCAAAACAGATTACATATTGTATCATGACAATATCACAAAATCAGTTAAGGTAATGTACTCATACAAAATATCTTTTTTTGAACAGAAATGAACGGATTCTGGAAGATACTATTCGACACCTCATCAGACCAGCTGGTGAGTTTTCATAACTACCCACATTGTATGTTCTTTAATATGACATTACTAAACCATATTACTTTTCCTGTACTAGCGAATACCAACAGCGTTTGCTGAGAAACGCTACAACAACATAGCACCAGAACATGCACACTGAAAGTAACATGGCAACATACACCAGGTATAAGAATGAAAAAATACACACATACATACATGCCTATAATATTCACTTATTAGACAAAACATGTACACAGGTTCAGTATCTATGACTGGAAATCTTTTGCTGACCGTCATGGTATTTTCATTGGTCAAGAAATCCGTCTAAGGTACTACTTTGAGGTGAACGCACTGCACATCTCTCATGTCATATGAAGAACCTGAAGGGCAGACTTGAAGGGTTGGTTTTGTGCAATAACGGGTGCTTTTAGTGTGTAACTGTCAACAAACTTTTGTAAATGTTTTGGAAACAACTAAACAATGTTGTGTGACATATGTAATAGATCTAACTAATGTAATATATGTTGACATGTTACATGCTTTGTCTAATGTCTGTAACTAGACAAAAACAATCAAACCGCCGCAACGCGCGGTACATTTACTCGTTAACAATAATAAACCAAAATACATACATATTTAGTTTTCGATCTATAATGCACTAAAGACCTAAACCATTTGATTGTTTTCTGATTTATTCTATTGTTGTAAAGCGTTTCTTTTACTTCTTTCCGGTTTGAGTATGATTGGATGAAGGATTTGGTATTTGGAGCAACAAAAACAAGGGAAAATAAAAGTCCCAATAGTGGACCTGTGCGTCGATAAGGTTGTTTATTGTGCCCACATCATCAAAAAGTATATTCCCAGCCAAATGGAAATAAATAAAGTGGATGTTCACGACCTACATTATCAAGAAATAAATTAATAGCCAAATGAAATAAACAAATATGAGTACCGAAATGAGAACGAAAGTGGAACTTCAATTCCCTTGTGCATTAGATATGAAAAGCAAATAAATGAACAAACCTTTTGGTCACATTTGACAAGTTATTTTGGCCAAGCAACAAAACTACCAAGTGCATCTCCAACTCTTTTTGTATCACATGATTCATGTAGTAAAAATGTTGCTGCCTTCAGAACATTATATATAGAAACTCTATATCAATCATCTGGTGGTGGAACACCGTGAATATTTTTTTCCGTTGACGGGTAAATTGTACCATGTGCCACCACGTTGGCTAAAGAAATAGTATACAAACGTATGTATTTTTTCACACGTAGCCAAAATGTGTGCCTAAAACAAGTATTACTAAACTTAAGCCACACTTTCGATCGAAAGTGTGGCAGGGCGGTTTTGAAAAAAATGTGGCTAAATGTCATATTTGGCGTAGTGAAGAAGAAGAAGATATGAAATTATTTTGACACCAGAGCATTTTATCAGCGTTTTTGAAGTATTAGAGAGCAAAAAAAGTTGTGTAATCAAACCATTAAAAGCAACACTTATTAATACTAACAAAACCCATAAAAATGTTTTGTAAAATGACCCTAAACGTTGACAAGGCCATTACCAATGGCTAGAGAATGGGTATTTGTGTTTTCTAATGACAATAACAGGTTAATCGGTTATTAATTGGTCTAAAATAACCGATTCCGTCTAACCGGCCTAAACCAGAATTTTTTGAAATATCGATAACCGCCGGTTCTCATCAGTTTGAAACCGAATCTTGGTATTTTGGCTATTTTTGTCATTAGATGGATCATAACATTCTAATCGGTGATTTGGATGATTACATTAGTGTTCAACAAGTTTAAAGAGAGAAAATGGGTGAACAATTAATTTTCTAAAGAGATTAAAACTATTCACTATAACGCGGATGGCAATTCATAAGTGACAACTTTACATAATCGTCCTTTACATTAAAAGAAAACCTAAATTACATAAGTGACTGCGATTAGTTTTCTAATAACTCAAAGTTAGAAATTCCTAGCAATGTGTGACATGAAACGAAATGTAAAAACCCTAGTGGATGAAATTAGACCCTTGGTGCGAATGCTAGCAATGTGAATGACCGTTGTAACATAATGAATTCGGATATAAAGGAATATGAGACAATAATAATGTTTTATAACTTTGATATATTAATAATATTTATAGGTCTATAATACAGACATGAACGTTTTTTTAAATACACCCATCCTAACCCTCACACTTAGGCCTGAACGTCACGTTTCTTATTTTAGCGGACCACACTTAGGCCTAAACTTCACATTCCTTCAGACACGAATCTAGACTTTACGTGTAGGTCTCAGTTATTCGTGTTAAATATTTCATTAAGTTGTTTTTAATTAATTTTTCACAATGCTTATTTTGATTTTTTTATAAAAACGAGTTGTTTTAAAAAAAAAATTTAATTACGTTATTTGGGTTTTTTATCAAGTGTGTTTTATTTGTTATAAAATTAAAGTTGTTTTAAATTGAGAAAAAAAAAGTTTTAGATTTATTCTTATAAATAAAAACAACTGTCTTATTCTAAACTCTTTTTTTACGTTTTGTAAAAGGGAAAAAGACAAGAATGGCCATGTTGACCATTATTGGGACCAAAATAGCCATTTGACTTTCTTTTCCTTGAAATAGCCACTTAACTACGGTCTTGAGGACCGTAGTTACAGTCTTGACGACCGTAGGTCCACCGAGCCAATCACAGTTTGCCACGTCACCACATACGGTCTTGACGACCGTAGTTACGGTCTTGACGACCGTAGTTACGGTCTTGACGACCGTAGATCCGTTCATCTTCTCCGATGGTCAACAACCCCTTTTTTCTTCTCCGGTCATCTTCTCCAACGGAACAGCCGAAATCCTTCTCCGGCCATCTTCTCACACACACTTTTTTATATATAGTTGGATTCACATTCCATGTTTTTTATTCGTTTAGCTAAATTGTGTGAATGTTTCTAGTGTTTGACATGAAATTTGTAATCTTTGCGTAAAACAGATCTCAGGTAAAAGATGCATATTACGACCGAATCTGTTGGTAACAACTACCGGATTTGTTGAGAGCAACAAATCAAATCAAATGTGGTTAGTTAGGCACATAATTAAATAAATTATAATTATATATATTTACTCATCCTCCCCAGGTAAGTCAGTCTGTCTATCTCACCGTGAATCCAACTATATATAGAGAGGTGTGTGTGAGAAGATGACCGGAAGGAACAAAGGGTCGTTGACCGTCGAAGAAGATGGCCGGAGAAGGATTCCGGCTGTTTTGTCGGAGAAGATGACCGGAGAAGGAAAAAAGGGTTGTACGTTGACCATCAGAGAAGATGAACGGACCTACGGTCGTCAAGACCGTACCTACGGTCGTCAAGACCGTAACTACGGTCGTCAAGACCGTAACTACGGTCGTCAAGACCGTACGCGGTGACGTGGCAAAGTGTGATTGGCTCGGTGGACCTACGGTCGTCAAGACCGTAACTACGGTCGTCAAGACCGTAGTTAAGTGGCTACTTCAAGGAAAAAAAAACTCAAATAGCTATTTTGGTCCCAATAGTGGTCAACATGGCTATTATTGTCTTTTTCCATGTTATTTTTTTAGATATTTTTATTTCATAAAGTTGTTTTTTAGATTTTTAATATTGCTTATTTTGATTTTTTATAAAAACAAGTTGTTTTTAATTTTTTTAAATTACGTTTTTTGGGTTTTTTTATAAAGTGTATTTTACTTGTTATAAGATTAAAGTGGTTTTAAATTAAAAAAAAGTTATAGATTTATTCTTTAAATAATAAAACTGATATAATGTTGTTTTTTTATTTTAAAATAAATCACGTGAAGTTTAACGTCGAATATTTAAAAAATGTTTAACGTCACGTGAAGTTTCGAGCTGTATGTAAAGTTTATGGACAAGGGTGTTTACGTGTCGATCTCCACGTCACGCTAGTTAGAGACACGCACTGAGATGTAACATTTGGGTCGTAATGTCACGTTGAGAGAGAGTATCTGACCAAAAACCATTCGTGTTTATATGAAACCCCTATTTATATTCACAACTACTGACAAAACATTAATAACATAAGAATAAGATATTCCTTGTATGTAATCTTGATCATAACATTTGAAACGATTCGGTAAATCTTGGTATCACTTACTTTGTATAAGAAAATGAAAATAAACAAAAGTGTCCACACTTTCCATAACCTATGAAACATATGCTATATACTCACTTTTTTTTTCCTATTTGCATATCACTTCATCATTATTTATGTCTTTTGAAATTGTTAAGGGTTAATAAAAGTACTAAAGGATAAAAGTATTATCTTCGAACATTCTCAACTCGATTCTCAATTGGATGTAGATAAATGAAGAGTGAGAATGTGCTAAGTATATGCTATGATTGAACTTAGTTTACATTTCACTTTGGCCTATAAAGGTTTTGAAAACATAAAAGCTTCATCAACCAAGTACTTTTTAAGATTATTTAAGTGTATGAATGTATTACTGGGTGATTACTCCTTTGGCAGTTATTAAGTCATTTGCTAACACTAACCGCCAAGGGAGATTTGCCCTGCAATACATCAGTTGTACATATGTAGTCAATCTGGGACTATCTTGACTTAATATTTGTATTTGGAGTGAGTGATATTTCAACTACGTACTACTCTAGAAATCATCTTATTGATACTTTCACCATCAATGGTGTCAAATCCGGCCACCTATATATACCAACGATATTCTTTGCTTTGCCCATAGGAAGCTCACGGATTTGCATTCTTTTGCCCGAGTGAAAGCTTACCAAAGAGGTCACCATCCCTGGATTGATGCCACTCGAGCACATTTAACTATGGAGTTCTCCTCTCATCTACAGCCAATGCACCCAAAACGCGTTGATCATATTTGAGGCAGGACATTCTTTATGAACCAAGAATGTTTTCTATTCAAGGTCGATGTGAAATTTGCTTCAGGTATTAGAAACAAAAACAAAAAATTTGAAATCCAAATGATCATATATTCATCTCTATGAGGCCAACAATAATGGTAATCTCGTGCTTCCTTTTATAGCAGCTACTATACATGAGGGTATGTAGGCCTTCACACCTGTTTCTCATCAGTCTTTGGTTCGTGAGCAAACGATTTACAACTTAAACGCAACAAACTGTTGTGTCAACCGTTAAGTTTGGAAGGTAAATAACATATGTTTTTGTACTATTGTGAAACTGATAAAAAATGTGTGTCTAAATGGAAAGGAATGAAAACATGAAATCCACGTCAATGAAACATTTTAGTCGTAGATGAGGATATATTCAGAAGAACAGTATTTTGTAAATATGATTGATCATGAAGTAAAACCTTTTCCTTGTGGTTACGGAAATTAGATAATCTCTTGGGGCACTGTTCTAATTTTAAAATAAAATACAATAAGAAATGAAAAAATAAATATAACTATAAATGAAAAAATAAATATAACTAAAAGGAACTTATAATTCGATTCCCACTAACGTAACAAGAATATAAAGATCATATTGAAGTAGAAAGTTGCCCTTGACTCGATTTTTTTATAAAAGATTCAGCGTCCTCTTTAATAACATGTTTGTCAACACCAGAATATTGTGTTGTAGGACTAGACACCGAGCTAAAATTGAAGATATGAATGGAAAAGTTGCTGGAGGTTGTATATGTTGAAGTGTTGGCTAGACAAGCTTCACCCTAATTAACAAACAATATGTTAGGGTATTTAGCACAACCTTTTTGGCTGACACCGTCAAGAGCACGGAGAGTTAGAGTCGAAAAGAGGATTCCTCACTTCTTTCTCTCATTCAAAACCGTGCATGAGACTTTCATCTCACAAGGCTCCTAAGTGATAAAAGAAAGAAGAACTCCTCTTCTTTCTTTTTTGATTACCTTCCTCGCGTATGTATAAGACCGAATCCATTCGATTTCTATAAAAGATTACTAATCCTTAACTTTTCGAGGAATCCTTCATCAGTGGTTATGAATGACTGATTTTTTCAATCTTTTCGATCTTGGTTCCGTAGGAGCAAGTCAGAAAGTAGAACCATCTGATTTGATTGTTCTCAATTGCCATGAGATGATCATCTTAGGGTGATCCTTTTCTCGATGAATGCTCCTATTACACTCGTAGTCTCTGAAGGATGAGAAGCTACAAATGGAGGTTTGGGCTTTAGAAGGGTTTGGCGTTGCTTATATTTTACAAGAAATGCTTACTTATAAATCTGATCATATTAGAGCTCGCCAGGTAGTACTTGGTACTATAAACTTTAGAGGAAGAATACCGACTCCTGAGGATGCTCCAGAATCTTTTTGGTTGTTCGTTCGAGAACTACGATCTTTAGCTCTGGAACTGAATCATTTTCTTGTATCTGAGAAGACTTTTCAGCTTAATCGAAATGAAGCAGAAGTTTTCTTCTATGATCGATCGATATACACATCAACAACGAATTTGATTAGTTTCTCCTCAACAAATAAGTACTTGGTCCACAAAAATCCTGCCTAATGGCGAGATAGTTGGACAGGTGATGGGTCCAAGGGGCAGAAAATTGACTTATATTTTCTTCAAATTTGATCATGTTTTATAATTTGAACCACATCTTAAGGGATATTTAGGTTAGGTACATGTACATAAAAACCCGAAAAGTAAAAAAAAAAATTAAAAATATTTTCATTTCACGTACGAGTTTAAAGGGTGGCACGTACGATCTCTGAACATGCATGCATTAGGTTCGCCCCTTGTTTTAACTATTAAAGCTCACTACAAGAAATTAGGGTGTTCACCCACACATGATATGTGTGGGCAAATATGTATAATTCATGGGTATTTGTTTGTACCTACACATAAATTAAGTGTGAGTGAGTATGTGTGGCCAGAGCACTGAAGATAGATGTCTATACCTACACATTGTTTATGTGTAGGTATATGGTTGGTTTTGCCCACACATATATGTGTAGTTAATCTTATTAATATGTGTAGGTATATAATAGTGACGTGTCATCTGACGTGGATGCTGACATGGCAGATACATTTTTACCTACACATACTATGTGTAGGTATGATATAGTGATGTGGCAGTTGACGTGGATGCTGACATGGTATATACAATTTTATCTACACATATTATGTGTAAGTATATAGTAGTATATACCCACAAAATATATGTGTAGGTAAAATATATTATTATGTGTAGTCAAGTAATTGCAATTTCTTTAAATAAATGTGTGGGTAATTATAATATTATGTGTAGTTAACATTATTTTTTTATGTAGGTATTGATTTCATTAAGTGTAGATAGAAATAAACATATATTGGTATAAATATAGTTATGTGTACATATAAGCCACAATATATGTAGGTATTGATCTTTAAATTCCATAATCACCAATGCATAATATCTAAAAAAACATTGTTTACATTCAATCCACAAATAGCAACTACTTAAATAAACAAAACACAATACGTTGTATCATAAGTCACTGAAAGTTAAATAAACAGAATTATCAGTCACCAAATTACTTGCCAAGCACAGTTGTATCTTCATCTTCACCATCATACTCAGTTTCTTCATCAAAGTCTGAACCATTAACTTGAGAAGCTCCAGGTGTGCTAGGTGGATGCAAGATATTATTATCAATCAATGCTTGTTTCATTGTTGCACACAAACCTTTCAGCAATTGAACTTCATCCACCAGATCATCATATGAAGGGAGCTTTGATTTCTGAGTAGTACCCTTTGCAACAGGATCACGTCCCCAACCATTCAAACGAATAGAGGTTCGTCCGAGTACATTCTCGAGGATCAACTTATCGCTCATCAATCCCTGATCAGGATTCCTTTTTCTCATCTTCATCATCTCATTCTGTAAGCGAAACATATTAGAAAATTAGTACAATCCATGTTGTATAATAACCTACTATATACGATTAATCATAAAAAATAAAGGCTACTTTTGTTCTAAATTACAAGATACACACAACAGTTTGCAAAGCGTAATGTTTATTTGCACATAAGTTCTATCTTTCATAGAGTTGGCAATGTGGTGGGTTGGTCGAGCTGTGTAACGGGTCAAAATATGTAACTGTTGCACAAGTCAGTTTGGGTTAACCTAAAGTACTTCTATTATTAAGTGCATCCAACAACAAATGCAAAAAGTCTCATTTGCCCTTCATAAACATTGCAATGTATTGATGACATTAGCTCTGGTACACAAGATTATTTCTTTGGACATAAAATCATCCACGATTGCATGAGGAACAAGATTGCATGAGGAACAGTAAACTATATTAATGTTCCTATACTAAACTATATATGCTCATCACTAATTTCGACAAGTTTGTAAAATCATAAGAAAATTAAAGTACACTTACATAATTCGCAGCCGCATCGTCAGATATCCAACCCTTCTCTGCATCCCAGTGGGTAAGCCTCCACGTCTCAATTTGACCAGACGATAAATCCAATTCTTATCCACTCTCCAGGTGATAACGTACAGTGCTCTTCGAACCATTTCTAGTATCTGTCTTACGCATTCCACGTGCGTCAACCCTCTTTTTTCAGTTTCCTTTAAAAAAGTACAACCATAGTGCAACATAAAAATATTTGACCGAATTCAGAAATATTGAATAATACAATAACATATTTAAAACTTTGTTAAAACTTTACCAAGAATTTTGGATCAGACCACATATCATAGAGATATTCCCAATCTACTTCTTTGGCAACACCGAAAGGGCGTCTGGCCTTCGCCTTTGCTAGATTTGTTTGATCTTTCGATCCTTCCATATTTTTGAAGTGCTTATGCAACTCAGCTCAATAACCTCTCCATGCCCTTGCCATGTAGCTATCGATAACATGGCAAACTTCCGTATCCTCCACATCAATGTCAAATAGTGTCTTTAAACAACACATGTAACAAATATATTAACTGGTTAGTTAATGTAGATGTTCAAAGCATATCGAACTACAATAAGAAACTCACAGTTAGCTTTTGGCGTAAAGGCACCCTAACTTCATTCGGTACAGACCTCCACTCTTTATAAGCAAAGCTACAATTGTTGAGAAAAATGTAGCCACACTCGAACATTAAAATGGACTCGTTATCAGAAACTAGTTTCCTCATTTGAAAATTGAACGTCACTGGCAATCTCGTCTTACATGCTTTTATTATGCTTCGAGCTCCCTTGCTACACCTTCCACCACGTTTTTTGATAGGGTTAGTTATTCCACTTTCTTGCTCTGTGTCTGCAGAAGTTGTCATGGCTACAAACAGGTAACGGAACATATTAAGATTAACAACATTACATGCAGCAAGTATTAACAAGTATATTCTAACAAATTTACTAACCATGTCGTGGAGATTGTTCCTGTTCTTGAGATGGCTCTGTATTAACAACCACATATGTTAGAGATGAGTGTATTCACTTAGTATTTTTTTAAGATTAGAATAACTAGTTAGTATGAGTAAACGAAAAAACTAGTGAACTGGTACCTGATGTATCAGAGGTCAGATTAGGTTGATTCCTTGCAAGTGAACATGTCTCGTTTGCAGGAGTTACTTTCATCTTTGTCTGACGAGCTCCAATGTCACACGTACTGCCACGTTTTTTGCCTGTCACACCATTTCCACTAGAGGTGAGATTAGGTTGGTTGTCTACAACCAAATACAAGATCAAGATATCTATTAACAACATTACCTACACAGTGTTTATTAACAAGTATATTCGAACATATTTACTAACCATGTAATTGAGATTGTTTCTGTTGTCCAGATGGATCTGTATAAACAACTGCATATGTTAGAGATGAGTCTATTCACAACACATTTTATAAGATTATTATAACTAGTTAGTATGAATAAACTAGTGAACTAGTACCTGATATATTAAAGGTGAGATTAGGTTGATTCCTTGCAAGTGAAGAGGACTTGCTTGCAAAATTCAGTTTTCCCAATATTGTCTCTCGAGCTCCTTTGTGAAACGTATTGCCACTTTCTTTGTTTGTCACATCATTTCCAGTAGAATTGATATTAGGTTGCTTGTCTACAACCAAATACAAGAAGATATCTATTAACAACATTACCTACATAAAGTATTAACAAGTAAATTTGAACATAATTACTAATAGGTAGTCGAGGTTGTTGTTCTTGCTCTGGGTCTTGAGATTGCCCTGCATAGATATCTAGGTTTGATGTGTCTATAAATAAAATTATAAAAGTAGTATAAATACTAAGTAAGGATACATATGCAGACATTAGTGAACCGGTACCTGATATTGGAGACATTGGATAAGTTCGAAGGCTCGAGAATTGAAAGGTTGTATCTATAGCAATTTAAACATACACAAAAATTAGCGTAGCTAATATTACATTCTTGTTTGAGTTTATATGACCGAACTTAAAATAAACCGCAAAGCAAACCACTCACTGCTGTTTAAACTTTTTATTTGACCAAGTAAAAGTAAAAAAATTCTACGAAATGAGCGGTTTGAACGGTTTTACAGTTTTAAAGTGGACTACACACACCCCTGTGTACCTAATAATAAAAAGAAATTAAACTGTCACATACTAGTACGGCGTCCATCTTGTTTACGATCTCCACCTTTTTTAACCATCCCGCCTCGTCTTGACATTTTGCTGTATTTAATAGTTATAAAAAAAGTAAGCATCTATCAAGTCAATATATAATACTAGATTTAAAAGTGAATACCATATCAAATTTATACCAAAAGAAACAATGTTTTTCATAAATTCTCGACCATACATAACAAAGACAGTTGAAGATAAAAAGAGGTCTCGTCAAAATTAGTACCTTGATTGATGAATCTGGCTTGATAGTAGTGTTGTACCGAAAGCTCCCGAGAAAGACGTGAGATAAAAAATATAAATAGAGATGTTAAACAGAGTAGATCATGGGGGAGAGGGATAAAAAATAGCGGGAAGAAGCATGGGTTTTAGCGCCTATATTCTGGTGGAACCTTTCAGGAGAAAACCAATCAGCGTGATTGGAGCTAACTTTTAGGAGAAAACCGATCATGGTGATTAGTTTTCAAAAATAATATACCATCATATTATTAGTTGTATTAAAAAAATTTAATTACAAAACAACTAGATATTTGAACTAAATACAACTTATGTATTAAACAGCTTTTGGGTCCTGAGGATTTACCAGCCCAATAATATAGTTGTTGTAATTAGGATATATACTAATAAAATCATTAAAAAATATATATATATATATATATATATATATGATATTTGTGCTAGTTAAATAACATTTGACTTGAATAAAAGACTGTACATGTTGCCTTTTTTAACTCTGGGCGTTGTAGTTGTTCTTGAAGTAACACATCGTCCCTGTTCTCAAAATCATCATTGCCATATCCTACATACTCATCATCTTGAACTGATACATCGTATTCGTTTTCAAAATCATCATCGCCATCATCCCCATGTACTTCATACTCATCATCATGGCCAACATCATCTTGTCATTATAACGACATTTAAAAGTAACAATTAATAAAATATAAGAACAAGGAATTAGTCGAATCATTGAGCCTAAGTACCTACCTTGAGATCTCATAATAGCATCATCCACATCACCCAGTACTCTGTTTCCTCTGTAAGTTACTACAAGCATATAAAATATAGTTTTATTAGTGCCTTTGTTATTACTAGTTAATACACCACAAAAATAACATCCATAAGGTAATATCTTCAAACCTATCATCATCCTCAGCAGTATCCTCATCTTCTTCATCATGATCATCATCCTCCTCATCCTCATCAACAAGACTAAATTGCGTCTTAGCTCCACGTGCAATACAAATAGCCTTGTTCATATTTTGGTTTAAAAACTCCTTTAGCCCTTGTGACCCTTTTGTTTGTGAGCGTAATTCCCTGGTGGCAATTAATTTTCTCCCCTTAGCTAATTTCGAGAGTTTTTTTTATTGACATTGGTGCAACGTATTGTTTTCGAGGTTTCTACAACAAAGTAAAGTTAGGATCTCCATCATTACTATTTGTTGATGATAATCTTGCTTTCTTATTTCCTTGACTATCTACTAAACTTGTTAAAGATTTTGAAATGTTCGTAATTCCTAGTGCTTTTTGTTTGTCTTTACATTCTTGAATCCTCAGCTGTCTCTTTTTCTCGTAATCAGTCATGGGGTTTTTTACGCCTTGAACTTGCTTACCGCTTTTTAGCTTCATTGTATACATGTTCAATGGTGAAGAATTAGATGCGTACTGGTTTTCATAAGAGATAACTTAATTATATCCAATAATCAACAACGTTGTATTACAACAAACTAATATGAAATAGATGCGTATCTTTTTCATCAAACACCTTAAACACAACCTATGAACGAACTAAAGATTCACCTATAACCTCTTAAAACATAAACCACTATTGAATAAAACCACCCAAATCCACGCCCAAGATCATCCTCAACTCATTAACCAAAACCAAAACCTACAAATTAACTAGTGACAGCATAATGCAAAAAAAAAAAAAAAAAAAACAACAACAAATTTAACTAGTGACAGCATCATGAAACAAAATAATTCTTGATAATTGCAGTATAGTTTTCATCAAACACCTTAAACACAACCTATGAAGGAACTAAAATTTCATCTATAACCTCTTAAAACACAAACCACCATTGAATCAAACCACCCAAATCCATTTATAACATCTTAAACACAACCTGTGAACTACAAATTAACTATGTCAGCGTAATGAGAAAAAAAACAACAAATTAACTATTGACAGCATCATGAAACAAAATAAATCTTGATGATTGAAGAAATGCTAATTGATAGACGTTACTGATTTCAAGGTGATGCACACAGGCCGATGATCAGAAACCAGTTGATTCGATCAGCGCGATATGACCTAGAACCGATTATTGTTTCCGTATATGGAGAATCAAAAGGGGATTGGGAGTGAACAGAAATGGGAATTATCAAAAACACTAGATTGAATAGTGAAATTGTTTTACACAACGATTATTTTGGAATTGGGGAACTGAAATTGGAATTAGGAGGGAGGTTTAATTTTTTTGAGAAAAATTAGGAGGGAGTTAATTAGATGATATACGACCATGTTAATTAATTAACCATACGCACCATTCGGTCATGGTCTTGACCGAGCACTTTGATGGTGTTGGTGGACCCGATAAGGCGTTGGAGTCATGATTCCAAGGAAACCCCATCAACCGGCATTGGAATGACGTTAAACTTTGCATTATCTCTTATTAACATGTAATATGATCATCCAAATTGAAAAATTGGGTGTCGGGTCATGACCGAGCACTTTGATGGTGTTGGTGAACCTGATAAGGCGTTAGAGTCATTATTCCAAGGAAATCCAATCAACCAGCATTGGAGTGACTTGAAACTTTGCATTATCTCTTATTAACATGTAATATGATCATCCAAATTGAAAAATTGGGCGTCGGGTCATGACCGAGCACTTTGATGGTGTTGGTGGACCTGATGTGTTGTAAACACGTCCTAATTCCGGAGTCTTTTATATAGTTATTTGAGTCAATTTTATTAGTTTTAGTTGCTTTTATTTAAGTTGGGTCCTTGAGTCTTTATTTATGTGTTTATTGTGTTTTTGTAGGAGTTTGATTAAGTCCCGAGGCCACGAGAGAAGCGGACAAGATCTAACAAGAAAAAAAATATCAGAGAGGTGCTGAACAAGAAGTCCCACGCGTATCACCTGGGACTTGATTATCCGTACGCGATATGCGTAGGAGGAGATGGTCAACGGAGGCTTTAGATCGGTTTGACCCGACTATTTTGTCGTATTCAGGCCATAGGCGTATTGCCTAGCAAGAAGACACCTTCAAGCGATACGCTTGGAGGTCTAAAACCCGCAAAAATTACTTAATCTATATAAATTCGTCTTTAGGGTTAGCATTCGACATTCTACGACTTGCAGACGACTCCAGAGGTTCAAAGAGGCGATTTTGAGAAGAGAGAAAGCTAGGAATCAAGGGAGAATCATCGAGGGATCCAAATCTTACTCCAAATCAATACCCGGTTCTTTGATTTCTTCTTTGTTCTTGTCGAACTTCTAGACTCGATCATGTTATGGCTCAAAGATTCAAACTTGATTATGATTTATGTATTTGACATGATTGTTGGCTAGACTTTTAGAGCCACCTAGACTCATTGTGATGATTTTGATCTATTGATTACTTTTATTCGGTTCATGACTCATTGATTGATGTGCTATCCTATTAAATTCCATTGTTACGGTGATTATATGCGTATGTGAATTGTTGATCAGATTTGGACTTGTTGATTGATGCACTTTTTACCTTCGAATGTCTTTCGGTCTAGGTAATTAGTCTAAAGTAGCTAGCTTTAGGGTTGGTTGCAATAGAGTGGTTTAGGAGACGTCTTGAACTATTGTGTTGGTTAATGATTGTTTATTTGCTTACAATTTGCTGCCCTAATTTGACAAGCCGGAAGGTGATAGTTAGGTAGGTTAGTCGGGTTGCTTAGTGGAATAGGATCACATTGCCATCGAAAGAGGGATGCCCTAGGAAATTAGGTAACTTGATAATCCTTGTCAGTCATAGTAATTAGTGGTAGCTCCTGCTAGCCTTGGGTGCCTTAGATTGTTTCAAGGGTGGTTAGGTTTAGTTGAGGTTAGATGTACCCATAAGGTGAACTCCTGTTCGAGCGTTAGGGTTGTCAGCTAGGAAGGACCTAAAGGGTGAACTAGCCACCATCAGATTAGTCATGACCGATTGAAGTTATCAGTAGTGATTAGGATTCTGAGTCTAGGTGGTATATTTCTCTGTTCTGAAAGTTGTCCTTAGGTTTCTTGCTTTCCGTTTGCCAGTTGCAGTTTTAGTTAAGTTAGTTAATTTAATTCCTAAAAATTCCAAAAACCCAAACCAATTACTCAGTATTTCCAATTCTTAGGTCCTAGGTTATTTTGTTTATAGAGTGTCTCTAGGGTTCGATATTCTCGGTCTTACCTTAGCTTAGCTACAATCCGACAGGTACACTTGCCTTAGGGTTCGGTCTAGTTTAGGTAGTTTCGGTAAAATTTAGGTGTGTCTAGGTCTAGGTTAGGTCTAGGTTTTAATATTAGTTTTTAGTGTAGTTCCGAACACATCAAGACCCTATAAGGCGTTGGAGTGATGATTCCAAGGAAACCCCATCAACCGGCATTGGAGTGACATTAAACTTTTCATTTTCTCTTATTAACATGTAATATGATCATCCAAATTGAAAAATTAGGCGTTGGGTCATGACCGAGCACTTTGATTGTGTTGGTGGACCAAATAAGGCGTTGGAGTGATGATTCCAAGGAAACCCCATCAATCGGTATTGGAGGGACATGAAACTTTGCATTATATCTTATTAACATGTAATATGATCATCCAAATTGAAAATTTTGGTGTCGGGTCATGACCGAGCACTTTGATGGTGTTGGTGGACCCGATAAGGCGTTGGAGTGATGATTCCAAGTAAACCCCATCAAGCGGTATTGGATTAACATGAAACTTTGCATTATCTCTTATTAACATGTAATATGATCATCCAAATTGAAAAATTGGGCGTCGGGTCATTACCGAGCACTTTGATGGTGTTGGTGGACCAGATAAGGCATTGGAGTGATGATTCCAAGGGAACCCCATCAACCGGTATTGGAGTGACATGAAACTTTGCATTATATCTTATTAACATGTAATATGATCATCCAAATTGAAAAATTGGGCGTCGGGTCATGACCGAGCACTTTGATGGTGTTGGTGGACCCGATAAGGTGTTGGAGTGATGATTCCAAGGAAACCCCATCAACCGGTATTGGTGTGACAAGAAACTTTGCATTATCGCTTATTAACATGTAATATGATAATCCAAATTGAAAAATTGGGCATCAGGTCATGACCGAGCACTTTGATGGTGTTGGTGGACCCGATAAGGCGTTGGAGTGATGATTCCAAGGAAACCCCATCAACCGGTATTGTAGTGACATGAAACTTTGCATTATCTCTTATTAACATGTAATATGATCATCGAAATTAAAATATTGGACGTCGGGTCATGACCGAGCACTTTGATGGTGTTGGTGGACCCGATAAGGCGTTGGAGTCATGATTCCAAGGGAACCCCATCAACCGGAATTGGAGTGACATGAAACTTTGAATTATCTCTTATTAACATGTAGGTTCGGGTAGACGAAGTAATATGATCATCCAAATTGAAAAATTGTGCGACATTTAATGGTTGGGTTAGAGCCAAGGGATTAATCGCGATTAATTTTTTTGGAATTTTTATATGTTTTTTTTATAAAATAATTTTATATATTAATACATATATATTTTAATAACTTTTTTACTTTAGGTTAGTTTTACACTTAAATTGAAATTAGACGGACTATAATTGTAAAATTTTTGGGTTTTTAAAAACCCTATCCCTAATCACCATCTCAATGTATTGTTTTTGTGGAAGAAAAGCTTATGTCAGAACGTCCAGGTCCTCTGCAAATCCAGGCCGTCGATACTATAGATGTTCAAACAAGGATCGTGATTCAAGCTTCATTGATTGGTGTGATTCTCCAAGGTGCTATCGTTGTATCAATATAATCCCGGGTTTGTGGAATGCAAAGTTTGAAGTTGAACAAGAGTTGAAGGAAAGCAAAGCAGAGGCTATAAGACTCAAGAAATTGCTGAAAACTTCGTTATTTAGTTTATTGATTTGTGTAATTGCACATGTTATCTTCTAGTTGAATGTAGTTATTGTGTGATGTTTGCAGTGTTTGTTCTATCATCTATGTACTTGTCTTATTGCAATGTTTAATGTTGTTTAAGTTATCAATGAAGAAATCGTTTTATTGCAATGTTCTAGTTGAATTTGGTTTCATTATTGTTTTGGTATTGTTCCGGTGACCCTTTAGAAGTTAGAACTTTGCACGTGTAATAGACTATTAGTGTATAAGATTTTAAGATCCCAATTATTCTTCTCTATTTACATATAGTATTTGTGCTTAACTTGCAAATATTTTTAAATTTTTATAAGATCCATGTTTAGCTAACAATTGACTTTTAAAAATCATCCAAAACAAACCTCGTCTAGCTTGTCAAGAAAATCATGCAATAGAGTCATCATTACCACTATTAGGTCGCTTGACCCCGTTGGCTACCTCCGCCCATGTTCTCAAACTATATATATTATATTCTCAATAATTCAATATAAAAGGTTGATACGGTAAATGATGGGTCACCTAGGGCTAATTACGACTTATTGATGTTCATTTACAATATTATTGGTTTATCACGGTTATTGATGGGAATTTCGATCACCATTGGCTAGCAAGTATAGATCATTTAAAAAAGAATATTAGATATAAAATGTTTTAGTTAGTTTAGTATTATTAACACATTAGCTAAAAATAAAAATAAAAATCATTTGGGCAAATTTATAAATAACTAAAAATTAAATATGTGTGTAAGAATCGAACCTGGGTACTACAACTTACATCCTAGTTCCAAACCAGCTGGGCTAGCAAATACTTTGTTTATATCTTAACCGAATTATATATTAACCATAACCCTAGTTTTGTTTAGATATTTTTACATTTTTTTTTGAACGGAAAGAGGTATTTATCAAAACTGGGTCACTAAAACTGGGTCTCTATATGGTTCGGGTAGACGAACCGTCGGTTCAAGCTGACTATTTAAGCACCACTCACCCCACAACTCTATTTCACCCGATTATTTTAAGCTTCACACGTTCACATACGGCGATTCGATCGGTCGCGTCTTCCAGAATCTTCGTCAACCAAGGTCAGTTTCTTCTTGCTATGAAAATATTATTCCTTTTATGTTAAATCGTCTTCCACATATGGCGATTCTACAGAATCTGTATAACACTTGATATCACAATTGATTTAATAACATGCAACATGTTAGATCGTCATATGTTTCTTTACTATGTGTAGTTTTGAATGTTTATAAGACACTAAGGATTAGTTTAGGAATGTGGTTGTTTACCTTCGTTTCTTGAAACCCTAACCCCAATGGGTCTGTTTACTCTGATTATTAGAAACCCTAGTTCCAAAATCATTTATGGTTCTTCATCTAATCTTATGCATGTTTGTGGATCGTTGTTTTTAAAAATTTAAACTTGATTTGTGTATCATTAAACAGTTTGGGGTTTTATTTGGGTTTCTTTTGTGGTTAGATTAGACACATTTAGTCACTGATGGTTTAATATTTGGATGTTGAGTTTGCGGTTTAATATTTTGATTTGTGTACCATTGAAACATTTTGGAGTTTAATATTTGGGTTTCATTTGTGTTTTGATTTCTTATTTTGTAGCTATAAAAAAATGTCTCAGCTGATATCAAAGCATCTCTTGCTGTGAAGCGGTCCTTGGTGAAACGGTTCAACGATTTGCTCTCTTATGTGCTGAATCACAAGTACGAAGCCAGCCAAAGTTCAGCAGGATTTCTAGTCTAGGAATTGGTGAACAAGTACACCAAGGAGGTGGTGGAGATGGAGCAGAATCTGGCAACCGCGGAGCGTGAAGCATAGGCGCTGGAACATCACCTTGCTGTGAAGTTTTCTTAGGTGATGTTCGGGGCCTGTTGGTGGTGGTTTTTGGTAAGTGATTAGGTTGATGGTTTTTTATGGTTGTTAATATTTGGACAAGTTTTATTTTGGTGGATGTAAGTTTGAAAAGTCCTAGTGGTATCTAGACATTTTTTGTAAGTAAACAATGATCTCATGTGATGGCTGGTTTCAAAATCCACGTAATATAATGGTCTTATTTACAATGCTTTCCAGAATTCTAACAAATTATAGTTACTAAGATTTAAACTAAGTTTAGGTTTCACAACTATAACCATTATCATTGCTGCTGCTACAACTAGTATTGTTTCACAACCAAAAATTATAATAAATTGTGGTCACCTCGCCCACGCCTCATCTTGTCGTGTAAATCATGCAAGTGCGTCATCACTACCACTATTATGAACTGGATCATCAGAATCATAATCGGACTCGGAATCAAGTATAGATTCATCATTCATATAAATTATACCACTGTCATCATATTCGTCATATGTATCTTCTAAGTTGCCCACGCGGGCATACGAATTACGTATTTCTTGAACTTCCTCATACGGTAAAGTTTCAGGTTCTACATCTTTTCGAACTATTCTTGATGAGTCAGGTAATTCTTCGGTTGGTTGAAAAGGTGGCAACTCACTTGATTCCTCTTCTTGATACTTGGTCTTCATCGTGCTCAAGTATATCATAAACGTTGCGATGGTTTACTTTCTGTACCACCATCCAATTTTTCCCACGTGCCATATCTTTCAGATAAAAAACTTGTTGAGCTTGATTAGCGAAGATGAATGGTTCATCTACAAACCACTTAGATGTAATGTCAATTGATGTCAATTTGTGATCAACCACCATCTTTTTTTCCTTTGGATCTGTATTATACCACTTGCAACGAAACATGAATACCTTTCTGCCGAGTATGAAATCCAACTCTAGAACTTCGAGTAAAACACCATAATAAATCCTTGTTTCATCATCATATTCCCCTGCACAAACTCCACTACATTGTGTAGTGAACTTGTCATCACGCTCTTTGCAACGAAATCTAACACCATGGACATCGCAACTTTGCCAACTATTATAGCGATCATCAGGAAACTGTGACAATGCGTACAAATCATTTGTTGCTCGATGATCCCCCTTGACTCTAAGCAAGACATCTATAAATACCAAAGATTATTTGTGTGCTTAAAATCAATTACTAATTACAGGGAAGAGTTTTTCTTTTTTACCTTTTTCTTGAACCAAGAAGGAAATTCACGTTTGTGTATAATATCTAAATTTTGTTCTACTACACCCCTTGATTGTAAAGCTTCTTTGTTCTCCCTAAATTAAATATAAGATAGTTGAAAATTTTAGATTACCTACTTAAAAAAATATAAACGGTATAGCTTAGTACAGTCAACTTACTTTGATTAATCATCAACTTCATCTCCGCAATTATTAATGATGTACAATTGCACCGCAGCAACATCGTCCCCTAGTTGTCCGAATTTTGAAGCCCCCAATGTACGAATTTTGTTGTTGAATAACTCCATCTTGTGTTTAGTGGTCGGTACATCCCAGTTGCATTCTAGACGATTAAATCTTTTCTCAATGTCATCTAGATAACGAGATAAAAATGTGACAGCTTCATCAACAACATATGCTTTAACAATAGAGCCATCGGGACGTGCAAAGTTACGAACATATCCCTTATATGTTCCCATCCGACGTTCAACCCCGAACATCCATCTCTGACTAACCGGCCTGCCTAACAATGCCTCCTTTGGTAAAGGTATACACAAGTGAACCATGATCGCAAAAAATGCTGGAGGATATATCTTCTCAAGTTTGCACAATATAATTACAATACCGGTCTTCATTTCTTCAAGTTCTTTGAGATATAGAGTTTTAGAACTTATTTTTTGAAAGAATTGGCAAAACTCGATCAAAGTTGCACGTATTTCCTTATCTAAGAAAGGTATAATGGTTGTCGGGAGTATCTTCTGAAGCAATACATGACAATCATGTGTTTTCATCCCTCCAAGTGTATTACGGTCCGTCACGCATTGACTAATGTTGGACGCATAACCATCAGGTAGCCGAACAGACTTTATGAATTCACAAAACTTCTCACATTCATCTTTATATAGTGTGAAATTAGCATGAGGTTTCTCAAATTTTCCATTTCTCTCTTTCAGCCATTGATCCTTGCGAATGTTAAGATCCTCCAAGTCTAAACGTGCTTTTGTAGTATCCTTTGATTTCACAGGATCATTTAACAAAGTACCTACTATATTATCACATACATTTTTTTTCTATATGCATTATATCAAGATTATGACGCAGCAATAATTTAGACCAGTACGGAAGTTCAAACAATATACTTTTTTTTACCAGTTCAACACATCAATTCCTCTTACTAGGTGCTTTCCCAGTTATCAATGTAGGAACATCCGCCAGTTGTTGTAATATATCATTACCTATAAAGTGACGAGATTGTTCCCTTTTCTCTTGCTTTCCATCAAACTCTAAACTCTTTCTCCACCTGTGTGATTTGCTTAAGAAACACCGGTGTCCTGAATAGCATTGCTTACCACGAATACGGTCAGAACGGGTGTCCTCCAAGCATACTGGACATGCTAATTTGCCCATAGTGCTCCACCCGGATAGGTAAGCATAAGCAGGGAAGTCACTGATCGTCCATATTACTGCGGCATGCAGCCTGAAATTTGATTTTAAATATTCATCATATTTTTCAACCCCAACACACCATAGAACTTTAAGTTCATCTACAAGGGGCCTTAGAAACACATCAAAGTCCTTACCTGGATATTTTGGACCAGGAATCAATAAACTTAAAAGAAAATTGCTCTTATGCAATGTACACTAAGGTGGCATGTTATAAAGCAGTAAAATGACTGGCCACATACTATATGATGTTGACATATTGCTAAATGGGTTAAAACCATATGAAGCCAACCCCAATCGTACACTCCTCGAATCTTTTGCAAATTAAGGATACATCTCATCAAAATGTTTCCAAGCCCTTCCATCAGCAGGATGACGTAAAACTCCATCCTCATCCTGTCGTACTTCTTTATGCCACCACATGTCTTTAGCTGTGTGGCGTGACACATATAGGCGCTTCAAACGAGGTGTTATCAGAAAGTATCGCAGCTTCTTGTGAGCAATTTTGTTACGCACAAAATGACTACTTTGACAAACTGGACATGCTATGGCATCTTTGTTATCCCCTAGAAAATAACACAATCATATTGACAAACATCAATAAGCTCGTAAACTAAACCAGCTTCACATAGCAGCATTCTCACTTAGTAATAACTTTCTGGACAATTATTTGGCTCGGGAAGTACCTCGCGAAACAACTTCAAATGCATCTCAAATGAATTATCAGTCCATTTGTTCATTACTTTCAAATTCATCAACTTCACAACAAAGGTCAATGTACAAGTATTTTTGCATCCCTCATACAAAGGACTATCTAACGCTTCATGCAGCTTCTGTGAACGAGTATTTTTTAAAACTTGTTGTTGATTTCCAGTTAGATCATTGGTAGGGCCAATATCAAAGAATTGATCACCAATTGCATCTTCTAATCCTACTCTTACGCCACCAGCAGATTCGCCATTAACAAAATCATCCATTCCAACATCTTCTTCATTGTCTTCATCCTCACCGTCACTGTGGTACACCCATTGTGTATACGACTTATCAATTCCTACATTGATTAAGTGACCAGTAATAACATCTATATTTTGTAGCATCGTATTAAAACAGTTAACACATGGGCATAATGTTAACCCACTGGAGTTCAATGTTTTTCTGGCAATGTTCAAAAATTGCTTTACCCCCTCCACATACTCGGTCGAAGCACGATGCCCGCTTTTCACCCATTGATGACTCATAGTTTGCACCTGTAATGATTATGAACAAAAATTAATAAAATCGATCACGATCTTGTATACTATGATGCCTAATACATAACGATCATAGTTGAAGCAAATAAAAATAGTGGTAATAAGAATTAGCTAGTACCTGGATTGATCAAAGCAAGCTCCTTTGAAATACTGTTAAACCAAGCAAAACGTGGAACTAGGGTTTATCGTGGATAGGAAGTGCGGGTGTTTTAATTGGTTGTTAGTTTTTTTGGATGTTCATAAACGTGGATAGGATCTGCGACAATTTTAGTTGATGTTTAATTAGGATGGATTATATTTTACATATAACGTACTTGGAATTTAAAAATATGTACTAGTGCTTCTAACATAAGATACAAATTTCATTTATAAAACAATATTCCAACCAGCTCAACTGGTCCAGGTCGTCTGTTATTCACATTTGGTGTGGGTTCGATTCTCTTTAACTTGTTTTATTTTTTATTTTCAATCCTAGTTTACTTATCTACATTGACGATTCAGTTGTGTATAGATATTTTCGCAAAACCCTTTTCCCCAAGTCATAGATATTTTCAAAAACCCTTTTCCCCAAGTCAGTTACTACTTCATCGCTTTCCCTTCTTCCACATACTCTCGATATCTTCTTCTTCTTTTTTCAAAGATGAGGGTGAAAACTCCTTCTTACAAGATTAATTCAGACGATTATATCAAATCACAGGGCATAGTCCCTAAAACTGCCGAAGAGGAATGTATGATAGTTCCATTTGATATTATACGCTTGAGGGATTCTAGCTCTTTTCCTTCTTCCGTCATTTTTAGGGGTTTGAGTTTACAATCCGCAATTGACAGCAAATCCAAAAAATGGGTTTGTTTTCCTGAATGTCCTATTACTATACGTTTAAATTATCCTTTTCCTTCTTTGATTCAAGAGTTCTTCGATGTCTCCAATCTTTGCTATACTCAAGTAATGCCCACGATCTGGAGAATCCTATACTCCCTGAATCGTATTAAAGATAATCATCATCTAGACATTCCCATTTCTCTGATAACTGAAGTGTATAATCTGGTGACCAATGGTCAAGGTCATTATATGTTGAAGGCTAAGGTTGGTAGGAATTTGATCCATCGTGTTGGTGAAAACAGTCCCATTTGGAGAAGTCGGTTCTTCTTCGTAGAGAGGGATTCCATTCCCAACGGAAGACTTATTCCCAATTACTTGGGTTGTCGAAGGTAAGCATTTGTCTCCCATTTTTCTTCTTTAAAATCAGACATATTTTAACCTATATTATGCAGATATTAATCTCTCAAAGGTTGCTCTTGCTGACATTCATTCATCTAAAATTTTGAGTAAAGTCTTGGCTCTTCCTGTTGAAGAGAGAACCTTCTCTGTAGAGGCTTCCAGTCTTTTTACCGGTGAATCTATCTATTCGACAGGTTCATCTTCCGGTAAGCGTATTTTCTTTTGCTTTCACATGTCTTTCTCTATATTGATATGAGTCGATCTAATCAATCAGGTGCTAATTCAAAATCTGTTCCTGGTGTGGGTAATGAGGATGTGAATTCAAACGTGAAGACTCGGAAATTTTTCGATAAAGAGAGGTTTCTTGGTTTGAAGAAGAGAAAGACAATTTCTCATGCCCAGTCTTCTTCTGATCCTTTCGCTGACCTTTCTTTTGAAGAAATCTTTGAACAGGAGGACACTTCCCTTCTTCAATATTGTATCCTTATTACTTATTTAAATATTTTTAGTCTGCAATACTTAGTTTCCTCGTGCTGCAGGCCAGAACACGGTACATCTCAGTTCGTGATTCTATCATCAGGAAATCGAAAGAAGATGTACGTCTTCTTAATGATCAACTAGTGGCCAGGGACAAAGCTCATGCTAAATCACTTATGGAGATGAATAAAACAATGAGTGTGTCTGTTGAAACTGTCGTACTTAAGTGTAAAATTGAAATGGATCATCGAATTTTGAAGGCCGGTTTGGTCGTGCCAGAGTGAGATATCAACGCGTGGCAGAAAGCTCACAAGGATTTGACCAGAGAAGAAGTACTGCTTGAAGGTGCCGAGGAGCAGGTGTTGGTGGGAAAGAAGTGATAGTTGGTTTTATGGTTTAATTAATTAATGTGCTTTATTTTACCTAGGGTTCATGTTGACCCTTTGATACTTTAATCTTTTGGATTTTTGATCTCCGCTTGTAGCTTTTGCTTTTGTTTCCTGCACACATTTCGATCCTCAATATGACTTATATAATATTGTATTTTGATTAGTTTTAATGCTACATGTGTTTGATTATACATGTGATGTGCTTGTTTTAATTCTAGATGTATGTTGAAACTGTATATACCAAAGCTCTATTGAATGGTGTTTGACACCAAAACAATTTGTGGCATTGATAATGTGTGCCAAAAGATTAGCTGTATTTACTAAAGCTGTATTGAATGTGTGGGTAAAAGTGTATTATGTTTGGGTAAAAGGTTATTATGTGTGGGTAAAATTGTATTACTTGTGGATGTTATCTCTACCTACATATAAGTATTATTTAAATTATGTGTAGGTAGATACATTCTTTTTTATTATAAAAACTAAAATTATTTATTTCCACGTCACTATTTTTTATACCTACACATAAATTAAATTATTAAATATGTGTAGGTAAATATTTTGCCACGTCATTATAATAAAAAAAATTAATTTACTTAATTTATCTACACATATTTTTGCTAATATTATGTGTGTAAAAATATTACTTATTACTTACACATAATATTGTTTTTTGTATATGTGTAAGTAAATACCCACATATAACAAAAATATGGAAAATGTGTAGGCATATTTATACCTTTTCACCTACATATATACAAATGTAGGTAACTAAGTGTAGGTAAAAATTAGTTCCCACACATATTAATTGTTAAGAACTTAAACAAATTGTCATCTATCGTTACCCACACATATAAAAATATGTGTAGTTATTTACCTACATATAACCAAATGTAGGTAAATTATGTGTGGGTGAATACCCCAATTTCTTGTAGTGAAATGTCTTAAATGTAATTCAAGATTAGAATAAAAAAATGTGGGTGCAAGATGGTTTTGGATAAACTAACTAGAGGTGAAACTTGAAAGTGACATGCACACCAAGGAGAACATTGATGCGTAACATACAATTTGTCTCTAATTCTATAGTTCTATCGACCAAGTTGTGTTGTTGTTTGCATGTTCTTTCAGACCATGCTTGTCATTATTGAAATTAAAATGAGATTGTGTTGTTATTTGCATCTTTTTATCTAGATCAATAGTCCATCTACTGATAATTAAGATTTATCTCTTTAGTATTGCTTTTATGTATAATGTTTTGCTTCTAGTAACAAATGAAAGTTTAACTTTAAATTAAGTAACCTTTTTGTTTGATTTACTTTAACTACAAATTGAAGTTTCTTTGTTGTAATGCTAAGGTCATGGATAATCCTAGATTTCGTCTCATAGACTATCAAACGCGTATGACGAAGGTGTGAATGCCTTTTTAGAATTTGCACAAAGTAACAAACCAAACTCAGATGTAATACCATGTCCTTGTGTACACCACTCAATTGGAAATGTGCATTATCATTTGTCTGCCCACGGTTTCGGTGAAAATTATAAGGTTTGGTTTTTCCACGGAGATAAGTTTCCTGAGGTTGAAGTTAACTGCCTTGATGAAAATAGACCTCCTGAGTTTGATTATACAAAGGAAATGTAACGTGATGCCTTCACTTATGTAGAGAAAGACCCTGATTCATTGAAATCACTTCTTAAAGAATGTGATAAGCCACTTTACGAAGGGTCAAATTATAATGCACTTAGTGGATTGTTGGTATTCCAACAATTGAAGGGTCAATTTGGCTGGTCGGAAACTAGTTTTGATGCCTTGTTAGGTGCCTTAAAAAATATTTTACCTTCAAACAACACAATACCTAGCTCGGTATATGAGGCTAAGAAGTTTCTAAAAGGAATAGGTCTACAATATGAGACGTTTCATGCATATGAAAATGATTGTGTTCTATTCTGGAATGAATATAAGGATGCTTCTGAATGTCCAACTTGTAGCTCATCTCGTTGAAAGAAGAATACCAAAAATGTGCCGAGAAAAGTTATATGGTATTTTCCTCCCATCCCTAGATTTAGAAGAATGTTTTTGTCACCAAAAATTGCACATCATTTAACTTGGCATGCACAAGGTCGGATCAATGATGGAAAGCTAACTCATCCTCGTGAACTTTGTAAAGAAAATCAGAATCTTAGATTAGCCCTATTCACTGATCGTATCAATCCACACACGTCATTAAGTTCCAAGCATAGTTGTTAGCCTGTTACCCTAATAACATATAATTTACCCTCTTATTTGTGTATGTCAAGAATATTCACGATGTTGACTCTATTGATATCAGAGCTGAAGCAACCTGGTAATAAAATTCATGATGTTGACTCTTGTGGGAAACTAGTGTTAAGAAAGTTGATGCTTATAAGAAAGAATACTTCAATTTAAGAGCAATATTATTATGGACTATATCGGGGTGTGTTACCAAAGATTATAATGCTTGTCCAATATATTCTGAGAATACTTTTTCACAATGGGTGCCAAAGTCCAAAAAAGTATGTTTCCTTTGGCATAGAAGATTCCTCACACTTACTCATCCTTTTCGTAAAAGAAAAAAGATTTCAACAATGAGACCAAGAGCGATGTGTCAAAAATTCCATTACCAGGTGAGGAAATTTATGATTATCTGTCGGAGTTTGTGAATACATGGGGGCAGAAGAAAAAGTCAAAGAAGAAAATGCCAAAGAAGAAAAAAGAAAATAGCGATGAGAGAGCTAAATTTTGGCATAAAAAGTCAATATCTTTTGAACTTGAATATTAGAAGAAGTTGCTTGTTCATCATCAGTTAGATGTTATGCACACACAAAAAAATGTATGTGAGAGTGTTTATGGGGCATTGCTGAATTTTCCTCACAAAACGGAGGATGGGTTAAAAGCACGAGATGATCTTGAGGAGCTGGGCATTAAGCCTGAATTACAAACTCAACTAAAAGGGAATCGACTTTATCTTCTGCCTGACATCTACACAATGAATAGCTTGGAGAAACATATATTTTATGATACTCTGTCAAACATAAAAGTGCATGATGGGTATTGCTCCAATTTAAAGAATCTTGTGTTCGATGATGTTTCAAAGATGAATTGTTTGAAGTCTAATGATTGTCATGTATTGATGCAACAACTTCTTCCTTTTGCAATCAGGGGGTGTTAAACGTGAAAGTGAGTAAAATAATCAATAAGCTTGTGCCATTTTTTCAACGAGTTGTGTAGTAAAGTTGTTGATGTTAGTATGCTAGGCAAGTTGCAAAGTGAAATTGTAGCAACTTTGTGTTCGCTAGAGAAGTATTTTCCGCCTTCGTTTTTCGATGTCATGATTCATTTGATGGTACATTTAGTTAGACATGTGAGGTTATGTGGCCCGGTTCATTTTAGGTGGATGTATCCATTTAAGAGATAAATGAAAACACTCAAAGGGTACGTACGGAATCATCATCGACCCGAGGCTTGCATTGCAGAATGTATGTGGTAGAGGAAGTCTTAGAATTTTGCTCGGACTACTTACAAAATATTACATCAGTTAGCAATCCTCATGATTGTGTTGATGAAAGAATACGCACCGGCAAGCCTTTATCACGAGCCGCCATAGATATTGTGGAGCCTAAGTTACTTGATCAAGCACATCTTTATGTATTACGGAACACTGTTGTTGTGGAACCATACATAAAGTAAGAATTACATAAAACTTTTTATTCCTTTTGATCTATGTTATACATAACAGTTCTTCTAAGTTCTACTATAATCTAGGCAACATATGTCGGAATTGAAGGATCTTAACCCCCGTTGAAATAATGCATGCTTGCAAAGCCAACATAGTCGGACATTCATTAGTTGGTTCAAGAACGAGGTTATTTTCTTAATAATTTTGTTAGAATTATAAGATATTTTCTTAATCATTTCGTTTGAATCACATTAAATTATTTTCCAATAGGTTGAAAAATGTTTGGCTAACGAGGAAAATATTTGTGATAGTGTACGTTGGCTAGCCAAAGGGCCTAATTCTGTTGTTAATAAATACAACGATTTTGCAATAAATGAGTATCGGTTCCACACAACCTCTCAAGATGAATCTAGAATCAGTCAATGTAGTGGAGTATCTATAGTTGCACATACCATGCAGATTGCTTGTGCAAAAGACCCTAATCACGTGTATGGCGATGTTACTCACTGCGGTCGTATAAAGGAGATATGGGATCTTGATTATCACATGTTTACAGTTCTTTTTTTCATGTGTGATTGTGTTGATAGCCGTGGAGTAAAAAAAAAAGATGATTTCAGATTCACAGTGGTTAACTTTGGTAGGCTGGGTCATCAGTCTGAACGCTTCATATTAGCTAGTCAAGCCAGCCAAGTTTTTTATGTTCAAGATCAACAAGATAGGAACTTGTCTGTTGTTGGCTTCACATCACATAAGGTATATAAGTATGGAGATTATGGTGAAACTGATGATATGTTGGAATTTGATGCTACTGTTGATGTTACACAAGGCTCTGCTTTAGTAGACCTTGACGATGATTTTAAGTGTACGCACTCGGATGATGAGGGCATATTAGTATAAACTATTTTGTGTAAAATAAATACTTTGGTTTTTGGTATGTTTTTATTTCAGTTTTTAGACTCTTATGATGTAACAAACTATTTTTGTTTTTACACTATCGTGTTACTAACTATATATTTTGTGTGAACAGGTTGCTTTTTGTAACATGGCTGAATCATAATCTGCTTCAAATCATTCAAAAGATAATACAGATCATGAAGAAGATGATTCCAAATCACAAAGAGGCCCGACAATAAAATCAAAAGCTAGTAAAGGAAAAATATTAATTACTTACAATAAAAGAGGTGTCTCAACTGGAGCCGGTGCAGAAAAACTCTCTACTTTCTTTGGATGTGCGGTAAGATCTATGGTTCTCATAACTTATGAGCGTTCGTTGGATGTTGGCGAGGAAATAAAGAAATCTTGTTGGAGTTATGTTTTGGTGAGTTACATTAATAATATTAATTATCTTATTTAAATAATTAGTTACCATTAATAATACTGTTTTATGTTTCAGACACATTTTATACTGGACCCAAAGAGTCGAAAACACATTTTTCAATCAATTGGGACGAAGTGGAAAAACATTAAACATTATCTATACACAAAATTCATTCTGATACGAAAAGATGATCGTGAGGCTGATTTACGCACTTCTCCTGCCATGTATCCATTCTTGAAAATAGATGACTGGAAACTTTTTATAGCACAAAGACTTTAAAAAAAGTGGGAGGTACGATTAAAATTTTCTTCATCGTATGACATTTTAATGTATGTAATGCAGGATAAAATAAGACGCTTTAATCTTTCTAATGCAGGAAAAAAGTAAGAAAGCTAAAATTACATGTGTACAAAATAAATACAATCATCGTTTGAGCAGAATGGGATATGCTGGACTTATCGTGTGAATCCAGCCATTAGTTGACTCCATTTCCACAATCTTATCTTCTTGTTACACTTGATCTTGGCCTTGTGCCGAGCTAACCAATCCATTCCCAGAACTATTTCGAGCTCACTTAGTGTCATGGGGAGTAACTCCATATTAAACAGTGTATCGTCTAATGTTATTTGATAATTCCTAACTATTTTGGGGATGCTAACCTCTTGACCTATAGCAATCTCTACAATGTATGGCATATCTAACTTATGCAGGGAACACTTTATTTTAGGCACACAAGTAGCAAAAATAAAGCTCTAGTTAGGTCCAGAATCAAATAACACACAGAAAAGCATATTATTTATAAAGAACATACCGGAGACGACATCGTCATTAGTACGGGCCTCTTTTGTAGTCGTAATGAAAGTACGAGGATTACCTTTTGGAGCTCCTCCATCCTTGCCCTTGTCTCTATCCCTGAACGAGTTCTTCGACTTCGGGCAATTAGGACTTTTATGCCTTTTTTCCCCGCATTTGTAGCACATAATAGTCTTCCTACATTGAGTAGCATGGTGTCCTCTCAAGCCACAGCTTCCACAAACAGTGCCCCTTCTCTTTAAATCTCTATCTTTTTCTTCCTTCTCTTCATCCCTGCCTCTTTTCCTATCATTGTTATCATGATCACGGTCATGTGTCTTCATTTCAAACCTCCTCCTATGATTAGAGGAATCCATTCTTCTTCGAGACTGTTGTGTCCACTCATCACACAATGTTCCTGTCAAATTCATAGTTGACTTCAAGGTATGTGGTTGTGCTGCCCTTACATCTTCCCTGATCATGGGGCTCAAGCCATATATAAATCGCCTAAGCTTTGTAGATTCCGTTTCAGCCATGTGCGGAACCAAATTCAACTATTCAAGCTTCTCTGACTCATTCTCAGAGAGGAATTTCTCCAATACCAACTTACGAAACCTGTGCCACCCCTTCTGATAAGCTCTTTTTTCCCCTCTTTTACCAAAATCAGTCTTCCACCATGTTAGAGTTGGTCCCTTGAATGATTGGGAAGCAAATTTAACCTTATCTTTATCAGCACAGTCACTATTGTCTAGTGCATTCTCCACCTCATCTAACCAATTAAGCGCTTTCGTTGCGCCTTTATCTCCTTTGAAGGATCTAGGTTTGCCTGCCATGTAGGTTTTGTACGAGCAACACCTTTGATGAGTTCTCCTTCCAGCTTGTTTCCTTTGCGTATCATTAGATTCGTTATAGTTAGAATCAATCGATCGTGAATCGTAGCACAGCTACCTCTATCCATACACTTAGAGCTAGCAGATGATTTGGTTTTCTCAGATGGGTGCCTTCTGGGTTTTGATTTCTTGGAATGGCGCGATTCGGTTCCGCTATCCGAGGGTTAGGTTCATTGTAGACCCCTTGAAAAAGTGTAGACCCGTAGACCCCCTATATTTTTCTATAAAACTCAATAAAACTATAAAACTCATTGGTGTTGAATTTGATTTTTTTTACTTTTATTTTATATTTTTTTATGCGATAAGTTTTTAAAAACCAAAAAGAAAACCTTGAAAGTTGTTGGAGACATTAAAATATAATTGTTGTTAAAAAATTATTGAACACTAGATATTCATTTTAATCTTAATTTTTGTTTGTTAATTTTAATGTGTCATATTTCTATCTTTTAATTTAGGGTTTATTTCTAACGTTTTTAGTGTTTTATTTAATTTTTTTTTTTAATTTGAAATTACAATTGTCATTGAGTTTTATAGAACGACGATTTTTAAAGTTGCATTGAGTTTTTAAAACAATGACTTTTAAACACAACACTGCGTTTTAAACTTAATAGAAAGTTCTATAACTTGTAGTGAGTTTTATAATATTCATTGAGTTCTATATAATATCAATTTTAAAGCTGTGGTGAGTTTTAAACACAACAGTGAGTTTTAAAACTCAGCAATAAGTTTTATACTTTTAGTGAGTTTTATAGAACAATTATATTTCAATGTCTCTAACAACTTCCTAGGTTTTCTTTTTGGTTTTTAAAAACTTATCACATAAAAAATATAAAATAGAAATAAAAAAACCAAATTCAAAAGCAATGAGTTTTATAATTTTTAGTGAGTTTTATAGAACAATATAAGGGGTCGACGCGTGGCGTTTTCTTTTTGGACGCGGAGGGGCATTTTTGTCAATTTAAAGTTTTCTAATTAAAATAGATGGGAGATAACGTCACAACGTGGTTTTTAATTAGATATCGTTGTGTTATTGTTGTAACATGATTTATATCTAGTTTTTTCATGCGTCAAAATAGAAGAAACATGCGTGATTACAGAAAGTCAAATTTTTAATTTTTTGAACTTATGTTCATTTGTTTTATGGGAGACAGGGAGTTTACAATTATAGCATGCGTAATAGTGTTGTATATTATGCATGAAAATAAGAGAACCAAATTTTTGATAAATCTTAAACTAAATCTTAAACATACAAACAAATGTTTTTTAACCAGTTGCTTTTTGTACTCTGTCATTGATAAGCTTAAACTGTCGATTTCTTTTGGTCATGTGTATCCATGTGTTCCCCGAAGATTCTCCTGTGGGCTTTGGCCTTGATGACGATGTCTGCTTTGAAATTATTTGTGTCGGAGAGAATGATTTTTGCGACATATTTGTTCTCAGTTCAATATAGTGTTTATTCTGCACATAATTCGGATCTGACTCCTTAGCAAAGTTGCATTCCTAGTCGACATCACCAAAGAAAGTCTCCATATGCCTTATAGTAAATACTCCACAATCAACAAAGTATTTGTGGTTCTCCATTTCATTTTTACCCTTTCGATGTTTTCATGGTCGAACAACATATGATGAGGATGTTTTGTGCTTTCCAGATAGCCTTTCAAACATTTAAGCTACAAATTTATGGCACAATGCGCCATATTTTATTTGAACGGTGCGTGTTTTTTCAAAGAATGCGTTATTATTATATAAAGTGTGCGTAATTATAAAATTTGTTACAAAATTAAAGAATGCTTTATTTTAAGAAAATGTTGCGTTATAAAGAATTACCACTTTATGGGGTACTCCTTGGTATCTATTCTTAAACTTTTCCCGATCCACCATGTTGTCTAACAAGCTGACAGCTCCAGTTTTGATATCGAAAAAGATTACATAGAAGTGTTCTCTCATTAGAATCAGAATAAAGCATAGATCCACGTTCCGTAGTGAAGACATCCCCAATCTTTCTACGTGTTTTTGCAGGTTATCTGTATAGATTTTTTTGCCTGTAATCATCATCATATTGTGTGTATGTAGATTTCAGGATGAAAGATTTCCAATACAACTTTATACATTGTTGTGCCATAGTTTGATTCATACACAACATATCTGCATAAGTTATAAAAAAACATGCATTTTGTTATGAATTTTTTTATTGTAATTGTGATAAATTTAACATGGATACATTCTTACAGTTCATCTTCGATCGGTGCGAACAGCCAATCTGCAATCATTTTTTCTAATACTTGCATCTTAGTTATTATTTCAACTGTTTTCCCGTAGTAGGGGGACCTAAGTGCAAAGGCTCTTCTTCACCTTCTCTTTGTTCTTGGGCTATACTGATTTTCTTGTTTATCAATTTTCACCCTTTCAGGAGTTTTATCATTATCCTTCTCTTCTTCATCCCCTTCACTTTTCTCTTTTGTTTTTTGAATTCATTTTTTAGGTTTATGCGTGATTATTTTCAAAATTTAATCTCATAATGAATACAAAATCTTTTTTGATACCTTGGTTCTCCTCATTCTCTTCTTTCTGCTTCTCCTCACTTTGTAGCAAATTTTTATCCTTAGTTGTTTTAACATTTCCTTCTTCAGCAGCATCCTTTGCAGCTTCTTCTTTGTTTTGATTCTCTGCTTCCACTACAGTAGGTGGTTGCAGAAATGGGATTGTTTGTATGAAAGAGATAACTTCATTTGTTTCTTTAGTAGAATCTGATTTTTTTATCAAATCCAATTCGTTTATTTTTATGAAAGTTGAAAAATAAATATGCATTGCGTAATTACCTTCTATCTGTGATGCTTGAGGTTGAGTCCCCCCCTTGAATTGTGTCATCATTCACAACCACATCTTTGTTACCTTCTGGGCTTTTTAAAAAAAAAATTAGATATCAAATTGTTACAAAGATTATTAACATGCGTTATTACCTTGGGCTGTTTCAGTTTTTTCTATCTGCTCCTCCAGATGTGTCACATCTACTTGCTCATTTACATCCTCATCATCTTCTTTCTCTCCTTCTGTTTTTACATTGAAATGGTCATTTGCGTTATTATAGTTAATAATTGCGTTATTATGGAAGATGTTTTCCATTATCACCTTTCTGTTCAGTTTGAGTTCCACCATCTTCAGGTTCAACATCTTCAGCATCATTATTTTCTTCATCCTTCTACCCTTCTGTTTTTTTACATTCAAATGGTTATGTTTTTTTAGGAAATGCTTATTGCGTTATTATAATTAACATTTGCGTTATTGTTGAAGGTGTTTCCATTTTTACCTTTCTCTTCATTTTCAACATCAGTCTCAACCTCAACATTTTCTTCTTCACCACCCTTTTTTTCTTTCTCTGCTATGTTGACTTCTAATATCTTTGGATCAGTTTGTTCTATTGTACCTTGTAGACTTTGTGATAGACTTTGCAATTTTTGCTTCCATTTTTCAATGTAGGTGTAGCTTTCTCTGTGTTTTATTCTTCCATCTTCTATCAAACTTGTTATTTCAACCACAACCTTATCGAACACCAGCATGTGTTGATCCATTCAAGTCATACACTCCTATTTTAGAGATGGTAATATATTTGCGTTATTTAGTAGGAAACACATGCGTGATTTTTATATAGGGTGCGTTATTTGTTTTTAAAGCATGCATGATTTTCTTAATTTACAATATGGATGAAAACTTACATTCTCTTCTGTTAGTGTATCTTTTTGGGTGGGTGTGATGTAGTAGTCTATAACACTCTGGGTGAAAGTTCCTACTGGTATTTTTATTTTTAATGTGGGAGAGAGGATGTTTGCATCTTCATCAATCTCATAGTCTGCTGAGAAATCATAGTGTATTTGATCATCAACATCCTTCTCCATGTCACCTCTCTGGGAAACCTGCTATAAATTTAATATTCATAGCATGCGTTATTTTCAATTATAACATGCGTGATTTTTAATTAATACATGCGTGAATTTTTTTTGTATATGCGTGAAAACTTACAGGTTGTTCATCTTCATTATTCTTCTTCTCTGGTGTTTTGTAGTGTTCAGGTGCTTTCATTACTTTTGGTGAGGTTTTCACCACTTCAGCTGTCTTCATTGTTTGCAGGGATGCTACTGCATCTTTTTATTTTCTGATATCAACATCCTCATCATCTTGATCTTCCACATCAGTTAGTGGGCCATTATCATACAAATATTCTTGCATCAATTCTAAGGTTCTATCTGAAATGTACAGTATTGCTAGTGTTTGTTGTGGATCAATTAGTGCCTTGTGCCTTTTTTGCCATTCATGTGTGTACGCACCTGTGTTCAAAAACATTAGTGAACATTATTTCTATTGCTTTCTCATAAACATATTCTACATTTTTTAATAAGACATACCGTGAGGAAGGTCAAAGGACCATTAAATTGATCCTCATGCCACTATTATGTAGTCATGTCCAGAATATCAATCATATAACTGCACTAGTCCATGTTTTTAATTTAAGACATATCCTCAATACTGATCAGGAACATTTGATTTACAGTTGTGCATTTTGTGATGTAGCCTATTACTGTATTCCAAACAACAAGGAAGTTTATCTTGAACATTCTTCCTCCTTGAGTTTGGTCTTTCATTACATCAATGACATTAGCAACTGATACTGCTGGGTTGTCGAATTGGTTTTTGAAGTCATTAGTTGACTTGTTTGATCCCTTTCTTGGTTTGTTCTTCTCTGTTACCTTTATTTTCCCCATAGGGATTCCAAAAACCTCATGCACTTTTTGTGCAGTTACCTTGTTTTGTGTCTGCCCACATTTAGTTAATGATTAACTGAGTCATAGTTTTTGACCAGCCAGTAGCCCAATACAGCTGCGTGATTTTTTATTGTTAGATTTAAAGCACTTGAGAAGCCAATTTCATCTATTGATTTTCTTTGATTCTCATTGAAATTCTTCATTGTATTAGTAAGATTTTCAATAGAGCACCTCATTGTTATGTTTTTGTTTGTGTATTCTACAAATCTGGTTTGCCTTTGTGTTTTAGACTTCTTTTTTTCTTCTTTATCATCCTTTGTTGTTGCTTTTCTTTTTTCTTTTTCAAAGGTGTTTGAAAGTCATCATCATCATTGTGACCTTCTGGTATAACTTTCTTCCTCAACTCAGCCAACTTTTGCACTGAAATCACGCAAGTGGTTCAAAATCCATGCAAATAGTGTATAAAATTAACACGCAAGCATATGTTTGAAATTACGCAAGTTATATTCTTGATGCTATTTTTTCAGAGTAATCACGCAAGTGATTCAAAATCCACGCAAATAGTGTAAAACATTTCACGCAAGTTAAAAAAATCAATCGTATAGATTCTAAGTTGACATTATTTTATACGATTAACGCAACATATTCAAATAAAACAACGCATATAATATAAAGTAAATAACGCAATAACTAGGTTTTAACAATTTTAACGATTAACGCAACTTCTCTCCATCTTCTCCTCTATCATAATCGGCTTGTCGTGTCTATTCTTTGTTCTTTTCTCGTCCTTTTTACCTGCGTATTTAGACATGCATAACTATCAAACTGTTCATCACATCTCAGGCAAAATGTTTTTTGGTATCACATGTCGTATAGATTCATTCTATAAAAGTATAATTGTATTTCAACATTTTTTCGATGAAATTGTTGTTTTCTCCATATATATATATATATATATATATATATATATATATACTAGTTTTTTGATACCCGTGTCACGCACGGGCGGATTTTTAATAAATTAATACTTATAATATCATATTATAAAAAAAATTAATTCGATAACTGGAATTAAAGAAAAAAAATTAACATTGGAGAATAAAAAGTTACAAACTTGAAAATACTGACTTATAAACGGCATTTGATATTGTTAAATAATAATTATAATAACATACTATATTAAATGTAATAATTACATTGATGTTTTAAATATAATAATTATAATACCAGCAATTAGTAAGCTTTATAACATGCCCGTTTTTTAAGCTTGTATAGTTGTATTTTCAGCTTTGCATTAGCGAATTTCACAGCCTTGTATAGCCCTCTACGACTGTATTTTCCAGACTTACACAGTTGTATAACAACTCATGTACAACCACAAATAATAGTCTTTATTCCAACATTGTATTTAAAAATGTTAACACAAACATTTAAAATAAGTTGCCATCATTATACATACAAATCTGTTGATTCACACAGAACTGGAACTCAAAAAACCAAGATATTTCAATTGAAATAAAACAACCAACCTCTTTACGTCTCATGTGAATCTACTTTGTTTTGTAGTTGTTTGAATTTGGACACCAATCTTTATTTTCATGTTCCTTGAACAACACAATGGAACAAATTAAGAAGAAAACAAGAAAAAAACTATCTTTGTTTTCATGAAGAGCATCCCTAATTGCATTTTTTAAAACATCAACTTTATTAGGCACAAACCTGTAAAAATCGGGTGTTGTAACTTGAAAGGATCGAACATTAGACCTTAGTTTAGCAATGAAAAGGAGGAGCTGGCTGATTTGCTCTCAACTTTTTCTTTCCTAATTGCATGTAGGCTTGCTTACTATCCAGGTTGCTAAATAGGATGGCACCTACACAAATGATGTAACACAATTTACAAACAATACAAATGAATTCATGCATAACACCTTAATAGAGGTGTCACTAATTATATAAAACCTCACATTAACTGCAATAAAGTAAAATACATAAAACTTTTTCAATTCCCTTGACGTACTAAAGATAGAGAACTAATTTATCATCTCAACTAATTTATCATCTCAGACTGTTTTTTAATCATGTCTTTATTTGAAATAAAGTGACAAACTAAGGTGAGCATCAAGTATAACTTATTAGGGGCAAAACGTAGTACCATGAAAGTACATAAAGAAGTTACCTAAACATGATAGGTTAAAGTAACAAAGAGGCCAATGAAAAAACATACAAAAGTACTGAATGTAGCATACATAACTGTTTAAAGAAGGCACATACCTGCCAGAAAGAAACCCAAAAAGTTATATCCACATGTTGACCAGGAAGTCAACGCATTTACCCAAAAAGTCAACAGTCCCTAAATTTTATATAAAAGCCCACATGAAATTACCAGAACCCCAACCATACGTAGCACTACTATAAATCATCATTCTCCACCAAATCCATTGACCATCAAAATCAACTTATTGACCATATAAGTCAACAGTCCATAAATGTTGCAATTTATGACAGTGAACTACCTAGATTTGGATCGATTACCAAACACTTTTTATCTCAAATATGTAGTATTTCATGAAAATTAAAAATTAAAATACTTACCATTCAATCTTTTTAGTTACATATTTAGTTCAATTATTTAATATAATGTACAGACTACAACAAATTTGGCTAGTAATGGTCAAACTAAGTATAATTCCAATGGTTAGAAGTCAATTTTACATTGTTATGAGATCCTAACTTCTTAAATTGTTATGAGATCCTTTTAAGACTGATCTCTGTGATTTAAACCAAACCATGATTAAAAGTGATCTGAAAAAATAACACATTTTCACATAGAATGAAGCGAATGAATTGTTACTTGGTAAAAAAAAAAACTAACCTTATAGAAGTGAAATTGATAGGTCCATCATGTAAATTGGGAATTTGAGCCATTATTTTCCCCTTTTAAGATCTATGTGTCCCTCCTGTGTGATGACATATAAGGGTTTAGGGCTTTCAAATATGCTTGTCAAAACAGACAAACATCAATGAACAATATCCAACATTACACTTGTAATTAGTATAGTTTACAACTGAATGAATGTCATGCCTCTAGATAAATGACGTTATCAAATGATTCTAAAGTTTAAAGTCTTAAGACATGAAAATAGGAATTTTTTATCTTAGTTTATAAAATAAAAAATCTATAAGAACACATAAATCAGAACTGTAACTATGAATTTGAAACAGAAAGTTTTTTTTGCTAAAGAATTATCATAACATCTTAAAACCAATTAATATTATATCATTTGAGATTACTCATAATATATCATCTAAGTGCAAGTGGTTTGAAGCTTAGAATGCAAATTTTAGAAACATTTGAGAGAAATATGTGGATTTTGATGATTACTGAGTATAACTTTCATGTGGGCATAATTAGATTGGAATATTGTATAAAAACAAAGGCATTATGGAGAACAAAGCAAAAGAAAGCTTACCTCTTTTCGTCTAATTCTTACACATTGAGCCTGGCCTTTTCTTGAAAATCTTCATATTAAAACATTGTTAATTTCATTTAGTGTGTAACAAACCATTGTCAAAAAAATTAACATTGAAAACGAATGCTAACAAACCATTGTCAAAAAAGTTAATGAACAAATGAATCACATACAATTAATCTCACAAACCCTATATTACCTTAAGTTGTTGTTGAAATCGATGGTTCTTTGGAAGCAAAGTGAAGGGGAAGGAGAGATTAACCACCACCGTTTCAACATCTGGTATCCCCTCTACAACCAGCCCGTTTTCCCCAGGAGCTACAACATCGTCACCATCGTCATTACCGTGTGAAGACCAGCGATGAAATTAGATTTACCAGAGTATAGGATGATCTGAGTATTTCACCGTTTACACTGCATCAAAATCAAAATTATGAAAAAGATGAAAACGACGATGAATCTTAGCAGTCGCAGATGAAATAACAATGAAGAAATCAAGAAAATAAACAATGGAAACACAAATTGAATCATTTAATAGTTGATTACCAACATGGAAAGCAATCATCGGTCGAAGAATCAATCGATCAATCGCACCACCCGCACGTCACAAACCCATGAACCCTATATTAATCGATCGCAATGAAGATAAAGATGAGAGCATTAGCGGTGAAAGATTCCATATTAATCGATCGCAGTGAAGATAAAGATGAAGATGAAAGCAGTAACAGTGAAAGATCCAAACGGGATGAAGATGTGGTCCTGACGGCTGGGAGAAAACACAGAAAACCCTAGATGGAAGGAATGAACGTATGAGGGAATGAATGGTTTGATTCAATCTGGATAATAGAATTATATCACGAAAACGGGTCGGATCTAAGATTCGCGTGTGAATAAGTGGGGGATCATTTAGGCGGGAAATTGATGCTGAGATGGATGTGGTGATGCCACCTCAGCATCCATCATTTCTTTTATATAGTATATATAGATATAGATATAGATATAGATATAGATAGATATAGATATAGATATATATATATATATAGGGTGAGGTTCATTGTAGACACTTTCGCACGTGAAATAGCTCTTTTTCACATGTGAAAGTTTCTAATTAATGAGAAAAAAGAAAAAAAGAAAAAAGAAAATTAATCACAACCATTAGATCAAGAGATCTAATGGTGAAAAAGGATGTCTACCTGTCTACACTTATGGGGGTGTCTACAATGAACTTTTCACTATATATATATATATATATATATATATATATATATATATATAGTGAAAAGATCATTGTAGACACCTCCATAAGTGTAGACAGGTAGACACCTTTTTTCACCATTAGATCTCTTGATCTACTGGTTATGATTAATTTCTTTTTTCTTTTTTTTCCTTATTCTCATTGTCCAGAAAATTTCACATGTGAAAACACATGTGAAATAAAAATAAAACTCAGTGTTGTAAATTTGGTTTTTTTATTACGATAAGCTTTTAAGAACCAAAAAAATAAATAAATTAATTAAAAAAAAAACAAAAAACATTAAAAATTGAACTTTTTAAGACAATGAGTTTTAAAATAATGAGTTTTAAACGCAACACTGAGTTTTATTGAGTTTATTGAGTTTTAAACTCATTGATTTTTAAAACTCATTGTCTTAAAATGTTCAATTTTTAATGTTTTTCATTTTTCTTTTTTTTTAATTGTCTTTTTTTGTTCTTAAAAGCTTATCGCAAATAAAAAAACTAAATTAACAAAACTGGGTTTTATTTTTAGTGAGTTTTAATGAGTTTTAATGAGTTTTATTGAGTTTTATAAGGGGTCTACGGGGTCTACACGGATCTTTTACACACACACACACATATATATATATATATATATATATATATATATATATATAGAGAGAGAGAGAGAGAGAGAGAGTTAGGTTCAAATGAGAACTTTTTATTTTGAGAACTTTTGAGAACTAAATCTCAACCACAAATTTCAAGTGGGGGACCACTACAATTCATGGGAGGGGGGATACATGTAATAAACATGTGGCTCAAATTAGTTCTTTTTAGTTCTCAAATCAAATTGGTTCTCAAATGATCATCTCCCTATATATATATACATATATATATATATACACTAGGTTAGGAACCCGTGTATTACACGGATTGAATTTAGATTCATAATATTAGCTAAATATAAAAAATGATTAGAAAATTTAAGAATTATAAATAAGATAATTCATTATAAAATATTAATTGATAATTTAATACAATAGAGACGACAACTTCTTGATTTGCTTCATTAAAAAAACTCAAATTATTGTGTAATTTATCAAATCTACATTATGTTTGCCATTTTTTTTATATGAAAATTTAATTTAGATAAAATTGGTAATTAGTCTTAATTGGTAATTTACTAAATTGATAATTGAATCTAGTTTTGACATGTGGCAGTGATGATGTGGACACCTTAAAAATAAGACATGTGGAAACCATTTTATTTCTTTTTTAGGATTAAGATATATATGCGGAAGGATCATGCGAAAACAAGGTTTTATTACGAAAACATGAAAACAACTTAAATGAGGGGTAATATAGTATTTTTACGTTTTCTTTTTATTTCATTTCCTTATATGTTCAGATATCCCATTCCCTTCAACCCAATCGATTGCAGAAAACTCATGTCTTCGCTCGCTATCCTCTCTTCTCCATATTTTTCTTCCTGAAGCTAATCGCTTATTATCTAACCATCTCTACAGTATGATTTCTCAAATCACCACCAGGTATGTATAACAGATTATTGAAAACCTCTTTACATCAACCATTCTTTGCTTTCATTCTTTTCTTCCTGAAGCGCTAGCTAATCACTCAACCAATATTTGCATTATGATTTCTCAAATCGCCTTCTGGTATGCAATTCATTACATGAAGTTGAATCTTTTTTTATTGATTGAGATTTTGGGTGATTTTGAGTGTGGAGTTTTTATATTAAGGTAATTCGTTTAATTGATTAAGTAATGCTCATAAGGTGCTTGTTGAAATGCCTATAGGAAAATTAAGTATTTTGATTTTGTTTTTGAACAAATTTTTGATACTTTTTTTTGTGTATTAGGTGTTTAATTAACAAAACATGGATCTTATCGACGGTTTTACTTATAACAACGACGACGCTGCACATGTGCAGTAATGTTCGTATGTGTGTTTTTCATTCTTTTAAACTATTTTATATAACTGATTTATATGTGTATTACACCTACATGTGTTCAATTCAGTAAACACTTTAAAATTTGTATGTATTACACATGTGTATTAATCATTCAGGACGCTATAATTATCAGATATTCAAACTGTTACTACACTTCATAATTTGTTTACCATATGTATCGATGGTTTAGTGTAATGTGTATTGTGTTATTATAACGTGTTAAGGTCAACACATACTGGGCTTTATTAATATTTACATTTTTGTACTTTTTACCCAACTTGTTTGACCCACTAATTTTTTCAACTATTTTAGGTTGTTTAAGCACACCCCCTTTTGAATTTTTTGTTGGGCATTGCCTTTTTCTATACATTCTAGGTTAAGATTTTCTCTAGTACCACTAAAAAGAATCGTATTTGATTGTTCTATACTTCTATAGGTGGAACTCGTCATGCGATGATACATAAACTCGAACCTGCTATGACATTATTCGGGGTTGAGCGTCGTGGTACACCCTTTTATATAAAATTTTCTAATGTTGCACAGTGCACTAATTTTATCTCAAATGGTTTTTACAACCGTTTGCATATGTGTTTGTTGTGTATGTAATATGTTGTACCTGTGTATGCAAAATGTATGCAAATGTGCATGTGAATACTTCTTGTTGTGTTGTATATATAATGTGTTACACTTATCTAAAATCCTATAATGTTGCACATATGCACTAATGTTCTTTTAATGATTTTTACAACATTTCCACTGTTTGCTGCATATGTAATGTGTTGCAACTATGTGTGTGAATACTCCTTGTGTGTCAATACTACCTGTGTGTGAAATCCTATTATGTTGCACATGTGCACTAAAGTTATTTCTTATGCTTTGTACAACCTTTCTACTGTTTGCTACGTATGTAATGTGTTTCAGCTGTGTGTGTGAACATTCCCTGTGTGTCAATACTCCCCGTGTGTGAAATCTTGTTATGTTGCACATGTGCACTAATGTCCTTTCTTATGTTTTCTTACAATCTGTGTGTATGAATACTTTTTTTATGATTATTGTTGTATCAGGTGTCCATTTGATCACACATGTACTCAATCAATGGTTTGAATCGTAACGACGTTGATGCTCCACGCAAAATTGAAGAGTTCGTTGATGCTAGCTCCAAATCGATATTAGTTACACTGATTCACACTTGTCGTAACACATTGGACGAGCTAGTTATTTCGTTGATGTTGCATCTCAATCCGAGAATTATTCCAGTCCTCAATCCGTTTTGAGCTTCTTTGTTGTTGAACACCATGATATTGTCTCATTTCTCTATATTACATGTTTGTTACACAAATGTAGTAATGTTAAATTGTGTTTCGTGTAATTGTTTCATATATGTAGTACATCTACATGTGTTCAAGTCCCTTAACATTTTGTAAATTATTTCAATTCCAACATTCTTTACCCTGACTATCCGTGTATCTCTCCATGTATCTATAATTTTCACAATACACGTAATCTAAACGATGCACGGTAAACGCTGAAGCACATGTGCAATTAAACATCCATGCTTAATAGATTTAAAATCACCAGTAAAACCATACCGACCATCACATCTTTATAGCTGAAACAAAAAAGAAACACGGTTTTCATGTTCTAGAATTAAGTTCTATGCATTGCACGTTCGTGTCAAATGATAAACTGACAAAACAAAAAACACCATTTTCATGTGTAATATGATGAGACTGTCATTTCATTTACAATGCACATGTGTAGTTTAATCGGAAACAAACTCCATGTGTAATGCACATGCGCATTAAACTCTTATGCTGACATTTCAAGAATGTCGCGCATATGTATTGTATATCAAGACTGTTGCAGTAGGTTATGTCAAAACATTCAGTTATAATACACATGTATAATGTAATTCAAAACAAACTAATGTATAATGCACATGTGCAATAAACCGATAAAATATATTCATGCCACCATTTCAGTTGTAATACACATATCTACTATCTAGTGTAACAATCCTTAGGACCATAGATAGATTACAAGAAAAAGAAAAAACACTACAAAGAATAGGAGAGCAACATAACCACTTAACGCTCAAAATATCACAAGCACCCAAGATATGACAGCCATGATAAATGAAGCAAAAGAAGCATCACCAATGCAAGGATTAGTCACCGAGTCCTTCAAGTCCAAAAGTTGAAACCAGAGAAACAATCCGTCATAGATCAAATGCAGCCCAATCACTAAAGCCTTCAGATCACACTACCCGATAAAACCTTACATCTCCAAACCCCCCAACTGTCACACCCCAACCGACGGCGGAATATGTCGGGGCGCAATGATTGTCCAGATGCACATGACAACTAAAATAAGTTGTAATACTTAAATATGCTATTTTCATTAATCATTTAAATATATCGTATAAGAATATTGAACATGCAATAATACATATCAAACTGATTTAAAGTCTTTAATCTAGGTCCAACAATCCTAGCGTGATCATATCAAAACTCTAGTAAAAATTCCTGCAACATGTATAAAATCAAGTGTCAACTACAAAAGTAGTTGGTGAGTAAACACATGTTTATAAAAACATATATATAACACATGCGATATATGTGATAAGAGATACATTCAGATATACAGTCAATCAGTTAATGAGCACGTAAATATAACAAACCTTCAATCACTTTGACTTCACAACATCATTTCCTCATATAGAGGGAGACTGGCAGACTAACATACAGAAATTCCCATAACAATTCCACATAGAATTCATTTAGTCAACATATAATCGCATAACGGTTAGAGAAATGACATTGAGTAGAGATACATGTTACACCCCAAAAAGGTTAAAGATATGGAGTTATGATTTCTATCAAGTCGGATTATCATTCAAATGAATCACCATTAGAAATGATAATACGAATTGAATATTGAGTCATATCCCTTTTTTTTAAAAAAAAGGGGGATTTAGTGAATACTCACCTGATAATGAGATAGGATACGAGAGATAGAATCAATTTGAGAGATAACAACACCTGGAGATTATCCTAATGAAATGAACATGCTAACTAAATATAGGAACGTATGATGACTATGGATATGAGTAATTTAAGGAGTTTAGGCTTTCGGTAATCAAAAGACCATTTTGCCTTTTTATTGATAAATTAGGGTTTTGTTAATTTACTTAATAATTAATTAAATTATCACTTTTGAACTCATATACACTCATTATATATATAAATATGTTCTAAGATCAAAAATCAAGTTTCAATACCTTCTGGTTTGTTTGATATTTAATAATCATATTCAAAACCCTAATTTTGAAATAAATATCAAATAAATAGTAAAATCTTTTATAAAATCAAATAAAATTAGTACTTTTACTTAAAATATTATTTTATAACATATCTTGAAAGATTAGCCCAAAAATTAACTTGTTTGTTGGGTTTTTGCAGAACAACGTCATAAAAACCCTAATTTTGACGTATTTATTAAATAAGTACTAAAATATTGACGTATTTATTAAATAAATACTAAAATATTTTATTAAATTGTAAGAACTCAGGGTTTTATTCATTATGATATATTATAGTATTTCTCAAAATATTAAACCTTAATTTAATATCTTTATCTCAATTTGGGCAGAACAACGATGTGAAAACCCTAATTTTGGCATATTTTTAGATAAAATACCAAACAGTTCCAAAACTTGAAATTAACTTAGGGATTTCTTATAACATATTATTTTAGGATTACCTACAAAAATTCAGACCCTAATTCCCACCCGATCACCCGATTTTGACAAAACAAGCTCAAGAACCCTAATTTTAGCATAGTTTTAGAAAGCATAATTAGAGATCGATTTAGCCAAAACGGAAAGAGGTTATTTTAGATCATACCTAGAGAAGCTTGACTGCAGAAATTCTGATCCAAAGCTTTCACCGTTTGAGAGAATTTGAAGGAGCAAGGTTCGGATGAGTTTAAGGGTTTTTAGGGTTGTAATTCGCGAAATTGGCGAGGAATTCGATCGAGTTATGGCTGCTATTTATACAAGTTGAAGTCGCAGGAGGTAGATACACGTTGCTAAGGTGACTAGTTGTACTAAAATCGACATTTGGATGGCTAAATCGTGGAGAACAAGTCGAATGACGAGGATGATAGCGACCTGGTCGCGTTTTGGGCGAAGGGTCGCGAAGGGGAACCCCAGGGGTGGCGCGTACCGCGAGGTACTTTCAGGGGTTCGCAGTTTTGGCCCCTGAACTTTTTATTTGCAGTTTGGTCCCCTTAAGTTTGGTTTTGTACGATTTTGACCCCTAAACTTTAAAAAACTTAATATTTTATGCCCAAAAATATTTTAGAAAAAATTCTCATGGTTTTCTAAGTCTCGGGATATGCATTACGAGGTATAAAAATGTGTATTATATTTTTATTTTCTTTTTATCCGTTCGTTCGCGTTTTAACTCGTTAACCTTTAAAATTTTACGAGTGACTTATATTGACCTTATAAAACATTAAGGACATAAAAATATGATTTTTTGAAATTTAAGTGATTCCCGGTTATTAACGGAATTGCACGAAAAACGGTAAATTTATTTAATTGCGTTTTAATTAACAAAATTACTCAATAATTTCATCATTTGGTTTTTAATGTTAAAAAATGATTATAGAATATCCCGAACATAATTTAAATATGTAATTTAGATGAATTCTCCCGGTAATCGTTAAACCAAAATTTCGATTTGCATTACAAGTTTAAATTCGGGTCGGGTTTTGTAAATGGATCGGACACGGGTGTTTCACCAACCATGCCGAACTTATACAACCGAAAAACACTCATATTGTTTTGTGTCCAGACGTAATACCAGTGCACATGTGCAGTATTCCCGCGTAATGGTTTTATGACATAGCTTTCATATGTACTGCACATGCGTTGTATACCCCTACTGTTCTTACCTTTCGCGACCTTGTTTGAATTTTTTATCATGTAATAGTTAACATCAAATCGTTAGTATACATAAATTGAATTTCATGTATCTAGTAATCTGGGTAGTCTAATATTATAAATAATAAATAATATTGACAGTTAAGCTAGCATTTATTAACATTGACATTGTTAGACATACGTTGCCATCATATTTATGGCCAACCTTAGGTTATTGCACATGTGCAGTAATTTCACATAACGATTTTATGTCACAATTTCACTATTTCCAGAACCGCTTATCTCAGATTCAGAATCCAAATCAGTTACGTCTTCTTCATCATTACTATGAACAACTTGAGCAATCAGAGCACGAAGTGCAGACTCATCAGGTTCATCAGCAGCCCAATCATAGCCTTTATTCGATGTTCGTGCTTTTTCAAATGCTTCAAGTACATCAGCATCCCAATCATAACCTTCATTGGACTCAGAAGCAACAGCAGTTAAAGCAACTGGAGAATTTAAAGTTTGCCCCCAGTTATATTGTTTATCAACTTCAGAAACTAAAGCTGTTGGAGACTTGGATGAAGAGGCATTTGGTTTTGAACATTCACGAGCAAAATATCCGAAATTAGAACATTTGAAGCATTTTGCTTTGGATATATCTATTCCAAACCTGTTTTCTTTTTGAATCTTTTAACTCTTTGAGCTAACATTGCCAATTGCCAATTGATATCCATTTGCTCAAGATTATCAGGATCAATCTGATCAAAATCTTCTTCAATCAGATTAGATGTTGTTAAACCACCATTCAACAATCCATAATACGAAGATAACAAGGCTGAAATTAATGCCAAGTGCTCATCCGGTGTTTTTGCTGAATATGAAGTCGGACTTGAATGATTTGGAATAGTGAAGTTACATCCTCTTGATGAATTTCCAGAATTTCCTGAACCATGACCAGCAACAAAAGCCGTTTGAGGTGAATTTAATGAACCAACACCAATTGATTTAGACTTTGCATTGATACTTGCAGAATTTTGACCATGATACACTTCAGGATTTTGGAATTGAGCAGTTGACTTGTTTGATGTCATCATTTCCATTTCTCTAGCATGAAGCTTTCCGGTCAAATCTTGAAATGATAATGCAGAATATTCTTTATCATGAGTAAGCAATAATACATAATTTTCCCACTTTTCCGGTAATGCTTCCATCAATTTTTCTTTCAATTCCTCCTCGGTCTTTTTAATTTTAACCACTTTCATTTCACTAATCAGATGTGAAAACCTTGAAACAAGAGCATAAATGTTTTCTTTTTCATAGTGTTGAAAATTTTCAAATTCCTTGTTTAACACTTTTCGTCTACTCTTCTTATATTGGTCATTTCCTTCACATCGAGCAGATAAAGCATCCCATAACTGTTTAGATTTCTTGCAAGTGCTGAATTGATACAACAACTCGGTAGGTAAAGCCATGGTAAGATAACCATAAACTTTTTGTTCAAGCTCATAACTTTTTCTTTCATCCTTATCAAAATCTTGAATTTCCTTATACTCGCCATTTGCAGTTGGACGTACATACAACTTTTGAATTGGAATCCATAAATCAATTTCGTTTGTGCTGATGTATGCAGAAAAACGTTGCTTCCAGTTTTGATAATCTTCCAACTTTAACAGCTTAGGAACTTTCTGACTTGTTCCTGTTTCATTATCAAAATTGAGCTTAGCTTGTACCGTGCTTTGCATAGCTGCAAATGCTTGAAAATCAGACATTTTTCACCGAAAATAATACTTCAAAAACTTCGAACTAAAAAACGGAGGTCTTCCAAGCGGATTTTGGGGGTCAAAACTGGACGGTACTAGCCATAGGCGGTACAAGTCCTGGATCTCGTCGAGACGAACGTTTTGGCTGGTATTGGGTTCCGTAACACTTTACGGTTCTCAAGTTACGTTAGTTTTAGTGAAGGTCACTTTTCTGCCAGTGGACCAAACCAAATTCAGCTGACCAAATTTGCACTCAACGGACCAGTTCCAGATCAATTTAACTAGCGGACCAGATATCCTCAGCGGATCAAATTGGTACGGCGAACCAAGTGGTACGGCGTAACTGCCAGCGGACCAGAAAGTAACCGCCACGGACCAAACTTTGAAAATTGCCTGGGCGAACCACTTGCGGACCAAACGTTCTTCGAGCGGACCAGACGCGTTTCATGCGGATTTCGATGGATTTTTCGAACTTTTAAATTTTTGAGCTAGAAAATGGATCAGTAAGGTGCGAAATCACTCCAGAAACACTCAGAAATCATTTTTTACCACAGAAACACTCGGAATTGGAAGAATTTGATGAAAATGTGAAGAAATCCAAACTTTCTCTCTCTAAAAATCCGAAAATTGATCAAAAACACAGCAGTAGAGCAACCAAATGCTCTGATACCACTTGTAAAACCGAGATACGATCTTACTACTGCTTGTATCAATCAATCATAGTAAACATGGATGTAAATAAGAGATCTTGTATTGAATCACTTGAAGATACAATGAAAGCTCTCTAGTTTCTCTCTCTAGAAAACACACACAGAAAGTGTAGAATGATTCAGAGTGTTAACATTCATTCTAACACAAACCTATTTATAGCTAGTGACTTAGCACCCAGCGTACCAACTGGTACACCGGACCACATGGTCCGCCGGACCATATGATACGCCACCTATGATATAGTCACTACAACTCAAACTAAGACATGCTCACATAGATACAATACACGAGACACATCATAGCATAGGTATATGCTCTAACACATATATCACCTATACTTCATATGTCATTCCTTCTTAGTCCCAATTGTAATGAAAATTTTGTCCATAATGCTCATGCAGTCTATAGTGCACATGTGCATTATTGATTGAACTATACTATTGTTTTTTGTTAGTAGCTTATTTTCAATAAACCTACACGATATTAGTTCAAATTCGGTTACAGTACTAATCTCTCACTTTGGATTGATTGTTGTACGTGTGCACCATGACTAACTAACTATTTATGTGTGCTCCGTACTGCCTTAAATATGTTATGTTATGCTCGTATTAATCACGGTTGGCTGCAATTTTGGAAATATCATGTAATTTGCTAGAGTCAGTATCGGTTTTTACCATAAAATCGATGTGTAGATTCTGAATCGCGACCTTCGAACCGAAATTATTCGGTGTATGTCTTCTCCAGTGGTGACACTGTGCCTCCTCGTTGCCTGAACATTGTCTGATTGGCTCATCGCTGTCGGTGGTGTCTAATCGTATCATTGTCGTCGGTGGTGTCATGTAGAGTGAGTTAGGGTTTTTTCTTGTTTGGACAGCGTGTGAGCGTTAGTGTGTGAGCAAGGGTCTTTCTTCAATTTTCAAATATCCCAAAAGTGCCCCTCCGTGATTTTTAGAAATTAGAATTGTGAAATTACTTGTAAATTCGGTTACAGTACTAATCTCTCACTTTGGATTGATTATTGCACGTGTGCACCATGACTAACTAACTACTTATGTGTGCTCCGTACTGCCTTAAATATGCTATGTTATGCTCGTATTAATCACGGTTGGCTGCAATTTTGGAAATATCATGTAATTTGCTAGAGTTAGTATCGGTTTTTAACATAAAATCGATGTGTAGATTCTGAATCGCGACCTCCGAACGGAAATTATTCGGTGTATGTCTTCTCTAGTGGTGACACTGTGCCTCCTCGTTGCCTGAACGTTGTCTGATTGGCTCATCGCTGCCGGTGGTGTCTAATCGTATCATCGTCATCGGTGGTGTCATGTAGAGTGAGTTAGGGTTTTTTCTTGTTTGGACAGCGTGTGAGCGTTAGTGTGTGAGCAAGGGTCTTTCTTCAATTTTCAAATTTCCCAAAAGTGCCCCTCCGTGATTTTTGGAAATTAGAATTGTGAAATTACAGTTTCAGTCCCTCCTTTAAAAAAAAGCTAGTGGTTTTTAGGTTTTTTGCAATAAAAACTTGTTTTCACAGGATCCTTACCCATATATATATATATATATATAGAGAGAGAGAGAGAGGAAGGATAAAATGAAAACCAAGTTGAGTTGGGAAAACTTAGCAAACCACTTCTTAGCCATTGATCTCCATCATCCAATGGTTGTTGTTTTTTTATCTCTTTTTCCTTTTTTTTTAATGTCTAAGATTTTTGTCTTTATGCCAAAAAGGGTAGAATTGGAAGAAGAAAAAATAAGACTTTTACTTTTTGCAGACATCATGTCATCATCTACCACCTTTCTCAAATCACATCATTTATTTTTCAAATGAATTAATATATCATTTTCCCAACCATTCCCCCTTCTAATTTGAAATCAAGATAATCCACCTCCTCCATCACCTACCTACACCTTTGTTCATCTTCTACCACCTCTGCCATCACCTAGCACCTCCGCCATTAACCACCACCACCGTTCAAGTGTTCAACTATCCACCACCTACCACCACTAACCACCACCGCCGTTTAACTATCCACCAACTACCACATCCGCCATCACCCACCTACCTTCCCTTTAATTTTTGAGTTTCGTTAACGTTAGAGTTGTTTTCAGTTTTTCCGGTCATCTTCTTCGCGGGTCTGAATATTTGAACCTGAAAAACGATTCCAAAACATATCAACAATGGTGCCATAATTGTTCTCCTAGTCAAGACGAATCCAAGGCAACTTTCGGAAGTGATTTTCGTTGTGTTTTGATCAAGTTATGGTTGTCTGAAATTTTCCAAAGTCGCCAGAAAAACGCATTTGGCCGGAATTGCATATTTTGACCGGAAAAAGTTGTTGATCAGTTGTGTATGTTAGTTCGGGGCAGTTAGCGAAGAAGTAGGGTTGATTCACGGTGGTTTCAGTTCGTCGGAAGTTCTCTTGTTAGCCGGACTCTTGCTCGTTGCATCATCAGATTCGCCGGAGTCTTCTATGTTGGGTTTGAGTTTTTGATGACATCAACCCTTCGTGATTCGGTATCATTTCCTTTTTAAGTTTTTTTTTTTGAAAAATCGGCTTTAATTCAATATTTATCATAACACATAAAAATAACAAAAATGTTACATATGTGTAAGCTCTACGTGTTTGACTCCGATGTATTTTCAGTATTTCCCGATGTTTCTGTGCATGTTTTATGTTTTCATGTTATATTGAGTTACATATAAAAGGTTACATATGTAAGTACACGTTTACATATGTAACTTACTGTTTACATATTTTAAGTCTTGGTTTAAATATGCAGCTCTTGATTTACATATGTAACTTACTTTTTTACATATTTTAAGTGTTGGTTTACATGTGTAACTATTAACTTACATATGTAAGTCTTTAGGTTTCATATGTAACACTTCTAGTACACAACATAAGAGCGCGACAAAGATTCTAATAAGAGTTCATAAACGAATAGTTGTTTCAAAACACAATTGTAAATTTAATTGTGTTAAACACGTAACTCCTGGTTTACATATGTAACTCGCTTTTAACATATTTTAAGTGTTGGTTTACATATGTAAGTCTTGGTTTATATATGTAAGTCTTTGTTTCAAAACACAATTATAAATTTAGTTGTGTTCAATATGTAACTCTTGGTTTACATATGTAACTTATTTTTTTTACATATTTTAAGTGTTTGGTTTACATATGTATGTCTCTTGGTTTACATATGTAAGTTTTTGTTTCAAACACAATTGTAAATTTAATTGTGTTAAATATGTAACTCTTGGTATACATATGTAACTCACTGTTTACATTTTTTAAGTGTTAGTTTACATATGTAACTACTCATTTACATATGCAAGTCTTGGGTTTCATATGTAACACTTCTATAATTTGTATTAAATATGTAACTCTTGGTTTACATATGTAACTCACTTTTTACATAATTTAAGTGTTGGTTTACACATGTAACTACTAGTTCACATATGCAAGTCTTGAGTTTCATATGTAACACTTCTATAATAAACATCAACAACTAATGGATTTGTTTTCTTTTCGTAGGTGAATGGATTTTGCATCAAAGATGAAGATTAATATCAAGATATGAAGCATAATTAGGGATTTATATATATATTTTTTAGGTAGTTATATTTGTTTTGTTAGCTAGTTTATTCTTTTGTTAATTTTTTAGATATGTCGGTTCGTATAAACAAAGTTGTAACGTTTATTGTTGTTTGTAATTGTTTGTTTATAAATTAATAAAATTTATTTTGTTATAATTTTTTTGTTATACATATCCTGATAAATTTACATATGTAACATGCAGTGAAAAATTTTGTTATATATTTAACAAAGTTACATATGTAACCAATCTGTCTTGGTAATTGAAAAAGTAAGAAAGAGAATGTTGCAGAAAGTGTGTAAGAAAGGTGTCAGAATCCAGAAAGTGTTCATGGTTGAATTGACAATTATGCCCTTTTGTACTCATGATTTACTAGTGATGTGGAAGCATGAGGGCCAAGGGATTGGTTTTCTAGGTTTTCCAAAGTGGGCTTGGTTTTCATTATATCCCCACCCTATATAGGGGAGTGATATAATGAAAACCTCTCCGAGTTTGGAAAACCGTAAAAACCAAACTAAAAAAATCGTTTTTTGTTCCGATTTTTTTATGATGATTCTCTAAGTTAAAAAACCCCCTTTATGTAAAAAGAAAAAAAAAACCTAGTATTTTAAAAAAAAATATTTTAACCAATGTTACATATGTAACAGGGTACTGTTACATATGTAACATCGGTTATAAAATATTTTTTTTTAAATTTGATAGGCGTTTTTTTACTTTTTTTCATAAATGGGGTTTTTTAACTTAGAGAATCACCATAAAAAATCAGAATGAAAGTCGAAATTTTTAGCTTGGTTTTCACGGTTTTCCAAACTCGGAGAGGTTTTCATTTTATCCTTCCTCTCTCTCTCTCTCTCTATATATATATATATATATAGGGGAAGGATCATGCGTAAACAAATTTATATTACGAAAACGCATAAACACATATTAAAACCTCTATAACTTCCTAATAGGTTAACATTTAAAAAAAATTGCACCAATTATGTTACCTTTAATTTTGAAAATTTTTAGAAACAAATTCGTTTCGGTTTTTCTCGTGTGATGCACATGTGTAGCAAAAAAAAAAAACTCAAATTTTAGCATAAGTTAATATATTTTTTTCTAAGTCGCACCATATATCTTATATTTCTGTTATTTTTCCGTATTTTTTGTACTTTTTTTAATGATGCACATGTGCATCACACCAAAAAAAACATCATACGTGTGGTATACATTAATATTTTTAATAAGAAATTGCACCCTAAATCTTATAGTTGTGTTATTTTTAGATCTAAAGAAAAAAGATATAACATTTTATAACTTTTTTATTCTATGTTGCACATGTGCACTATGTACCACCATCATTAGTACAATATATATTTTATTGTTTTTTATAAGAGTTTAACATAAGGAGTATTTTTTCGCATGATAATTCGTCTTTGTGCAGTACTATTGATAATGATGCACATGTGCAGCACACGAAAAAATCACGAAACATTAATTCTTTTCTACTTTTTTCCAGAATTAAAGATAACAACTTTTTAAGACTTTTGGTACAAATTTTATGAAAAAACATTAACGTATGAAGAAGTTATGTAGGTTTTAATTTGTGTTTACGCGTTTTCCCAATAAAAAGTGTTTTCGCATGATCCTTACCCTTTATATATATATCATTCATCTATCATTATAAAAGAAAAGTTTTAGGACACGTGTGATTCTCACATTCCACCTCATAATAATTTTCTCTCTCAAATCATCCCTTCTTATTTTTAGTTTTTTTTTTCCATGACAATAAATAACATATATTTATTGTATGGATAATCACCACCATAATTAATCAATTATTTGTATTTTCATGACAATAAATAAAATATATTTATTGTAAGGATAATCACCTTTATAATTAATTAATTATTTGAATAAAAAAAACTCTTTTTAAAAGTTTTGGATTTATATATCCGACTTTTTATTTATTGCCTCCTAAATTATTTAATAACCAATTATTTAATTACTAAATTAAATATATAATATATTTTACTAAATTACAGTTTAACAGTTCCATAATAATTTTATTTACTTTATAGTTAGTTCCATAATAATTTTATTTACTTTATAGTTTACCAATTATTTACTATAACAGTATTTTTCTTTTATACAAGTTCCAATTTATGTACTCTATTACCATTATTAATTTTTTAAACCCCAACCGTGTGATATGTATATTTTTTAAATCTCATCCGTGCGATACGCAGATATATAATATTTTTTTTTTAATGAAGAGACCTTAGAAAATTTCACAAACTTGATCGTGAGTCGTGACATGGAGCCCTAAACTTTTCATACAAAATTCACAACCACACTAAGGTGCACACGGGTATGCAGAAAAACATTTCCATAGTACTTTGCAGTGTAAAAAAATATAATAATGCATACCCTAGTCAGAAAGCGGAATTGTTTTTCACATAGAAATAGAATATTCATGTCATCGTTGCTTAGAATTTTTTGCAATGACTTTTAACCATTTATGCTCTCATATAAATTTTTGTTTTGTTTTTTTTTTTAGAATACAAAGGAAGGTAGAATTAAAAGGTTAATAAGCATCGTTTATGTTAACAGTGAGACTGTTAACATTACTCACATTTAGTTGCTTAGATCTACCCTTCATTGATAGAGATCTTATACATACACATACTTTCTGAGTGTCCCTCTTTTCCACAACATCAGATGGGGAGAAAAGATGTACATCATTTGTTACAGACCAAATAGGAGAACTCAACTCAAAAGACTAGTCTGATGGGTAAGAGAGTCCATTTGACATATAAACCCCACATCAGTTGCCCATACAACCAATGTGGGACAAGTCCCATACCTTGCAATGTTACTGATCCATAACAATCGACCCTCCTTAAGGGCCAACGTCCTCATTGGTCACGGTCACGTTGGTCACGGCTGGCTTTCCCCAGGCCATCACTCCGTGAGCTACCACTCTGAGGTCTCGTTGGTCACGGCTAGCTTCCTCTAGGCCACCACTCCGTCGGCCACCACTAAGAATCTGACTTTGATACCATTGTTACAGACCAAATAGGAGAACTCAACCTAAAAGACTAGTCTGATGGGTGAGAGAGCCCATTTGACCTATAAACCCCACATCAGTTGCCCATACAACCAATGTGGAACATGTAAGGGAATAATTTGTGGCTTGTGTATTAAATCACCTATTGGCGGACTATTTTGAAGGTCTATGTGTTAGAATAGGTGAAAAATAGTTGGTTTATTATTGTATTGGGTCATTGGACCATTTTAGATAGGTTTGGGCTCAGTTTAAAAGAGTTTAGATGGGTTTTAGTGGGCCTGGAAGGTCAAAAACGGGAATTAGTGGGTAATTAGGGTTACCAAAGATAGATTAGCTTGTTTTCCAAGCTAATCTCCCCCTATATAAGGATAGCTAATCTAGGGGTTTAGGGTTGCTGATTTTGGGTGTTCTTGTACTTGGTGTTTCACGAAATTCTCCTTGAGAATTTCGTTTAAGGTGTTGCAATCCAAGGTTGTCTATTCAAGTGATTCTCAATCGGTTTGTGTTTATTATTGTTTTTCATTGCTTATTTACTTTATTAATCGATTGTTCTTGAATCACCAATCAAACCGGATTCCGCACGGTCTTGATTGGATTAGATATCGCGTGAGGACCGTTTTCGGGACTTACAATTGGTATCAGAGCCAAGAAACGCAAGTTTCGAGGCTCTCGCGATATCCGATTCAAGTTTTTGTCAACTAACCGTTTGAGTTTTGTTGGTGATTTTCAGTTTTTAGCAAAGTTCGGAAGTATTTTTGCAGGTTTCGAGTCAAGACAGGAGCATTCGAGGTGCTAAATTCGTAAACTGGAGACTTTTCGACCCTGTTTCTAGACTTTTCGATCGTCCTCCTGATCGAAAAGCCTTTTCTGTCGCGCCATCTTGATCGGAAAGTCCCCTTGTGACTTTTCGATCAGCCATCTGTCGATCGGAAAGTCCCCTTGTGACTTTTCGATCAGCCCATTTCGATCGGAAAGTCCCTTGTGACTTTTCGATCAGAGCATTTCGGTCGGAAAGTCCCCCTGTGACTTTTCGATCAGCTTCTCTTTTCGATCGAAAAGTCCCCACTGAGACTTTTCGATCCGCTGACACTTTTCGATCAAAAAGTCTACTTTTCGATCAAAAAGTCAATTTTTCTATCAAAAAGTCTACTTTTCGATCAAAAAGTCTACTTTTCGATCAAAAAGTCTACTTTTCGATCAAAAAGTCCCCTTTTCTGTGACGCCCACTCCTAGACTTGGCCCTAGGAGCGGTCACGCATCGGATTTACTCATGAACACAAGGTACAACAGAGATAACTAAAGCAGCGGAAATAAAAACTTTTATTCATGTGCCAAGTATTACATAGTAAGAGAGATAAATACAAAAGAGAAATAAACATCTCCACGCCAGTTTTCAAAAATGTCTTCTCTTGATAGCTTGACATTGTCTTGATAGTATATGCCACCTAGTTCCTGCTCACATCTCAGCCTTCCATTTTCGATCCGAAGGTCCAGCCTCATCTGACATACATAACTTAACAAGTCAGCTTATGCTGGTGAGTTCTACGTTTTGGGAAAACTTTACCTTTCGAAGGCACTTAGGTTTGTCAAACACATTTCTGCACAAAGCATATAGCACATATATTCACATATTCTAACCTTGTGAATAAACTAACCTTCTGTTGCTTTGTCATCCTTGTCTCATATTAAATTTTATCTTAGGGAAATAGTGTTTCTACTTGCTTTACGAACACATCGTGTAGCAATGGTCCCTTTAGTTTTGACACTATATAGCTTTGACGCTATCTGGCTTTGACGCCACTTTAGCTTTGACGCTTTCTGGCTTTGACGCCGCTTGGTTTTGACACCATTGGGACAACACTATTTAACTTCTTGTTTCAGAAGCCCCTTACCCACCAATCTTTTCTCGATTTCCATCATTAATCTATTCTACTAGAAACATCGAAATGGCAATTTATCTTCCTCTAATCATCACCATACAATCAATACATATAACATGCAATTATATCAATTTGAGAGTATCTTCACAGAACGTTATGTATATCAGCCCAAAATGGTTTAAAACATTTAAACAATTTAAAAGAGGGCTCATAGAACTCACCTTAGCTTTGCAAAGCTATTATTCTTGGGTTAAGTTCTTGTGAATCAGTTTCTTAATGCCTTTAATGTAATGTCCCTATCAAGACATCCTAAATGTTACAAATCACATTTAAGAATTACCTCATTATCCAAAACCCAACTTTTTACTGGTTAATACCCTTAATAGTCAAAATGACCATTTTGCCCCTTTTACATATTTCGTTATATCTTTATCAATTCTTTGCTCCTTAACGTTTACCGCTCGTTTTTCCTCATGACCGATCATTTGGCGGAATTACTATGAGGAATAGTCACGGGGTTTGGAATTTGGTGACGATCGTTACCGGCCGTGTAGGCGTCATTGACGACCATGAGGCGGAATTACTACAATCGTTGCACCGAGTAATTTAATTATAAATTACCAACATTTGAACTCATATATACTTAATATATATGTAAACATGTTACCATACCAAATTTCAAGTCCCCATACCTTCCGGATTATTTTATATTAAATATCCATTTTCCGAAACCCTAATTACCCATTTTTCTCGTTTCTATAGAAAAACTCATTTTTATACAGAACCATCTTAGAGTATTATCCATTATGATATTTTATAATATCCCTTAAAATGGCAAGGCTTAATTCAAAAGCGTTTACTCGATTTGGGCAAAACATCATCATGAAAACCCTAATCTTGACCCATTTCCAAAACTCATACCAAACCTTCACCAATTCTGAAATAAACTTAGGGCTTTCTTAAAATACATCAAATTAGGATTACCTACCAAAATTCAGAGCTTAATTCCCATCCGATCATCCAATTTTACCCAAACAAGCTCAAGAACCCTAATTTGAGCATAGTTTTAAAAGTCATACTTAGATATTGATTTAGCCAAAACTGAAAGAGGTTATTTTAGACCTTACCTAATAATGCTTGACTGCAGAAATTCGGATCTTAACTCTTCACCGTTTGAGAGAATTGCTCGTTTGAAGATTCTGCGTTTTCTAGGGTTTTCTATGGAGTTTTTGAGTGATTTCCAGCAGATTTTGATGAATTGGGGCTGCTATATATAGCCATTAGAGGCGTCCCATGATCCTAACACGTGCCTAGGTGAGTAATCAAGTTAATTTGACGCGTGGATGGTGATTTGGTGCTCAACAAGGCTGAAAACGTGGCAAAATCGCGACCAAACGAAATTCTGCGACCTGTAGCTGGCTCGCGTATCGCGCCAGGTGCCTTCCACCCTTCGCGTACCGCCTGGCAAGTTTGGGAAAATGGCAGTTTTGGTCCCTGTACTTTTTATTTGCATTTCAGCCCCCTAACTTCTACCAAACTGTTATTTTATGCACCAAACTCTTATAAAACATGATTAATAAAGTTTCTAAGGCTCGGGACACCCTCGATGATATACATATACATACGTATATATTTTTATATATATATATATATATATATATATATATATATATATATATATCTTTTGATATTTTATGTTCTAGCCCCTCAAACTTTCCAATACTTATCATTTCATGTTATGGGTCACATTAGGATATATTTTTACTATATTCTAAGCCTTAACATGTATATAATAGTTATAGATACGTATAATATCCTTATACGTTGATATCTTTATATAAATTACACTTTTAACCCTTCTACTTTTCCATTAGCTACTAACACACGTATTCACATGTATATATCTATCAATTCACACATATATCATCATGTTATTTGTATAAACATATATTTATCTCATATTTTACTTTCTTTACCCATTAACTCATCCGTTTATACAAATTTCATCATTTTGGCCACTAAACACGTATTTCTAACACATGCGATTTATCTAATGCATAGTTTACCATTTTTATCAATCAAACTTACGTATTGATAATATAGACACGTATTTACTTAAATATATATCATGTACCTTTGAAATTGGGGTGTTACATTTTCGATCAAAAAGTCCCATTTTTTTGATCAAAAAGTCCACTTTTCGATCAAAAAGTCTACTTTTCGATCAAAAAGTCCTCTTTTTGATCAAAAAGTCTACTTTTCGATCAAAAGTCCACTTTTCGATCCTTTCAGTTTTTTTTTTTGAAAACCCATTTTCAGTATAAAAAATATATTTTAAAAAAAATTAATTAATTTAAAAAAAAAAAAAAAAAAAAAACTCATTTCCGAACCTGACTTTCCGATTCTGTTGAGTCTTTTCAATCCATCATGGCACCCATTCTACCAGGTACCACTGCATCTACCAGCAGCTCTGAGGTATGTCTTAACCCTAAATGTCAATCTATTCTCAATGAATCTAAAGAATGGCAAACTAAGTTTTTCAATGAAACCTTAAATCGTGAATTTGTTGATAGAGAATTGAGGGAATACAAAGGTAGAAGTAAAAACTTAAGTGAGAAACTCGAAGCTGCTAAAATTGACATAAAAAATCTTCAAAGGGACTTGAGTAACAAAACCACATATCTAAGAGTTGCTAATGAAGAAATTGTCACATTGAAAACTGAACTTGAACAACTTAAAGGACAATTAGAAACATCTCAAACCAAAGTTGAGCGAAATGATAAGATTGTGTCAGAAATGATGAAAGCTAGTTCACTTTTCTACAACACAGACGCTCGAATGCGTCATCTAAAAGCCAACTCTGGTTTGGGTCTTGGTACTGAAATAAAAGATGAAAAATCCACTCATACAGTACCGATGCCCCTGATGCATGAAATGATCTCAGATTATGAGTGCTCTAAGACCAACTTGGATGCTAAAGCTGAGATTGAAAAGAAATTAGCAGCTTGTCCCATTAAAATTTCTGCTCCTGTTTCTAACATTACTAACACTTCTACTTCTTGTGCAGATAAAGTAAATGAAGAAGCAGGTTCAAAGGGAAAAAGTGTTTGCTTTGAGAGTCAAAAGTTTCAAGTTTTTAAAACTGATAATTTTGCTTCAAAAAATTTTGAGTTTGACCAGTTTAAGCCGGTTCAGCGGGAGTACATTTTAACCACAAAGCCCCACGGTAAAACCCATTGGATCCACAAAAATTGTTTAAAACCAACTTGGGTTTCCACCGGGCGTAACCAACCACAGGCTCCCGCTTACCCAAAGAAACAATCTTGCCATGTCTGTGGTAGACCAGGACACGTGGCAAGAAACTGTTTATACCGGCCTTATGAACCCTATTATCCCAAAAGGGTTCATCAGAGACCCAGTCCAAGGACCCAGAAACAAAGTGACCCAACTCCAAGGCCCGGTTCATCAAAACCCAAGGTGTAGAAACAAGCACCTCAGAGTCACAAAGTACAGCAGAAACCCAAGGCTCCTAAGCAACGGCCAAAGATCATTTTTAAAGAAAACAAAGCATCTCACAAATCTGTCAAAACAGCTTGGAGACCTAAATCTGTTGAATCCCCAAAACCTGTTTTCAAATCTGTTTCAAAATCACCTATCCATCCAAATCCAGTTGGTTCAGCTAAATCAAATGGTTGGAGGAAGGATGACAGGTGGAATGTTTCAAAAGTTGTGAACATGTCTTTTAAGCCTACTAGAGTGTACAAGAAACACTCCAAACAATTTCAAGAAATAAAAGTGCAAAATTCTAATAAAAATTCACCACCGAGAAAACCACAGGTTTTTGGGAAAGAAAATCACCAACCCAGAGATGTTAACAAAAATGACATTCTCAGTCCAACCAAGGCAGCCACACCCCCAATTCCTGATGTTACCAAGGGAATGTTTTTAAAAGAAATTTCTTTCACCGATGCTTCAGGAATACCCAGAACCACAATGGCCTGGGTACTTATGGCTAACTGATCTCTCACCTTGTGCAGGAACAGTCAAGGAGGACTTTCATTAACCTTGTTGTTTGTGATAGTGATTGTTCCAGGCACAGGATAGGAGGCATCTCTCTACCACATGACATGAAGATTTCAATGGAGGGTATGTTTCCTTGTGAGAGGTAAATCTGAGAAAATCAGCAGTAAAGGTAACACTGTCTTAATTGTTTGTTTCTTGGCAAATATGAAGTGAAGTTTGGTAGTGCTTGAAACAAAACCCAGTTCGGAAAAATGTTCAAAAGAAAAACTTTGAAGGTTAGCTTGGCCAGTTTTAGTAATTATTTAGTGATGTGTCAGTGCGTTCATAAAAAAAAAAAACTACAAAAATAGAGTTTTAGTTTTAGTTGGTGTGTTGTTCTTAAAAAATCAAAAAGCAAGGGGAAGAATAGAAAAGATGAAATAGTAGACCCCTCAAAAATTGTGCTTTTTAATTTTTAATCTTTTGTTTCCTTTAGAAGGTGGGAAGTGAAATAAATTTCCGTTTTGGAGATGGCTGACACGCGTAAGGCAGATGTGAAAGACATGATCCATGGTGATATGCTGGTAGGCTCGGCTCTAAAATCTGAAAAGGTATGCGTTACACACTTAAAGATAACATATGGCAGTTTGTTGGGTAACAGCACTTAGGTTAATTGCATTTCTATTTGACTGCATGTTCAAGTTCCCGATACACACGCTTGTCTCCAAGAGTGTGAAATTGAGCTCAAAAAGTCGGTGTCCCCTCTGCTTTGCGTGAGCAATGACCTGGGGATGCTTCGCGTGTATGTAAGGCTCTCCTCTGCTTTGCGTGAGCAATGACCTGGAGTTGTCCATATATACGTGCTTCTAGATCACCTAAAATAAATTAAAGAAAAAAATAATATACACCCAAAAGATGCCAAAGAGCACATCAAAAGAGACCCTCAAGAGTCTAAAACCCTCAGCCTTTGTCACTGATGAGAGCATTATTAAAATTGTTTCAAAATTCAGTTAACTTTGTATATTATACCCAAAAAAATCTATCTGATCTATTCTTTCTCTTCTCAACCAAGTCTCGAGCTTACTTTCAAACTTCTGGTTCAGGTTGTGAAAATATGTGGTAGGGAATTTATATGCTTGATAGTGTGTAATAACATGTACCTAGGATTTGTTGAAACCCACTTGCTGTTCATAATTAATACACCTTAAAAGATAATAAAGTGACAAACAGCCTGAATAAGAAAAGGGTTTGAGTTTAAAGTGGATCAATATATTGGCAATCACCTGGACGTGTTCGAGTAACAGAAGCTGAAAAGGGTTCCTCAGTCAGATTCATACGGTTTGATCCCATAGAAACCTTCTCGTTTAGAAATTTGGTATGTTTGTTTTTATTTTTATTTTTCTTTTGTGTTATCTTAAGTTTTTATTGTTTATTTTATTTTTCAACCATGGCCAGGTTAATTTAAAGGTTTTAATAAGTTTTATGGGTTTTATGCAAGAAAGTATCACCCCTCCAGAATCACAGGGGTAGATAATGTGAAGAGTTCTCGGGCTCAGGGGAAGTGCTTTTGGTTAAATAATGCTAACCCGATAACCAGTCATCGTCTGGTTAGTGTTTGTTCCATGTTGTGCATGACAGGTTAATTGAGATGTCATGGAGAAGAAAAGTCAATAAGTGCTGCTACTGTTCGTGTTGAAGAACCAGCCGGAAAAGGACTTACCCTATGCTCAGGGGAAGTTTGTTGGTTGTTCAAGTAAAGCTTCCAAAGACACCGTTCTCAAGTTTAGGGGAAGCTAATTGAAGAAAAGATGCAGAGCAGTCACATCAAGAAATTCAAGAATGCCAAGACAGAGGTTTCAAAATTTATCCTCTGAAGTTAATGTCAAGTCAAGACAGTTACTACTGACTCAGCAAAGACTCCACATTTTCCAAGAAGAAACAAGTATTTGAGAATCCTCCTCTCAATACGTGTTTACCATTTGAAGTTCAAGCTGATGCTGATAAAGAGAAAGAGCCATCAAACATCCCACATGCTGCCCAATGAAGATTGTAAAAGAATAGAATCTTCATCAACCCATGTTCAAGCCAAAGAAGAAGACTGCAAGTATGAAGATTGAAAGAAGAAGACATTTAATATCACAAGCCAAGGGGAAGATTGTAAGGGAATAATTTGTGGCTTGTGTATTAAATCACCTATTGGCGGACTATTTTGAAGTTCTATGTGTTAGAATAGGTGAAAAATAGTTGGTTTATTATTGTATTGGGTCATTGGGCCATTTTAGATAGGTTTGGGCTCAGTTTAAAAGAGTTTAGATGGGTTTTAGTGGGCCTGGAAGGTCAAAAACGGGAATTAGTGGGTAATTAGGGTTACCAAAGATAGATTAGCTTGTTTTCCAAGCTAATCTCCCCCTATATAAGGATAGCTAATCTAGGGGTTTAGGGTTGCTGATTTTGGGTGTTCTTGTACTTGGTGTTTCACGAAATTCTCCTTGAGAATTTCGTTTAAGGTGTTGCAATCCAAGGTTGTCTATTCAAGTGATTCTCAATCGGTTTGTGTTTATTATTGTTTTTCATTGCTTATTTACTTTATTAATCGATTGTTCTTGAATCACCAATCAAACCGGATTCCGCACGGTCTTGATTGGATTAGATATCGCATGAGGACCGTTTTCGGGACTTACAGAACAAGTCTCATACCTTGCAATATCATCGATCCATAACAATCGTGGTGGCCTAAAGGAATCTAGCCGTGACCAACGAGACCTCGGAGTGGTGGCCTGAAAAAAGCCAGCCGTGACCAACGTGACCGTGACCAACGAGGACGTTGGCCCTTAAGGAGGGTCGATTGTTATGGTTCAGTAACATTACAAGGTATGGGACTTGTCCCACATTGGTTATATGGACAACTGATGTGGGGTGTATAGGTCAAATGGGTTCTCTCGCCCATCAGACTAGTCTTTTGGGTTGAGTTCTCGTGTTTGGTCTGTAACACCACTCAATCCCATAACCTAGATGGGGAGAAAAGATGTCCTAACACTCAATCCCATAACCTTGCATACCTGCAACAATAATTTAAGAAAATGAAGTTGAGATGGAAGGTTATAGAGAGAAACCAAACAATATTATAATTTTAAGGAGCTCTCCTGCAAAAATGAATCAACATTTGAGTAAGGCCTATATCTCCCGATTATCTTCCGTGTATTAATTGGTACAAACATGTGAGCCTTATAATATTAACATGTGAGCCTTATAATATTTGAGTTCCATGTATTTAACCAACATGTTCCATAATGCTTTCGAAACTTCAAATCTGTGACATCAAATACTACGTTTATAGGCCATGCCTCGTCACCATATCATATGTTTCATAATAGTTATCATGCTTTGACTTTCACTTCAAATTGAACCGATTTCAACTTCAAATTTGCTTTTTACTCTCAAGAAATCTAGATAGACTGAGTTAAATATTCAAATTAAAGTAAGTAAAATAAAAACCATGTATTAAAATTGAAAAGGCAATAAGAAGGTAAATAAAAATATAAGGGGTAAAGAACCTACATCAGCTTCCCATCATAACCAATGCTTATTTGCTCAACAAATATTGTTCGCAGAACTTCTCCCAACCATATTCTTTCTTGAGACTAAATCATATATAATCATCAGATAACAACATCAAAAAAAATGATATAAATTAAACCACTTGGAAGTTGGAATACTGAACTTTTATTTATATAATATGCATTAACGCAATGAAATTTAGACCTACAAACTTAATACCAAATATGTTTCATTGTGTTTTTAAAAGGTATGAGTTCTTGAAATAAAAACGGACACCGATTGTAGTTGATAACCAGCATAGGCCACCACATCTTTAAATGCATATATCATTTAATTACATGAGTGTATAAGCAAATCTACATATAGTTCGCTGTTAGTATGCATATATTGGTCTCGTTATCATCCTTAATAGTACCATAGTTCATAAACAGTAAGTAATCAAACTACTCACAAACTACACACTGAATTTGATCTCAAATTTTTTTCATAGAAAATTGGGCAATTATATAGGCTCCAGTGGTACTGAAGTCAAAACCCATATAAAGTACTAAATCAAACTGAAATTAATAAAGTAACAAGTAAGGAAAAAAATAATAATCCCATTAACGTATACAACCATAAAAACACATCTAAATGTGGTTGGCGTTAAAAATGCATCAAGATCTATAAAAATATTGCATCTGAAAATTTATAGGTTTGAGATCCACAGTGAACACATAATTTCTCCCGTATTAAAAACTACTCCTGGTGAGTGGGGACATAACACAAACACTTGGTGGGTCAAAAAAAGTACCTGAAAAAGGACATCGTCAAGCTCATGGAAGCTAGGTGAAGAACACGAAACAACAACAGATACACAATCGATCGAGTGAAATTACTCATAGATTGAAGGAAAACCGGGTGGATTTTGTCTGGATGAAGAAGAAAAATCACTGAAAATCAACAGATAACGTCATAAAAGATTTGATTTATTGTTTACTTAAAGAATTAAGGGAAAAACGTATGAAGTAAAATAATGGGTGTGTCCGCATCTTCTTATTGTCCACCGGTTTAAACTCATATGTGAACATGGTGGCGCTAACATCACTTTAGGTTTGAGATGGTAACATCTGCAATCTCTTAAGAATCAATGCCTCAATGGGTTATTGAGCAGTGTAAGCGATGGTGGAAGAGAGACTGGTCTGGAAATGAAGGAGAGAGAGGACGATGTGGTAGATATTGACACGGTGGATCGACAAAGAAAATCTTTTTCATTTATTCAAATTTCAAATTCAGATATTTCAAACGTTCAATTAGTTTCAAACGTTCAATTAGTTAGCCGCCAAAAGTTCAAAGAGTTAGAATAATGCATTAAAGGGTTGTATATGAAGCTTAAAGCATTTTACCTTTTAAGTTTTCAACATTCATGCTTTAATGTCTTCTACACAATGCATAAAAACCTATATCTCTTAATTGTTCAACACTTCTCACTTTCTCTCTCTTATATGCATTATATATAGGGAA
>JBCNJP010000003.1:22834252-22885974 GCA_039602395.1 Deinandra increscens subsp. villosa
CTCCGGCGAAGCACCGCTGTTGCCTAGATTTCTCGATTTCTTTCTCAGAATTGAAACTTGAAATCTAGGGTTCGGATATATCTATTCAGATCAAATATAAATTAAGAAGATTGAGGAATTGAATAGGAAATGTTGGAATCAATGTGGCCCGTGGAAATCTTGAACCGAACAAAAATAATCCTGAGCAAATATGTGGTTGTTGGAATGTCAACATAAAGAGGCCTTAATCTTCTATTTGAACTTTTGATCCACTGGAATGCAAATTATTTTATTTAGGTTTAAATGCTTAATAATTTTAGTGGCCTTAGCTTTCACAAACAAGATAGGATGCACATATGGATATTAGGAATTCATAGTTAGTCTTGTAGTCCAAAGAGCCATGTATATCGATATGTGTTACATTAAGGACGGGTATAAGTTGTTTGCACGTCAACCAGTTTTGTCATGTATGGAGCTTTGAAAATATAAGCATTCATCTACAGATTACATTAGTACTGCATAATTAAAGTATGTATATTCATCTAACTGTCTATTTACTCATCCGATGTTCGTGAAATTTTAGGCACTCATATTGAAAATAAGCATATAGTTCTGTTTCTTTTTCGGCATTCATATTTCTCAATACTTTACCTTTTATTGTTTATTTAAACATTATTTTAATCATCTCATGTTTTTTGTAAATACTGGTATTTTTATTAATCAGTTTTGTGTGTGGCTTTGAATTAGGATTTCTCATAGTTTTTTTCCAATTAAAGGTTTTGAATCATATACAACATCCAGCCTCAGAAAATGGCGTATTCAGCATTGATGCCAGCAAAATTGGGGTTAGAAGGTTCTCGTGTTCAGATTCACAAGACCACTACTTCATGCATGAATTTGGACAATATGAACAAAGGTCATCTTCTGTTCCATTTATTTGTTATTTCATATCAAATATCTTGGTCTATCACATAATCTTTGTTTGTATGGTTCCTTTAAGGCAAATAGATTGTATTGCTGTTCTATATTGTATGCCAGATTAGTTTTCATTTCGTTGTTTGATTTTTGTAGGAAGCGTATATATACTAGTGCCAGTGATGCAACTGTACTATTAACAGACTTTGCCATAAGTCTTACAATCAGAGTAATAATAATATCTTTGATATTAGAAGTTATTAGGTTAAAAGGTCCTCAGTCTTCTTAAAACTAAATGAATCGGTAATGAATATATTGCGTATATTGCATGTAGAATAAGTTCTTGTTTTTTGTTTCTTAACAATGTGATAGATACTATGGAAGAAGTTGGACAAAACTTAAAGGTTTAATTAGAATCGACAAGTTCCATCATTTTGAACCAATATTAAACCTAAACTTTATCCTACACATGTATGTGGGACTGTTGGTTTATAACTTTATATTACATAGCATCTTGAGAACATAATAACATACCTATATGTAACGACTTAGAAAATGAGTTTTGGCAATTATGATTATTAAAAAGAGATCAGGTTTCAGAAACACTTGAATCCTTAAGTTTGTAGATTTAGGGTGAGAAAAACATAACCAACACAAAACTTGTTTAGAACAGATTTATGTACATCAGACCAATCTTGTACTACTGATTTTGTTGCTATTAATCTGCTTTGTACAATTGCTACATTGCAAATTATGCGTCATTCACATAAAGATATAGTATGCATATGTATGTATATTGTATATTTGTATTTGTATGTGTGTGCCCATATTTTTAGATTAACCATTGGATTATTATTGTTATTTGATTTGTATATTCAATATACAGATTTTGTTCGTGGAGTCAAGACTAACAAACTGAAAGTCAACGCCCCAGTCAAAGTGCCAACTAAGGTTTCACAAATCAGATCTGCATTATTGTCCGCAGTTGAAGGTACACAGTGCATGCTAGATAAGAAATGAAGACATGAATTATTCCTGAATTAAAATATATATTTGGATACCTAAACAACCATATTAAATGATTTTGTTGATTATTAGAGAAGACAGGGCTAAAGGACTTTCTGCACATTGATGATTTTGACAAGGGAACAATATTAAAGATTTTGGACAGAGCAAAAGAGGTGAAGGCATTGCTAAAATCAGGAGAGAGAACATATCTTCCATTTAAAGGGAAAACAATGGCAATGATTTTTGCCAAGCCTTCCATGAGAACTCGAGTTTCCTTTGAAACTGGCTTTTTTCTACTCGGTGGCCATGCTATTTATTTGGGACCAAAGGATATTGAAATGGGTAAGCGGGAAGAAACCCGTGATGTTGCTCGTGTCTTATCACGCTACAATGACATCATCATGGCTCGACTCTTTGCTCATCAGGTTTGTTCCCAAGCTATAGGTTCAAAGGGTTAAAACTGTATGATTTCAAAAGTTAAAATATGTCGGTAGTAGTATAATACTCGTAATAAAATGGTTTTACGCCCTAAAAATACGCTTTTGGTGGCTTTCGACTCATTTGATTTTCCCGCTTCACTTTTTGAAGATTGAACATATATCGTATACACATCTATCTATACAAGTGCAACATGGTTTTGATTATGTGTATTATAGGACCTTTTGGATCTGGCTAATTACGCAAGCGTCCCTGTAATCAATGGCTTGACAGACTATAACCATCCTTGCCAAATCATGGCCGATGCTCTCACGATGATCGAACACATCGGTCAGATAGAGGGAACCAAGGTGGTCTATGTTGGAGATGGAAACAACATAGTACATTCTTGGCTGTTGTTGGCTGCCGTAATACCTTTTCATTTCGTATGTGTGTGCCCCAAAGGTTTTGAACCAGATGCAAAGACGGTTGAAAAAGCCCGACAGGCTGGAGTGGGAAAAATTGAGATTACCCATGATCCAAAAGAAGCGGTTAAAGGGGCAGATGTTGTGTATTCGGATGTTTGGGCCAGCATGGGCCAAAAGGAAGAAGCTGCACATCGTCGTCAAGTTTTTCAAGGATTCCAGGTAACTACTCTTGGCCTGTGACAAAATAACCAGGTGGGACAGTTTGGGACAACAGGTCTAAACGGGCAGTCTTTTTTTATCGGTAATGTTGGGTTGGCCCGAAACATATTTTTTTACTTTTTTATATTTATTTTAACCAATTGACCCATCAAACTATGATTACAACATATTTTTATAAATATATTTTCAACTAGCTATACCAAGCTATATATATTACACGAGATGTCTTGAAAAATGATATAATTAATAATTTCGTATATCATTATTGTTATATTTTTTAAGCGTAAGTTTAAACGTAAACGTATAAAAAATAATGAAACTTTTTTAAGCATATACCCGTGAAATAAGAAATAATAATATTTAAAACTATAAATAACAAGTGATGAAGATTTAAGAATTATAAAATTATATCTTAAGATAACATATAATATTGTAATTTATTAAGTTTTAGAAAATTATTAGAATAATATTTATATTTTTTATTTTAATTATATAATTTAAGTATTTGAAATTATTAATAGTTAACAGGGGAGATAGTTGTTATTTAATAAGTTATAGAGATGAGAAAATTTTGATGAGAGTGAATACGGGGATGACACGTGACATTGAGTATTTTTGTTTATTATATAGTAGATTTGAAACTTTCATGTTTAACACATCTCCCCCGTTGTGTTTTTGTAGGTTGATGAAGAACTTATGAAGATAGCTGGTCCACAAGCTTACTTCATGCATTGTTTACCGGCGGAAAGAGGAGTTGAAGTTACCAATGAAGTCATTGAGGCTCCCAACTCTATTGTTTTTCCACAAGCTGAGAACCGAATGCATGCACAAAATGCGATCATGCTTCATTCACTCGGCCTTTAAGCATCAGTTAATGGTCAGCAATGCGCATTTAGATCTAGAAGCTTGTAGTCTGTATGTATTGCATTTCAAAATTTCTCCATAACTCGCTCTCATCCGAGATTGGTTGTTAGGTTTGACCACCTCTGACTTCTGAGATATTGTCCGATCTTGATCTTATGGTTTTCAAGTCATTTTGGTTAATACAACAATAAGGCTATCTTTTTTCTCCGGGATTTTTAATTTTTATCTGAGTGTTAGGTGATTTATTTTTAAACATCAAGAACTTAAAATTTAGAGTTAAATACGATTTGCACGTTTGAGGTTTGTCAGTTTTAAATGTTTAAGTCCATCTTTTGAAAGTATTAACAAATCTTGTCTGAGGTTTGTATTTTGTTGCCATATGAGTCTAAGGTTTGTATTCTGCTCAATCTTAGTACTTGGGACTAACATGGTTATATATTTTTTTTGTTAAATAGAAGAGGATATTTTAGTCATTTTACAGATTAGGGACTAGTTATGAAATAAATCATAAAATAATTTGACAAACTATTACTTTTAAGGTCCTATATTGAAATTTACATATTAATAAAAAATAAAAACATTATCATAACTTATCAAACTCATCCACCACCACCACACCACCATTGTACGTAACCCACCACCACTATCAGGGACGGATCCAGAAAAAAAATTCAGGGGGTAGCGTTAAAAAAAAATTGCCGGGGCATTATCGGGGGTTCGGGGGCAGCGGCCCCGAAAATTTTTTTAGGTAATTAACAAGCTTTTGATCATATTTTCAAGTCAAGATCTAACTAAAAACCATAAAATTTATTCGAGGGGTAGCGAAAAATTCGTTTCACGGGTAGCGAAATACCGAAAACCAAAAAAATTGCACATCGTAGTAAAAGTTCAGGGGTAGCGGGCGCTACCCCTGCCCTTCAAGTAGGTCCGCCCCTGACCACCATACACCACTCACCACCACCGTAGTAATTCTCGTTGCTTGTATCTTCATCTGTTGGTTCGCTGTTTTTGGTTTGTTCGTTGAAAGATTCAAAGGACTTTGGTTAGTTCGTTGACAGTTCGCATAGGCAATCTTCATCGCTGGTTCGTGGCGGTTATCATTTGGTTCGCGGCATTTACTCCACCGAACCGTCGGTTTGTCCAAGGACTTTGGTTCGCTAAGATTTCTGGTTCGCAACTAACTTTTGGTTCGCTCAACATTTTCTGGTTCGTTTGACTTTCTTCGGTTCGCAACAAGGTTTTTGGTTCGCTGGCATAGAATTTTGGGTTTTACGAAAACGAACGTAACTTGAGTTTCGTTAAGAGTTATAGGGTCCATTACAAGTCAAAACGCTTGTCTCGGAGAGATCTGCATTTTTACTCACCTTACAACTAGTAACATCCGTTTTGACCCCCAAATTTCACTTCTAAGACCTCCGTTTTTGCATTTCAAATTTTGATATCCGATAATACAATTTCAAGATGAGTTATTTCCAAGCAATTTCAGCTATGCAAACTTCAATGCAAGCATTGATGAATTATGATAATGAAATAGGAACAAGTGAGAAAGTTCCTAAGCTGTTAAAGCTGAAAGATTATCACAACTGGAAGAAACGCTTTAAAGCTTATTTGGTGCAATCGATGTTGATTTTTGGATACCCATTGAGGAATAATATAAATATTTAATGGTTAATGGAGAACTAAAAATGTGAAGTGATCTTGATTCTGAAGAAATAAAGGTTTATACAAGAGAGAAGAAAACATTTGGTAATCTTACAACGGCATTACCAAGAATTGCTACATCACTTCAAAACTTACACAAAAACCAAAACCTTATGGGAAGCTTAAAAGACCGATGTGAAGGAAATGAACAATACTAAAAGAGTCGAAAGAAAGTATTGTGGAAAGAATTTGATAATTTTCAGCATTATCAAAATGAAAGTGTTTTGGATTTAGTTTCAAGGTTTTCTCATCTAATTAGTGAACTTGAAGAAGTGAATGTTACAAAAGATGATGATGATTTTAGAGAAACATTTTTGGAAGCTTTACCAAATAAGTGGGAAAATTATGTCTTGTTGCTGACGCATGACAAGGAATATTCTGGATGGTCATTTCATACACTGACCGGAAAATTACAAGCTTGTGAATTTGAAATGTCGATGAAAAAGTCGACGCTTGCTCAATTTCAAAATCCTTACTTGTATTATGGAGAAAATTCATCCACTCTTAATGCCATATCTACGTCAAAGTTGGGTCTCAATCCTTCAATTGCTTTTGTTGCTGGACAGATTTCTGGTGGTTCTGAAGTTTTAGGTGAATATGATTCTAGTTTAAAGGGTTGTAATGTTCACATTCCAGTTCAATCTAATTCAAGTTCTATTCCTGCCAACACAACTGAAGAATATGCTGCTTTGATATCTGCTTTAATATCATCTGCTTATGGATTGATAATTGGCAACATTGGTAATGCTGAGTTGTTCAAAGAAGACTTGAATCAGCTGGATGATGATCATTTAGACGAATTAGATATAGGTTGGCAGTTAGCTATGTTGACTCAAAGAGCTAAAAGATTCTTTAAGAAAATTGGAAGAAAGGAAATTAATCCAGATGGGGAGCTTGGTTTGGACAAGTCGAAGGTTAAGTGTTTCAAATGTTTAAAATTTGGACATTTTGCTCACGAATTTAATCAATCAGCAAATGATAAGTCTAATTCTAGTAATCAAGTTCAGACGTCTAAGACTTCAACAAATAACTCAAGTCAAAAAGCATTGGTTACTCAAGTTCAAGGAGGTTATGATTGGGGATAACATTTTTCTGATCCATGTCCTTATACGTATTGTGGAAGTTCACCAAGTCCTGCCTATGAAGATGAATCTGCTTTTGTTGTTGACGTAGAACAAATAGCATGACTGATAGTGAGTCTGACACAAGCGGTTATGAATCGTTGTGTGAATTTTGTTCAATGAAAGGTAAAGTTACCAGGGAATTGCAGAAAGAAAAGGATTTGTTGATTGCAAAAGGTAAAAGTGTTGAAGAAGAGTTGGATGTCTAAAAGAAGTAGTGTGAAGTTTCTGATGACATTTTGAAGGCAAATGAAAAGATGATCAAAGAAAAGAGTTTGTTGATGGAAGAGATAGAAGAAATCAGAGTTAGAAGAAATCAAGATTTTTTTAAAGACATACTGTTAAGCATTTATCTGTTTTGGATCAATGTGAGCATTTTAAAGAGGCAAGTGATGCAATTGCTGAACAGAAATTGAAACTTCAAAATGAAAATGCAGCGTTGGTGACACATATTTCAAAACTGACTAGTGAGAAGGAAGATTCAGTCAAGAATGCTGAAAAATGAGAGAAAGAAGCAAAGGAGTAACTGATGATTTTGAGGCACTGTTTACCAAACCAAAAGCAAAACTTGATATACTTCAAAAGTCCTATGATGAAGTTACTACTTTGGAACTTAAGCATCAAGTTGCACATTCCGAGTTACAAGCTAAAGTTACAAGCTTGACAGATGCAAACAAGTTGCTGACACAAAATGTTTACATATATAAAGAAAAACGGGAGAGAGTTACACAAGAAGTGTATAGTGCTCATGATGATATAAAAAGTCTTTGTCCAAAAAAGTGTCTGAGAAGTTTATTAAGTCAATTATGAATTGGGTAAAGCACAGAAGAAGATATATGATTTAAATGTTGAAATTCTAGATCTCAACAGACAATTGAACAATCAGAAGAATTCGCATTCTTCCACAAGTTACTTGTGCAAAGACGAGAATTTTAAGAAAGTTTTTAGAGGAGAAGAATACAATCAAATTCCGTATCCGGTTATTCAAACTGACTCTCTAGCTGATGTTAAACCTTCTGATGCAAAACAAAATTATCCTGAATTTGCTGCTGAAAAGCCTGCAAAGAAGAAAGATCAACATTCAAAGCAATCTAACAAGAAAGTGGAGAAGGAGACAAGTTTTTCTGATAAATCATAAAGTAAATTTGTGTCTGGAAGTACCTTGTTAGATGGTAAAGAAATTTCTGTTGGTGAAGATATTGAAAAACATGAGAAGAGATTGAATGAAGAAAAAGTTGTTGTTGAGTTGGTTGAAGCTAACAATTTAAAGGGTATTAAATATTCGCTTAATCAAGTTGCTCAAGTTGGATATTCTGGTTCTCAAATAGAATTGTCAAAGCTACCAGGTTCCAAACGTTCAGGTTTCGGTAGTGAGACACATGAGTTTGAGAAGAATGGAAAGAAGAATATGTCCAAGAAGGTTCAGAAGAAGAAATGTGGTTTTGAAGAAATTAAAGATACAACATTGATCGGTTGTATCATCCGACACATAATTTTATTGCTGAATATGATCAGTCGGTTGATTTAAAGAAAAGTAAAGGATTCGAGAGTCAATAGCAGAAGAAAGGTATGAAGAAGAATTTTTCATCAAAATCCTCTCGAGTTGGTCGAAGGTCTTCAGGATGTTCTTCTTCAGAATCGAATTCTACTCCTCAAAGTCCAACTTCTAAATGGGTGCACAATAATCGGTTTTAAGAATTTAATATTTTTATGATTATTTTGATTCTGATTATGTGTTTGACGCATTTCAGTTCAAAAAGAAGTCAACAAAGTCATATTGGTTTGCTATAAATGTCACCGAAATGGCCACATGGCACGAGGTTGTCCTGAAATTGCTAAAAGATCATATCTGATAAATCTGCCACATTCATTGATTTATCTAGCAGAGTTTTTACTGATTCATCACCCGTACATTTTAAATATCAAAAGAAATAGTTTTGTAAATATGATTGAAGTGTGGGTGGTTCATCAACGGATGATGACTCATTAAAAATAGAAAAACCAAAAATGCAGTGACGACTTAAGTTGGTCTGCAAGGCTGTTATTGATTTTTCTAAAGACACTTAGGGTCATTTATAAACTAATTTGTTTGTCCGGTGTGGAGGTTTCTTCAAGAAGACATGTTGGTGATTGTGAAGTTCAAAGCTTCAATCAGTTGTTAATAGTGGAGTAACCTGCTTAATTTAAATTTCAAAGATTCAAAATTTCGAACTTGAAATTTTTCAAAAGCTCAAACTGATAGGTATCAGTGTCGAAAAGTCAGTTTTCTTTCTTTATATTGCATATGTAGTTTAGGGGGAGAAAATTGAAAAAACAAAAAAATAGTGTATTTGTGTTTTCCTTAAAATGAAAAATCAAAAAATAGAGTTTTGATTTTAAGGGGGAGAAAAAGCAACTAAAAAAAAACATTGAAAAATGATAAATTGATTCGAAAAAATTAGGAAATGATGGTATATTGGCTTAAGTGTCTGACTCATGGATAGAGTAAATAAAAAATCCATAAGATCATTGTCTGATATTATTGGTAGGCTCGGCAAATTAGAAAGTATTCAAATGTGATACACATTAAATAATATGCTTGACCAAGTGGAAAACATCTTGATGCATATTTCAAGATAGGAAAATTGGATTTAAATAATCCCAACTTTTAAGGGTTGGCCGGCAATAATCCCACCTTTAATAATAACTCTCACTGGTCCCAACTTTTAACCTATTTACTGATATTGGTCCTGCCGTTAAAAAACTTAACACCGTTATGTTTTTTTGCTGATGTCGCATCTGAGTTGGAATTTTTTTTATTTTTCTTTTTTTTAACCCATGAATTTCCACATGGCATCCAAATCCACCCTCTTTTCCATTAAAAACCACCTTCTCCCCGTTGATCCGTAATCTCCGGCGCTCAATCTTCAACGCTTCTAATGACTTCCAGAACTTTGCTGAAAAACAAACTTTACTTCAACATAAAAACTAAGGGACGTGATGTGCAGTCTCATCATTCTGCGTACTCCTCACTTGCACCTGATCACAACTCCCCTGTTTCTCCTCCTCCTCCGGCAACGACGACGCGTCTGTCGACGCCGTAGAGCCGCTCCGACAACTACAACTCTCCAAACGACGACATTCGGCTCGAAATCGGTGTAGCCAAAAACGTTGGGCTCGCATCCCCCGCCATGATTACGAGATACTTCTCTTCGAAAAACAGAGGCATGTTTCCGATCAAAAGGTTTGAAGTCTTCCTCCCCGTCTCCGTTTCCGTCACCGCCGCCGTCACCGGACTTGAGATCTCCGTCGTCGGCGAGTGCCAGTGATACGATTCAGATGGTAATAGAGACCCAATGGAAGAAAGATAGAAGAAAATAGAAAACTTAAGAAGTAGAAAAAAGCGATTCTCAAATCAATCGATACTTCATTAGGTTCATTGATCGGTTCTTAAATACTGTTTGATAATACATAAGAACCCATTATACTGCTATTAAAGTTACTATTCTGGTCCTTCTATTATTTATTACGTAACAGCCAGGGTGATCGTTGTACGGTGCCCGGAGATGACGACGGAAATGAATATGATTACGGTCGGTAACTCACCTCTAGGATACGGGATCAGTAACAGTCCGATCTTCATCACCGTCACCGCGATATATTGCTCCAGTTTCACAGATTCGATCAACGTTTTTCCGGCAAATACCGGTCGGTAAAGGCGGAGAGCCGGCCTCTCGGAAAAGTGGGGGAGAAGGTGGTTTTTAATGGAGAAGATGGTGGATTTGGATGCCATGTGGAAATTCATGGGTTAAAAAAAAAAGAAAAATAAAAAAAATTCCAACTCAGGTGCCACGTCAGCAAAAAACTTAACGATGTTAAGTTTTTTAACGACGGGACCAATATCAGTAAATAGGTTAAAAGTTGGGACCAGTGAGAGTTATTATTAAATGTGGGATTATTACCGGCTAACCCTTAAAAGTTGGGATTATTTTAATCCAATTTTCCTTCAAGATATTGAAAAAGATATATGTGAAAAGAAAATGACAAGTCACTGTGTATACATGTGTTCATTGTGCAAAAAATTAAACTTGTTTGATTTTCTTTATTTTTTTTAAATGATCGGACTATCTCTGACTGTTAACGAGACCAACCTAATAGTTGTTCATTTATGTTTCTGCTTTATTTCCTTTAGTGTTTCCTTTAAACATCGGATTCTCTCTACGTATATGTGAATATCGACCTGAGAATGGTTGTTTAAACAATGTCATTTTGTTTTTATTTTTTATTGTTTTGTTAAATCTTAGGCCTTATTCGCGTATCGGAAGATCGACCTTAAGGTAAACGATTTAACATTCTTTTTTTTTTGCATGGAGCACAGTTGACAGTATCATAAATAAAAATCACTTTGTGATGTTCACAAGTGAAATTACATGAAAAGTATGAGAAATATATCTGAATATGTCTGATAGTGCGGGTACACTGGTCAAAGCAAATTATCAATACCTTAACATATCCAGATGTTATGAGTATGATTCTGCCTGAGTTTAAGATGGATAAATTATACCAGCAATCAACATGGCTTATGTGCTGAAATAGTTGAAATTGAAATGTAGTTCATCGCGTTATGTTCAATATGATCCCAAGTGCGATCATTCTCGCAAAATATAAAGAAAAAGTATTTGATATTGTATTGCATTTACATTTCATTCTAGAAAAATTCAAAAAGATTTTTGGTGTGTTTTAGAATAAACTTAGAAAAATCAAAAAGATTTTAGGTGTGTTTTGATATAAAGTTTCAAAAAGCCAAAAAAAATTAGTTTCTTATTTGTTTTCGACCAATTAACACGTGATAGAAAATGATTTCAAATCAATATATCTTGGTTCTCCAAAGGATATGTTTGCCCAAGTTAAATTAATTTTGATAAAACGAAAAGAAAACTGTGCTTTTGTCATCTAAACTTGCAGGTTCTGTGTGTCAAGACTCATGCATGAAGCAAGAAGGAGTATGTTAGAAGTTATTGAACTCATGCAATTTTTACAACTATTATTCAGCTTCCGAAATTGAAAACAAAATATTTGGAAGCAGATACAACACATGACAAGGAAGAGTCTGTTAGAGCATAATTCACTGTGTCAAGTGATGTATCTAGAATAAGTTGTAGAAGTGGGCGAGTCATGAACCAACAGTTCATGATATGCTCAGGTGCGTTGGACATGTTTTACTATAAATAGTCAAATCTGAGCGTTTAGACAGAACTGAACCATTCTGAGTCTGCTTAACTGTGTGTTTTTGTGGTGTTTTCTCTGTCTCATTCTCTGTAATATGATCTTAGTGAAAATCAATAATTCAAAGCTTTATTTAGCTTGTGTCTACTTGTTTTGATCAATATAATCATTAGTAAGATCCGATCTGGTGTTTACAGCCTCTGCCGGCTCTGCTCCACCCTCATCCACCCCTGCCTCTCCTCCACCTCCATCCACCCCCGCCTTTCCACTGCTAACCCCCGTCACATCTCAGCCACCTCCCGATACTCCACCTCCCACTTCCTCCCGTTACCACTCACAGCCGTCTCCCGCCCCTGTCCATTTCCGATCCTACTCCACTATCGCCTCCACCACCATCTAGGTCTGCGTCATCAAACCCGCTCACCACCCACAGTGAATTTAAATGAATAGAAAATCACGTCAGTGATGTCTTCTGTAACATCACCACTACCGTCTAGATCTACCGCCACCACCCATAATGGTGATGTCTTCTGTTATCGCCGTTTACTATAACTCCACCGGAAGTTTTATAACTCCATGAGATCAATAGAATTTTTAATGGAGGATGGTGAGCTCACGAAACAATGGTTACTCAAGAGCATCTTAAGGGTAAGTGAAATGAAGCTAGGGCTTTAGGCCCCACTTTAACAGGGTCCCAAATGAATATATATATATGTATATATATATATATATAGGGTTAGGATCCTGCGAAAACACATCTTTTTGTGAAAACTGCGAAAACACATATTAAAACTCACGTAACTTTTTCATACGTTAACGATTTTTCATAAAATTTGCGCCAAAAGTCTTAGAATTACGTTAACTTTAAATCTGGAGCAAAATATTAAAAAAAACTGAACGTTTTTTTCCGTGTGATGCACATGTGCATCATATAATTAAAAAAAGTTATAAAATGCTATTTTTTTCTTTAAATCTAAAGATAACACAACTATAAGATTTAGGGTGCAATTTCTTTTTAAACTATTAATGTATATCACATGTATGAGCGTTTTTTTTGGTATGATGCACATGTGCATCATTCAATAAAAACACAAAAAAATGATGAAAATATATGACATATGGTGCGACTAAGAAAAAAAAATATTAACTCATACTAAAAGTATGAGTTTTTTTTGTGATGCACATGTGCACCACACAAAAAAATATTTAAAAAAAATAAAAAAAGCGTTAAGTTTTTTAAAACTTTTATAGGATTAAAGATAATATAATTTTAAGACTTTTGGTGCAAATTTTAAAAAAAAATATTAACGTATGAAAAAGTTATGTAGGTTTTAAGATTTGTTTACGCAGTTCTCATAAAAAAAGGGTGTTTTCGCATGATCCTTCCCCTATATATATATATATATATAGGGTAAGGATCATGTGAAAACAACTTTTATTGTGAAAACACGAAAACAAATATTAAAATCTCTATAACTTTTTCATACGTTATTATTTTCTAAAAAAATTTGCACCAAAATCCTTAAAATTATGTTATCTTTAGTTCTGGAAAAAATTTTAAAAAAAATCAAAATTTTCTTAAAAATTATTATTGCACAGGTGCAATAATTTTTTTTATTATTATTGTTGCACATATGCAATAATATTAAAACTTTTATAACTTTTTCATATGTTTAATTTTTTTATAAAAAATTACACTATAAATCTTATAATTCTGTTATCTTTAATTCTGGAGAAAATGAAAAAAATTCAACGTTTTTAAATTATTTTATTATCGCACATGTGCAATAAAAATATATTATTGCACATGTGCAATAATAATAAAACCTCTATAACTTTTTCATACGTTAATATTTTTGATAAAAAAATTGTACCATAGATCTTATAATTCTGTTATCTTTAATTCTTGAAAAAATTAAAAAAAAATTAATGTTTTTTTGTTAATATTGCACACGTGTAATATAATTAATACGTATTATTGCACATGTGCAATAATAAAAAAAATCACGAAATTTTATATTTTTAATTTTTTCCCAGAATTAAAGGTGACATAATTTTAAGACTTTTGGTGCAAATTTTTTTTAAAAATATTAACGTATGTGGAAGTTATAGAGGTTTTAATATTTGTTTTCGTGTTTTCGCAATAACATCTTGTTTTTATTTGATCCTTCCCCTATATATATATATATATATATATATATATATATATATATATATATATATATATAGGGTAGGGATCCATGGAAAACCCCACATTTTTAGAAAACCTGGAAAACCATCTTTTAACCATTGATTTAAAAATTGATGGTTAAGATTAAATGAGGACAACATTGTAAAATGTTATCATTTAATGAAGGCATAATAGACATACCAAAATTTTATTAATAAATGTTTAAATTAATTTTCTCTCTCCTATCTATTATTTTTAATCTCGACACTACTACAACTCTATTTTAACCACATAGACACTTAAGTGTACATATTCGGTCCACAAGATTTACTATCAATATTAGGATTTACAACCTCGCAAGTTTAATGATTTTGAAAACTCACAAAATCTCTCAACCAAATAATGCGAACCATTTTTCTATCATTTTTTCACTCAACTCACCAAATCACTTGACCTATGGGTGTAATATTTGAAGTGAACGCTCAGGTCAAGCATATCTAATTGTTTCTTGGGTTTATATATACGATCGTGCCGCCGAGTTCGTTACGGGATCCGACCAAAAAATGGAGGGGGATACTCAAACGTTTGCTCACATATACGGGTGTATGAGCTACCACCCTAATCGTATATCTTGGCGTATACGTACAACCGTTTCACAATTTTCATTATGATTTATAATTTTTTTCTTTAGCTTGATTTAGGGTTTTGCAACCTTTCAATACAAGACTAATTTTTTGATGATTTTTTTTTATTCTTATTTTATTTTTTTTAATTTTTTTTTATTTTTTTATTTTTTCAAATACATATATACTGGAGTTATGCAGAAAGTCTAGTATCTTCGGGCAATTGACGACCCGGAGAAGATCCATAAGGACTCAAGGCGATTATTTTGACACGGTCTCAAGATAAACCTAGAACATGTTTTAGATATACGACATCCCTCTTAACTATATTTTTTTTCATGTTTTGCCTAAATATATAATTATCTTTTGTAGGCTTACCTCGCAAGGGAAATCGGGTGAATGGGTTTTTGTTGGTTCACAAAACTCGAGATCGAGAAACTCTGATCATGTGATTTTATATGAAAACAAACTTTTGAGGAAAACCTTTCTTGCAACTTGCAGACACGATAAGGCACAAATAAATTATCTATGATTTATGTTAAAACGGTGTACTTTCGTGTCATATGAGATTGGGAAAAAAATTTGAAAATTTTGGGGGATTTTCAGACTTTTGATGCGGTGGGGAAGTTATATTCTATATGATTAGTCAACCCTTGCCATCCCCATACTTAGAAGATTGCATTGTCCTCAATGCCGAAAAATAAAATCAAGCAAAAAGGGTTTGATAAAGTGAACTCCCTGATTGTTGTGATTGCCCATGATTCTCACTTCCACACACATCAAACACCTGGCACTTTCATCATTCCATGTCTTGAGCAGTCAAATTCCTAAAAATTAAAAACACACAAAAACAAAACACACAAAAATAAAATTAAATTAAAAAGTAAAATAAACCATCGGGTTGCCTCCCGGAAGCGCTTAATTTATTAACAATCTTTAGCTCGACTCGGCCCCTATGAGTCATTCAGGGGGCTTTTGGAAGCTCAGATCCTCCACAAAAGCTCTGCTGACGGGCCCTTCGATATATCGTTTAAGTCTGTGCCCGTTAACTTTGAATGGGTTTCCGTCCTCGCCCACTATCTCCACTGTTCCGTATGAGAATACCTGTGTGACCGTATACGGACCGCTCCACCTTTATCGCAGTTTTCCTGGAAACAACTTCAGACGCGAGTTGTATAGCAATACACGATCCCCATACTTAAAACTCTTTCTTCTCCTTGAGCTTTTGATCGTGTGTCCTTGCTATCTTCTCCTTGTTTCGTCTGGCACTCTCGAACGATGCGTCTCTTAGTTCCTGCAGATCATTCAATTGCAAGAGACGCTCCTCGCCTGATTTCATCATGTCAATGTTAACTGTGCGCATCGCCCAATAAGATTTGTGTTCTAGATCTACGGGCAGATGACATGACTTTCCATAAACAAGCCTAAAGGGAGTTGTGCCGATTGGTGTTTTGTAGGCTGTACGGAAAGCCCACAATGCGTCATCGAGCTTCTCAGACCAGTCTTTTCGATGAACGCTGCATGTTCTTTCCAAGATACGTTTGATTCCTCTGTTGGATACCTCGACCTGCCCACTAGTTTGTGGGTGGTAGGGTGTTGCGAGTCTATGGTTCACACCGTATCTTTTCAAGAGCTTCTCAATTTGACCATTGCAGAAATGGGTGCCTCGGTCGCTGATTAGGGCTTTGGGTGTACCGAAGTGCGCAAACAACTTTCAGAAATTTCGTAACTACTCGTGCGTCGTTGGTTGGTAGGGCTTGAGCCTCTACCCATTTTGAGACGTAATCGACAGCGACGAGTATATACTTATTTCCATATGATGACGGAAATGGCCCCATGAAATCAATACCCCAGACGTCAAATATCTCGCAAGCCTGAATGGGGTTCTGCGGCATCTCATTTCTGGCTGAAATGTTTCCAGCCCTCTGGCATGTGTCGCATCCTCTCACGAGTTCATGGGCGTCCTTGAATATTGTGGGCCAGTAGAAACCGGAGTCTAGAACTTTTCTCGCCGTATTGTTGGCGGCATTGTGACCTCCGGTTGGCCCGTCATGGCAATGACGCAGAATTCTATGCGCTTCCTTGCCGAAGACGCAACGACGAATGACTTGATCAGCTCCAGTGCGATAGAGGAATGGATCCTCCCACATGTAGTATTTTACGTCCGTAAAGAATTTACGGCGTTGCTGATGCGTCATGCCTTTCCTAACGACACCCCAGCCAGATACTTCGCGAAATCCGCGAACCAGGGGGTTCCATCTTCTTTGGCGGGGCCTTCATGAGCAGAGATGGAAAACAAGGATTCGCAAGGGAATTCTTCGTTGATCTTAGGTTCCTTGTTCTGGACTTCAGGATTCTCCAGACGAGATAAATGGTCCGCAGCGACGTTTTCGGCTCCCTTCTTATCAATGATTTTGATATCAAATTCCTGGAGCAGCAAGATCCGTCTAATCAGACAAGGCTTCGCATCTTGCTTGTTGAATAGGTATTTGATTGCTGAATGGTCAGTGAAGACTTTTGTTTTTGACAGAACGAGATAGGAGCGGAATTTATCAAATGCGTAGACCAAAGCCAGACGCTCCTTTTCGGTAGTGGTGTAGTTCTCTTGGGCATCATCAAGGGTTTTGCTTGCCTAATAGATAGGATGGAATCATTTGTCCTTACGCCGCCCAAGGACTGCTCCTACGGCATAGTCGCTTGCGTCGCACATGAGTTCGAATTGCAACGACCAATCAGGTGCCATCATAATGGGAGCATTCACCAGTTTCTCTTTTATCAGATCAAAGGCACGAATGCAGTCGGGGGAGAAGTTGAAAGGAGTGTCTTTTTCGAGCAGTTGGGTCATGGGGCGCGTGATTTTAGAGAAATCTTTGATGAAGCGGCGATAGAATCCCGCATGACCCAGAAAGCTTCGAACGGCCTTGACGTTGGTAGGATGAGGTAGTTTACTAATTGTTTCGATTTTAGCCCTATCCACCTCAATCCCTGATTGGGTAATTTTGTGACCAAGCACGATGCCCTCAGTGACCATGAAATAGCACTTTTCCCAATTGAGCACGAGATTTGTTTCCTCGCACCTGGCCATCATTCTGTCAAGGTTTCTCAAGCATGTGTCGAATGAGTCCCCATATACTGAAAAGTCATCCATGAAGACCTCCATGGAATCCTCGATCATTTCACTGAAGATTGCGACCATACAGCGTTGGAAGGTTGCAGGCGCATTGCAGAGCCCAAAGGGCATACGCCTATATGCAAAGGTTCCAACAAGGCATGTGAACGTTGTATTTTCTTGATCCTCCGGAGCGATGGGGATCTGAAAGTACCCTGAGAAACCATCAAGAAAACAGTAGTACTGCTTTCTTGACAACCTTTCCAACATCTGGTCGATGAAGGGAAGATGGAAGTGGTCTTTACGAGTAGCGTCATTTAACTTTCGATAGTCAATGCATACTCGCCACCCAGTCACCGTGCAGGTGGGAACCAACTCGTTTTTCTCATTTGTGACAACCGTCATGCCACCCTTTTTGGGCACGACTTGCACTAGACTCACCCATTTGGAGTCTGAGATCGGGTAGATGAGTCCTGCGTCCATGAGCTTGATTACTTCTTTCTTCACGACTTCCTGCATGTTAGGATTCAATCTCCGTTGATGCTGTGCCACAGGTTTGACATCTTCCTCCATCAAAATTTTGTGCGTGCAGAAAGCGGGGTTGATCCCTTTAATATCTAAAATCTTCCATGCTATGGCCTGCTGATGCTTTTTCAGAACCTCCAGAAGATTTTGCTTTTGACTATCTTCGAGGTGGGAGGCTATAATCACAGGCTGCTTGCCTTGGTCGTCTAGAAAGGCATATTCCAAATGCGATGGAAGTGGTTTTAGCTCAAGTGGAGCCTCTTCTACGACCGTTTCCTTGTGCTCTTGCTCCAATCCTGCGTCCTCTTTGAAGCTGACGGCTGCTACCATCTCCACTTCTTGATAAACGTTATTAAGGGTCTGGGAGTCTTCTTGATCTTTGCCACATTTATTGTGTAGCATGCTGCCAACGGTGGTCATGATGGAGTCGAGGAAATAGCATGTGTCATCTTGGCTGGCTGGGCGTTTCATAGAATCTTGGATGTTGAGAGTGACAACCTGATTTCCCATTCTAAGTGTGAGCTTTCCATCATATACGTCGACTATGGCACGAGAAGTGGCCAAAAATGGCCTTCCTAATTATAGCGGGATGTGCTCATCCTCGTCCATATCCAGGTTGACGAAGTCGACCGGTAAGACGAAATTGCCGACTTTCACCAACATGTTCTCCACTGATCGATCAGCGAGCTGAAGTGTCATGCGAGTAGGCGTGGGTTCCCCAGGTCCAGTCTCTTGTAGACTGAATACGTCATCAGATTAATACTGGCCCCTAAATCGGCCAGGGCGTTAGAAACCAGTGTGTTACCTATTAAACAGGGAATCATGAAACTCCGTGGGTCTCGCATTTTAGCAGGTAACTTTTATTGGAGAACTGCGGAGCACTGTTCATCGAGAGTTATTGTGTATAGCTCCTCGAGTTTCCTCTTATTGCTAAGGAGATCTTTTAGGAACTTGGCATATTTGGGCATTGATGCCAGAGCTTCCACGAATGGAAGGTTGATGTGGAGTTGCTTGAATAACGAAAGGAATTTACCGTGTTGCTCTTCCGTCTTTTCCTTCTCAAGCCTCTCAGGATATGGTATCCTAGGCTTGTACCCCCTTTGCTTCGGCTTTGCTGCTGTGGCTTGTGGCTCTTCAGGTTCAGGAGTAGCATCAATGGCTTCCTTTGGGTCTTCTGCAGGCATGTCTTGATTCACTGGCGTTTCTTGAGTCGTCTTTCCGCTTCGTTTCGTGACTGCATTTGCGAACGCCTTAGGGTTTCCTTCAGTATTTGATGGCAGCCCTCCTTGTGGTCTCCCTGAGAGTGTTTGCGCTATTTAACCCACTTGACGCTCGAGTGCCTTCTGGGATTCCAGTTGATTCTGCAGTTGCTGGTTGATCTTTGCCATCTCCTGGTCGTGCTTTTGGAACTGAGAGTTGATTTCTTGATCCCTTTTCTTGGTGTAGGCATACATTTCAGTCATCATCTCTCTCATTGTGGGTTATCGTTCCTGCCCTTGGGGCTGCTGGTTCTTTGGTGCAAACCCCAGTGGGTTTGAGCTTCCTGCCTGGTTCTTGTAGTTGAACCCTGCATGATTCTTCCAGGAGGAGTTGTAGCGATCCCCATAAACAGGACCTCTCTGTCCTTGACCCACAAAATCGACCGTCTCTGTGTTGTGCGGGCAACTGACAGTACTATGCGCTTCTCCGCATATCTCGCAATCCTGTGGCCTTGACGTCTGTGGCAAGACTACCTTGCAGAGAGTGTCGAACTTCTTCGATAACGCTTCTAGTTGAGCTGCCACCATTGTATCTTGACTCACCTGATGAACCCCTGCTTTGAGTGGAACGCTGCTTCTAATAGAGGGGCACTGGTAGTCAATCAGAGCCATTTCTTCTGGTAATTGCTCGGCTTCTTCAGCAGTCTTTTCGCCGAGTGCTCCTCCAGCAGTAATGTCCACTAACTGACGGGTTTGTGGGCTGAGCCCATTGTAGAAGGTTTGGATTTGTTAATATTGCTCCAACCCGTGGTTAGGACATTTTCTCAGTAGCTCCTTGAAATGATCCCATGTTTCAAAGAACGATTCTCCGTGGTCCTGCTGATACGCGTAGATCTTCAGTCGAAGCTTCGCTGTCTTGCCAGGAGGGAAGAATCGGTAGAGGAACTTTTCTGCTAGATCGTTGCAGTTGGTGATTGAGCCAGCAGATTGTCCATCAAGCCACGCCTTGGCTTTTGATCGGAGTGAGAATGGGAACAGGCGTAGCTTAGCCGCGTCACCACTCAGGCCTGGGAGCTTGAATGTGTCGCACACCTCAATGAAGGCCATGATATGCGCGTTGGGGTCTTCGTCTATCAATCCATCGAATTGGATTGAGTTCTTGATCATAGTAATGACCTGAGGTGGAATGGTGTACGACTCATTCCCAGCGGTTACTGCGATGCTCGGGCTTGCTCCCGCCAAGCTCGGCTTCATGTAGGATGAAAGTGTTCTTCGTGGCGTATCTGCGTCGCCCATCGTTTGCCTCTGCTGCCGACGTCTGCGTCGAAACTCTCGTTCAGGTTCATCGAAAGGTATGAGTAGCCCAGATTGAGAACTTCGTCGCGTACACCAGCGTGTTGCAGGATTAGAAATTTTAGCTAAACTACAAATTTTGACTATTTAAAACGTTACCGCGTCCCCGGCAACGACGCCAAAAACTTGATGTGCTGATAAGCGTATATGAAAAGTAGGGTTCTACACTATCAAATTTTAAATTTATAAACTAGTTATTCACCAGGGGACTATGCCAACACACTAAGGCAAGTATACCTGTCGTGCGTAGCACAGTATTGGTAAACACCGGGTTGTCGAACCTCAGGGACACGGATTTGTTAAAACAGTCTCAATTAATAATTGTTGCCGGGTTTTGTTTTTGTAATTTTGAAAATTAATTTTAATAAAGATTTCTACAAAATAAGCAATTGGAAATAGCGGAGAAAATTCAGTATTAAAAGAGGATCGCGTAGGCATTGACTCCTCCACCTAGGTTTGATAGACGCACATGTTACGTTTATGCCTTATCGTTATGGTGAATTAGGGTCCTAAGACAAGGCTACCTAACTCCTATGGATAGGTTCACGTTTAGGGTTATAGACACGCCCTACACGGTTACTACTGTTCCATGGTTAAGGACTGATAAGTTGGTTGTGTTTCAAAGTGCCCTAGGCTAAGTCCCGAGCTATCGGTGAATCAACTCACAACTAGTCGAAGGGTTAGGGTAGGATTGGTCCTAACGGTTCTAGGGTTGTGAAGCGGTTGTGTTCCTATTGCATGGTTGACCTAGAAGGCCCTGGATACGACTGAGCAGCGGTAGACCCGACCTATCGATGACTAATCGGTTACTATATAGATTTGATAAAGTTGATCAAAAGGTTTAATATAAAACCTACAATATATTTTGAAAGGACAAACAATCTTGGACTCAATGTGACATATATAGATTTGATAAAGATCGGGAAAAAATAACCAAAAGAGCACGACGAACCTAAACTCTTCGACCTTATTTCGTCGCCAATGTTTAACTATTTTATGTCATATTTCACTCAAAATTTTATTTTTCCTAAAACTATGAATCATGCAAATGTTTGTTAAATAAATAAATGTTTTGAGTAATCTTTTGATTCCAAGAATAGTTATGTAACTAGAACCGTTAGAAACTTTATCTAACAAAGTTCTCAAAGTCGCAATAATAATAGTACTTACTATTATTAGCATGTTTCAAAATAACGACACAAATACAAGGAAAATAAAATATTTTTTTCCGCCAAGTATTCTATACTTTCAACCTCGGAAATAATAAACTAACTTTATTCATCAAAGTTCCAACGTAAAGTTAGTAACTTCCTTAGTAAACTTAAACGATCGATTTTTCTTAATTTATAACTTATACGCGTAGTTACTTATCAATGACTACGAGCGTAGGACCAAATATAAATCAATCAACGGAATAAATAATACCTATTATTTATCGTAAGGTTTGAAAGCTAAAATAAATATAATGTCCATATATATTCTTACAGAACCTTGAATAATTATTCGACTAATAATTATTTACTTCGATTCACATGTTTATTGTTTTAAATATCAATGAAAGTCTAAATATTTATACAACTAATAAACATTACGAACGGGTTTTCCAAACATACAAACGGGAATAAGTTGTCAAGACTCGACCAGGATCATTGGGTAACTGAACGTTATTCAAACTGAACCCAAGGAACTAAATCATGTCTATTATTATTATTAATATTAGGACATCGGTTACTTGTTACTTGTATCAGCATACTCGATCATTCACCTTGCACAAGTGACTTTCACGGCCCTTTCTTTTAAACTGTTTTAAATACTATGGGGAGAAATCATGATAAAAAAAATCTTTTTACTTGATATTAAGGTACTACTGTCATGCCACACTTGATTATCTGTTCTTTTCGTATCCCTTTCATGGTAATCTTGTTATATAACATGTTGCTGCAAATCCCACTATTAATTAATTTCAATTAGTTTTGTACGGAACGATAAATAGTGAATAGATCTATTTGGGTTGATGCCCCTGTCCTAACTGGTCGCCCAGTTCTGACTTCGCGTATACAAGTCACGGGGTACATGTCAGTTATTCTAGGCCAGTGGTACTCTTAGGGAAGATGCAATAAGGTGGGTAAAGCAACCAATCTTTGAAATCAAGGTGCAGGTAGATCAATGCAACCACAGTAACCACATATATAATATCTTGTATGCTATCAAAACTGTCTATAAATACATTTTGTTGAGTCCTAAACCCGTGAACTCACCAACATTACGTTGACCCTTTCAAACTCATATATTTCTCAGGTAACTAAGTTCGCTCTCGGTGTGCAAATGGGAAGTCTGACAAACAAAAGGGCCTGTATTAGGAATGGAGTCATGGTCACCTTTTACTATCTAAATAAATCATGAACAATTGTATTTCTTATCGTAACATTCTCGTTTCAGTATTGTAAGACAATGTTATCTTTTATAAAATCCGTTGCAACTTTGATAACATATTTGGTTTTCAAACGTAAACGGAACTGTTAGAGGTCGTTCTTTGTACCCACGACTATGACCACATGACGTCACACGCCCACGTAATCGGGAACATCGGGGTGTGACAATATATATATATATATATACATGTTTTATTTCATTTGGAATTTATATAATGCAATAACCATAAGAGTGATATAAGTTCGAATAGGGACCCTCAATATTTAGTTTTCATTGAACCTCCAAAACGGTTAAGCCGCCCCTATGGTTAGTCTAGATTAGTTGTATATAATTTAATTCTTATTAAATATCTAAATTACAAAAACACCCCCTTAAAAATTAAAGTTGTGAATTTATTTTTTAATAATAACATAATTAGCCTCTGATTTCTAAAGTGATTAATATGCCCTTAGAGTTAACAAAAAATTCTAACACTTTAAGGCAGGGGGGCTCAATCGGAAACGAAATACAAAAGTCAGACGATTAACACCATTAGTCATGTAGAGGCTAGATTATGAGGCTTGTAATATTAAATAAGTTGGGCTGGGCTTAGAGGGTTTCATTAGAATCATAGGCTAGTTTGCTATTGTATTTAGGCTAGTTTATGATTGGGTTTGGGTTTACTATTGGGTTTATGATCCACAAGGGGCCCAATAGTAAACCCATTAGGGATTCTATATAAACCTCATGTGGTTCTCCATTATAGGGTGCTGGTTTACGATTAAGTGAAGAGCCAAGGAGGTTTACGATTTGTGTTTTGTACCCGACAAGTTTACTTGTGTGCAAGATCAAGTGTTTTATTGTTTAAACATCGTTTTCTTGTGTTCTCTTCATCTTTCTTCTTAAATCAATCACCTACGAGGATTCCGCACTCGTTTGTGATATCGATATCGTGTTTCTGGAGATTTTCTGGACCTACAATTGGTACCAGAGCCAAGAAACAAGTGTTTCGAGGTTCTCACGATATTGATTCAAGCTGTTTTCTGGGTTATAAGTCTTGGTTTTTGAAGATTTGAGGGTGTTTTGGGGTTTACGATCGCTGCTGCTGCTGTTCATCGAGTTTACGAGTGATTTTCTGGGTTTCTTTGGTGTTTACGACTGCCTGATTTGAAGATCTTCATCAGATTCAGGTTTACGAGTTCAAGATCCCATTTTTATCGTGTTTACGATCCGGAGATTTGAGTTTACGATTGTACTTGATCGTAATTGGTGTTTACGACATTTTGTTACCGGAAACTGTGATCGTAATCGGAGTTTACGAGTTTTTCTGATCGTAATTGGTGTTTACGATTCCTTTTGATCGGAATCAGGTGTTTACGACTTTTGGTGTCGTAATCGGTAATCGTAATCAGAGTTTACGATTTTCTCAGTCGGGATTGGTGTTTACGATTTTGCTTGGATCGTAATCAGTGTTTACGATCGGGAACAGTGTTTACGATCGGAATCAGGTTTTGCAGCAAATAGTCACTATTTCACACCTTCACGGAAACGGACGTAACTTTTGACTCGTTTGGAGTTAGAAGCTCAAATTTGAACACGACGTTCGTGACACTGAGCCCCAGAATTACCCTGACTAACGTCCAGGGGAGCTCGTTTGGACCCCCAAATTCCACTCCGAAGGCCTCCGTTTTTCAGTTTTAAGTTTTTGACACTATTCTTTGAATAGTACTTTTGCCGATTTTGCCGATTTTGCCGTTTTTGCCGATTTTTCAAAATTTTCAGAAGCTGCATATCTAATTAAGAAAATGAGTTCAATGGTTGAAGAAAAGAATATGGTTGATGACATGGATGCTTTCGCAGATGAAGTTGATGAAACTAAGACATGCCCGAATCCTACATGTGCTCGTTTAATTCCTGGACTTAGACAAATTTGTAAAAATTATCAGTCAGAATTGTTTGAGACAAAATGCGAGAGGAGTTCATTCAAGGGTAGATGGCAAAAGAATGAAGAGAAGGTAAAAGCTCATAAACTAGACATTGTGAAATATCAGAAGCTAGCAACTGAGAACGCTTATCTGTATGACAACGCTAAGTTAGAAATAGCTGAGCTTAGTAAGCAGATAGATGACCTTAAGCATAAAAACAATGAGTTGCAAGTGAAACTAGATATGAATCAAATGAGAAGCAAAAGAATGCTCGATGCTGGAAAGGAATTGTCACTTGCTGTTGTAACTGGCCAAGTTGGGAAAGATAAAACAGGGTTTGGGTCAGAAAAGTCTGATAAGTTTCTGTCTGTAAACAACATCATTTCTCCACCAGTTCCCAGAGACATTATAGGAATACTTCTTAGTGAGGATCAAGTTGAACGAACCAAATCTGATTATAAAGAAGCTGCTCCTCCTATTGATAGTGTCTTGGTTGGAACTACACCATTGACCCAAGAGGAAATAGACAACGAGGCAAACATGACATATGGTGAAGGGAGAATAGAGGATGTATCAAGAGATGATGCTGAGTGCCAGGAGTATAACAGATGTCATGGCTCCAAGTCTGATGATGCTGGGATAGAGTTGAAACCATACCCTAAAATTGAAACCCCATGCTTCAAAGTAATCGACGAAGTCAAAAGGGAAAAAGTGATCTTGACGACACGGCCTGAGGGGAAGATCTTTATGACATCTGGATCCATGTTTGACCAAGAACCAGATGTTGGGTATGACTTACCATCCTTCCCCTCCCAAGGTAACTAAAACTGTTTTAAAAAATGAAGCTAAAACGAAGAAGGTTGAAATACCTATGGTCACAACTCCAAAGGTGACTAAAACAAATGTTAAATCACCTGGAACTTGGAAACCAAAGGCTAATGCAACTACAACCGAATCATCCCAACTTCCTGATTTTTCAAAAGGAATGTTTTTAAAAGAAATTTCATTCACTGATTCCTCAGGAGTACCTAGAAAAACAATGGCCTGGGTACTATTAGCTAACTAATCTCTCACTCTGTGCAGGAACAATCAAGGAGGATTATCACTAACGTTTATATTACTAATTTGTTTGTTGATAAGTGATTGTTCCAGGCACAGTTTAGGAGACGTATCTTCATGTCATGTCAAGTAATCTACAAATGGAAGGTATGTCTCATTGAGAGGTAAAAGGTCTGAATCAGCATAAAAGGTACTGCTCTTAACTTGGTTGTTTGAATGATGAGGCAGCAAAGGGTGTTTTGGGTCAAATCTTCCCCTTACGGCGGATCAATACATGCCAACATGTTAATAATTAGGATTATTGTGAGGAAAAACCATAACTAGGATTATTATCGGCCAATAGGTGATAACTGGGATTAATATAGGCCAATTTTCCTATATTTTATATGTATATTGGGATGCATTATTTATATACCCATTTAAATCAATTATGCTTGAGGAACGAGATATTAAAATTAAGGACCGTTATTCATCTCCGTGTCCATGTTAAATTTGGTATTCTTATACTTTAGTTGTTGCATATTAAAGCCCACTTTAACACGCTATAAACTGTCGTCACCACAACACGCGAACACCATACTAGTATATATATAATGGTAAAAACACGAAAATGACCATTGTTGACTTTGAAACTACAGTTTTGTCCCTTTGAATTCGAATTCTCCAAACTGACCCTCACCAAGCCCACGAATGCGAAGCAGACAAAACAGCAATTCTGTCTAAAAACTATCCGAATCCTACAATGGGAGGTCTACACGTGTACTCGACTGACAATAAGGCAACAACACGGGCCCACCTCCCAATCTTTGAACTTTCTGATCGCCAATAAGAACTTAACATATATTTTGTTCTCTCTAATATTCAGCCGTAGGTTTTGCTTACAGTCCAATTTTAGCCGGATTTCATCCGTAGCACCCGAGGCTGCCATGTTTCATTGTACATCCGATTTAAATACGGTCGGCTAATACTTAGCCGTGCCAGTTTTTAGCCGGAGTTAATAAGCCAGCTAGCCGGGCAAGTGGAAAGGGTCCGCTATAAATTTCAAAATAATTCAAAATATCATTATCGTTTACTATTAAATAAATCTTTGGGCCTTCCCAAATGTTATGGGTTTCTGCTATGGCCTGTTAAGTTACAATTCTCGACTTTAATTTGTTTTATATACTTTTTATAAAATATTGTTCTAAATAATTGTTATCATATAGTTTATATAAATCGTTGTTCTTTGGGCCTTATTGCTATATATAGTTTATATAATAGGCCAGAGTTCTAAAAATCCTGAAGTTTTACTATAAAATGGTTATAATTTATATTTGCTATATAATAGGTCAGATTAAAACTTGAGCTGGCCGTATTGCTATATAATAGTTCAGATTAAAACTTGAGCTGGGAAATTCTAAATAACCAGTTTTACTATAAAATGGTTATAATTTATAAAGTTTATATTATAGTTCAGAGTTCTAAAAAACTTAGCTTTCACCCGGAACTTGTAAAGAATGCATATCCGTTCTAATTTCATACGGAATACTTAAAAGTGGAAGTTTCACAATTTTCAACCGGAGATTATAATTATTGTTAAAGCAATAAGTTGCTGCTTTGGTTGGCTTATTTTTTACTATATTTTTGAGATATTATTAACTAATGTTAAAGGATAATTGGTTTGATAGATATTTATTTAATAAAACTTGTATCGATAACTGTAACATTTTTTTTTAAATTGTATTAAAGTAAAATAATTTATCAATTTAAAATAAAGAATTTATCCTGTGTAAATTTCATCCGGAATGCTTAAAAGCGGAAGTTTAACAAGTTTCAACCCTAGAATTATATTAATGTTAAAGCAATAAGTGGCTGGAGTGCTGGACTAAAGCAATAAATGGATTGACTATATGTTTACCCCTTGCGTGTTTCCAATGATCTGTACATAAAGCATGCGTCCCATCTTCTTAAAAGATATATTTTTTTAAACTTGTCTCGATAAAATATATAAAAATATAAAAATTGATATATTTATAAACTTTACAATCTAGGATAATCGGAAGATTTTTACGTCTAATCATGACTCTGATAACTGTAACATTTTTTTTAAATTGTATTAAATAAAAATAATTTATCTAGGTAAAATAAAATAATATATCGTATAAAATAATAATTTCCCAACTTAGTTTTCACCCGGATCTTGTAAAGAATGACTGTTCGGTGTAAATTTCATCCGGACTACAATAAATGGATCAAGTTCTAATGAAACTATATGTTTACCTGTTGCGTGTTTCCAATGATCTGCATAAAGCATGCGTCCCATCTTGTATCCGTCACATCTGGTTATAATAGTTCATTTAATTAATAATAATAATAATAAATATTCGGTCTTATCTCCATCTACCACACCCTCGAGTATCTATATATAGTTAACGTTTTTGTTATTCATCCTTATCCCTAACTTGACTGCTTTCTACAATGTTATTCTATCATTTTGTCTTTCAACATCTTAGTTTAAAAATGTTGGAGTCGCTGCCTCTGAGTGTGGAAAAGGTTAGCTTTCACCCGGATCTAGTAAAGAATGCTAGTGATTTTACTTTCAGAGTTTGTAATATTTACTTGTGCAGGGGAAGATTGCACTTTGTCTCTCCTCGGAGCAGGTTTTAAGTTATTGTGGTAACCATCGAGACGAGGAGTCTGTTGCGGTCCATACAAATGCTTTAGTGAGAGCAGATTTTAAGTTATTGTATAATTTTATTATAAAATTATAAACCAGGGACACATGTGAGGTTTGCAGCACTTAGAAGAATCATCCTAAGCCGATTCCTCTCCGTTTGTGGCCCGCTATAACCCGATTCTACTACGTCATTATGCTTACTTTTGATGTTTTTTACTTTGTCATAATGTTTTGTTGTTCCATATATGCAATTGGGAGTGTTGGAAGTTCTATACATTTTAAGATCTGTGTATTAGTGAAACCATTTCTTTTTAGATTATATATGTAATTGGGAGTGTTGGAAGTTTATACATTTTAAGATCTGTGTATTAGTGCAACCATTTCTTTTTGGATTATATATGTAATTGGGAGTGTTGGAAGTTCTATACATTTATACTTTATTTTTAAGATATGTTTGAGATTTAATAGGTATTCTACTGCATTAACTGTTTATTCAACCGTAGATAATTGTCAGCCGGGACGTCTGGTTAAAACTTCACCCGGTAGGCTATGGAATGATTTACTGCGACACAATTGAGTCTTAAAGTAATAAAAGTCTTAATTTTGAACTGTCAACCGGATTATATATTCCAGTATATATCGTGTCTCAATCGGCTGTATATTATATCGGAATTTTTAAAAGGTTCCGGTTTAAATTAGTTTGGTTAAAAGCTAGTTGACTCGTTTATTCAATTGAGGTTTAAAGTATTAAAAGTTTCAGTTTTGAACATGTCAACCGGATGTATATTCACCCGTTGCGTGTTTTCAACGATCTGCACAAAGCATGCGTCCCATCTTGTAGATCAGAAAGCAACCGTCACATCTGGTTAAAATATTCCATTTACTTAAAATTAATAAAAATAATAATAATTAAAATAATTATAATAATAATAATAATAATAATAATAATAATAATAGTAATAATAATAATAATAATAATAATAATATTTAATAATATATAATTGTGTTGGAAGTGCAGTTGCTTTTGTTTAATTTATAACTTTTTTTTATCATTGTGATGTTAAGTTTTTTTTTTTGGAGTTCCCTTGTGATCTTAAGTATTAAGTTGAGTCTTCATGTAGCAAAAAGTGTCAACCGGCTGTATAATCCACCGGATGGAATTGTCAATGATAACGGGTGTCGTGACCGCTATACAAATAATCCTAACTACCTATAGACAGGGTAAGTCGGGTATCAATCCAGGGGAGTTGGTGGTTACTAGTGATTTCAGCTTTTTACTACCTAATTAATTAACTAAGTTAAATAACCTAAATCTAGATTACTGTCACTAACCTAGATTAACTTAACTAAACCTAAATTACTTTACCCTAAATGCCACTTAGCTGTTTGATTGAGTTGATTACTTCTAATTATCACTAATTTACTAACTAACAATTGATTGAGTTCTTATATTACTAAAAAGCAATTACTTAGGATCCGGGTTAGCGAATTACCGATCTCTCTCTTCGGGAATCTAACCTAGAAATCACATAGACATGATCGTGTACTTGTTTAACCAACCCAAACAATTATTTAACATGCACATACTAAGTATAGTCCTAGAGCTATGCTCAAAGAGGTAGTCCGGGAGCGGGGGGTACATACACGACAAACAATTGCAATGATTTATCAAACGAACACTAGAATCAAAGATTGTCACAGATCAATAATTCTATCTAATGATTGAAACCCTAGATTGAAACAAGAAAAACACTAACCGTTCACCCAAGTAATCACCGGTTGTTAGCCGGACATTGCAAACATCACCGAATCGTTCAGAAACAAGAAGATTAGTATTACCGGGTCTTAGCCGAACATCACAAACATCACAGAATTGTTTAGAATTGAGAAAAACAATGAAAAACTAACCAAGATTCGTTCCCAGACGGCTCTGGCCGAAAAAAAACGAAGTTAAGAACCCTAAAAACGAATTTAAAACCTTTAAATACAAGCCTCGATCGTGAAATTCGGTTTTCTGCCGACTTTGATCCCTCGCGTGTCGCGAGGGTTTTATCTTCCTTTTGTCGCGGCACGATGCGTCTCAAAGGGATGCATATTTCGTTGATTTCAATTGATTCCTTCGATGTGGGTTCACATTAAAGTCCAGATATTTATTTGGACATCACGTGCAGCTCATATGCTATGAAAAACCAAAGTAATACTAATCTTCATGCTCTCCTCACTTCCACGTAGCCATTATTTATTCTTTATTCAATTTAAACTTCAAATGAAATTTCATCCAAATATCCTTGCTGTTATCACGACAAAAACATATTAGCTCATACATTTTTATAATATAATATTCACTACTATTTTTAAAACAATTAAAGTTTAGTAATTTAAATAACTTAGTTAGCATGAGATGATTTGGGGTTATTTTCATTTCAACATACTCAACAACAAAACTATTTAACTCAACATCTTTTATCCCCAAATTGGTGTGTATAGGGAGTGATTAAGATAAAATAAGATATAACTTTACATCACTCATCACATCCCCACACTTATCTTTTTCCGTCTCGGAAAACTGCCATGAAATCATAATTGGGAAATCAATCTCATAATCATTCAACTTTTTAATTTGTCCACCAATTCAATTCCACAAACCATAATGTAACCACATGGACTAACTGCAACTGCCAGTATTTCGGTCCGACTAAACCCAACCACTGACCTTTTGTTTCGCCCCCAATGCGTTTATAATTTACCGAATATAGTGTACCAGTCTGCCTATGTGTCCCACATTCAAAAAGTTCAAGTTCAACCTAGTCCCGAATCAAATTCAGTCAAAGTAAAGGGTATTTAAGATGATATTTATAGATTTTCCCCACCCGCCTTTAAACCAGATACCCATATGTCCACAGAATGATGGAATAGATGGATAGCGAAGTTTTGAGCATTTATTTTTCTAATTTGCTATATTTTTTTTTTCTTTTTCATCATTTTTTTTTGTAGATGGTTAATATTAACTATACTTACCAACGGACATCATCAGAGGCATTCTTTCACAAGGTCTTACCCCCGAAATCATACGTGAGTGTTTTGCCCGCGAGATCCAGAACATCATCAGAGGCACTTACCACGGGATACTATCCTTAGTTCGTACATGAGTATTTTGTCCCTTCACTCTAATTCATTAACCAATTTATTACCTAATATGCTCAAAAGATGGAAAGATGGGGCGCCGTTATTTCTCGGATTTGCTTTCGCAAAAAGATCATAACGTGCCAAGTTATTCTAAGGACATATAAGTCTCTAATTAAAAGTGGTCTTTTTCCTCCTAATCATCAGTTTCAATCTCTCTATCACCCCTAAAATGGAAACCCACTAGCAAACTGATTTAATTACATATTTATACAACAATAAACACAATGGGCAGTTTAAGCTATTCCTAGGTCAGCTGGGCCTACCGACACATCACAGATTAGTCATGTTTTTCATTCTTTCCTTTCCTACCACTTTTCCTTTTATTTATTTAATTTTACTTTTGAAAACTGATTCCCAATTGTACTATCATTTTCCATGATTTGTGCAAGTTATTCCAAAGACATATTTTCAATTTTTCAAATTTTTTTTGGATTTTTTATTTTTTAGACACACACAAAACAATCATACGAAAATGTGTTATTCCCATCCCCACACTTGAGTGACACATTGTCCTCAATGTGAACAAAGAAACAACAAAAATAAAGAAGAAATAACATAAAAACTAAAAAAAATAGAATTAGGAAACGTACCGGATTTAAGCAATATTGTTTCAATATTTTTCTATTCCTAAACATACCTGGAACCTCAAGCTTTTGCTTAATTTCCATCACCGAAACCCGATCCAAATCCTGAAAAAAACACAAAAACACAACCACACAAAAACTAGAAAAAAAAACTAAGAGACACACTTACCTCTGGGTTGCCTCCCAGTCAGCGCTAAATTTATGGTCTTCAGCCAGACCCTCCTTCCTCCATCACGGTGGCTTCAATCCACATTTACCGACCACGTTACCGATGAACGCTCGGTAGTTCACACGTCTTTTCAGTTTCTTCACTTCTTTCAACCCACACTTTCCAATCACATTACCGAGGAACGCTCGGTAATTAACATGTCTCTTTGATTTTCTCATTAAGCTTAACATGCAAAACAAATTATTCTGAAATTTTAAAAAAAATTATCAAGGATTGCACACTTACCTGCCGAATTGCCCACGTATGCTCGATGATTGATATGATGCATCCAAACTTGCACTTGCACACGTGGCACACCTACATCATCACTGCGGAGTTTCTTGGGTGGCATGTGCCCAACATCAACTTCCTCCACCTTCCTCTTTCTTACTGGTTTTTCCTTAGTGACCTGCAAAATAAATAAAGAGGGAGGGGAATTAGCAGTACCTTTTGGGATCTCACCTATTTGCTCATTTGCAGTCACATCATTGACACTCTCACAATCAACTTCCTCCATGTTACTCTCAACTTCTGATCCTTGCTCTTCAACCACCTCAACCTCTGAAGGCACCTCTTCTCGCTCAACCTCCTCAATCACCACTCCAGTTTCTTCCCAAACTACTTCCTCCGGTTTTGATAAACATATGTCTTCATCTAGGTTTAAACAATCAGTTTCTCGTACGGGAAGACTTGTAACATCTTCTTCAGCCATGGTGGATTCAATCTTTGATTCTTCAACGACTTGAGAGATTGGTGTGGCATTAGCTTCCACAACCACCTCCTCAACTTGTGAGGATATCCACGCTTGTTTCTGCTGGAATCTTTCAAAACCCGACCAGCCTTGCTCACCAATTTGTTGTTCCTTCCATAAAATATCATATTTGTAATCTAGCAACTGTATGCGGTATTCCCTTGACTGATGAGGTTTAGCCAATTCTTGCTCGATTTGGGACAAATGCGATCTTCTTAGAGATTTCTCAACACCTTCAGATTGATAAACATTTGGACCCGACCTTGGTTGTTGCGTTGGATATGTTGAATAATTCACTTGACTATACGTCTGACGGTCCCGGTATACCTGATATGAGTTATTACACTTGTCGCCATAACCTGATTGGCAACCTCTTAGAGAATCCAATGGCGGTGCTCTAAAATGCGAGTAAACTGAATTTTCATGTTCAGTTCTCGTTCGTGAAAGTCTTTGAGCAGCTTCTCTTCTGCGTGCATACTCTTCCTCCCTTTGAACTTCGGCTTGTGTCATAACTCTTGGTACCCCGTGTTCAAACCGTATCTGATTCCCTCCTCGGTTGTAAGAGAATTGTGGTACACCCCAAGGAGGTTGGTTATAGTTCTGTTGTGACTGATATTGGGGATACCGGGGATACCTAAGGTCACTCTCGTATTGATCCTCGTAGACTGGTTGAGAGTAATTATTCCCAAATCCATCATCATATCCTGCAAACGATTCAAAGTTAGAATTATAATTATTATTAGAATAAACATCATGATTTAAATAATTAGAATTCCTGGATTGGGAATATCCCTGATTGTACGATGATGGAGACTCTTGATATGGAGAATATACGCATGAGTCTTCGTACTCCTCTTCGTCTTCTGAATCCTCCACGATTCTAATCCCACTGGGCAGAGTTGGGCAAAATTTGATTCTATGAAACCGACTCCCGCAGTTATAGCATTTATCTTCCTTAACCATGATTATCTAAGAGCACCTGCAAACAAGCAAAAACAACGAGACCAAATGCGTAGCACGGATCTAAACAATAAAATAACGCAATGGAATCGAAACTGTCAATCCAAGCAATTTTTATGAACTCTTTTTTTTTCTTTTTTCGAAATTAAACAAATCTAATAAAAATTAAAATTGCAGAAAAATTAAAAATAAAAAATCTTTTTGGTTTTTTTAATGAAAACTAGACAAGCAAAATTAAATTTACAGAAACAAAAAGAAAATATTTTTGAGTTTTTTTTTTTTTTTTTGAGTTTTTGAAAAATGAACAAAACAAGAAATTAACAAAAAAAAAAAACTAAAATCACTAACAAGCGCACGTACTCCCCGGCAACGGCGCCAATTTGATAACGGGTGTCGTGACCACTATACAAATAATCCTAACTACCTATAGACAGGGTAAGTCGGGTATCAATCCAGGGGAGTTGGTGGTTACTAGTGATTTCAGCTTTTTACTACCTAATTAATTAACTAAGTTAAATAACCTAAATCTAGATTACTGTCACTAACCTAGATTAACTTAACTAAACCTAAATTACTTTACCCTAAATGCCACTTAGCTGTTTGATTGAGTTGATTACTTCTAATTATCACTAATTTACTAACTAACAATTGATTGAGTTCTTATATTACTAAAAAGCAATTACTTAGGATCCGGGTTAGCGAATTACCGATCTCTCTCTTCGGGAATCTAACCTAGAAATCACATAGACATGATCGTGTACTTGTTTAACCAACCCAAACAATTATTTAACATGCACATACTAAGTATAGTCCTAGAGCTATGCTCAAAGAGGTAGTCCGGGAGCGGGGGGTACATACACGACAAACAATTGCAATGATTTATCAAACGAACACTAGAATCAAAGATTGTCACAGATCAATAATTCTATCTAATGATTGAAACCCTAGATTGAAACAAGAAAAACACTAACCGTTCACCCAAGTAATCACCGGTTGTTAGCCGGACATTGCAAACATCACCGAATCGTTCAGAAACAAGAAGATTAGTATTACCGGGTCTTAGCCGAACATCACAAACATCACAGAATTGTTTAGAATTGAGAAAAACAATGAAAAACTAACCAAGATTCGTTCCCAGACGGCTCTGGCCGAAAAAAACGAAGTTAAGAACCCTAAAAACGAAGTTAAAACCTTTAAATACAAGCCTCGATCGTGAAATTCGGTTTTCTGCCGACTTTGATCCCTCGCGTGTCGCGAGGGTTTTATCTTCCTTTTGTCGCGGCACGATGCGTCTCAAAGGGATGCATATTTCGTTGATTTCAATTGATTCCTTCGATGTGGGTTCACATTAAAGTCCAGATATTTATTTGGACATCACGTGCAGCTCATATGCTATGAAAAACCAAAGTAATACTAATCTTCATGCTCTCCTCACTTCCACGTAGCCATTATTTATTCTTTATTCAATTTAAACTTCAAATGAAATTTCATCCAAATATCCTTGCTGTTATCACGACAAAAACATATTAGCTCATACATTTTTATAATATAATATTCACTACTATTTTTAAAACAATTAAAGTTTAGTAATTTAAATAACTTAGTTAGCATGAGATGATTTGGGGTTATTTTCATTTCAACATACTCAACAACAAAACTATTTAACTCAACATCTTTTATCCCCAAATTGGTGTGTATAGGGAGTGATTAAGATAAAATAAGATATAACTTTACATCACTCATCACATCCCCACACTTATCTTTTTCCGTCTCGGAAAACTGCCATGAAATCATAATTGGGAAATCAATCTCATAATCATTCAACTTTTTAATTTGTCCACCAATTCAATTCCACAAACAATAATGTAACCACATGGACTAACTGCAACTGCCAGTATTTCGGTCCGACTAAACCCAACCACTGACCTTTTGTTTCGCCCCCAATGCGTTTATAATTTACCGAATATAGTGTACCAGTCTGCCTATGTGTCCCACATTCAAAAAGTTCAAGTTCAACCTAGTCCCGAATCAAATTCAGTCAAAGTAAAGGGTATTTAAGATGATATTTATAGATTTTCCCCACCCGCCTTTAAACCAGATACCCATATGTCCACAGAATGATGGAATAGATGGATAGCGAAGTTTTGAGCATTTATTTTTCTAATTTGCTATATTTTTTTTTTCTTTTTCATCATTTTTTTTTGTAGATGGTTAATATTAACTATACTTACCAACGGACATCATCAGAGGCATTCTTTCACAAGGTCTTACCCCCGAAATCATACGTGAGTGTTTTGCCCGCGAGATCCAGAACATCATCAGAGGCACTTACCACGGGATACTATCCTTAGTTCGTACATGAGTATTTTGTCCCTTCACTCTAATTCATTAACCAATTTATTACCTAATATGCTCAAAAGATGGAAAGATGGGGCGCCGTTATTTCTCGGATTTGCTTTCGCAAAAAGATCATAACGTGCCAAGTTATTCTAAGGACATATAAGTCTCTAATTAAAAGTGGTCTTTTTCCTCCTAATCATCAGTTTCAATCTCTCTATCACCCCTAAAATGGAAACCCACTAGCAAACTGATTTAATTACATATTTATACAACAATAAACACAATGGGCAGTTTAAGCTATTCCTAGGTCAGCTGGGCCTACCGACACATCACAGATTAGTCATGTTTTTCATTCTTTCCTTTCCTACCACTTTTCCTTTTATTTATTTAATTTTACTTTTGAAAACTGATTCCCAATTGTACTATCATTTTCCATGATTTGTGCAAGTTATTCCAAAGACATATTTTCAATTTTTCAAATTTTTTTTGGATTTTTTATTTTTTAGACACACACAAAACAATCATACGAAAATGTGTTATTCCCATCCCCACACTTGAGTGACACATTGTCCTCAATGTGAACAAAGAAACAACAAAAATAAAGAAGAAATAACATAAAAACTAAAAAAAATAGAATTAGGAAACGTACCGGATTTAAGCAATATTGTTTCAATATTTTTCTATTCCTAAACATACCTGGAACCTCAAGCTTTTGCTTAATTTCCATCACCGAAACCCGATCCAAATCCTGAAAAAAACACAAAAACACAACCACACAAAAACTAGAAAAAAAAACTAAGAGACACACTTACCTCTGGGTTGCCTCCCAGTCAGCGCTAAATTTATGGTCTTCAGCCAGACCCTCCTTCCTCCATCACGGTGGCTTCAATCCACATTTACCGACCACGTTACCGATGAACGCTCGGTAGTTCACACGTCTTTTCAGTTTCTTCACTTCTTTCAACCCACACTTTCCAATCACATTACCGAGGAACGCTCGGTAATTAACATGTCTCTTTGATTTTCTCATTAAGCTTAACATGCAAAACAAATTATTCTGAAATTTTAAAAAAAATTATCAAGGATTGCACACTTACCTGCCGAATTGCCCACGTATGCTCGATGATTGATATGATGCATCCAAACTTGCACTTGCACACGTGGCACACCTACATCATCACTGCGGAGTTTCTTGGGTGGCATGTGCCCAACATCAACTTCCTCCACCTTCCTCTTTCTTACTGGTTTTTCCTTAGTGACCTGCAAAATAAATAAAGAGGGAGGGGAATTAGCAGTACATTTTGGGATCTCACCTATTTGCTCATTTGCAGTCACATCATTGACACTCTCACAATCAACTTCCTCCATGTTACTCTCAACTTCTGATCCTTGCTCTTCAACCACCTCAACCTCTGAATTAGCAGTACCTGTTGGTGTTTTTTGAAACTTATCGATAACTATAGGGGTTTTATAGGTGGGATGTCTTTCAAAATATTTTGGCGGGAAACATGCAACTATTTGATTTAGATGGGTCCGGCTAAATTTAGTCGTAGGGTGCTAAAATATAGATATTTTATGTAGCCGACTAATTTTAGGGGTAACTTATGACGTGTCCAAGACAAATGACGTACCTATTTAACATCAATAAAAATCCCTTTTTAAAATAGAATTATTTAAAAAAAAAAGGCGAAAGTATGGATCATCAATACAGCTCCCAACCCAATCGCAATTCCGATTTGATACGTCCCCTATGGAGGATTTCCAAAAAAAACCTTTCATCTTCATTAGGGTGCAGCGAAAGGAATGAGGACATCGAAGAGGTTGAACCTCGAGTTTATGCTCAAGAGAAACTCATAGCAAAGCCCCCTACTGAACCTTTGGCTAAAAGACGAACATGGGCCATTCCAGATGACGAGTGTGACAATTGGTCGAAGGATGTTCTAGAGTTTTATAACAATGGTGATCAACCATACTGTTACTCCGCATTGTTCTTTCAAGAAATAAAACTTGATAAAAGTTTCTGGGGTCCACTCTTGGGCTATGGTCCTTTGTCAACAACTGTAAGCATATCTTTTCAAGTTAATTAATCAGATAATGTTTCCGATCGTAATTCTTAGATTATTTATAATTTCATTTCAGCATATTGAAGGGTGGGTTGGTAGGTTGATGCAGTGGAGACATAGACAGTTGATGGGTGATCCTAAGCTTAAACTACACTGGACTATACTTCCACCAAAATTTTATGAACACCTGGTCAACTCATACCACAAGAACGCAGTTAGTTATTGTTCTGGGAAAGTTAAGCCATTCCCTTCTATATTAGAGGTAGATTATGTATTTCTACCCGTGTGCTTGGAGGCTAACATGTGGGCACTATTTCGTCTTGACATGCGCTCACTTCAGTTGTTGATTTATTACCCTCAAGAGATTGATGGTGAGAAGTACAGACGTTCCGTTCATCCTAAATTTACTAGAATGAACGTCTATTTCACATATCTCCTAGTGAAACTTGGTTACTGGAAGAAGGTGAAAACCGTTGAGAATGTTCTGATCTACGATGATAACCAGGAATTTATACAATCGAATGATAATGTCAAAAACAACGAGGCGTTATATGTTTGTATGCTTATGGAACACTTAGTGTCCGGAAAGCCCATCGATCGTGACACCGATTTCAAAGTTTCCTGTATGGAGTACCGGAGGTTCATGGCGGACAAGTTCTATTTTTTTCGTTCATTACCCCGTCAGTATTAGGTTGTTAACTCCCTTTCAATAAAATGTCGCAGTATTTTGTTATATCAGTAAATGTGTTTGGTACACTATTTTTGTAGTGTACCCTCACGTCTATAACATTCTATTCAACATTGTCATTTAATGTGTTTGGTATTTATTTCCCTGATGATAGAACTAAAAGTTACATTCTGGATGTATACTATTTATTTCCCTAGAACACACACACATTAAATGGAGACGGTGTAAAACTAATACGACCAGTCCGACCAATAATCGTAATCAGTATCGGACTCGAATCGGACCTTATCCTCGTATTCTTGGTCCATGCGTTCTCCCTCCAAAACCTCATCAAGGGCTTTCCAGTCCTCCTCATAATCTTGATCAACAGCCTTATCGACGTTATGAAGATGGACTTCATCATCAAACAGAGAATAGTCCTCAGGTGGGTACTCCGGTTGGTTCTCCGGCAACAAATAATCAAAAGCCCAGTTCCAGAAGGCATCGTCGTCATCGTCAAAGGCTGGAGGTTGAGTTCGAGGTGGAGGTTGGGGTGGGGGTTGAGTAATAGGTTGAGGTGGATGTAGTTCGATCAATGGAACAAACAATGGAGGGGGTACCAAATCAGGAGGGTGAACAACCAGTCGTATATTATCGTAACTTGTACGTGGCGGTGTTGACATTGTAAGTATGAACAACTGTGGGTATTGTTTAAGGACGATGCTTTGTTGGAGAATGTGGGTATGTGGAATAATATATATAGGTAAAGTAATAAATAAAAATAATTATAAATCAATGTTAAATTAACTATTGTGCATTGTATTTATATTCAAATCTGATGATCAGATTTTATTGTTAATTCCCATGAATGTTTAATCGGATTACCATAAGTTAACCCTATAAATATTTAAAATGATCCTTTAAATTTACCGTTTTCCCATGGTCAAGACAGTCATTTGTATTAATCTTAGTGTATTGCGACTAATGTATATAATATATAAACAATAAAATTAAAGATGACCTGTGGTTTTTATAATTTAATTTTGTTAAAAAAATTGCAATGTATAAACATTATAAGACGAAGGGATTAAAAACAACGGGGTATATTGAAACGAATACAGTAAGATACAATTGGGAGAAAAGAGATCTATTAATGCTCCTGCCAGCATTAAATTTCTTGAGATACGGGAGCCGTCGAAATAATCTGTGGGCCCATCTCCATTAATATCTACCCTTACATAACCCTAATCCGGCTGAAGTTATCCGATCATACCCTTACCCTCTACCGCCATTTTTTACTCCCAAGCTCTTCACATATTAACCCATCTTTTCCCTCTTCATCATCGGGTGTGTTTGTAACAGACATGGATGCCGATCACGATTTACAGGTGATCATGAGACCAAGATCCTACGGGGAGGTAAAAACCCAGAACCATTAACAACAATGTACTAACTTATGATGATTTTATACTACATACCTGCAATAACTGGTATTTAATGCAGGCTGACGTGAGAATACGGTTCAACCTAGGCATCATAAATGAGATCCGGGACAAGCTGAACGAAGATCAGTTTGTTATATGGGACAGAACGTGTTTCCATAAGTGGCTCTCGGCCGGATGTGTATCAGCGGGCACAAAAATATGCCATGCACTGTTCCACCATGAGGTGTTGGTAGATGACGGTGTAAATGGGCTCATCTACGAGTTTGGCGGGAAGCCTTACATATTTGGTCCTTTACAGTTTTGCTTGATGTCAGGGTTTAGTTTCTGGAAGTCTGGTTTTTTTAAAAAAGGAATCATACAATCAGAAACTTCTTTTTGTAAACGGATTTTTAAGACTACTGAACCCAGGGTCTCTAAACTTCGGTTAATATTATCAAAAATGAATCAAACACCAGAGACCTTATTATCAGACGAGGATACAGTACGTGTGTGCCTATTATGTTTGGTGGAAATAGGGTTCAAGGGTTCACAAGATACCTGTAAAATTGATGAAGTTTTATTAGAGTTGGTAGAGAGCTTTGAGGACTGGAACCTTTACGAGTGGGGGGAATATCTGTGGAACTTAACCTATCCCAAGGTTAAAAACATCCTAAGGAGGAAGAAAGCGGCAAGAGCTGAACGTGAAAAAGCGAGGAAAGGAAAGGCTCATGTTGGAAACAAAGAAGTCCCAGTTTTCCAATACTCTGCTGCTGGGTTTCTATACCCATTGAAGGTAATATTCATTGTTAATCCTCGTAAAGGTAGTTAATAATTACATTATAAAAAAATGCTTAGTTAATCCTCATAAAGGTCCTTTTGGTGTTATTTGGCCAGATGTGGATAATAGAGACTTTCCCGGAACTCCTGAGAAGAAGAGAGCGTGACTATGTTCCCAAAATCCCACGTTGTTTGGGTCCTCGAACATGCCCAATAATCACGTGGGCCGATGCAGTAGAGATGATGACGCGAGCCGATAACGTAAGCGATTAGTTATTTTATTGAAGAATATATTGAATTTATTATTATTAATAATAGGATATAGTCTGGGTCGGCAAAGATTAGTCGTACGTTGCAGGTAACATAGTTGGGTCGGATTTTAGTAGTTCCGGTTCAAGTCACTTGAAGAGTTACTGATAAATTTTCAATCGCTTTCTGTTGTGTTTAATAGAACCCAGAATTCTCACCGTGTCTTCTTAGTCCAACCATCGAGGAGGGCAGCCAGGACTGGTGGAGACTCAGTTTTCTTGCGATATGTGGTACTGAATGGAAACAGGAAGATCCTACATGTCAAGCTGGACCTAGCGAACCGTTGTACCAGGAGGATTTCGTCGGTGGAAGCATATTCAGGGAAGAAATTGTCATCCCAGCGGGAATAGAGGAGGACGTGTCGTTTATGTTACAGGGAGATAGGTTCCTAGGGGAAGTTCCTCAGACTGAGAAGGAAATGCAGATGGTGGTGGTGATCCGTACCCTGAGGGAACATACTTATTCCCTAAACCAGATTATGAGTAAACTGGAAGTAAGTATTTTATAGCCTCTGTAATATTACCAGTTATACATACTATGTTCATATATGTGTTTGTTACTCGCAGGGCCTGAAAATGCAGTCTGCTGATGGTGCTTCTGCAACAACTCCATCAACCTCTAAGAAAAATGTTAGATTGTGTCCTGCACATTGTGCTAGTTAATTGTAGCAAAGATTGTAAATTGATTAATTTCTTATGTTAGGTTGTAGAGGAGAGAACTGGTTCCAGTAATGGTTGGAACATACAAGAAGATCAATTGCTATTGGAGGTAAAATAGTTCAGTCTCTGTTTGAAATGGTCGTTAATAAACCCCCAAATTATTATATGCTGTTAACTTTTATTATGTTTTAAAGGCTGGGACTAAGTGGAGAACCCCTGGTGATTTAGGAAAGGCTCCTGAGGGCCCTGTGACCGATGGGGTATATTTACACTAACTGATTCATGACAATATGATTAATTTTTCTTACTAATTCTGTCGATTCTGCGATATATTAGGTTAATGAAGTGTACCACACCCCTGCGGGGGATGTGAATACCGTGGCACATGATTTTGGAGATCTTGCTAGGTGTTTGGACTTCACATTGATAGATGAGGATGAGGTACTTCGAGTTATACAACAAGTATACCCGTTTGTATGAGACCGTATCTACCTTAGGTACTAAATTGGTTTATGTAGACTGTTGAAGATGAAGAGGGCAGACCAAAACGCCGACGAAAACTGGGACCTGCCTGTCTATCCCCATACGTCACATACCAGTTGAAGAGGAGGGTTAACATTACTAACCCATCTGATAATGAGATTGTAAGATTTTCAAAAAAAGGTCAGACCACTAAACTGTCTTTGACGAACGGTGTGGAAGTCGGACCTGAATTTTGGACAAGGCTGTTAAAGGTTAACTGTGACTCAGGGTGGCTGATGGATGATGTGAGTGTGGGAAGCCATCTACTTTTATATATTTTTTGTTAAATATGTTGGTTGTTTGTTTACTCGTTCGATTTTTAATCAGCACATATGGGCATGGTCAAACTACCTTTACTACTCGCGCAAGCCAAGGGAACGGTGGAGCATTCTACCACCCTGGTTCCATAATACTAAGCTGATTAAATCACTGGGCGACGGGACGGAAGAACCGTATCCTTCGATTCTCGAGACGGATGTGGTTTGTATTTTTCATTATGCGTTATTAGAAAGGTTTATTTTTTGTAAGTAATTGAATGTTAGAGTTGTATTTGTTCACTCAGGTATATGTCCCGGTTAACATGTGTGCCCATTGGTATCTCGTGGCATTTGACCTTCTCCACTGGACTTACACCGTTTACGACAGGTATGAACTTGATACGGTTCTATTTATGATGAATATCTATAAAATTAAAAGGTGAATAGTTGTATCAACTAGACTAACAATCTTAAACCCAAATTCTAGCCTGGAAACACCGAATACGAGCACCTTTGTGACCGATTACACCAAGGAACTTGTTTATCGCTTTAGTCACTGGCTGTGGTTTTTTGACTTCTACACCGCTCGTGGAAAGACGACGGAGTTTGAGGAGTTTAGCAGGATATATGAAGATGTCCCACAACAGGTGGGAACAAGCGATTGCGGGGTGTGGCTGTGCATGTTCCTTGAACGGTTGACATCTTATGAGTCAGTGAAGCAAAAAAATGAAGACCTGATCAATGATCCTCTACAATACCGTCGGAAGATGGCGAAGGTTTTCTACGAACATAGACTTGAAGAGTAGGGATTGGTTCGTGGTAGGGATGGGTTGGGGGCAGCTGTTTTGACGTTAACATGTTTATTGTGGTGATACTTGTTACGATATTTCAGACGTATTGTATTTGGTTTGATGTTAATTGCACTTCACCCGGAACCCCCTGTATGTTGCCGTCTCTATGGAACCGTTTGTTTAATGCACTTCACCCGGATTATATTTGGTTTGATGTTATAGTTTAATTGCACTTGAACCGGAATTTCCATCCCGGGTGACCTTTTTCCAACGGTTGTTTGAAATAACATTGTTTTTCCAAACGGTGGTCTCAAACGGTTGATTGTTTCAAACGGAGTTCTCATATTCCTATACCGTTTGACTTTTAGAAAATGGAATTTTAAAATAACATAATTTTTCAAATAACATCATTTCTATCCCGGCTGAATTTTTCAAACGGTTGTTTCAAATAACATAGTTCTTCCAAACGGTGGTCTCAAACGGTTGACTGTGTTTCAAACGGAAGTCTCCTATTCCCATCCCGGCTGACTTTTTTAAACTGATGTTTCAAATAACATATTTTTTCCAAGCGGTAGTCTCAAACGGTGACTTCCTTCAAACGGATATCCCTTCTAAACTTGCTCCATATCGAAGATTTTTACTTTAATATCATTAATAATTTTTCAATATCAAAATTACCCTCTTTGAAGATATTGCTAATTAATTTTATATACATCTCGAAGATTTTTACTTAAAAACAACCGCAAATACAACCGACTTGCCAAAATACAATTGAACAACCAGCCTAAACATTTGAGAGGAGAATTTCCCAGGTTACACCACGATGACGATACCTCAACCGCATTTGCTGTCCAATCTGGATTCCACTACACCTCACAAAATTCGTCCAACCAGATACCCAAAACCTATATAGAAAACAAATTATCTTCTAAAGGTATTGTTAAAAAACTATAGTGAAAACAGTTTGGGTATGATAGATGTACCGTTAAAAACAACATTACCTTTGACGTCCCCTACTCATCTCCTGGTTGATCACGAGGCCTTCACTGTATACATCTTCAAATCTAAAAATCAAAACCGTATGATGTTCCAGGAGTGCGATGGGAACAAAGTCTTGAGGCAGCCTCTGAATCAAATCAATATCCAAACAAAACCAATTGAACGTATCTCTTATTGGGACGTGCTGTAAAAAAATTTAAAACTTTTTTTATGTTAGGTGAAATCAAACTTACAAAACGAGCCCTAGCTATGATGACCCTATCAAACAAAATTTCTTCAGGGATTTCTTCATCTTCTTCATTTTCAGAGTTAGCATCTTCTACATCCACACCGGCTTCCACACCGGCCACAACTTCTCCATGTTCTGCATCCACACCGGCTTCCACATCCGCAAAATCGATAGCATCTACATCCACAACTTCTCCATGTTCACCTCCTGCCACACCGGCCTCCTGATTATTGACATTTACATCCTCCAAATCACCACCATCCCAACCGTCCAATACGACCACATCATCGTCAGAGTCGTTAGAGTTATCATCATCGGTATCAACATCAACATCATCGGCAACAACCGGTTCATTCTGAATGAAGTCCCTAATGTCACAGCCATCAGGAGAGTAGACCACCATGTCATATCTCTCGGCACTAACTCGAGTGAATGTCACCCAGTAGTTCTGAAACAGGGGAATACCCTGGACGACATCGCTCCAACCGTGGGTGAAAGACAACAGCATATTTCTAATACCAAATCCAACCTCCCAATGCTGATCCTCAGAATACCATAGAGTAATACGGTGGTTGGGAGGAATATTAGGAAAGTGAAGGCCCGGGAAGTGGAGCTGAACTGCATCTGGGGGCAATGGCTGGTAGTGATTGTGTATTAGTAGTGAGATAAAATGCAGATGAAATTTATTTTTAAATTAAAATACTAACCAAGAAATCAAGTTCAGGTTGTAGAATAATCTTGAAAAAACCATGTATATTTGCCATAACAAGCCTGCTTGTTTGAAGGTTCCTGTCGACAGACCCTGATTCAGAGAGAAAGGCGCTATAGAGTGGGAGGTATAACATAAAATCCTCTTCTTAAATGATTTAAAAACACATATTCGAAATATGATCTGATTGATTTATTAAAAAATGTAATTAATATTTTTTATTATAATATATATGTTAAAGATTTATTATATATCTTACATAAACGTATATTTTTGGATAATTTATCAATTTTTTTTTTAATGTTATAGCTATATAAAAATTTCTCCGTAATTAGATAGATGTTTGCAGCTAAGTAAAAGAAATTTTAAAATAAAATAGAAAAATATATTATTTTATATAACTTGTGTTAAATCTTCACGCATTAAAACTTCACGCATTAATAACTACCAAAACCTATTTAGGAGCAATAAATACATCTACTCTACAAATGAGTCTAATTATTACCTATAGATACAATGCATACGTCAGCAACCATGATGGATAGATTTTAATTTTTAGGCCTTAATTAAATTTTCCGGGTGAACGATGAGTTGATTCCTTTAAAATTATATTTATGTATTATTTCAAATTTCTATAAAAAGTTATATTTTATTACGGATATAAGAAGAATTGCATATATCCCCCTACTTTGGGAAAAAATTGCATATATACCCAAAATACATGTTTTTAATGCATAATGTACAATGGTCTTAAAGCATGATTTGGGTAAATATGCAATTTCTTAACTTTAGAGGGGGATATATGCAAATGACCCACGGATATAATACAATCTTCCGAAGGAAGATTGGAATCTTCCGAAGGAAGATTGGAGCGGCTAAGGAAAGAGAAGGTATATCCGGTTTATACAACCGGTTAAGTTTCCTCCGGATATGCTTTGTTATAAAAAACCGGTTGAATATATTCTTAACATTTCAACCGTTTGACACTTCAACCGGAAGAAAGTTGTCCTTCGTTCGGTTGAATATATTCTTAATATTTCAACCGTTTGACACTCCAGCAATTGCCCCGAATGAAAAAAATACATTAAAACAAAATGAAAATACATGATTTGTATTAAAAATTCATACTTTCATTCAATTAAAATTACAAACAACCTATTCAAACTAGGTGTCTATAACATCTTGATCTCTTCCACGTTATCCTTTTGGTCCTCCATTTTCTTTGTTATGCTATCGTTCAACGTAAGAAGCATATCGTGAATCTCTTTCTTCAATTCCAGTTGATCAACAATGTACTTCCTAGCAGCCGTTTGCATCTCACTCGCAGGATGACCATCAAAATCCTCAAGCAACTTTTGATGAGTTTCTAGGCTAGTAGTAGTAAGACCGAGCATCATTACGACAGAACTGTTCATGTTCCGTGCTATCGTATCTTCGATGTTGCATATATCTTCCAAAGCCTTTATCGCCTCAGGACATTTTGAGTAGATGTAGTCAGGTGAAGAGGATGCCATTTTAAGATGAAATATAGGAAAAGGGGAAATGGTCAATTCTCAGATAAAGTTGTCTGTGAAAACTGCAAGAAGGTATATACATACTTATACCTGGGTGGAGGGAAACGAAGAGACACATAATTACTATTATTAAATTGTAAACACGCATGTAATTTCTGTCGTTCCGTCTACCCACCGTGTCTCCACCCCTATAAAATAGGGTTTGATTCGCTTTGTTTAACTCACGCAGCAATCATCCACCTACCCCTTCCCCTCCCCCCCTATTCTAAAACTTGCCGATGGATTCTTCATCTTCCCACTCTGTTGGAGATTTATTCAAGAAAAGAAAGTTGAAGACGGAGTTGTTGATCGACTATCAAAAGGAAAAGCACATGATCGAAATTCTCAACAGAACCTTCGACAATATACGAGAGATGATCGAAGAAAGGAATGAGATAAAAAAAAGCCTATTAATCCTTCCAAGTAGTGCTTCTCGAGATTTGGTAATTTTATTCTTGTCAAACATTACGAAAACTGATATAGACCAGATGCGCAAGATTACCAACATAGTCGGAGCCCTTCAAGCATCTGGCGATTTGAAGTTATCTTTTCTGAAAAAATATTACTAGTTTATATCTGTTATTTTATTTTACTTTTTTTTCATTCCATAATTATATATTGAAGTTATCATTCTTCTTCTATAATACTGCACATCATAACACAATTATCTATCCGGGTGAACCATCCGCCGGTTGATGGACATTGTATAATTCCGGTCTAAAATCTTATTTAAATCCGGGTCAACCACCCGCCGGTTGATGGACATTGTATACGTCCGGTACAAAATCTTCTTTCTATCCGGGTGAACTATCCACCGGATGATGGACATTGTATACGTCCGGTCTAAGTCAATAAACTTACAATAAGTCTGTAACAAACAAAATAAGAAAAGTACAATTGCATTCAGATGCTAGTTATCATCGCCAAGTCGGTAAACGTGGTCAACATGTGTGTTTGTAGATACAAACTCTCTAAAATCAGACTGCTCCACATTAATTGGTCCTTGGTGTGCTTCACAAGGGTCAGATTGCTTTAACACCTGGGAGGGCATTGGCTTTTGGCATGTGTCACGATGATGACCTGCTTCACCACACCTCGTACATGATACTTGAGTTATTTCCTCCCCCTGAGATGGAATTCTTTTGTTTGCACGGGGGCGACCCGATTGGCGTTTATTCATGAGTGGTGGTAGGAGCTTAATTAGGTGATGGGGCCTCTCCCATTCCGATTCATCAGGTAGTGGTTTTATTGAATGCGTGTAGGTGAGTTTGTAAACGTCCCTCGTAAACCAAACCATAGCCAAATTACTGACATCAGTCTGCTTTAAAAATCTTGACACCGCGATAACATGACCACATGGTAAACCAGATAGCTGCCAAACTCGACATGAACATGTCCTGTCGTCCAGATCAACTAAACCAGTTCTGAACCTATCGGCTACTTGGAAATGAGTAGGATCAATGCCAGAGACTTTCCATGTTGCACAATGTGGAATCTTTTTACCGATTTTTTTGGTTGCCCAGTCTGTAAGAACTTGGTTTGGGTGTTCGGCTGCAAAATAATATAAAGATAAAAAATGGATAATATATAAACAAAATATATAGATGCTGTAAATGATTTACCTGCTTTTTGTCGTCGTTCAAAATACCACTCTTGAACGGATGCACGGAAAAACTCCAGAAGTTTGGTGATTGGCAGATGTCTGGAATTCACGGATAGGGCGTTCATGGATTCAGCACTGTTAGAGGTCATAATATTGAATCGTGCACCCGGAGAGTGAGCTCTGGACCACTTCGATATATCAGCATTTTCAAGAATATCCCTGACATGTGGGACGGCGACACATAATTCCTGCAAACTTTCTTCACAATCAGATATTCTGTAGGATTTACATGCTTTCCACCACATTGCTTTGTGTTTTCTGGCAGCTTTAGAACTCCCCAGATTTAGATTCATCAATAGATGACGACAACATATGCCGTGAAATGCTTGAGGGAATACGTTTTGAACACCCAATGATATTGAAGCAGCTCTATCAGAAACAACTGATAATGGCTCCTGACTCCCAATACATTCTTTAAGCTTTGACAAAAACCATGTCCATGATTCACCACTTTCAGTTTTGCCAATCCCATATGCAAGTGGTAAAATCTGGTTGTTTCCATCCATGGCCACAGCCAGAAACATTGTCCCCTTAAATTCACCCTTTAGATGTGCCCCGTCAACAATAATAACAGGTCTCAAACAGTTAATGTAACTTTGGACCTGATACAAATATGCAAAGAATGAGGCCCAGTTAATAAACATGTATAAGAAACAAATATATTAAAAAGTAATGTACTTACAGCAACACCAATAGCCATAAAACACATTTCAAATCTATTTTCATCGTCAACCATTATATCGGTTACGGTCCCCGGATTTGACAATTCTAGGTTGTAGAAATAATATGGTAACTGACAGAATGAGTCACCGCTGGTTCCTTGCAAGAGTTCTAGCGCATATGATTTACCACGCCAAGCTTGCCGATAACTAATCTGTATCTTGTACTTTTCACGAATATCATGGATAATTTCCTTACCTCGATAGGTGCGACCACCAATATCCAAACCTTCTTTGATCAGGTGGGCTACTACCTTTTTATTAGCCTGCCGTATATGGGGATATGTTTGTGTCCTAGAGCAAGTGTGATGGTTGTTGAAATGTTTTACATAAAATTTATGTGATTCACTGTACCTGTATGATCGAATAACCCATTCACAACCTGTTGATTGACAAACAGCTTGGTATCTTCTCGTAGATGACTTGACGACTTTAATCTGGAAACAGTCTTCAACACACATTAATCCAACCTGTAACTTCAACTCAGCCTTATCCCTAAAAATAGCCCCTTCAAAAACACGTGCATTTGATAATATCTGTTTCTTAACCTTGGCGACAGTACGTGCAGGGGAAGGGTGCATTGGGATGGGTTTAAATACACTATTTGGTTTCTCACAGAGATTGAAAGATTCTGGTAAATCAATAGTGAGCTGATTGTTTAAATCAGGCATTTCCTTCGGATTTTTAGTAGGGGTAGATGAACCAACACCTGGTTCCTCAACAACATACACTTTGTAGACGACATCAGGGGATAGTTGTATCATTTCAAAAAATATTTTAACATCATGATCATCAAATATATCAATAGGATCCGTAATAGTTGACATTTTATAGTAAATCCTTGATATATTGCTAATGACAAATTTATCTGAAATCAATTTCTTCATCTCCAAGAAACTCATTCCAGAGTTAAAGCATAAAAAACGTTTAGTACAGTCGTAAGGTTGGTAATCAAACAAACCGTTATTAATTGACCATCTCCCACCGACATAAACAGCAACGTAAACACACGACATTTAAATCCAGCAGAATCTTTGTAGAGAGGCTTCTAGCTTATGGAACTCAAAAGACAGTAACTTGTATACTTGAAGATGGCACCCCCACCCCCAGACTAAATTCAGACTCCACCGGGCTAAATTAAGACGTAGGCTTAGCCGGCTGAATTTAGCCGGCTACAAGGTATTCAGCCGGTATTGTATTTGGGTTTTATACGGGGACACGTGTCTGGCTCGGATGCTTCGGAATTAACAGTATTAACTTGCATGAAAATACAACTGTCAAATTTTGATTGGTCTTGGGGGGGGGGGTCCATTATGCCCCATGTATGTCAGAGTGTAAACGTGTCAAGCTGACATTAAATGTCAAAAAGAATTTTAAGACGGAACTGGTGAGTTGTCTTTGTTCCATTGGTAGGGGTCAGTTTGGAGAATTCGAATTCAAAGGGTCAAAATTGTAGTTTCAAAG
>JBCNJP010000003.1:22886474-22907614 GCA_039602395.1 Deinandra increscens subsp. villosa
TGAAGTTCACGCTATATATTTAAGTTGAAGTTCATAATTATAGACAAATAATTATATATGTATAAGTCATTTTTGTTTGATTATATAGATACAAGTATCTGACCATTGATCGTTATGATACTAAATTATTATTATGTTTATGATATCTCTTAAACAGTTTTTCTAAATTAAATTTAGAAAATATTATTTAAATAACAAAATATTATGACCAGATATTTATGTGAAGTGGTGTCGATATATTTGTAACAATATATAAGTTTCATGTCGTGATAGTTCAAAAGATAATACCTTATATTTTAGATCCCAAGTCCGGAATTAATATAATATATATACTATTTATTCCGACAAATAATATGATACGAAAAACTAATATTTAAGTCTTTAAATATTGTTGGGTTAATAACTTTAAATAAACGTTTCAAGTTATTAAAAGTGAGATCTAAAAATATGAGCACTTAGTTGTTGATTATGAGCCCAAACGCTCGGTATTTAGAAATATATATATATTTTATAAAAATAAAACTATTTTTATAATCAACATAGTCAATAATATATTTGTTATATTTTATGTTCAAAATATATCCGTTTATACATTTTTGGTCCGATGTGTTATTTTGACGGTCTTTGAGTTAGTTTTTATACCGCTTGGTCTATAATCCTTTTAGTCTTCACAATGCTTGTCAAATATATATATTACTAGCCACTTACCCGGGTAAATACCCGGGCTAGAACAAAAAATATATATATATATATATATAAAAATATATCCTATCTAAAGAAAAAGTTAACGGTAAAAGGAAATTCTATAATAGTAGAAAAAGTCAATAACAATTACAAATCCGAGAAGATAGATTTATACACTATATTTCTTGTTACATTGGTTGGACGACCGTCTTCATCCAAAATCAAAATCTTCAGGCCCTTCTTGCTCTTCACCCTTGATAACGCAACGTACAATTGACCATGAGAGAATACGGGATCTTTCAAGTACAATCCAACTCTCGAAAGAGACTGACCCTGACTTTTGTGTATAGTCATAGCAAAACAAACCGAGATGGGAAACTGTCTTCTCTTAAACCGAAAAACAACTCTTTTATCTGTTGGAACCAATGAAAGTCTAGGAATGAAAGTCCTGAATCCGATATTGCTTCCTGAGATAACCACCGCTTCAATAACATGCTTCCCTAGAGATACGATCTGAAGACGTGTTCCATTACATAAGCCATTCCTCTGATCAATGTTTCTTAGCAACATAACAGGAACACCAACTTTAAGCACAAGACGATGATTTGGAATGCCAGATATATGTAAACAGTTCAAGACATTTGGTGAGTATAAGTTATGTTCAACGTCGTCACCTACAATCTCATCTTGACATACAGAATCTGAGCTTAAATACTCATGTTCTTCACCAGGAACCAAAGAAAGTAGACGACCGTTGATATCATCGACAACCTCATTAGTTGGTGCGAGAATAGCTCTTTCAGACCAAAAATCTTGTTCACCAAAGTTGTCCAGAAATGATGGATAAACAAAATCGATAAGATCACTAACCGGATCCGACGAATCATGGATAAGAAGATCATGAGGTATAACTATTTCTGAGTCACCGTCATTATCTCCGCCGGCTTTTCCCTCACCAATATCCAAAAGCCATTGAGCAAAATCACCTGTTTCTTGTATCTCTGATGGATTGTTACCTTGAAGAAGACGCATGTTTTTGGTTAAGTTTAGAACCTTGCACTCTCTCCAAATGTAAGATGAAGTCAGACAGGAAGTGACAACATCTTGATTTGAACCGCCCTGCATAACAGGAAGAATCTGTCTGAAATCTCCACCGAAAACAACAACTTTACCACCAAACAAAGGTTGATCCGCCATGTTAGTATCGGTACATAGAACATCCTTCAGGCTCTTATCTAGAGCCTCGAAGGCATGTTTGTGTATCATAGGAGCCTCATCCCATATAATCAACTTTGTTTGCTTCAATAAGTCTGAAATGTCACTATCTCGTGACATGGTACATAGCGAGTCCTCGGTCAGATTGAGTGGTATGTGGAACCTAGAATGAGCTGTTCGACCTCCAGGTAACAAAAGCGAAGCAATACCACTTGATGCAACAGTTAAAACAATCTGATTTCTTGATCTAAATGAAGTTGACAGAGTATTCCACAAAAATGTCTTTCCAGTACCACCATATCCATAAACAAAAAACACGCCTCCATCTTTATCAACGGCATCCATTATCTCCTTAAATATTGATCTTTGCTCATCCGTTAGAGAAGACTGAAGACGCTCATACTCAGTTTCCTGAACTACAGTGTCATAGTCGAGCTGCTCATTGATAAGGACATTATTGGCGGAATCTATGACAAAGTTATCGGGAAACGGCATTGTAGCGAAATTAGTTAGGCTTGAGTTATGACGCTATAACACTTTCTCTATTTCACCAAGTGTCAGATTCTTCATCTGATCGTCTTTGTAAGATAAACCTGTAAACAAATGAACGTAAATAACGTGAATTGTAATAAAGAGAAAGTATTATAAATATATTAAAAGTAATAATAAAAATATTAAGAAGAAAACAGAAGTATTTAATGACATAATATAAGTAACTAACCTGGAGACTTTAAGAGAAGTCTCTGTGTTTGAAGGATCCCATCGGATAGATTGGTCCAACAATTATCCCAAACAAATTCTGGTCTTGAAAGGCTTTCGGACAACAACATAGTAACAAAAAGATTTCTCAGATAAGGACCGGTACCATAGAAGCTTGCTTCCCGAATGGCTTCTATGTACTCTCTGTCGTCGTCTAACAGCCCCCTGGCGTAACATGCGTCCCTGAAGGTAGGATGAACCAATCCATTAACGGTGCGAATATCCTCGAACGACTTGGGCCCTTTCACTTTATTTAAAAGTATTCTTAAAAAATAGAGCTCACCAAGCGAAGGAGACACCGAATGGATTCTTCCAAGGGAAAATCCATTTTTTCTTCGTTGCCATTTCCTTCTTTCTAAAACCCACACAAACTTCGTAGGGAATTCAGCATAAGTCAACTCAGCTGCATCTTCGTAGACCTGATTGCATTTCATCCACGATTCAAACTTGGAAGTAGCAGCAGTTGGTTTATTCATAACCTCGTCCATATCATCGTCTTCATGGAACACAACCTGTTGTTGGCCTGGAAGATGAAAAGGAAGCCTAACGACCGAAGGATATCTATAGTGTACATCAAACTTCTGAATACGCCACGCCGCTTTACATGCCGAGACATACCTACAATCAAAATGAGCCTTTACTTCGTCGACAGGTTGCACGCTACTATCTTCCTCTGTATTCGTAACAAACTTTACACTTGCTCTGTCAGGCCCTTTATTTATGTACTTGAAAAGATACTTAATTGATTCTCCTTTGTTGCACCACTCAATGTTAATATGAGACTGGTATCTTTTCAAAAGAACTCTGTTGTATGGAACAACATATCTGCAATCCAACTCATGACCAGACTTGATAACCTTGGGTCCACCCTCACGTCTCCGATATAGAGGGTAGCCATCCGTATCGACAGAGGTATAATCACGGAAAGGTTTCGGGAAGCGTTTCGTACAATCTTTACCGTTCATGCAAGGAGATTTCGGGTTATGAGCTCCACAGGGTCCATGTATCATAAACTCAGACACAAGTTCATACAACTCGGGATCTTCATCTTTATCCGGTATTTCAGCTGAAATATAAGGATCGACATTCTGAACGCAAGGAATTCTGTGATCCGGATGCATGAAAAGACAAATATGAGCATGAGGCAATCCACGCTTCTGAAACTCAACGGTATAAACAACTGCAGAAGTAGAAGAAAAAAAATATCAATTAAAATTGCACTTTTTAAATAGAATATTTTCTAGACTATAATAAGATGCGTAAATATATATAAATTTAAATTATTGATAAAAAGTTAAAATTATAATACCTGCTTGGACTCTTCCAAGAATAGAGTTCTTCTTTAAATCAGTAATTAATGACTCGAGCTTAATCTTGAAAAGTCTGGAAAGGTTATTCGGCTTATCTTCGGGAAGTAAAGTCGTATCTGCTAAATGTCTTCTCATCTCTGGCCAGTTCGGATTGCATGTGATGGTAATGAAATAATCTGGATAGCCATACCACTTGCAAATCGACATTGCATCAAGATAATTTTGCAACATATATCTGGCCCCACCAGTAAAAGATGATGGAAGTATCACCCGCTGACCTTTATTCGAAAGGTCTGTATCACCAGAAGTCTGAGCATTACTGATGTCACTGTAACTCGTACACCTGAGAGTGCTCTGTTTGTTCCGAATAAACCATAACCGTTGCGCTTCAATCATTGTGTAAGCATCAACCAAAAACTGTTGAAACAACCTCCTCGCGTTTAGGATTAAAGAAAACTGGTTGACGCGATCTTGTATAAGATAACAGAAATACTCTCTCATTGTACATTTCCTATTCCTCTGATTAGCCTGATCAAGAATAACATCCCTATGAAGAATGTCTATGCGGTAACAGTCTTCACCGAATGGGAAAAGAAGTGGATATTGCAGTGCTAGATAAGAAGGATGAAGCTCGCTGATACGCTGCAAATATCCACCTTTAGTCTGAACAACTATATCGCGTGATTCGATATTATCATCAAAATCCCCAATTATTAACGCGGCAACCTCAGATGCCGTCGGAAGATTATATTTTCTTCCATCTTTCGACCGTCGACCGATAAGTCGTAATTTCAAATCGACCTGAGGATTTTCTTGATATGTGTCCCTCACCATTCTGTATGTTTTGACCAACTCATTTTGTGAGTCTAACATATCTTTCAACTGTTGAATAATTTCCACCTCAAACGGCGAGATTGAAGAGCTGGATGGCCTGTCAGTATCACTGTTTAAAAAAAAAGAATTTATAAGTGCGGTTTATTTGGAGACGTAATGCAGAATTAATTGATAAGATAATAAATTATTTTTAATATTAATAAAAATCTTGCTAAAGGTATGGAAGATTACCTAAAATGGTATTGACGGTTTGTAACTTCATTCTCTGTATCGTAGATGTATAACTGAGAGAATTTAGGCATCTCACCATCTTGAGGCAGCAAGCTTCCAATTCTATGATAATTTTCGCCACTCAAGCGGAATGTATGCGGACCTCTACCTTTATTGACCGTATAGTCAATCTTACCACCCATAGAGGTAAAAGAGAACATGGAGTTGAAGCGCCGAATGTTCTTAGCAAAGTATTTGCTTTTCGCATCAGAAGACTTAAAAAGACTGAGATATGACTCGTGGGGTTGTTTGAATTCTGGAAGCTCTACCTTTCCATATCCGCAGCAAAATGAATAGCTCGTACCCAATCTGTCTGTCCTCTTGTGAGTAGCCTCGGCCTTCCATAACTTTGAATGACATACATCGCATATAACACACTGATCACCATGATCAAGGTATTCTGTTCCAAATTATGCAAAAACATACCAAAATATCAAAATACCATTAGATAATAAAAACTAATAAATAAACTAAGAATATCAGATTAAAATATAAAACCTTTCGAGATGCCTTTATAATCATCTACTTTGGTATTAGGCTGAGCATCATCCTCGTCATCTGAATTTAAATTAACCATACGTATAGGAGATAACGGAGTCACTTTTCTTTTGCCCTTTCTAACAGCAGCTCTTGATACGGAAAAAGAAGAAGATGTTGCTAAAAGATAAAATAAATACATTATTGTCTACAAAATAGAACTAATTTATAAAATCTAAATTGCATTTTATATATAATAGTAGATAATCAAAATTATATATATACCATTTGAATTGTCGTTTGATAAAACAGTAGTGGGAGGATTTAGGACTTGTGAAGCGGACGACATATTTAAAGATAATTGCGACCTCTTATTCTTCTTGTCTGCCAGTGCCAACTTTCTTTTGAATCTATTTTCCTTCGAAGCATTTCCATAATCACCTGTAAAAAGCAATCAACAATATAAAAAAAATATAAGTTAAAAAGGGACGATGTAACTTTATTAACTTATGAATAGTTTTACCAATAACTTAATAATTATTCATACCGCCTGATAAAGGAGAAGCAAGACATGTAGACGCAGTTATACCTGAAACAACATAATTATTTCCCGATGGAAGTGCACCTAAATTCATAACAAACACGATAAATATTATTAAAATAGTAAAAATGTAAATATATATGAACAAAATTCGTATGACGTAAATTTTAAATTAATAACATACAATTCGATATGTCACTTAGTGGAGACCTATAGGTAGGTGTAGGAGCAGCGTTAAAACAAACCGGAGAAGCATTAGAACCTAGACATAAAAAAAACAAATACATTTAAATATGACATTAAAAATATTGATAATCATTAAAATAAATTAGTATTATTTAAATTAGATTAGTCTTACGGTTTGATCGGTCGGACAAAGGAACAGATGAAGTTGGTTTATTGACTTCTAAAGACTTGGATGAATTCTGATAGACTTGAATTTTTTCATGTTTCCGGTGGACCATTAACATTTTACTTCTCTCCCTGTTTTGTCTACCAGTATTTGAATAAGTATCTCTGCTAACTGAAATTTAAAAAACACTTAAAAATTATACATATTCAAAAAAGGATTGATTATCAAATAAATTGAGATAAATGTTAAACGGAAGACTTTACCATTTGTTATGTTACTAAGAGGAGGTCTATAAGTACTATTTCCTGACGGTAAAGAACATGTGGGTGTTGATGATTGTTGAGGTTTTCTTCCTCTTTTTATATCCAACAGATTTTTCCTGTGTTGTCTGTTTTGTCTTGAAATGTTCAAATAATTATTTCTAGCCTCTAAAATGTAAGACAAAGGAGGAAGATAATTGTTTATGTTCACTTGTGAAGAACAGGACATTTGCATAGTAGCATGTGTTTTTTTATTTGTTGATTGGTCCATGCGAAGCTTCATTTTTCCTTTATTTTTTGTGATATCCATGGCTGTTTAAAAAAGAAAATATGTAAGGTTACAAAGTGGAATAAGAGTATCATTCATGTAACAATATATAGAAAAAAAACTATATCATTCATCTATTTTTCTATATTTATATTTAATTATGGAATCTAATTAAAGGAAATTAATAACTAAACTAATCACAATTAAGTTAAATATAGAAAAATAATCAGAAAGTAATTAATAACTAAATTATTCACAATTAAGTTAAATACTTTTCAAGGATTTTATGGAAGTAATTACGGAAATCCTAAATGAAAGTTGAAAATATTTTTTTTAAATGGCGCCAAAACTTATTATTTTCGATTTTTAAACTGTTTAGATAGATTACAATTTTTAAAAGATATTTTTAAAAATGGTAAGTTGCTATTATTTTCGTTTCTTAATCCTTTAATATTAATTTCTAATTTTAAGAGTATTTTGATAAAATCGAAATTTTATGTAACTAATTAAGAAATTGAAGTTACAAAACTTTAAAAGTATTTATTTTTTAAAAATGGCGGCATCTTTTTTATTATAACATACTTTGATCCATTTTGTCAAACTAAAATTAAGGATTTATAGAACTATTTAAAGAAATAAAATTAGATATTTAAAACGATTTTTAAAAATTTCCTATCATGTAATAATAATTATATAGTAAACTATGATTTGTTCTTGATTTAACTTACCTCCAACAAAAAAAATAATTATTTAAAGCAGGAGATAATAATTCAATAATAAATTATATGTCAAATATGTATTTTCTTCTTCACACTAATTATATGATTAACACGTTTTACTTTATAATGACTGAAACACAAAAATAAAATATCTTAATAAACGATTACTCAAACACTTTTCACGATCAATTGATTTTCAATATATATAACATCTACACCATTATATTTATATATGGATGTGCTGGTTTAAGCTTAAAGTGTATTACGTAAATGCTGATGCGAGGTTGACAAAAGTAAATAGTCATTAGAATAGAATTAATGTAAAACATACCTCTGCAAAGATGATTTTAGATGAAAATATTGAAAGCGGACTTGAATGAAAAGTGAAGCTAAGTGATTGAAAGTTGAAAACGATTTAGCAAACTAAGTTGTTGAATGTATAAATAGAATTTTAGATTGATAAAATATGTAAAGAATATACCTTACTTAGTTAGACAATCTACTAATTAATGATAATTTAGGAATATAAAGAAAGTTTTGAAAATGAGTTTATCATTTTCGAAATTTAAAATTTCGAATTTTTAAACATGTGGCGCCAATTTGAATTTTTTTAACAAAATCCATAAAAATATGGAAACACTAACCCATCTAGAAATTAATGATAATTAAAATTTCGAAATTTTAAATATGTGGCGCCAATAAGATTTTTTTTAACAAAATTCATAAAAATATGGAAAGACTAAATTACTAATGTATCCCATCTATTAATTAATGATAATTAAGAAAAAAAAGGAAATAATTAAAACAGTGGATATAATCTCGGAATTTGAAAATTTCGAAATTGTAAATACTTAATTTGTAATTTTAAATATGGCACCATGGAATTTATAATTTCGATTTTTAAAAAATAAAGTTAAATACAAAACATGTATATTTAAACAGAAACATAAAACTTGTATTTTGAAAAAAGAAACATACCTGTTGAGCTATCACCTCACCAAAAAAAAAAACTGAAATAAGATAAAAATCAAGAAAAGAAGATTATTAATATCAGAGGATGATGAATATTGTTACTAAAAAATTCACGATAAATGGGAGATTTGAAGTTGAAAGTTTATGGAAGGATATAAACAAAACTAATGAGTTTTTAAACACAATTAATAGAATTTATAGAATAAATAGAAACTTCGGATTTTATGGAACTAACTTAGGGAATATTGTTAAAAAGTTGAAAAGGTTTAAATTATTTTCCAAAAATGGCGGAATACATTTTTAAATTGGTTTTATTTTTTTTTATTTTGTTAAATTTCAAATATAAAAAGATTATATAATGAACCGTAAATTGGAAAGAAATTTAGAATTTTAAATATGGGTAGTCTAAAATGTTTAAAATTCACACTTTTATTTTCCTGGGAAAAAATAGCGCCACTTTTCATTAAGTAAGTATATTTAAAACTTTTTAAAACTATTTAAAATTTTAAATAAAACCGGAAATAATAAAAAAAAATAGCTTGCTGTTTTAAAAAAAATTTAAAAATAAAAGCGACTGATGTTTAGTATTATTTTAAAATTAGAATTTAACAAATATAGGCGAATGATATTTAAGAAAAAAACTTATATATTTTCAAAAAGGTTTTTTGAAGTTTTAAATGAATGTGAATCAATACGACAAACATTTAAAACAAATATAATAACAATAATTAAATACTGAACAAAGTAAATAAAACCAAACCATGGATATAAGTTAAGAAAAATAACCATTGTCAATCAAAAAAACAAAAAACAATCAACGAAAACAACGTCATCAACCAAAGACAATAAGGGAAGACAAATAAATAATAATTGTTCACGATAGTTTAAAAATAACCAAACAAATGTAGTCAACCACCAAACATTCTTCGATCCAAGCTACTTCTCGACTTTAGGCACCAACAACTCCTGATCAAAAGAAGATTGACTTTCAGTACCAACATCAGGAGCAGCCTTTACTGGAGATGAACCTGCTCCATCTTCAACGTCATAGATATCATTAAGCTTCCTCTTCAAGTCATCATGTTGAAACTTTCCTTTGCCTGTGGGATCTTTTTGGTTATGACTCTTCATGTCAGAGATATCTATAACTTCCTGTAGTTAAAAGTATAAAACGTATTATTACAGAATTAAATATAATATAAATAGGTTATGAAAAATGATAATAAGAAATTTATGACTTTATCTTTAATGATATAGTTACATACCTTATTAACACAACTTTCATTATTTGAAGGTCCTTGCGAGGAAAAGTCGAGAGATTGAGAGAGATCATGCTAAGTAGAAAATACACATTATAACGTTAGATTATTTCATATGAGTAATGATATAATGATGGAAAATAGAATACACTAAAAAAATCACCTCATCTTTGTTGTGCCTCTCATCTAGGACACATATAACTGATTTACTATCAGTTAGAGCTTCAATTGTAAAGAATCTATAATCATGATCGATATTTAAATCACTTATATCGACCTTCATGGCCAACCTTCTCTCGAAAATAGCTTCTAACTCCACAGGATATTTGCCGACCTTAAAAACCATACAAAAAAATAGTACCACCACAATAATAATAAATCAAACAACTAAAATAATTAAAATTGAATTGATGTTTGTTACCTCAAAATCTCTGCTCAACAATTCAGAGGCTTTAACCTTTAAAATCCTCCTGAGCTCTTTTTCGAAAAGGGTCAATATCACTGATCCGGTCGCGTCCTGGACCTTGATCAACAGCTTCAACCTGAAAATAATATAAACAATCTAAGTATGCAATATAATAATGAATACATAATTAAAATCTTTTTTGCAAAAGTTAAAAACCTTGTGCTAGGAACGATCTTATCATCTTCACATTTGCCTGATGTCTTGTGTTTGTAGTACCACATGTCTCCACTCGTGGTCGTTGCATCATCTTTCAGGAACCGCTCAACAATTCGGTTGCACAATTTACAGTGGTGATAGAACCAGTCAGAGCCTTCTAACAAACACTTGATAGTGCCCAGAATAATAACTTTTTTTGCCTAAAATTAGGAAAATAAAAGTAAATATAAAGATATGATATATAGTTATAGAATCATTGTATCTTATATAAAAATTTGACTATAAGTTACCTCATTAATGACATTGACCTCCGCAATATGATTAAACTCCGTATCTCCCAAAAATTCATCCTCCAAACTGAGTGTAATAGTCGATGACAATCTACTAACACTTGATGAAGGGGTATCTTTATGCTTCTCATTATAACTGTATTACGAAAACGCAAAAAATTGACATTTATAAATAATTAACAAAATAAATTAAATTTTAATAATAATTATATACAAAAAAACATACATTTTCTTAAACTGCACAATAGCATCGATATCATCATTTATGAATAGCTTGGATACCTGGAAATAACTATTTAGAGAATAGTTGTCTGCGAACATAATCAAAAAGTAAATAAGAAAGTTATTTTTTTAAAATATTAAATAGTAAACGAACGAAATAATAAAATGTTTATGGAACTTATAAAACTTACTTCTGTAAATATCAAACTGAGCAAATTACAATAGAATCACAACTTGTAGTGACTGATCCTTATGAGCTTTATAGTAGGCAATGAAGTTTTCCGCATATTCACCAAATATTGTCAGCCAAATTTGACGACCCCTTCAAAAAAAGATAACAACTCTGTAGAAACAATGAACCATTCTTGCAAAGCTAAAAAAAACCTACAGTTCATTATCCAGAAGTTAGTTACCAAATAAAACACATTCAAGAAACCATAAATACAGGATCATTAAACCAAAAAAATTATCCAATACTTGCTAATGTGTAGTTGTAATCTAATTAACAAATCAGAAGATCACCTAAATTTGTATAGTCACAGCTCATTTTTCTAAATAGCATTAAGTATTATAGCTATAACATGTTAAGAACAAAAAACATTCAAGAAACCATAAATACAGGATCATTAAACCAAAAAAATTATACAATACTTGCTAATGTTTAGTTGTAATCTAATTAACAAATCAGAAGATCACCTAAATTTGTATAGTCACAGCTCATTTTTCTAAATAGCATTAAGTATTATAGCTATAACATGTTAAGAATTAAAAACATAAAGGAAAAGCTAAATACAGGATCATTAAACCAAAAAAATTCTCCAATACTTGCTAATGTGTAGGTGTAATCTAATTAACAAATCTGAGCAGAAAGTATTATAGCTATGACTTAACAATAATCGGATGATCAAAAACTAATAAGCAAAACTGCAAAAGGAAAAAATGGCTCTAAAACATCAAAACAAAGAACAATAAAAACACAAAAACCAAACAACCAAAACCGAACTTACAATCAATATCGTATATAGAAGCATCTGAATAATACTTACCGGAATTCGTTCTTCAACGGAGGAAGGAGCGGCGGAGGTTTAGGGTTTCGGCCAAATAATCGAAATCGGAAACAAACAAAAAAATTAGAAATTGTATAAGAATGATAGCTTACCGGAAAATACCATTCTAATAATCGACAGAATAGGAGATGGCTTACCGGAATTCGTCCTTCAACGGAGGAAGGAGCGGCGGAGATCTTGAATTGCGGCCATATAATCGACACCGGAAACAAACAAACACAAAAAAAGAAATCGTATCATAAAGATGGGTTACCGGAAAATACTACCAAAATCATCGACGTAACAGGAGACGGCTTACCGGAATTCGACCTTCAACGGAGAAAGGAGTGGCGTCAATGGAGAATCCAGCGGCGGAGATCGAGAGAGGGTTTCTGAAAACCCTAATACGCTTATGTCTAATGAGCTATCGACCGGATATTTTGCTTATATAGTCGGGTCAAGAAACCCGTTTTAGTTAACCCATACCCGCGAGATGCAACGTAACCCATTTTTTTTTTTAATAAAATTCTGGAAAATTGGTATAATGACACATTGGATTTGAATTTGGTTAGAGGATGCCATGTCAGCATGTGATGATGTGGACACACCTAATATAAGACATCTCAACCTAATAGGTTTTGTTTAATATATAGGTAGATGATACAAATTCTTAAATATTAACGTTAGTTTAATATTTAGGACGGTTTGTTTAGTTTATATATTTAGTGGGTGGAGTGTCAAGACTCGTTTTGGGATGATTATAAACATCAAAACGAACAATAAAAATGATCGAATTGAAAAGTTTAGACTTTTACCTCTAGCACTAGGCTAGGTGATGAACCGAAAGAGGCAAGAATATCTCCATAGACTTGATCGAAAAATATCGACTTTGAAGGTGTTGACCCGAAAGGTAAAGCGGCCTTTTGCGGGCTAGTTTTCGGTGGTTTACGGTGATCGTTAGGGACAAACGTTGAGGTCGTTTGGGAGGTGGCTGGGTGGACTTTCCGTTGGTGGTGAAAGTGTGGCGCTGCGGTGGTCCGATGGTGGTGTTATGGTGGTGTAAAGTTGGCCGCTGGGGCTGTTTTGCATCCAAACAAAAGAAGAAACGAAAAAAAAAGAATGAAGGAAAGATTCTGATTACAACGTTAGCTGGGACTGTTTAGTTTCTGTCATTATATATTCTATATATATATATATATGTGTGTGTGTGTGTGTGTGTGTGTGTTTCTCGTTTGGACAGAAAGAAAAGAGTAGATGAGGGACGAGAGGTTCGACCGGTTCTTCAAGGTGGTGGAGGTGGCCGTGATGGTGGTGGCGGGTCGTTGGTGGTTCACGGAAGCATCAGTAGTGTCACGATGGAGGGTGGTGGTTGTGGTTAAATCAACTAAAAAAAAAGGAAAAGGGATGGTTGGTGTTTAGTGTCCATGTGAAAAAAAAAAGAGCAATGGGGAGGAGGGTGTTTATTCACGGAAGAAAAAAAAGGAAATGAGAGGGAGGTAGGTGCTTGTTGCTCTCGAAAGAAAAACGAAAAGATTATGAAAAGTGGTGGTCCTTGTTTGTTGCTTGTGATCACTGAAAACATAAAGGACAAGAAGGGGTGGTGCTTGGGTTGTTTTGCTTGGGTGTTCATCGAGCAGAGGAAGAAAAGAGAGGGAGAGTGAAGCTGGTAGGGCTTGTGGTGTGGAGGTAGGAGATGTGTCCAATTTTATTTCAAGGTAGGAGAGAATTGGTAGGGTGATGATGGCTAGGATGAGGGAGGTAGAGTGAAGTGTTGGCCACTCTCCTCATCACATTTCATTAGTACAATATCTCCTAGTTAAATTTTTATAAAACTTAGATGGTAGGTGATGTATTTTATAAACTTGTCATATTTTATATAATAGGTTTGTGGGGTGTAAAAGTTTTATAAAACTTCTAATCATTTAAGGTGAAATAATCCACCACTTTTATATTTAATCATTGTATAAAAATTATACAAGTTCATGAAAAATTTTATAAAAGTAAAATATATAAAAGTTGGTAATCCTTTTATAAAATTTAAGGCAAAGTTGATGGGCTAAAAAAATATAAACCCATTGGGCTTTGGAACTTATATTGGACCAATTTAATTAAAGAGAAATGTAATCGGGCCCGTTTTTCGGTTATGGGCCGTACGGGTCCAAACGGGGTATCGGTTCGAGGCCCGGGCCCGTTATGCATCGGTTGGGTTCACGGATCGCCATGATCATTCGGAATATCAAGTTTGAGTACCGGGTCAAGTTTCCGGGTTCAGTCTTTTTTTTTAGGCTTATTGGGCCAAGTCGGGCCCAATTGGGTGTTCGGTTGAGGTTTGACTTAAGTCTTGACAACGATTTCGGTTTGTGATGTTTTTATTTCGCAAAAACAGTTGTTCGAGTCGGTTATAACAGTTTTTCAAAAATCAGTTATAGTTTTCAGTTTTTTTACACAGGTTACGGTTTACGTTTTCAGTTTTGTCAGTAGCAACAATTTTAAGCTCGACCGTCCAGATTGTTTAAAACCGAATAGTTTTAAACATACGATCACTTATCATTTTTCCGTGTCGGTTATATAACATACGACATCAGTTCCAGTTCCAGATAAAATATAAAAATACATTTTATATTTATTTTTCTTGTTATTGAAATTCCATGATTAAACCATGGAATCTCTATGAAATTTACGGGTATACGCTTCTAGTACAAATGCGGGATTAGGTTTACGTCATCAGTTAACAGTCAGGCACAGAAGTTAACAGTTTAAACAGTAATCAGATCGGTTAATGCACATTATACTTAATTAAAAGTCAAAGTACGGAGGTTTGACCTAGGTTTTCGGACGAGGTGTCACAGTACTAGAGTAGGCTCAACCTTAACGGTGTTCAGAATCACGAGATCCTGGTCATTGGCTAGCTTGGAAGAGAGGGCAGCTTCGAGATCGTCAATGTCATAAGCAGGGGCAGCTGCAAAAAGAAGTATAACCCTGGATGTCAGCAAATTAGGTACGCAAAAATTAACAAAATGCAGGGTGACTTACAACTAGACATGCTGACAGAAGGATGCGAGAGGGCTGGATGCTCAATTGCCTTGAATGCGCGTTCGAATTTCGGGATACCCAGGAATTTCTGCAAGTTGCTCTCAGACTCTTCTTCCTCAGGACCTATTTCTCTCAAACTCTTCACTGCAAAGAAAAACATCCAAGGTCAGATCATGTAGTTATTAATAAAAATCCTAACCTCTAGTGCAGGTATGCCTACCCTCTATAACCCAGGCTTGTGGAAGCTGGAGACCATCAGGGATGCTTGAACGCTTGACAAAAAAGAATTTACCCTTCCATTCACCATATTGGGTAGCGTTGGGAACGAGTTGCATGTCTTTGGAAAGAGCTTTGAATAGGAAACGGCTAGAACCATGGGATTTCATCTCGTAGGCCAAGGCTATCTCCGGCAGGCCAATTAGGTGTTCAAAAGAATCGTTCAGGCGATCCAGGGTTCCCAGGATGCGCCATACAACAGGAAGGGTCTGGGCATAAGAAAGGCATGTGGCCTCGAAGAACTCGGCGACGAGACCGGTGAAAGGATAGGATAAACCCATGCTGAATGGGGTCTAAGGAAAGCAGACCAAGGTCGGGGAGACGAAGTCTGATCTCAACCTGGGGTCATAAGCCCTAATAAAAATTGCGCCAGGAGGAAAAAGACCGGAATTCTTCACCAATGCGATGTCGTCATTGGTGAAGGTACATCTTTCTTGCTCGGGTTAGAGGAGGAACTTTTGATCAAGAAAGTCCTACCCCGGCGAGAGATACGGTGGGCTCCCGGCGAATTTGACGCTTGGTCATCGTTCGGAAAAATAAAGATCGGAAGAGAGAAGATTACCTGGCCGGAGTGGGTGATCGATGCTTGTAATCTTCTAACTTGGGTAAGGTAAAACACTCGAGTGAATGGGGTATTTATGGGCGGAGGAAGTTACAGAGGTGAGGCGACATCAAGGGAGCAGATTCAATTTGAAAAAGCAGGTTTAGCGGACGAGATTGAACTGAAGATGATGAATCATCTTTTTTCAAAAAATTCACAGCTGTAAATCTTATCTACAAGCTGCGAATTTTGGGGGCAATTGTTATACCCTGAATTTTGACCTAGTTTCTTACTAATGATCTCCGACAGGTTAATGCCCCCGGATGTCGAACATGCAGGGAAGGCGTCTTCGGTAACTAGACCCAGGATGTTTACTTATAATTTACTCAGTTATTTTCCCAGGATGCAATGTGTCATGGATCTGTTTATTTATCTAACCCCAGCATGCACGGATACCCTGCATGCTAGGTAAGCATTACTAATCTTTCTCTTTGATTCCATGTGTTTAAGCCAGGAACAAAAGGAAGATAACGGTCACTTAGACTTAGTTAAGCTCGAGAGCACGTGTGGAAAAAGAAAACCCGCCGTTAAACTCGATCAAATAACGGCCAGGAGTGGTTGAAAGAAGATCCCAGGAATCACGGAATGTTAGTTAGGTTATCCATGTATTTATACGCGGCGTAGGCTTCATTTATTACTCTCTCGATCACCTGTATTCACACTACCACATAGCTTTCAAGCCGCAAACACTTGTACTCGATACTTTAACTTAGCAATAAATAGGCAACGTGTGTTATCGTTGCCGGAGGGGTTTTTTATGCCAGCGATCCTTGAAGACAATCAAGGATTAAGGGCTTTTCGCCCTTTCAAAACTCGTTGTCATTAGTTGCATTCAGGGAAGTTGTTGTTTGTGTTTTCATACGTTTCCATCTAACCTCGGATTTTTGCTTAGAAACTTGATTTTCGAAAAGTTACATCCAGGGCACCATACCTCACAAACTAATTTGGTTACTTAATTTACTTGCATAATTTTTTACCAAAACAATAATGAAGATAAACACAAGGAGTAAATAAAATAGACTTATATTAACTACAGAGAGTTTACATAGAGACACTTAGAAGATAAAACTCCGAGGGACTTGAATACAATACACGACATGCTATTTATACATGAGAAATCCCGATGGTCCGAACTCCAGGTTCGGGCCTGTTCGGACCAGTCCAAACTCAGAGTTCGCTGGGAGTTCGGACCACAACTAACATGCATGTCTTCGTCTTGTATTCGATATTTCACATGACGATCAGGAACCATGTATCAACAAACTACCCCTCGGCATGTGCAGTGTCATCTTTCATTTAAAACTTGTATCTTGAATCTTCAATCAAACTCTTACTCAATCTTGACAATGAGTTCAATCTTGAATACTTGATATTGCATCGTGTGTAATCTCTTTATCAACAATCTTTAGAAGACTTGAAGTTGTGATATTCTCTTTCCACATAGAAACCTGCCAACATAAATAATCTTGGTGCAAAATGTCTCTTCGAGACTCCAAGATATTTTGATTTTGAAATTGATTTTGTATTTCGTGTTGATCAATCGAAAACAAATCAGAAACAAAATCTTTTTGGCTTTTTAGAAACTTTATATCAAAACACACCTAAAATCTTTTTGGTATTTTCTGATATGAAATGTAAATGCAATACATAATTAGACACTATTATTGTCTTTTGTGAGAAAGATCACAACTTGGGATCATATTGAACATAACATGCTGAACTACATTTCAATTTCAATTATTATAGCAGATAAGTCATATGTCAATTGCAGATATAATTTGTCCAACTTTAAACTCTGGCAGAATCATACTCATAACATCTAGATATGTTAAGGTATTGATTAGATTTGCATTGACCAATGTACCCCACACTATCAGTCATACTCAGATATGTTTTCGCTTATCACATTTTTGTGATTTCATTTGTGATTTTAATCACATAATGAGCGTAACCATGATATAGTCAACTGTGTTCCATGCAAAAAGAAATAAGAATTTTAAATCGTCTATCTTAAGGTCGATCTTTCGATACGCAGATAAGGCCTCGGATTTAACAAAGTAAAAAAAAATAGAACAAGTTGAAATTGTATAACTCAACAACAATCAGGTCGGTCTTGTGGACACGCAGAGAAAGTCCAGTGAGTTATACGAAACACCAAAGAAAATAAAGCAGAATGTCAAACGAACAACAATCAGGTCGGCCTTGTGAGCACGCAGAGCAAGTCCGATCGTTTGACAAAATAAAGAAAATCAAACAATTTTAAATCTTTGCAAAATGAACACATGTATACACAGTGACTTCTCATTTTATTTTTCACATATCTTGTTCTTGATATATCGTGAGATATGCATCAAGATGTTGTCCACTAGGTCAAGCATCAGATTTTAGTATATATCACATTCGTATACTTTCTGATTTGCCGAGCCTACCTTACACATCGATCAAATGATCTTATGGCTTTTTCACCTACTTTATCCATGAGTCAGACAATGTCCGCCAATGTACCATCATTTCCCAATCATGTCGGATACAATTTATCATTTTTCCATGTTTTTGGCTTTTTCCATTTTTCAGTGTTTTTGTCTTTTTCAAATTTCTCCCCCCTAAAAATGACAACTCTATTTATAGATTTTTATTTTTACAATTTGAAAAACAAGACACGATTTTTGAATTTTGCAATAACAAACTCCCCCTCAAACTAAGACGGAGTTAAAAACAAGAAAAATTGATCAACCAACACGAATACTCGCAGTTTAGTCTTTGGAAAATAAAATTTGATTTTGAAATTCAATTTAATTAGAACACATATTTCACAATTAGTAATTTCCCAATCACCGAAAGTTCTTCTTGAAATACCTGCTGACACCAAATAAATCATTAGTCGCTCTGAGATCGACCCGATTCAATAGCGTCGGGTCGCCCGGTGTCTTCTACATAATCATTGTCGGCCTGGGAAACAACTTTTGGTTTCCAAATATGTAAAATTTTTAATTTTTTATCAGAACCGGAATCAGATTCAACCGACGTACTTGGTGTAGACCAAGACGATTTACACGTTGATTTAACCTTTGGGGACCACGGTTCATCAAAAATGCGACCTTTGTTATCCATATATTTGGCAGTGTTGTGGATATATGCAGTCGTCGGACAATCAGCAGCAAGATGTCCTGGTTGATGACATGCATAACAAAGTCGTTCTCGAAAAATGTTTGAAAATTGTTTTGATCTATGAAAATCAGAGGAATGCTTAGAATCAAAATTATCAAAGAAATCATCAGAAGAGTCATACCTAGGAGATGGACTCCGTCAAGATGAGGACCTTCCAGAATAATAAGAAGATTCCTTCTGAGGAGGTGATTTCTTTGCAACTTTTGCTTTAACAACCTTCTCAGCCTTCACTGGTTTCGTAGTTTGAACTGGCTCTTCTTTCACTTCGTAACCCAAACCTTTGTGTTTGAATCCTTGATTCTTTGAAGAATTAGAAAAAGAACCTGAAGCTTCTCTCTCCTTGGCTTCGCTAGTGAATTTAGCTTTGATATCTTTCAAGTTGTTTTTCTTAAACAAAATTTTTTCTTCTTCAGTTGCAGATGAAGAACTTGAAGCAACTTTATCAAAACTTTTTCATTCTCCAACAAAACAGACTTTGAAACAAATTTTGGAGCTTCACCCAAAGGCTTTTCTTTCTTCTTAGACTTTGACTTATTCTTCTTGGGTGGAGTGGCAAATTTTGAATAACCATTCAACTCGGCTTTCGGATCAATTGGAGCAGAAGTAACTTCAATTAAATCCACTGGTTGAGGAACCAAGTGAACATCATCCTTCTCAGAATTCTCCGCACTTTTATCCTACTTGTACAAGAAATTCAGCAATGTTGGGGACAAATTGCAGTTCTTAACTTGTCGTTTTAACTCCAAAATCTCCAACTGCAAATCATTAATCTTCTGTTGAGCCTCAAACACCTCCTTTTGTGACTTGATGAACTTTGCATTGAGATCATCATATTCATAAGCTTGTAGTTTTCTGATCTCACATTCAGCAAATGACTCTTCAAGAACACTTTCTCTCTTTTTCTTATAAATCTTAACATCTTTAGTCAACACTTCATTCTTATCTCGATAAACAACATTCTCATCTTGAAGCGTAGAGATCTTGTTTTGAAGCTTCTCAACAGTAGCAGCAGTTTCAACAATAAGAGCATTAGCCTTTTTATATTATTGTTGAACTGGATAACTTTTCTCAAATAAATTCTGAAAATCTTGAATTGCATCTAAAGCATCAGCTTTGGCTTTCTCACACTCTTCGGCCAATTGTGTCTTCTCTTTCAAAACATCTTCATGAATATGAACCAATTCATAATATTTCTTCTGAAAATCATCCAACTCTTTCTTAAGCACAACAATCTCTTCAGTTGACGTTTTTGAACGTTGATCAAAACTTGCAATCTTCTTGTGCAATTTTTCACATTCCACACACTTGACATTTGCAGCTTTTGAGCTTTCAATAACCTTTGGTAAAATTTCTTGAACCAATGATTCACTTGAATAAGAATCAGAATCAGTCAAAATACTATCATCATCATCAGGACGAGCAGTCAATGCAATGCTAAATGGAGCATGACTCTTTGTAGCTGCTGAATCTGCATTCCAGGTAAATTCATCTGGATGCCAATACGTTTCTGTCAGATTATTAGCAAAAGTAACAGATTTCTTTTCAACTTTATCAGCTTCATTTGACGGATGAAAAACTAAATGTGTATGTTGACCAGTTTTCAATTTAATGTCTACTGAACTTGGACATTCTCGTGCAAAGTGACCATAGACGGAACACTTATAACATTTCACTTTAGACTTGTCCAAACCAATCCTACCTTCCTGATTCAACCGCTTCTTACCAGTTCTATTGAAAATTTTCTTCGTTCTTCGAACCAACATAGCATACTGCCAGTTTAGATCCATTTCATCCAAATGATCATAATCAATTTGGTCGTAATCTTCATTTGCCAATTCAGCATTACTCACAGCACCAGTGATAACACCAAAATATGAAGATACCAACACAGACATCAAAGCATTATAATCATGGCAGTTTGAGTAGACAATGCACTTTGAGTCGAAGAACTAGCAATTGAAA
>JBCNJP010000003.1:22908114-22923114 GCA_039602395.1 Deinandra increscens subsp. villosa
TGTAGAAAATAAGAATGACTCAGGGGCGGATTTACGGTATGCGGGGGGGGGGGGGGGGGGGTTCACAGGAACCCCCCGTGTTTTGAAATATTTTTAACGAGTATATATTTGTAGTTAAATATTTTAAACTGGGAACCCCCAACTATTTTAAGTTGGGAACACCAAGAGTTTAACAAAAATTGATTTAGTACATTTGGTAAGTCTAAGAGCTGGTATCCCAAAGTTCGTGGGTTCGATCCCCTCTATCGCCCGTTTTTTTTTTACAAAAGACACCATTTATGTCACCACTTAACCAGCAGCAGTTGTCTTTTTTTTTCAAAAAAAAACCCTAAGGATCCCTCACTGCTCACTCCCTCGTCCCTCCTGCTCGACGCCTCCTCCGCAAGACCGCAACTCCGCCAGTCCACCGCCACCGGCCGGCGGCGGCCGGCCTCCTCCCTGCGCAGCGCAGCTGCGGCGGCCTCCGCCTCCTCCCAGGCTCCCTCCGCGACGGCGCGACCCTGCCCTGCCGCTCCTGACCTCCGCGACCGGCTCCTGGCTCCCTGCGCTGCTGCGCGACCAGCTCCTGACCTCCGCTCCTGACCTCCGCGACGGCGCGACCCTACCGCTCCTGACCTCCGCGACCGTCTCCTGACTCATCCTCTCAGATATTCTGCTTCCAATCTTGGATTTAGCCATTTAGGTATTCTTTTTTTAACTTCTAAAACTTAATTGTTAGCTTGGATCTTCAAATTCTGGGTTGTTGTTGTTGATTTGTTGTAAGTTGTTGTTACTGTGACCCATTGAACAATTTAGGTATTCTTTTGAAAGCACAAACGTTCATGCCCAAATTAGGCAGATCAAATATTACCTGCATTAATTTCGTTCATTGCTCTACGAACTGAGGGATCAGGTATAATGTCCACCATCAGAATGTGTTCTATTGTGTACCCATATTTTCCCATCACCTGAAATATATAGGATAATCTTGAGTGATTAGTTGTAATTTTATATGGTTTTAGGCCGTGAATATATATCATGTAATAAGCCATATGTTGTAACATATGCTTTGTTATAAACAAATAAACAGACAATCAAACACATGAGGGTAGTTCTGTTGGATATCGGATGTCCTGACCCGACCTTTAACGTACCCGACCCGGTTTCGACCCGTAAGGGTTACACCGGTGTCAACGAACTAATAATTAATTAAATGTTAATGAATTAAATCAAACGGTTTAAATAAATAATTGTTATTTATTTAACGTAACGAAACAATAATTCGTAAAACGTTTACGAGAATTGTCGGCAAATGATTAACTAGTCGTTACCGGTTAACGGACTAATTAAATCATTGAGCTTGGGGCTTTAATCGTGAGATGGGCTTTGCTTGGAGAGGAAGCCATCAGAAAAGTATAAAAGGGAGGGAGGAGGGGATTAGAGAATGCCCTAATCGCGACTCCTCCTCCTCCCCTTTCTCCTTGCCGTCGCGATCTCCCCCTCCCCTCTCTCTCTCTCGATCGGCGCAAACCACCACCACCATTCTCCGTCGCTTGTCGATTGTTATTATGGTGAAACGCGATCCGCGTTTAGTTGCTGCCGCCTTGAAGCTCGAGACCACCGCCGCCGCCGCTAGAGCCGCCGCCGCCGCCGAGAGGGTCGCCGCCGCCGCCGAGAGGGTCGCCGCCACCGCCGCCGCCGCTGCGGCCCGTGCCGTCGTCGCCGCCGACATCTTTGGCGAGGACCACCGCGAGGTGGTTCTCGCTTTACCCGCGCCACCGAGACCGTTGTTCGAACCATCTCGTGCCGCGACTATCGAACCGGGTGAAAACCCTAAGTGGCCGGCGCCATTGTATGCCGCCGCCGTCACGCCACTTCCTCCGCCGCCTCCACGCGAGACGAACGAAATCGTCACTATGTCGGATTCGTTGTCAAGCACGGTGCAGCCGTTCGATTGGAATGCTATGATACATAGCATGGTTTCGTTACCGCCGCCACCGCCCGTTCATGAGATGAACGCGCCCGTGGTGCCAGAGATGCCGTCTTCAAAGTCGGTTGAAGACTTGACTCGCAGATTCGAGTCGGGCGTTACCGTTTGCCCTAGCGCCAGTTCGTCGAACCCCGGTGTCTCGAACGGTTGTTCGGACTCCGCCAAGGTATATCTAAATTGTTTAGATTGTTCGATTTATTTTTTCTGTATTTACGCGTACACGGTGATCAGATCCTGTCTACGGTTTTACTTCATTCGCGTTGTAAAATTATTTTCCGCTGCGCAATTAATCTGATTAATTGACCCGTTAATTTTATTCGGTAAAAATTAAAACGGGCAACCCGGATACCCACTGTAAAACCCAACAAGTTCACCTTCTCAAGTTCCACCAGTACGGTTTTTGCAACTTCATCCTTCTGCTCAAATTCTGGGTTGTTGTTGTTGATTTGTTGTAAGTTGTTGTTGTTGATTTATGGGTTTTGAATTTGATCACAGGGACTTTCATATCAAATTATGACTATTTTGAAGTTTTTCTCAAAAAGTCCAAGTCCCTCCAACCTTGAATCTTCAACTTCAAGTAGCAAATTCTCAAAAATAGATTTGGATGATCTTCCACCGGATCCATCCGAAAGGAAACCGATTTCATCTTATAATCCTAGTCAGAGAGACGAAATTAGACGATATTATTTGGTTAAAGGTCCACACCAACCAAAGGGGCTTGATCGTCCATGGTCGGATTTTGGTGGTAAGATGAGGCGTTTTCCCGAAGAATGGTACGAATCGGAGTATGGAAATTGGTTAGAATATAGTAAAAAAGAAGATAAAGTGTATTGTTTGTATTGTTACTTGTTCAAAGAAAGTAGACAAAATGATGCATATGCGATTGATGGTCTCCGATGTTGGAATAAAAAAGAGAAGTTACAAAAACATGTTGGTGAGAGGAATAGTTTTCATGATATAGCGCGTAAAAAGGTAGATGACTTGCGTAATCAAGCTCAATCTATACATGCGGCATTTGAAAGACAAACCGACAAAGAAAAAAATGATTATAGACTTCGATTAACTATTTCGATTAAACTTGTTCGAGCATTGTTGAATGGTGGGTTATCTTTTCGTGGACATGATGAGTCTAAAAACTCCATTTACAAAGGACATTATCGTGGACATGATGAGTCTAAAAACGGGCAACCCGGATACCCACTGTAAAACCCGACAGTGGTATCAGAGCCACGATCACCGCGCGTAAATCTGAACCGGTCTTTTCGTAACCGGTAGTTCGCAATTTCGATTTGTTTCCAAATTGCGAACGGAATTACTTGATTAATTCTAATTAATTAATTGTGTGTTACGGCCGACCCTTTTAAATTTATTTGTTTTGGCGTGATGTTTTTCTCTGATTGGCTCAATTGTTGACCCAATTGTATCTTTATTTGGTTTTGGTGGACCCGCCGTTTTTCGTGTTTCAAAGTTGTAAAGTAGAGCTAGGTTTACTAAGTTATTAGTAAATTGTAATTTTATAAAAACCAAGACCGAAGATCGGACGCTCGCCAAAAAGGTGTCTGGAGGCTAGTGGGAGCTGAACCGGATCCACGAACGCACAGAGTTGCTTTCCTTGTGGTTGTTCACCTTTATATTGTCATGTCCCATTGGTATTGCTAAATGGCTCTAGCAAGACCATGCCCTTATGCTGTTAACACACAATTGACCATTCGCGACACTTAGATATTTTAAATAGGTGATTTAAAATAATTGTCCCGAGTGATGATAGGGTTATCGTTTGTGTCTAACGATCACTAAATATTAAAATTGGTTTTAATATCCCTATCCGGTAAATAAAAATTGATAGTTCATGCCGTCCAAAATCAAGTCTAACTTGGAACGTATTGACCGGAGCATCAGTGTTGGAGTATTTCAACACCGCACTTGGTGCCGAGGGTACCTTCCAGGGTGGGGGCATTGGAGTATTTCAACACCGTGCCAGCCACATTGACCATTTGGGATTTCTATCGCTTTCTTTATGTATGTTTGTAGTGTTGGAGTATTTCAACACCGCACTATAAATGTATATAGACAAAGTGGGCATGGATGAGGCTAAACGTATCGCAAAATATAATTTATTATATTATGCGGCCTCATAAACGGGAGTCGCGACTGAGACTTCGCGATTGACAACCGTTGTCAGTTTGATTACACGAGTTTGCTCCTGAGGCTCATTTGGCGGTCTCAAGTAAAATCGTCTAATCGAATTCTCAATTTTCTTATTTAATAAATCTTACCAATTTATATAAGAAAATGGTTTACACCGAAAATACTAATTTAAAATTACCTTGCATTATTTCAGAAGGCTAATGAAAACACAGTTCCTCTAAGTTCAATGGTATCTCTGGACCCATTCACTGAGACGAACTTCTTGTCATGGCAAACCCTCCTGAGGAACATCCTGAAGCTTTTTGGAAAGCTGTATGTTCTTGACCGACCCATCCCGAGCACGCCGTCTTACTTGTTAAACGACCGCTCGCTGATGGAAATCCAGAAGCACAGTGATGACTCTAGGGAAGTCACTGAGCTTATGTTATCTAGCATGACACCGGATTTTCGGTATAACTTTACCGACATGGGAGCGTATGAGATCATGAGAAAACTCAAAGATATGTTTGAGTTAAACCAGAGGGGTGAACGATGTAAGGCACTTCAACATTTTGTGAACTGCCACATGTCGCCTAATTCCTCTGCCTATGATCATGTCATGATGATGAAGGGGTATCGCGACAGACTGATCGACCTCGGCTACTCCATTCCTGAGGGGATGGCTCTTGATGTAGTCCTCGGATCTTTACCCGAGCATTATCGCTTGCATGCGGTAAATTGCTCGGCTCAGACTTTAGATGAGGTTCTGACATTATTTCCAAATGTCAAGATCAGGACCACACAGGCTGTGCTCAGAGTTGCTGATATAGGTATCACCAAGACCAAGAACAAGGTCAAAGAGACCAAGGGCAAGAAACCATTGGCACCTCCTCCTCAGGAACGTCAATGCTTTGAATGTAATCAGATGGGCCACTGGAAACGTAACTGCCCCGTCTACCTTGCTAAGATCAGGATGACTAGAAACCCCGGTAAGGGTTGCTCATCAGGTATGTCAATAAATGTTATTGAACTTTTCACTGTTTCCTCCAATGCATGGGTATTTGATACTGGATGTGGTTTCCACATCGTTAATGTTTTGCAGGAACCTGAAAAGTGGAAGAAGATAGAACAAGGCGGTATGGAGCTCATCGTTGGTGATGGCAAAAGAGTCCCGGTCTTGGCTACCGGCATATATTCTCTTTCATGTCCTACCGGTCTTGTAGTTACTCTAGATAACTGTTTATATGCTCCTGGATTGTCCAGAAACATTATTTCTGTCTCTTCCCTGTTTGAACAAGGTTTTAAGTACAAGTTTAATGGAAATTCCATTTTTACCTACTTTAACGATATCTTTTATTTCGAGGCTAAACCTCGACATGGTATATATGAGATAATTGTTCAAACGCATGATCAACTCTATCACGTTTCTAAACGAAACAAAGTTGATAATAACGATTCTTCGTTATGGCATCATCGACTAGGTCATATAAGCAAAGCCCGCATTAAGAAGCTTCAATCTGCTGGGATTCTCGAATCCACTGATGCGGATTCCTTCGATGAATGCGAATCTTGCTTATCTGGTAAATTGACCAAGTCACCCTTCACTCATGTTGGTGAACGGGCCAGTGGTCTGTTAGGTCTTATACATACTGATGTGTGCGGACCTTTTCGGACCGAAACGAGAAATCGTGAACGCTACTTCGTATCTTTCATAGATGACTATAGCAGATATGCTTACGTCTATCTGATGAAACATAAGCACGAAACTTTTGAAAAGTTCAAAGAGTTTCAAAAGGAAGTAGAGAATCAACTAAGTCGAACTATTAAGATACTTCGATCGGATAGAGGTGGTGAATATCTTAGCAATGAATTCCTTGATCATCTCAAGGCTTGTGGAATTATTTCACAACCCACTCCTCCCGGAACACCACAGTTGAATGGTGTTAGTGAACGGAGGAATCGAACCCTGCTAAACATGGTTCGATCGATGATGTGTAGGACTAACTTGTCCCACTCCTTTTGGGGTTATGCTCTCTTGACCGCCGCTCGCCTCATAAATCTGGCACCGACTAAGAAAGTGGATAAGACCCCATATGAGATATGGCATAATTCTTCTCCCAATCTTTCTTACCTTAGGGTATGGGGATGTGAAGCTTATGTCACAAGCGATTCTGACAACAAGCTTGATCCTCGTGGTGAAAAAGTTATTTTCATCGGATACTATGGTAATACTGGGTATTACTTTTACCATCCTGACGGAAACACTGTTTCTATCAAAAGGAAAGGTAAGTTCCTTGAGAAAGAGTTTCTCAACCGAGGAACAAATAGTGATCCAGTGGATCTCGAAGAAGTTCAAGAAACACAAATCCCTGAGACGGTCGCTGCGTCTGACCGACAAATGGTTGTCGCACCATCAGACCAAAACACAAGCGTTCGCAGAAGCGAAAGGACACGTCGGGAACCTGATAGATACCTCTGGCATCTAGAAGCTTACGAAGTCCTATTAGTAGCTGACTCAGATGACGAACCTACTAATTATAAAGCTGCTGTGTCAGATTTGGAATCTGAGAAATGGCTTGAAGCCATGAACGCCGAGATGCAATCCATGCGTGACAATCAAGTATGGGACTTGATTGAGCTACCCCCCGGTTCTCGGGCAGTAGGGAGCAAGTGGATCTTTAAAAGAAAAACCGACATGCATGGAAATGTCCAAACCTATAAGGCACGGCTAGTTGCGAAAGGTTTTACTCAAACCCAAGGGATTGACTATGACGAAACCTTCTCGCCCGTGGCCATGATCAAATCGATCAGGATATTGCTTGCCATAGCCGCATACCATGACTATGAGATATGGCAAATGGATGTAAAAACCGCTTTCCTTAACGGTCAGCTGGCTGAAGATGTTTACATGGTTCAGCCTGATGGTTTTGTCGATCCAAAATATCCAAATAGGGTTTGCAAATTGAATAAGTCCATCTATGGACTTAAACAAGCATCTCGAAGGTGGAATCTTCGTTTTGACCAGAAAGTCAAAGAGTTTGGCTTTGCTCAAAATGAAGATGAACCGTGTGTTTACAGAAAGGCAAGTGGGAGCACTATATCATTCCTCATATTGTATGTTGATGATATAGTGATCATAGGAAACAACATACCCATGCTTAACGAGGTTAAGAAATGGCTTTCATCTTGTTTCGCTATGAAGGATCTTGGAGAAGCCGCTTACATTCTGGGAATTAAGATTCACGGAGATCGATCGAAGCGACTTCTAGCTCTCAGTCAAAGTACATACATTGACAAGATTATAGCACGGTTCAACATGAGTAACTCCAAGAAAGGAGTCGTCCCTATGACAAAGGGTACTATATTGAACAAGTCTCAATCTCCTAAAACGGAGAAAGAGATGAACCAAATGGCTTCGATCCCATTTGCTTCTGCTATAGGCTCAATTATGTATGCCATGCTCTGCACTCGACCGGATGTCTCGTTTGCATTAAGCCTGACAAGTCGATACCAACAGAGTCCCGGTCTAGCTCACTGGACTGCTGTAAAGAACATCCTGAAATACCTTAGAAACACAAGTGAGATGTTTCTGGTGTTCGGAGGAACTAATGAGCTCGCTGTAAAGTGTTACACCGATGCTAGTTTTCAGACTGACCGAGATGACTCTCGCTCGCAGTCCGGATACGTATTCATCCTCAATGGAGGCGCTGTTTCGTGGTGTAGCACCAAACAGTCAGTAGTAGCTGATTCTACTACTGAATCTGAATACATAGCCGCCTCAGAAGCTGCCAAGGAAGCAGTATGGATGAAGAAGTTCATCACAGATCTCGATGTGGTTCCAAGCGTCAAGCAACCAATCGAGATGATGTGCGATAACACAGGCGCTATTGCTCAAGCCAAAGAGCCAAGGTCGCATAAAAAGGCCAAGCACATTCTGAGGAAATTTCACTACATAAGAGAAGTAGTTGAAAGAAATGAAATAAAGATATGCAAAGTAGACACAGATCAAAACTTAGCTGATCCCTTTACAAAGCCCATGACTCACGAGACTCATGATCGCCACAGAGAAGCGATAGGGCTTAAGTTAGCTAAAGACATGTTTTGATTTAGTATTTGGGTGTACGAACAAATAAACAGTTATCTATACTATTTATATTCCATTGGTGAATGCAATATAAGAATTTCATAACTGTGTTCGATGTTAATACGTTTAATCATCCTTGAACAATTGTTGATATTGTTCTAAATGTCCGTAGTCGGTTAGAGACGTGGGAACGACTCTAAATCAAGACTATTCTGATTTTGAACCTTAAAGGGGTTTAACGTTCAAAGTCACAGACCTCATTGGAGAATGATGTTGGACGTAACTCGCATCAAGCAATTCAATCATGGAAGTTTTGATTGCTTGATTAATGGTATGCTCTAATGTTTCCTTAGACCTGAGACGTATACTTGAACTCTCGTTTACTGCAGACTGTTCTTTGATTGTAGTCTCTCGATGTCGCGTAACTGCCATCAATAGGGCTGCTTTTGGGAATGGATCTAAAGTTCAGTGGGAGTTGTATGCCTCAACATGGGATTTCGTACTATTGTCTCGGCAATAGATAGACATAAAGGCGCCCTCGTTGATTCCAAGTGTGAAGTGTGATGCCTCACCCAAACTTACTGTGTGTTTGATTGGTACACTTCGAATCGGGTAACGAGAAGATAATCGATGAATCAATTACATGAGAGTCCATGTCTCATTATTCATCTATGTCTAGAACGGAAAGGAACATATGACAAAGATTACCATAAGTCCTCTATCTGCTTGCTTTACAATCAGATATACTTTGGCTGTCGACTTAAAGTGTCGAAACTGGTTGGTGTAGCCATGCATAGCTAGAGTGCCTCTGACTACAACGCTAAAGTGTCGCGATCAGTCCAAGTGGGAGATTGTTGGATATCGGATGTCCTGACCCGACCTTTAACGTACCCGACCCGGTTTTGACCCGTAAGGGTTACACCGGTGTCAACGAACTAATAATTAATTAAATGTTAATTAATTAAATCAAACGGTTTAAATAAATAATTGTTATTTATTTAACGTAACGAAACAATAATTCGTAAAACGTTTACGAGAATTGTTGGCAAATGATTAACTAGTCGTTACCGGTTAACGGACTAATTAAATCATTGGGCTTGGGGCTTTAATCGTGAGATGGGCTTTGCTTAGAGAGGAAGCCATCAGAAAAGTATAAAAGGGAGGGAGGAGGGGATTAGAGAATGCCCTAATCGCGACTCCTCCTCCTCCCCTTTCTCCTTGCCGTCGCGATCTCCCCCTCCCCTCTCTCTCTCTCGATCGGCGCAAACCACCACCACCATTCTCCGTCGCTTGTCGATTGTTATTATGGTGAAACGCGATCCGCGTTTAGTTGCTGCCGCCTTGAAGCTCGAGACCACCGCCGCCGCCGCTAGAGCCGCCGCCGCCGCCGAGAGGGTCGCCGCCGCCGCCGAGAGGGTCGCCGCCACCGCCGCCGCCGCTGCGGCCCGTGCCGCCGTCGCCGCCGACATCTTTGGCGAGGACCACCGCGAGGTGGTTCTCGCTTTACCCGCGCCACCGAGACCGTTGTTCGAACCATCTCGTGCCGCGACTATCGAACCGGGTGAAAACCCTAAGTGGCCGGCGCCATTGTATGCCGCCGCCGTCACGCCACTTCCTCCGCCGCCTCCACGCGAGACGAACGAAATCGTCACTATGTCGGATTCGTTGTCAAGCACGGTGCAGCCGTTCGATTGGAATGCTATGATACATAGCATGGTTTCGTTACCGCCGCCACCGCCCGTTCATGAGATGAACGCGCCCGTGGTGCCAGAGATGCCGTCTTCAAAGTCGGTTGAAGACTTGACTCGCAGATTCGAGTCGGGCGTTACCGTTTGCCCTAGCGCCAGTTCGTCGAACCCCGGTGTCTCGAACGGTTGTTCGGACTCCGCCAAGGTATATCTAAATTGTTTAGATTGTTCGATTTATTTTTTCTGTATTTACGCGTACACGGTGATCAGATCCTGTCTACGGTTTTACTTCATTCGCGTTGTAAAATTATTTTCCGCTGCGCAATTAATCTGATTAATTGACCCGTTAATTTTATTCGGTAAAAATTAAAACGGGCAACCCGGATACCCACTGTAAAACCCAACAAGTTCACCTTCTCAAGTTCCACCAGTACGGTTTTTGCAACTTCATCCTTCTGCTCAAATTCTGGGTTGTTGTTGTTGATTTGTTGTAAGTTGTTGTTGTTGATTTATGGGTTTTGAATTTGATCACAGGGACTTTCATATCAAATTATGACTATTTTGAAGTTTTTCTCAAAAAGTCCAAGTCCCTCCAACCTTGAATCTTCAACTTCAAGTAGCAAATTCTCAAAAATAGATTTGGATGATCTTCCACCGGATCCATCCGAAAGGAAACCGATTTCATCTTATAATCCTAGTCAGAGAGACGAAATTAGACGATATTATTTGGTTAAAGGTCCACACCAACCAAAGGGGCTTGATCGTCCATGGTCGGATTTTGGTGGTAAGATGAGGCGTTTTCCCGAAGAATGGTACGAATCGGAGTATGGAAATTGGTTAGAATATAGTAAAAAAGAAGATAAAGTGTATTGTTTGTATTGTTACTTGTTCAAAGAAAGTAGACAAAATGATGCATATGCGATTGATGGTCTCCGATGTTGGAATAAAAAAGAGAAGTTACAAAAACATGTTGGTGAGAGGAATAGTTTTCATGATATAGCGCGTAAAAAGGTAGATGACTTGCGTAATCAAGCTCAATCTATACATGCGGCATTTGAAAGACAAACCGACAAAGAAAAAAATGATTATAGACTTCGATTAACTATTTCGATTAAACTTGTTCGAGCATTGTTGAATGGTGGGTTATCTTTTCGTGGACATGATGAGTCTAAAAACTCCATTTACAAAGGACATTATCTAGAGCTTTTAAAGTTGTTGGGGGAAATAAATGAGGAAATTGGTAATGTTATATTAGATAATGCTCCGAAGAATTGCCAAATGACGGCTCCATCGATCCAAAAAGAAATTTGCTCATGTTTTGCGGAAGAAGTCTTAAAGAAAATATTTGAAGAACTTGGAGATGAAGTATTTTCCATATTAGTTGATGAATCAAGAGATGTCTCTAACAAAGAACAAATGGCCGTCGTATTAAGGTATGTTGATAAATTAGGAAATGTGAAGGAAAGATTTGTTGGTCTTGTCCATGTTATGGAAACAACCTCTTTATCTCTAAAATCCGGAATTGATAAGTTGTTTGCTCGTTACAATTTGAGTTTGGATAGGGTTAGAGGTCAAGGATATGATGGTGCAAGTAACATGTCCGGTGAGTTTAACGGTTTGAAAGCATTGATTTTGAAAGAAAATTCGTCGGCATATTTTGTTCATTGTTTTGCTCACCAACTTCAACTTGTTGTTGTGGGCCTAGCAACCAAGCATCATGAAATATTTAAATTTTTTGGAGAAGTGTCGAATTTGATAAATGTTGTGAGTGCATCTTGCAAAAGAATAGATGTAGGAAGAGAAAAACAAAGAGAAATTTTACAATTGAATCCGGAAGTTGAAACGGGGCGTGGAAAAAATCAAGAACTATCACTTGCAAGACCCGGAGATACACGTTGGAGTTCTCATGAAAAAACACTTCATCGTTTAATTATTTTATTTCCGGTGGTTATTGAGGTGCTCAAATATATAGAAAATTCGGCAAGTGATGATGCTCACAAAAGTCAAGCGGATGGACTTGAAATATACATGAAAAGTTTCACTTTTGTGTTTTATCTACATATGATGAAGGAAATTTTGGGAATTACTAACAAGTTGTGTGAGGCTCTTCAAAAAAAAGATCAAGATATTGTGAATGCGTGTCAACTCATTAGATCAACCAAAGCACAATTATTAGACTATCGACTCGAAGGTTTTGACTCGCTTTTGAAAGATGTGACAACCTTTTGTGACAAATATGAGATTGAAGTGGTTAAAATGGAAGATGAGTATGTTGACCCGAAGAATTGAAGAAAGAAAACAAACATCACCAATCGTCACGATTACGTGGTTAACAATTTTAACACGGTCCTCGATATGCAAATACAAGAGTATGAAAGACATTTTAACGAGGTAACCACTAACTTGCTTATGCTTATGAATTGTTTAAGCCCGTGCAATAGTTTTAGTGCATTTGATAAGCAAAACTTGCTAGACTTGGCCGGTATGTATCCATATGATTTTAATATTGATGAAAAAGACAAACTAAAGTATGAACTCGGTCACTACATTTATAATATGAAAGATGATACACGGTTTGCCAATTTGAATGGAGTGGGTGATCTCGCTAAATGGATGGTGGAAACAAGAAAACACATTGATTATCCGTTGGTTTATCGTTTAATGAAGTTAGCACTCGTTCTACCGGTTGCAACGGCAAGTGTTGAAAGAAGTTTTTCTTCAATGAAGCATGTGAAGACGGATTTGCGGAACCGAATGGGCGATGGATACATGAATGATTCTTGTATTTGTTTCGTTGAAAGGGATTTATTTCAACAAGTTTCGGTCGAAGATGTAATGCAACGTTTTCAAAAGATGAAAAGTCGTCGACAACAATTATAGGTAATTTTCTTTAGTTTGTATGAACCCTCGTATTTATATTATGCGTTTTCTAATTTGTAATGAAGAAGTTTTTTGGTTATTAATATATCGTATTATAATATATACCCATTTATGTGAAACGGTGAAACCGGGGAACTAATAATAGGGAATCCCCTGAAAAAAAATCCTGGATCCGCCACTGAGAATGAGCCACATCTAGATATATCTCTTTGTTTATATAAATCATAATAATGATAACTCATCCCAAAACTTAAATTTGATGCAATTACGCGTCTAAAAACCTACGTACCCTTGGTCCAGATCCATGACCTCCTATGCACATCCAAAGCACGTCAGACATGTTGTTGAAGTGGTTAAGGTGATCATTTTGTGCCCAAATGACTCAGGTTTTATCTTTGCTTCCAGCAATATTGTTCTGAGGCACATCCAAAGCACGTCAGACATGTTGTTGAAGTGGTTAAGGTGATCATTTTGTGCCCAAATGACTCAGGTTTTATCTTTGCTTCCAGCAATATTGTTCTGAGGCATGAGAGCTTTATGAAGGAAGATCACGATCTTGTTGTCTCTAGTTCGATCCCGAAAGTGATCGGGTTTTACCACCAGTGGGCCTTCGGGCGGGTGGGTTTTCCCCGGAACTCAAGATAACTTGGGTGTGCTTAAGGGCTTTGTATGGCTGGGTTGGGCCAGCTGGCGGTGGTCTTTTACCATTAGGTCACCCCGTACGGAGTACCTGATCAATTCTATTTTTGTTGGTCGTTTAAAAAAAAACATCCAAAGCACACGTTTCCTTTATTTATGCTTAGTTAAGTTAGTGGGCATGTGCGGTAATTTCTCTATCGGTTGATTGTAGTAATTGTAAGGCTATAAAAGAAAAGGCCAACTTTTGTTTATGATTAAAGATACGAACGAAATGAATGAATTGATCCAAATCCTCTCTAAATTTTTATCCGATCCTATATATTTTCTTTTGGCCAACAATCAATTGTTGAACCATGCAGTATGACCAACTAGCCTATACTAACCATTATAGCTATTGGAATATATTATTAGGTTTAGAATTGATTATTATTAGGGTTGAGCCCACAGGCCCATTTAGGTATTTAGGGTTTATTCAATTCTCTATATATGGGCTAATACTATAAACCCTAATAACATATTCTAATAATAGCCATGAAGAAAAAAAGCAACGACTTGATCAAAGTTACGAAACTAAATATTGAAACAAACAAGAAGAAATTTCATGGCAGATATTCATTTGGGACCTAATCAAGCACAGGATTCTTTTTTTCTCAAAGACATTTTAATATTCTCCTGTAGATGACAAAGTCAACCAAAGTCTTTGTTAGATTTTTTTGATACTATCAAATCAAACCACAACCAAAGTTAGTGAACCACGTTAGCCCAGTCAATGTAAATTACATCTTAATATGGGAAAATCACGAAAATGACCCACTTTAAGAAAATCAAAATTTGTCCACCCCAATTTAGCATTCACTAAAATGCCCATCCTCCATTCCTTCAATGGGAGACATCTACGTCACTAGTTTCGGCAACCATTTGCACCTACCTTTCAATCATTGAACATTCCATTGGCCGCACCTCAGACCAATTAAAAATGGACACCTGTAATTTCCGGCTAAATTTTGCCGTTTTGACTTTTTGAAGTCAAACTTCATGTGCTTGGACTTGAAAATTAGAGTTGAAATCATGTGTTTTAGTGTTGATGATCGATTCAGACTTTCTATTTGTGAATACGAACTCATTGCAAGTTACAGAACCGAGTTTCATTGAGTTTTGATCAGATTTGCAAAAATCACAACACGTGTTCTTCGTGAAGCTCCTTCAATGGCAGATTTCATAATTCGCAATGTTGATGATCAAAACTGGTATCATTTGTGTCGTTTTGATCTCATGAATTCATTGGTATATTCAAACTTAAGTTTGGTTGGGATTCATACGACATCAAACTTCTGGTTTATCTTTTTCGTTGTAGTTGTTATGAAGATGATACTTTCTTTCTCATAGATTACACCAAAACGGTAAAATTTAGCTGGAAATTTGGACATTTTGGTGAAGGCTAAATTTGGATGGTCAAATTTTGATTTTCTTGGTCAAAGTGGGTCATTTTCGTGATTTGGGTAAGCAATTAAAACTGTAACAAAAAGAGAAGTTGGGAAAATAAGAATGAGTCATATCTAGATATATCTCTTTGGTTATATAAATAAATAAAAAAAAAATCGTAACTCATCCCA
>JBCNJP010000003.1:22923614-22945097 GCA_039602395.1 Deinandra increscens subsp. villosa
ACGTACATCAGCCCAGACTTGTGTTGACTGACCAGGATGACGCGATGAAAGAGGCGATCTCTAAGGTTCTCTACAACTCTTCACACCGACTGTGCATGTGGCATTAATGAAGAAGTTGCCATCTAAGGTACATATACATGCCATTATTTATATGAGCTAACATTAAATTCATATGTGTATTAGAGATTTGGTTGAAATTAAAATTAATGCACATGTGCTATAATGTTGGCAACACTATTATCTGTATGAACTAGCCTAGAATTCACATATGGTGATATATAACTGGTTGTAATTTAGTATTATTGATCATTTTTAATATAGATCTTGTCACAATTCAATACTGCTGAACATGTGCACTAACCTTATGATTACCATTATTTCTATAGGAGAATTAGTTGTATTTGTCCATATTCACATGCACCCATCTTTATTGTTAATACTTATTGGTTTATCACAACAGTTGTGCATTCGTGATATTTTTATTGCACATGTGCATTATTAACATTTTTTATGTTTTGCCATCAGATTGAGGGTGATATTTTAAACAATACAGATTTGCGTAAAAATATACATAGTCTTGTTTGGAATCTGATAATCGACAAAGACACGTTTGAAACGAGATGGAAATCACTTATGGAAGAACACGGTTTGTCCAATCATGGTTGGTTAAAATCAAATGTATGCCATACGTTTTGATTGGATCCCAACGTACTTCAGGGACCTTCCAATGTGCTGCCTGATGAAAACTACATCGAGGTGTGAGAGCTCTAACGCGTTATTTAAAGTAAACTCAAGTATAAATAACACACTGCTGCAGTTCTTGATGTGTTTTGACACGACAATCGATAGACAACGCCAAAAACAGTGTCAGTTGGAGTTTGAAACAAACACGTCAACGCCTGAGTTCCATACCCCCTATCCTATAGAAAGGCACGCAGCGAGCTTGTACACGGTTACTATCTTTCTAGAGGTTCAAAAAGAGATGGAACGAAGTGTCCATTACTGTACTATAGGCCAGACACGCTCTGTTGGTGCATCTAAAATATACACCGTTTCGCATACTAACTGAAAATTCGAATTTGTCAACGAGTTTGAGGTAATTCCTTAATATTTTTCTTATGTGAATTGCATGTTTTTATCTTACAAATTGTTACATTTCGTATGTTGTTTAAGTATCTATATGTCCTTTCTACAGAACCATCTTTTTTTTGGGGGTCATAATTCAACATTATTGCACATGTGTAATAAGCTTTGTCTGTACCAATCTGTTAAACTGATGCTGTGTCACAACTATTTTGCAGGTCACCTTTAATGCAAACAATAACACGGTTTCGTGTGGATGTATGCGCTTTACTCGCATTGGCTACTTGTGTAGGCATATTTTCTACGTCTTCAGATTTGTTCATGTTAATGATATCCATGCATGGTACATTTTTGCTCGGTGGAGAAAATATGCACTTCCAAGGAGAGTTTATGACATTGCAAATAGGTATTCTGTCGATACTAGCGAAGAAGGTGTTCTTAGGAACGAAGTTACAGACACTATAACTCAATGCGTTAACCGTTTAAGGCGTCAACTAAACCTGCTTGCTTCTTTCTTATCTAAACTTAGAGATATCAAATCCCGTATCTTTTCTGAAGTGCCCTTCAACCCTGAAATCAATAGGACGTCTGCTATTGTAAGCGACATTTTACACCAACCTGAGGTCTCTAACTCTTCTGACAATCCGGTTCGTGTCACACTGACTCAAGGTATTCAGAACAAAGTTGCGGCACCGACAAGCATTTGATTGGGCCTGGTGAAAAAGCTATTGAAAATTACAAGAAGGGACTAATATTATGCAAGAAGTGCAATGCTTATGTTTATAACCATGATTCGCGTAATTGTGATAAAGTTTGAGCTGCTGCTGCAGGTTTTTCTACGAGTACTGCTAATGCGAGTGTTGCTTCTGCTGAACAGCCACCCGTCCGGCATGATGACCCGTCTTCGGTACCTCACCCATCTATCCCACGGCCTGTTCGCAACCTTAGACGTTCATCAAGGCATTCTAATAAGTCACCAACTACATGAGTTACGAGCGACCAACAAATAATACAATTTGACTGTCAAACGATTAAGCGTTGCTATTATTTGGTGTTATTTTTTTGTTATTTTGTTTTGAATATGGTTTGTTATTACAGCTTTCATGCACATGTGCATTAATCTTTTACTTAGCAACATTAATGTTTATTCTCTACAGATTTGATATGTCCAGTACTACCAACTATTTTTTTAAAATGTTCCTGTAAAAATGTCAATGTACAATTGCATTAACATGACATCGAAACATATGCATAATTCATCTATATGCCATTTTATCCGGTATCCAACCTTTATTGCACATGTGTAATAATCTTATACTTGATTAAATTATCTACAACCCTAACGCTTTATGTCTTTCTTAATGCTACCGTGCATTAATTACACTTTAGTATGGACCTGACTATCAGTTCAACTGAATTCAAGCATTAATGCACGTGTGCAATAATCTTGTACTTGGCGGATTTTAATGCCCCCTTCCCACCTGATACTGTCAACGTTTATTTTTTTTAAGAGCACATGTGTAATAATCTTATACTCGACAAAGTTACTTTCAGCACCTAACACTTTATTGATTTTTTAATGCTCTTGTGCGTTAATTACACTTTAGTATGTACCTTACTATCAGTTTAGCCGAACTCAAACATCCCTGCACATGTGCAACAATCTTGTGCTTGATAAATTTACGATTAATCTGTATCATTTTACCCGAGTTTTATTTTTCCAGCTCATGTGTAATAGTCTTATAATTGACTCGATTAAGAGTAAACCAACATTTTAATTTTTATTCTATATTGTCCTGCACATGTGCAATAATATTTTTACCTCTTTGAACAAATTGTGTCCCCTGCTGATTTTTTATCAATCAATTGTCATATAACTAATTGATTTCGAACCATTTACCAAAGGAAAGGGTACGTGTATATATATATATATATATTATGTATATATATATATATATAACCATCTGTTTACATGCATCGATACTAAGTTTGTTTTTAGACTTTCTTCCATTCGTACCATACACAATCTTAAAGCAAAAAAAAAAAAAAACAAAAGAAAATACATTAACAAACATCATCCTGCATTATCTGCCACCCACCTACTTGTCATCTTTCACTTTGTCGGCAAAACTGACATGTTTACCTTTGTCTGCCGTTTCTGCTGCTTCCTTCATCCCACCTGCTGCTTTACCTTTGTCCGTCGTTTGTGCTGCTGCCTTCCTCCCACCTGCTGCTTCATTATCTTTAGATTCCGTGTCGTTTCTTACCGCCTCCAACTCTTTCACCAAGCTGAAATACTCCTTGTCCAGCCTCTTAATAAATTCAATATCTCTCAACACATCCTTATTATTCCTCCCAATTGCCTGCTTTATCTCCTTGTTCTTTGCTTTCATATTCTTCGACACGTCTTTCAAATAAACATTCGCTTTTGATAACATGATTTTTGTGGCGTACTTCATCCACAGTTTCTTTATCTGTGCGCTTTGCTTTGTGTTGTCTTCAATGAAGCCACATTCAAAGTATTTCGTTCGTCCCCTATACATCTCCATATGCCGCATTGCAAACACACCACAATCTGTATAGTTCTTTTTTGTTGCCCATTTCAGGAGCATCCGTCTTGGTTTTGCAGTTTTCATGATAGCTGTCCTTGGGTGATTTACACTTTTTAGGTAACTTGCAAATATTTCTCTCTGTAACAATACAATAATTTTTAGTATTCATTATTCATAAACCATCAGTTGTATCAGCTGTGATAAAATGCATGTGTGTATTGTATATTTTTCCACAATCGAAAATTATTGCACATGTGCAATAATCATAATAGTTACAAAATTTATGTCAGTATTGCAGTTTTATACACATTTTGACATTACTGCACATGTGCAACTATATTGACAACCAATTGTTTTCTGTAACTTAATATTATTGCACATATGCATTAATCTGATCAGTTGCACTTTTTGTGTCAGTACTGAAGTTTTAATCATATTTTAATGTAAATCACTTACCACTTTGTATGGAGTTCCTTTTGTTGCAAACCTATTTGTATCAACCATTCTAATGGGTGATTCTTTGATGTCCATGTTGTCTATCAATGTTATCCCGGGGACGTCCATATCAAAACACATGAGGTAGAAGTGACTGCTCTCCAACATCGGAACAACAACCGTGTCAAACGATCTAAGGTCCATGAGATCCGTATTTTTTTCTAACACCTGCAAGAGGTTTTTTCTGAACGCTTGCAGCCTTGATTCAGTTGTTGTATTTGTGTTGAACATCCATTCAACCTGTGCATTGTAAATAAATATTATGTTATTTAACACTGCTACACATGTGTAATGATTATTTAAAACACTTCCTACGTTCATGTCTATGTATTTTTTAATGATTTTTTAGCTTACTATTGTGGTTGCGTAGCAAAACAACCGCTTAGGCTTGTTATCTGTTGATGTCCTCTCCTCGAAATTCAGTACCGCTGCCCAACAGTTAACTACGTTCGCAAAAACATCTTTCTCAGGCCTTAAGCTGCCAACAGAAATGCTTTAGTTTCCACCAATGTTGCAGCTCCTACTTTAATTGCGAATACATCATTTCTGCTTTTAATACATTATACAAATAACCGTTATTTGTTAACACATCAAGAACTGACTAGTGTAAAATACATGTGTATTAGAGATTTTGTGACAGTTTAATATTATTGCACATGTGCAATAATTTTTAAAATTCCCATTTTTTGAATCAGTTTGTATTTTTAATCAAATTTTGAGATTACTGCACATGGGTATCTATATTATACAACTCTATTTTTTGTAATTTAATATTATTGCACATGTGTACTTATATTATCAGTCGCACCTTTTTCTACAACAGGATGATAATATTAAAATATTAATATGCATCATGATACTTACGCGAATGACGCCTCAACTTCAGCCTTTTCTTCTTCTATCATTCTTTCTTCTCTAACTCATCCTCATCCTTTTCTGATTTTTTAGAATCAGTTTCGCCCTTGCTATTTTTTTCACTCCTTTCAGCCAAATTTTTATGAGTCTCTGTGAAAGACATCAAATACTGCCATGCCACCCGTTCCTGCTGTCCCATTGCTCTGTTTATGTCTACCGGCTTCCATTCTGACCTCTCAACTCCCAACTCACCTTTCGCAACTCCTTTTCCCGCATCCGATTCATCTGTGTTTTCCTTATCAACACCATCTTTATCGGCCTCAGTTGCATTTTCATGCTCTTCTTGAATTGTGTTACCCACGCTCTGTTTGTACAGCGCGATTATCTTCTCTTTGATATTCATTGATGTTGCCTTCCGCTCTATGTTCGACTCTTGTGAGCTTTGTGAACTTGGCAACCCAAAATCAAATGATGGTCTGAAATCAAATGTTGGTAACGTCTTGTCTACCACCCTTTCAGCCTTCTTATTGTCTCCCGCTATTTTGTTTATTAGGTCATCTAGCTCCTTTTCTCCTTCTTTTGGGTCATTTTCTACAAGTTCTTCTTGCGGCATCTTTTTCGGGTTAGTTTCCAACTGTATTGGTTCCCTTTGAATATCTCCATGCCCCTTTACCTTCTTCTCTGTTTTATTTTCCATCCTTTTTTTTGTCTTTTTGGGACCCTTCTTGAAAACCTTTGTTTGTATCCCACATCATTTTGTTTTTCATAATTTCCACTTTCTACCCCTTCTGTGTTCTTTTCTACATGTTATGTGGTATTTTGTCCATCTCCCGTTACTTCTTCTCTGTCATCTTCTCTGTGATTTTTTTTCTTTCTGTTCATCATTTATGTCTTGATTGGCTTCTTGATTTTCGACGTCCACAACTTCCTTATAATGCGACCTGTATTGTTCTATGTAAGCCTTCACCTCCTTGTTTCCGTGAAACTTTGCCCATGCTTTTGATAATGCCTTCTCGATTTCTTTCTTTTGTTGCTCAACTGTGGTGAAAAATAAGGCCAGCTGTTCTGTATGTTCCTGTTTTACAAACATTAAATGTTAGTATTTGGCAATTTCTATCATTATTACACATGTGCATTAATGTTAAATTTTGTACTACACATGTGCATTAATTATATTTTCATACTTATGCACATGTGCGACAACCTTAACAGTGCCGAAAATATTACATATGGTGCTATTTTTTTTATTACACACGTGCAATAATCATGTTTAAGTGTATAATAATATAAATATACCTGCAGACTCATATTTTCTGTTTGAGCTTTCTTCCCTTTGTCCTTTTTTTCCTTTTTTGTTTTTCCATCTTCATCGCTATTCACATCACTGTTTTCCCCTTCGTTATCAACATACGTACACCTTTCTGTTCCTTGCCCGAACCCCCCATTAGCTATCTCATATTTCTCCGTGATCTTCAACATGTCTCCAGTCCAAAACTTTAATGGGCTCATGTTACGTTCCACATTTATTCCCTCGCATGTCATGCTGTCCACGTATGCGAGCTGCACGTTATACAAAATCCGACATGTCAGGTTATTATTATTATTATTATTATTATTATTATTATTATTATTATTATTATTATTATTATTATATTATTATTATTATTATTATTATTATTATTATTATTATTATTATTATTATTATTTATAGTAAAGTATTAAGATTCTAGTAACATCGTTTAAAACACATACCGTAAGTACCAGCAACGGACCTGTGAATCTTATATTAGGCACACACCTCACCCAGTTTTCTTTGCATCTTTTTAATGCTCCAATAATATAGTTGTTCTAGTTTATACCATCCAAATTTGTGTCATTTTTTATATTTGGCAAGTAATCGAGCTTCATATAGTCACTGGCACCTGCTTCTGCCATCACACTTATAAACACTGATATGAAATCTAGTTTGAACATCGTCCCAGCCTCTTCGCTGTTATCTATCTTCTCTATAGCTTGAACCCTTGTGATGTAACCATTCCGGTACCGTGCTTTCCATTCTTTACCAATTGGGTGGAGCTTTTTCTTCGCTGTTGGTTCTAGGTCAAATCCTTGATTTTGCAGCCCAAATAACTGTGAGATCCTTTCATGGTCGACCTTGATCTTTGCTGTTCCAAGGTCAATTTCCAAAGATTTTGGATTGAACTTATCCACTACAAAATGCCCTAGCTTTCCGGGTATCCCGTCCACCCTTAATTTTAGGATATGCCCCATTCCCATTTGTCTCACCGCCGCCCTCTGGTTTTCATTCAGCTTAGTGACTGCTTTGAACAATTGGTGTGGTGCTGACCTAGTTCTCAATGAAAACCATCCATCATCGTCTTTTACTTCAGTCTCCTTCCCGTTTTTTCCTTTAGCACCACCTTTTCGTCCTCCCGTCCTACTTTTTTCTTTTTTACCTTTCTTTGGTTTTTTATCTGCATAGAATATAGTGTTTTAATACAAGTAATACGTTTATAACATGTGTAAAAAAACAATTATACGTGTAACTCAACATAATGTAAGTTTTTTAACTTTACTGCACGTGTGTAATAATAATTTGTTATTATTATTACACGTGTGCAATTATGCCAGTAAACATTACATTATGTCATAACAACCTCATTTTGTACTATTTTGAATTAACATACCTTCAGGGCTGTCCTCAATTGGCTCTATCTCCGGATCGTAGGCTACTACCTTTCTACTACTTCTCCTCAGCTTGTTACCCGGCTCATTCTCTACTAATGTCATATCCATCGTCGCAGCTTTAGCATCTGTAACACCCCAACCGATGGCGGAAACATCGAGGTGTCATGAAAAGAGTATAGAAGCACAAGGAAATAAAGGAAAACCATATTTTATTATTAACTCAAAGCTTAAAACGTCTATTACAAGGCACAATGCTTAAATGATAATATAAACTCTAACTAGGTCCACAAGCTCCTAGTTATAATCAATCAACACTTATGCTAGATGTCCACTTTCCTAAAAAACACGCAAAAATATGTCAACTATATACATAGTTGGTGAGTCATAGGTTTGAATAACAAAGTAGTTACAATAAAAAGTCTGTTAGGGTTTGCAAAGTCATACATGTTAAATAAATATATCAATAATTGGCAGGGAACGATCAAATAACAGGAGACAAATAAATAGCATGAATGTTTGTCCGCGTGTTCGATTCCTCTCATGGAATCTCAGCGTTGGGACCATATATCACAAAGATTGTCCGCGTGTTCAATTCCTCTCAAAGGAATCTTAGCGTTGGGACCTAATAGCATACAAGTTTGTCCGCGTGTTCAATTCCTCTCAAAGGAATCTCAGCGTTGGGACCATATAACATACAAGTTACACAGTAGCATATAATGAATAGCATGACAAAGTATTCGTCTATACGTTATAACACGTATAAATACAAGTATTCAACAATATTTGACTTTGCATAGGAATAATAGACTAATTAACTTAATAAAGTTTCATAATAAAGCATGATAGAATGTATGGTTTGCTTGAAAATAAAGTAATAATGGCAAGTTTAGTTTATGCGTGTTTTCCACCCCAAAATGGTTTGAAAATATAAAGAAAAAGGGGCTATGAACTCACCTTAGTAGTTGGTTGCTAGCTTGATGTACGCTAATGATTCAAGTTCGAGGGATTCCTAAACGAATGATGAAATTGGTTAAGCTAGAGTTACGAGGACGAATAATAGGGATTTCTAGATGTCTAGGGTTTCGGTGGAAGGATTTGGGGAAGATTATAATGTGACATTATGTGACTTGTAGATAAATAGTTGTGTAGTTAATTAACCCGATAATCGAAATACTAAATAATCAAACGACTCATTAAATAGGTGTATAAATAGCTAAATAAGTAACTAAGTAAATGATTAAAATGACCAATTGTTATAATTTAACGAATTAATAATTATGTAATTGAATGACTGCTTAATTAAATTAATTAGTAAATAAATGATAATTTAAATGAATGACTAAGTAAATAGTCTAACGAAAATAATTAACTTAATTAAATAATTTCACTATGTAATTACTCAATTACATCAATGTCTAATAAATTGAGTAAATAAATTAGAAATCAAATTTTAGCTAATAAGTAGTTGATCATGAGGCTTAAAAGAAATTTAATTAAATACACACATAAATATTTGACTCGTTAATATAATAAATAACCAAATAAATAATACTTAGTGAAATAAATAAATTAATGATTTGAATAAATAGATGATATTAATTAAATAGATAAGTAACTAAATAATTTAAGTGACTAAATAAAGAAGCTATTCACTAAATATTAAGTGAATAGGTGAATAAATGAATAAAAGGCTAACAATTTAATTAAAAATCAAACATCTAATTAAATGATTAAGTGATTTATTTAATAAATAAATGATTTTTTTTTTTGGAAAAATAAATGGGGCTCAAAATTGGTTAATCATACAAATATTATGGAATTATAAAACAAAACAAAAGAAAAACATTAAAGCGTGGTGAGGCCGGGTTGAACCGCGACCTCCCACACACCAAACGTGTTGTAGACCACTCAGCCAAATCGTGTTTATTGGCTCCATATCTGAGTGAATTTATTTTAAGATGTTATAAACAATCATCCTTCCCCAAATTTGTGTACCGAAGCCCTAGTTCTAAACCAATGAAAGTGATTGTTTTATCATGTATGAATGTTACAATAATAATGGAGCATTTACTCGGTGATGAAAACCGAACGAAATGGTGTGATGAACTTACCAAAATAACAATGACGAAAAGTGGAGGTACAGGAGGTCGTCGGGGCTTCGACGGTGTTAGAGAGTAAGCACGAAAATAGAGCGAATATCTGAGTGTTTCGATGGGGTTGAATTCACAAATGGTTGGGGAGGGTTAAGGTACTATTTATAGTGCCAAAACATGATGAAATGAGTTAATTCGGGTTTAATGTCTAAACTGAATCATGTTAAATGATAATTAAAGTGCGTTTACAAGTCGGTTTTAAGATCATTATGGTGATTAAAACATGGTTTAGGAGGTTTATGACTAAAATAATGATGAAAGAATGAAGCTTTTATGAGCTTTTATAAACATTAAAAATTTATCAAGAATTAACCCTTTATTTAAACCTTTTATCAAATTTGTTTTCTTTAAAGATATCAAAACTTTATGAAAAATATAGAGTTACTATAAATTTAAGAAAGCTACTTCTAGGATTTGTTAAGTCATATATTTCTTTTTAAAGCAACTTATTTATAATAACGAATATGTTTTTTTTTCCTTTTTCTTTAATACCTCAAAAGTAAATAATCATAACCTAAAATTTAATAAAATCACTATTTTAATTTGTTAAGACATTAAATGAAATAATTAAGTTTGTATAGTGTATATTAAATTTAAAACTCATAATTTAATAACATTTATTCACAAATATTTTTAGAGGAATTAATTTAATTAGGTAAATAAATAACACAATTTAAATGAAAACTTAAAATCTTTTATTAATTTAAAAATTCATGATTGTTACAGTCTCCCCCACTTAGGGAAATTTCGTCCCGAAATTTATGAAGTGGAGACTGTAGAAAAAAAATATGGGTATTGAGAAAAATTAAGATGTAAAAGTTATGACTCGTACTGAGGAGTTGAGAATGGTATGAAGGATTGAATTGGTGTGATAGACTCTATCAAATGAGTCACCAATGATGACCTCGAACAAGAAATCGTTGTGTCTAAAATCGTGTATGAATGATAATCGAGGATTAATTGTTTGAGGGTGATTAAAAAGGTTTTACTTATGAAACATTGGGATTTCCTTAACGATAGAAAATGCATCACTACAAAGTTGTAGTATTAAATAGACACTGACGACCAGTTTGCAGTGGTCATAGAATATCATAGCGTTTAAATACCATGTCATAAAAATAATAAAGGCTTTGTGACACAAAATGTATATTGCATAAAGTTTTGCTCAAGAATTCCCAACAAATAATAGGTCGAGGTCCAAGGTAACACTAAACTTCTCGTGACTCAAAGAAAGCTACTTCTGAATACCTGTCAGGAGCACTTATATATAGGATGTACCATCGGCCTATCCACCATGCCCTTTTCAAGTAACATCCGTTTCGTTACTCTGACTCACGATAAGTTTGATGTTATGACACAAAGCAGGATTTACCATGATTTCCATGCGTCGAAATTTATAATTACGTGTGCACCCGTAACTACTCATTTCGTCGCATGGTCCACATAGTTCATCTTGTTGTGTATGGGTCACAAGGCACAAATAGTTCACCATAGAAGAATCAAGTAACAATGTTCCATCAATGGATAATCAAACTAACAATGTTCACACAAAGTGCTTGGATATTTACCTAGTGTCATTTATGTAGAATCATGCTAATAAAGTACATTAATAATCAATCTAACCACGTTCATGTATGACCAAACTGATAGTGAACATAAGAAACCAAGCTTTATTCATGGCAAAAGTCAATTGACAAGGCAAAGTTAAACTTAACAAAGTATATGAGAAATTAATCTAACTATTATTCAGGGATAACTGGCTAATATGATGTAGGTAAAAATAAACTAGATGTTGATGTTTGTGAATAACTCAAGTAAGTTCATAGACGAAGGTATTCAACTATCAACGTTTGGCGTGACGACGTTTAGCTCTTGACAAGCTTCAGGTGCCCCTAGCATAAAAACTTGACCTCGGGGGGCTTGATTATTGTGCGTCAAATTGGGACATTGATTCCTGAAGTGATTAGGACTCCCGCATTGGTAACAGGCACGGTTGGATTTGTTGTTTGGAACGGATACAACTGCTAGATTTTGATTTGTTCCTGCTGGAACAGTCCTACATACTTCAGCTAAATGCCCAAATCTTCCACACTTGGTACACTTGCGGCATTGCGTGCCAGAGGGATGGTGATAGCTGCAAGTGGAGCACAAAGGATTTGGACCCTTATAATTTGGTCTGGTGGCAATAGTGTTGGTTGGAGCCACAGTTTTCACGGGAACAGCAGAAGTAACCAATGCATAGCTCTGAGTGTCTATTTTTCTCTTCTTGTTGTTGGACTCGATGTTGCTTGCACTTGACCCGCGGTCATCCTTGCCTTTAATGGTTTCCCCTTTCAGTACCCCAGTCTTGACCATTTCAGCCGTCAGAGTTCCAGCCAACTTGATGGTAGCTGAGAGAGTGGTAGGATTCACAGACATCATAACTATACGCATCGCTTCAGGAAGGGCATCGATGTAGCAGTCGATCGCAGTTTGTTCAGGAGTCACCAAGTGAGGGACAAGCAAAGCAAGCTCTTGGAACCGAGTCGTAAAACCGAGATGATCAGCTCCTTTCATAGTGAGACCCCTGAACTCGGCCTCCAATTTTCTCATTTCTGACCTTGGACAAAACTCCTCCGTTAATAAAGTCTTGAACGCATCCCAAGTCAAAGCATGAAGAACCTCGCGAGTCTTGGCTCTTATTTGGGTATTCCACCAAGTTAGAGCCCCTTTCATGAAAGTACTAGATGCATACTTGACCCACTGAGCTTCGGGACAGTTGCACATGTTTAGCGTGGCTTCCGTTTTCTCGAACCATTGAAGGAAACCTGTCGCCCCTTCGGTTCCAGCGAATTCAGTGGGCTTAGAAGCCACGAACAGTTTGTATGAGCTTTCAACTCCACCAGGGTTGGAACCCTCTCCATTGTCATTAGTGCGTACAATGATTCGAGTTTGAATGGTTTCATTGAGTTGGTTGACCATGTTAGGAAGGATGGTAGTCATTTGTTGGGAGATGATAGTGGCCAATTCGGTGGGATCCATCTTCAGGAGACAAAGATTCGAGTTAGATATGGAAATCGTAATATAGTAAAACAATAGAATGACATTATTAATGGTTAAACATTAGAATAATGTCGTTGACTAATCAAAATTTCGAGTCCGTTTCACGATTCTTCTTGAACTGTATGTTTTAGCCTATAAGCATCATGTCCTCGAAAGGACCCCCTGGAAAGAGAGGTGAGTCACTTGGACTACTTAAATACCAGGTCTTTCCTTAGCCAGGACCTTCCGAAGAGATAACCACTCTTCCAGATTACACACAGCCCCGAGAACCGTAACGCAAACCCGTCATTTCAATGAGAGTGTTCAAGGATGAGAATCTGAATTTCCCAGGATGAAACCCTAATGTAAAGTCTAAGAATTTCACTGATGAGGTTGAGTTGCACATGCCGCGATAGAGATTCACGAGAAAATATTCAACGAGAGAATCCAAATACCTAAACCAAGAATAGGGTTTATTATTTTTGGCCCCTAAGGTTATAGTCTAGATTATTGTTTTCTAATAACCTAATTCCCTATAACCAAGGCTCTGATACCAATTCTGTAACACCCCGACCGATGGCGGAAACATCGAGGTGTCACGAAAAGAGTATAGAAGCACAAGGAAATAAAGGAAAACCATATTTTATTATTAACTCAAAGCTTAAAACGTCTATTACAAGGCACAATGCTTAAATGATAATATAAACTCTAACTAGGTCCACAAGCTCCTAGTTATAATCAATCAACACTTATGCTGGATGTCCACTTTCCTGAAAAAACACGCAAAAATATGTCAACTATATACATAGTTGGTGAGTCATAGGTTTGAATAACAAAGTAGTTACAATAAAAAGTCTGTTAGGGTTTGCAAAGTCATACATGTTAAATAAATATATCAATAATTGGCAGGGAACGATCAAATAACAGGAGACAAATAAATAGCATGAATGTTTGTCCGCGTGTTCGATTCCTCTCATGGAATCTCAGCGTTGGGACCATATATCACAAAGATTGTCCGCGTGTTCAATTCCTCTCAAAGGAATCTCAGCGTTGGGACCTAATAGCATACAAGTTTGTCCGCGTGTTCAATTCCTCTCAAAGGAATCTCAGCGTTGGGACCATATAACATACAAGTTACACAGTAGCATATAATGAATAGCATGACAAAGTATTCGTCTATACGTTATAACACGTATAAATACAAGTATTCAACAATATTTGACTTTGCGTAGTAATAATAGACTAATTGACTTAATAAAGTTTCATAATAAAGCATGATAGAATGTATGGTTTGCTTGAAAATAAAGTAATAATGGCGAGTTTAGTTTATGCGTGTTTTCCACCCCAAAATGGTTTGAAAATATAAAGAAAAAGGGGCTATGAACTCACCTTAGTAGTTGGTTGCTAGCTTGATGTACGCTAATGATTCAAGTTCGAGGGATTCCTAAACGAATGATGAAATTGGTTAAGCTAGAGTTACGAGGACGAATAATAGGGATTTCTAGATGTCTAGGGTTTCGGTGGAAGGATTTGGGGAAGATTATAACGTGACATTATGTGACTTGTAGATAAATAGTTGTGTAGTTAATTAACCTGATAATCGAAATACTAAATAATCAAATGACTCATTAAATAGGTGTATAAATAGCTAAATAAGTAACTAAGTAAATGATTAAAATGACCAATTGTTATAATTTAACGAATTAATAATTATGTAATTGAATGACTGATTAATTAAATTAATTAGTAAATAAATGATAATTTAAATGAATGACTAAGTAAATAGTTTAACGAAAATAATTAACTTAATTAAATAATTTGACTATGTAATTACTCAATTACATCAATGTCTAATAAATTGAGTAAATAAATTAGAAATCAAATTTTAGCTAATAAGTAGTTGATCATGAGGCTTAAAAGAAATTTAATTAAATACACACATAAATATTTGACTCGTTAATATAATAAATAACCAAATAAATAATACTTAGTGAAATAAATAAATTAATGATTTGAATAAATAGATGATATTAATTAAATAGATAAGTAACCAAATAATTTAAGTGACTAAATAAAGAAGCTATTCACTAAATATTAAGTGAATAGGTGAATAAATGAATAAAAGGCTAACAATTTAATTAAAAATCAAACATCTAATTAAATGATTAAGTGATTTATTTAATAAATAAATGAATTTTTTTTTTTGGAAAAATAAATGGGGCTCGAAATTGGTTAATCATACAAATATTATGGAATTATAAAACAAAACAAAAGAAAAACATTAAAGCGTGGTGAGGCCGGGTTGAACCGCGACCTCCCACACACCAAACGTGTTGTAGACCACTCAGCCAAATCGTGTTTATTGGCTCCATATCTGAGTGAATTTATTTTAAGATGTTATAAACAATCATCCTTCCCCAAATTTGTGTACCGAAGCCCTAGTTCTAAACCAATGAAAGTGATTGTTTTATCATGTATGAATGTTACAATAATAATGGAGCATTTACTCGGTGATGAAAACCGAACGAAATGGTGTGATGAACTTACCAAAACAATGACGAAAAGTGGAGGTACAGGAGGTCGTCGGGGCTTCGACGGTGTTAGAGAGCAAGCACGAAAAGAGAGCGAATATCTGAGTGTTTCGATGGGATTGAATTCACAAATGGTTGGGGAGGGTTAAGGTACTATTTATAGTGCCAAAACATGATGAAATGAGTTAATTCGGGTTTAATGTCTAAATTGAATCATGTTAAATGATAATTAAAGTGCGTTTACAAGTCGGTTTTAAGATCATTATGGTGATTAAAACATGGTTTAGGAGGTTTATGACTAAAATAATGATGAAAGAATGAAGCTTTTATGAGCTTTTATAAACATTAAAAATTTATCAAGAATTAACCCTTTATTTAAACCTTTTATCAAATTTGTTTTCTTTAAAGATATCAAAACTTTATGAAAAATATAGAGTTACTAAAAATTTAAGAAAGCTACATCTAGGATTTGTTAAGTCATATATTTCTTTTTAAAGCAACTTATTTATAATAACGAATATGTTTTTTTTTCCTTTTTCTTTAATACCTCAAAAGTAAATAATCATAACCTAAAATTTAATAAAATCACTATTTTAATTTGTTAAGACATTAAATGAAATAATTAAGTTTGTATAGTGTATATTTTAAATTTAAAACTCATAATTTAATAACATTTATTCACAAATATTTTTAGAGGAATTAATTTAATTAGGTAAATAAATAACACAATTTAAATGAAAACTTAAAATCTTTTATTAATTTAAAAATTCATGATTGTTACAGCATCTGTGTTAACCCATTATTTGTATTAGTCATATAGTTTTAGTTGCATTTTAAGATTACTACACATGTGCATCTATATTTACAGACCCATTATTTTTTTCATTTAATATTATTGCACACATGCATTAATATTAACAGTTCCACGTTTTGTGTCATTACTGTGTTTTTTTATCACAGTTTATGATTGATGTATGTGTGCAATAATATTGTCATGTGTATTGTTATTTTTTGTTATAATTTTTTTATTGCACATGTGTAATTGTTTTTATTGTTCTTACCTGATTTCTTTCTTTTTCTAGTTTCTTGCCTTGTTCCTTCTTTCAAGGCATTTATATCCTGCCGCCTTTTCGTCCTCGGTTCAATCTTGTAAGCTGTAACAATTAATGATATATGTTTAGTATTAATAATGTATTTTTTTTTCATTTTATACATTAGCAACTTAATCCATATATTACCTTCTTTTTGCTTTTCGATATCCTCGTCAGATGTGGTATTTTCTTTTTCTTCAGATGACGGAACACTGTCGTCTTTGTCGGTACCTCCTTCTTCATTATCATCATCGTTGCCTTCTTCGGCATCTTCTTCATCGTCATCATTGCCTTCTTCATCATCACTATTGTTGTTTTCCCCACTATCTTTTTCATTTTCTTCTCCCCTGTCTTCTTTATCTCCACTTTCATCTTCTGCTTCATTGTTTTCGTTGTGCTCACCATCTTCTTCTAAAGTGCTTTCAAACTGTTTCACATCAGATATTTTACCATCCCCTGCTGATTCATTGTTTACTTTATTTTTTCAGCCTTTTTCTCTGTTGCCTTTTTATCGTGTACTTTGTTGTATACAACCTTTAGACGTTTCACTGACATTTTTTGTGTGATGAACATGTTAGAATATATACTTGTTCTAACTTTTTAATTGCACGGGTTAAGTGTAATAACATAACATTACCTGGTTTTTTAGTTTCTTCTTCTTCGCTGTCATTTATAACATCTGGGTTTGATGGATCATTTGTGTATTTGCTATCAAAACGAGAAGCGACACGTGAGCTCTTCTTCCTGATAGAAAAAAAAAACAGAATTATTAAATATGTTGCTTTTCAAAGGTCGAATTGTTTGTGTTGGTTTTAAAATATATCCTCACTTCGTTGTGGCTCCATTTGCACTTGAATGAAACACAAAGCCAAATAAGTATTGATAAAAGTTGTTGATATTGTTGTTTTCACTTAAAGTGCATGTATGTGGGTTATTTTTTTTTATCACTTTTTAAATTATTGCACATGTGCAATTGTTCATGCTGTTACTTTAATTCTATAATTTTAATTTAAAATTGCACATGTGTAATATAGATTTTATTACATTTTAAGATTAATACACATGTGCACTTATCTTATTTGTAACAAGTAACATAAAATGCACATGTGTAATACAGTTTTGATGGTATTTTAAAATTAATTCACATGTGCAATTATAATAACAGTACTGTTTTTACATAATTCAGTATTATTGCACATGTGCAGTAATCACAACATTGCCAGATTTATAGCAGTAAACGTTCACAGTACCATTGTTTTAAACCATCTAACGTTATTATTGCACATGTGTAATACACATTTGTCATAATTCGTTATTATTGCACATGTGCATTAATCATAACGTTGTCGATTTTTGTACCAGTAAAGTTAAAATGCGCATGTGTGATGTATATTACATCTCATATTAAGATTATTACACATGTTCACTTATCTTAACATCAACGTTTTGTGTATCAGTTAGGTTAAAATGTTTTTTTTTACAGTATTTCTTCGTAACGAGTGTTGTGCGCCTCGTCAATCATGTGAATACCGATTATAACAGAACATTAGCGATTTCACGAGTATTTAGGGTTTTTTTTTTCTGTAAACTGTGTGCGAATGCTAGCTTTTTTGTGAGATAGGTAAAAATTGTAACGATTCTTACCTTTTTGGTGTTAATAATTCTTTCGATTGATGTTTAGTTCCTGCGATTGCTTCCTTTCTTCGTTCGATTGACGGTTTTTCGACTGTTTACCTATCGTTTTTCAGAGAAAGAATTGATGGAGATGGAGTTAGTTAGGGTTTTTTGATCGTGTCTGAAGCGTTTGAATGATATGTCGATTGATTTTTTCGTAATCCCGATTTTGCCCCTTCGCGCTTTTTTTGTTAAATGAGATTGATATTTACAGGTATGGTCCTTTGTGTATAAAATTGCCTTGTTTTTATGTTTTCGCAATAAGACTTGTTTTCGCATGATCCTTACCCTATATATATATATATATATATATATATATATATATATATATATATATATATATATGGGAAAGTTATTGTATAAAGGAGACTTTCCGTGCGAAGTGTGCGAAGGAGGGTAATATTATCCGCGTACGTTTGATAATCACGCAAGATCTTGCCACTTTGTTTTTTGTAGCAAAATGGTGTCAAAAGGGCAATTATCACCATTTTGCCACCAAAATATGAATGGTGTCAAAAGGACAATTGTCACCATTTTGTCACCAAATATGTTGTAAAAACATGCCCATGTACTTTATTTCATAAGCAATTGTCATCATTTTGCCACCAAATATGTTTTTGGTAGCAAAATGGTGTCAAGAGGGAAATTGTCACCATTTTGCCACCAAATATACGAACTTAAAAAAAATTGCCACCAAATATGTTGTGAAAAAATGTACAGGTCATAATCACGCAAGTTATACATAATTATGCAAGCTTTATTTCATAAGCAATTGTCACTATTTTGCTACCAATATGTTGTGAAAAACTGTATAGGTCATAATCGCGCAAGTTATAGATAATCACGCCAACTTTATTTTCATAAGCAATTGTCACCATTTTGCCACCAAAATATGCTTTGGTAGCAAAATGGTGTCAAAAGGGCAATTGTTACCATTTTGCCACCAAATAAAATAATCACGCATGCTTTATTTCATAATCACGCAATGTCACCTGGACGCATAGTCGAGTTCTAAAAAAAGTTTTTTTTTAACTTAAAAAAAGCATAGCAATACTATATACTCGAATTAAAGAGAATTAAATGCTCGATTTTATGGTATAATTTTTTTTTTAAAACCGATGTCATATGAAAAAGTTATAGACATTTAAAAAGAGATGGGGGAAACTTTTTTGTAAGTTATACCCATTTTACCCCTCTAGGTTATTTGCACGTTTAATTTTTTTGTTTCTTAAATGATCAATTACCTAATTAACCCTATCAGACATTTATTTGATGGACGTAATTGCCCTTAATGATAGAATTAGGGTTTCCCCTTGGGTGTATATATAGAGTATCTATTAGAGAGATTAGAAGCTAATCACCTCTCATATTTTCGTGACCCCTCTCTCTGCTCTCTCTCTCTCTCTCTAATTAGCAGACCCTTCTGCGACATCATCATTATCGTACACCCTAAACGGGAACCAAATCAACACATGATGGATAATCTGACTGCTGCTGATCTCAACCAGATAACCACATGTAATATTTACATACGTGTTATCTGCTTATTTATCTAATGATTCAGAATTCGATCAACATTCATACCATGCAGCCTTTGATTCAAACATCTTTTTTAATGCAGTTGGTAATGAATTAAGTCTTGAAACTGGAGGAAGCTGTTAAAATTTCGAGGATGTCTCCTTGAAATGTTGGTTATGATAAACAAGGTAAACATGTTATTTTTTGGTGATTATTTATAAGCAAAAGTTTTTTTTTTTATCATCAGTTAGAGCTATGGCCACAGTATTAAAACTTAACGTGCACGTAGAAGACACTTACGCGCATAGATTGCTTCAATGCTTACCCATAAATGTATATTATTTTTGCATAGATTCTCGTCATTCTTTTGTATTTCAGTCCTCAAATAAAACTAAATTATATTAGTTAGATATATTAGTCACGTTAAGTATTGTAGAAGGGTATTAGATGTATTTTATAGATCTATATATAGGACATATTTTTCTCATTATTGGGTGATCAATAGACAAAAACTCTCATTAACTTTTATCATTAGCGAAGCTTGACCGAAAAAGTCGCGGGGGCGAAAAATCATGGATCCTAATCCCGGGGGGACGGTTCTCAATATATAATTTTTTTTTTAGAAAAAACACAAAAATTAGCACTACGGAAAAAAAAAACCGGGGGGGGGGGGGGCGGTCGCCCCTCCCGGTCCCTTGTATACTGTCTTTTATTAACTTTTATGACATCAAAGTTTAAAAGATCCAAAACCCTAATTTTCTTTTGACCGTTGTCGTCGACCCATTTCACGGCAACGGCTACGGCCGGCTTCGTTCAAGGGGCACTTTACTTCCGGCAGAGTAAATTGTGAAGAAAGAAAAAAGAAAATTGTTTTATTTTGCCTTTCAATTATCTCTACACACGCATCGATTTTGCTGTCAATTATCCCTACACACACAAAAAGGTGTGATTAGTGTGTGTGATTTAATTCTACTGAATTATACTGTCTTCACGAGGAAAAAGAAAAAGGAAAGAAAGTGGAATAAGTTTATTTGTTTTCCGCTGTTGTTCGATCGATAGAAAAATAATAACATGGTTTATGGACGTTATCTATCGGATCAAACTTGGTATATGGATACTGGTGCGTCTACTCATCTCACGGTCAATCCAGATATCCCCATTATCAAAACCTGAAATTAACAATATATTTGTTGGGAAATGGGAATGGCAATACGTTGCCGATTAAGGGCTCGGGTAATGCTTTACATCACCTCCCAAACCAAACCTATAAGTTAAAATATGTTCTTCTAGCCCCCGACATCATTAAAAATCTTATTTCTGTTTGTCAATTTTCTCGTGATAACCAAGTTGCAATTGAATTTGACCCACTTGGTTTTTCTTTAAAGGATCTTAAAATTGGAAGGCTCATGTCTTGCCACGATAGCTCGGGCGACCTCTATCCATTCACATCTCCATTGAATAATTTCTTTGCTTGCTTCACTCATTCTCCACAGCTTTGGCACAACCGTCTTGGTCACCCGGACTCTCATGTTTTGGATTTTTTGTCTAGTCGCAAATTTATTTCTTGTAATAGAGACAAATGTTTTGATGTTTGCCATGCATGTCAATTATCTAATAGTAAAGAACTTCCATTTTCCGATTCTGTATCCACTACTTTTACACCATTTGATATCATACATTGTGATCTGTGGACATCTCCCATTTTGAGCAAAACCGGTTATAAATATTACATGGTTTTAGTAGATAATTTTAGCAATCACGTGAGGGTTTACCCACTCAAATTTAAATCTGAAACATTTCCCACATTGAAAAAATTCCATAC
>JBCNJP010000003.1:22945597-22987440 GCA_039602395.1 Deinandra increscens subsp. villosa
TCATTAAACTAACTTGGGATTTTGACTTGAAACAATGATTTGTAAAGCACGTGGCTAGTGCTAAGATATTTATGTTTTTATTCCGCTGCGTAACTTTTGAAACTATTTTGAAATGAATGTTTGGACTTTACTCTGATTCGTTTAGTATTTGTAACTAATGGTTGTGGTCCTGGTCTAGTCGCACCCCTTAACGGTATAAACTCCGTTAGTGGTTAATTTGGGGGTGTGACAATCAGGTAATCATTATATTTCCTGTAATGTTTTATTATCATGTCAGAGAGACGTTGCTAATCGATTCCTCATAACCTTAATGTTTTATGATTCTATCTGATCACATAATCGAAAAATGGTTTTCTAAATATTCACGTTTTCCATATCTAAACACTAATCAGATCTGTTTTTTGAAAACTTAATCTAAAACCCTAATATATTTTTTGAAATCAACCTAATCTAGTTGTTAAAATCCTTTATGATTCGGTTTTAAGAAACCCTAATACAATCATAATAGATCTAACCGTGTTATTAGAATCATCAAATGAATTAAAAAGCTTCACAAGGTGGATTTCTGTCAAAACGTAATTTTGGCCTAAGCTTTTCGTGGAGCGAAACGAGCCGTTAAGCCTGTAATGACTCGTTAGGGTTTAATTTTTGAAGCGAAAACGTGCCGATACCCATGTAACGACTCGTTACGGCCTAATATTTTCAAAGCCGTAACTCAGCTCCATAACGGGTCGTTTCCCTGTAACGCCCCGTTACGAAGTTTTGACCAACTGAAATCCTAATGACCCACTGTTGTTTTCTTGTTTTGCTTAAACTTTAACTGATTATGTTTTTACAAAACCTAAAATAGATTTGCGTTAAAACTTGTTTTCGTCTTAAAACTGTGCGCTGAGAGCAAAACGGGCCGTTACACTATAACGACCCGTTAGGTCTTAAAGTTTTTTAAACCTGTAAATGTGCTCCGTAATGTGATATAATCATGTTTCATTTCTTGGGTTATAAGTTAATGGTTCAAAACTGTAATTAACTAAAGTATAGGTTTAGTATGTGTGTCAAGTGTAAAATAGTCTAGGGGTCTGTAATGTTGGGATTGAAAGTTTTCAACCGCCAATGTATATGTATATATATGTACGGGTCGAACATCAGAATATCAATATACGTATATGTGTTTTTCTTGTGTGTGTTCATCGAGAGACAAAGAGAAACCACCTAACAACATTTTCCTTCTTTTATTGACAACGAACCGGTTAAACTTAAAGATTTTCTAACGATTGTAACAGCGAATCATTAAAACGTGACGTTTTCAAATAACCGAAACCACCTAACAACATTTTCCTTCTTTTATTGTAATGTTGTAAGGTTTGAAAATGTGGGTTTGTGGACTATTTTATGATGACTATAAACTCTAGCATAATTGCATGTTAATATTATCATGTTACAATTAGTAACATATTGTTATATTCATGAGATAATATGTTATAACCTACTAGAATTATTAATTATAATCTTAGTGGTTAATCATATTATTTATAAGTAATATATGCTAATAATGAATTATCATGAACTAATTTGGTGTTTAAATACACTTGTGGAATTTTTTGGGACATTAGGATGATTTTATAAAAGGTTGGACATAAAATGATAACTTAGTAACATTTAAATGAAATTTTATGGTTAAATAATAACTTAGTAATCTTATAAAAATTACTAGATAAACTAAACCATAAGAGTTAAGCCATAGAAATTAGTATATAAAATGGTCACATTTTATAAAAATATAAGTTCTAAAATAAAAGACATAAAAGTCTTGTTTAGATTTTATAAAAGAAATAAAATGGATAAAATATATATATATATAGATATATTTTATGTTCAAAAATGATAGAATATCATATTTTTGAACAATTGACAAAAAGTATAAAACATTTGGATTTTATACAAAAATGGAAACATTTTATGTAAATGAGTTTCTATAAAAAGTCTTTTATTAAAACCCTAACTTTGTTTAATAAATAAAGTTATTTAAAAATGATTTTATAAAAATAAAATCAAAAGACTTATAGAAATTATGAAAAACATATTTTAAACATTTTTGATTATTTTAAAAGAATCAAAATAATCAAAACGTTTTAACCGGATCAAATGTTTATTTTTAAACGTTGGAAATTGAAATGAAATCTTTAAACGATTTAAAAACGTTTTACGACGTAACGAATCGTAAATAATTATTTTCAACAGAAAATTATCTTTACGAATTTTAGAAACCCTAATTTGAGTTAAAATCATCTTGGTTTGTAAATATAATTATTTTAATGATAATTATATTTATATTAACTCAAAACCCTAATTTTCATAACATTATTAAAATATTAAAATAACCTTTAATATTTACCTACTTATGTTAAATCATTTAACTTGTAATAATTTAATAAAATTATTTCGACAAGTTATAATAATTATTTCAATAATAATTATCAACCCTAGTTATATATATTATAACTTAACGCGATTAATAAATCAATCGAGCGAGCGAACATAAAAATAATAATAAATATTATTATTTAAAACAATATTCAAGACTTGATTGAACTGATCTTTATGATACGTTATCGCATGTTCATTCCTTGTATTTTATTTACATAAATGCCTTAATACGTGAACATTCGTATTTACTGATTTTGTAAACTGATTAACTAACGGGTTTTCAAAACGCTACAAACGGGATTATACGTCAAGACTTGACCGGTATCATTTGGGTAACGTTCGTTACTCAAATGATTATATGGACCCTTATGCATGTTGTCTTATGTTTTATTAAGACTTTACTTGCTAGTTGCCACTCGGCAATTCATCATTAGCGCTGAATCAAGTGAGTTTCATGGCCCCTTTTCTTTACAACTGTTTTACATTTATGGGGGAGAAATCATGAACTGATAAAATGTTTTAACTTAATGTTATGGTTTACATGTTAGCCGTATGATTATCTGTTCTCTTACTGATTGCCCAACAACTGGTACTTTATCGTTATAAACGTTAGTACAACTGAATCCCACCATTAGTTGATTTCAGTTAGTTCTGCTCGAAACGATAACTAGTGAATAGATCTATTTGGGTTGACAACCCTGCCTAGTTTGGTAGCTCCAATCCTGACTTCGTATATTGTCAAGGGGTACACGTCAGTTATTCTTGCCTGTTCGGGATCTCTCGGGCGAGGATACCATGGGTGGGTAAACCGTTAGTATTTGAAATCAAGATTCAGGTGAGATCATACAACTACAACAGTAAGCTAATATAACATTCTGAGTTTCCTGAAAACTGCTTTACAATCTTACTATCGAGTCCTAAACCTGTGAACCTCACCAACTTTATGTTGACCTTATAAACTCATGATTTCTCAGGTAACTAAGCTGATCATGGAAGCCGTGCAAATGGGACTTCGTCTTTATATTCGGACCTGCTTCGTTGGAGTCCTAGTCCCTATCTATCCTAAATAACTACTTTATGTTTTCAATAAATGAAACTTGACTTTTAAAGTTCATATGTAAGACAATATCGTTTACCACTCTTTCCACTGCAACAATTAATGATATTATGTTTTAATTAGCGTTTGAATTTAGTAGTAGTTGTGCTGTATATCTGTGACTATGATTCCATCTCGCTCACACCCAATCATTTGTCCAGGGTGTGACATTATGATTGTTTCTTATCCTTCTTACTCAAATCAAACTTCTCACGATAACATCTCTTTTCAAAATCAAATCCAAAATTCGGTTAGAACTCGTTGGAACAAATCAAGTTACTCTTTGAAGCTTTCTATGTGAATGGTGTGATAAGTCATGGTTGCTTTTTATCTCTATCATTGCTTTGGTGCCCAAATCTCAAGATCCAACTTCTTTGGCGCGCTACCAAACAATTAGCCCAAGTGGATGTATCAACAAAATCCCATCTAAGGTTCTTATTAATAAATAAGCTCAAGGGTACAATTGGTTTGTTAGAAATAGTTTAACTTGTGGCCCAAGTCAACATTTATACTTAATGATCATCGACCTAAATAACTCCATTATTTCCTAATTGACATTTATTCGATGGACGTAATTGCCCTTACTAGAACTAATTAGGATTTCCCCTTGGGTGTATATATAAAGCTATTAGGGAAAGACTAAACATCACTCCGTCACTTTAAAACCGTGATGCTCACTCTCCCTCTCTACAATTCGCCTTCACCATCCTAACCGTACACCCTAAACGGGAACTCAATCAGGAGCAATATCTCTTCTACGAACATGACTGATGTTGTTGTGCTATCAGGTAATCATTATATTTCCTGTAATGTTTTATTATCATGTCAGAGAGACGTTGCTAATCGATTCCTCATAACCTTAATGTTTTATGATTCTATCTGATCACATAATCGAAAAATGGTTTTCTATATATTCACGTTTTCCATATCTAAACACTAATCAGATCTGTTTTTTGAAAACTTAATCTAAAACCCTAATATATTTTTTGAAATCAACCTAATCTAGTTGTTAAAATCCTTTATGATTCGGTTTTAAGAAACCCTAATACAATCATAATAGATCTAACCGTGTTATTAGAATCATCAAATGAATTAAAATGCTTCACAAGGTGGATTTCTGTCAAAACGTAATTTTGGCCTAAGCTTTTCGTGGAGCGAAACGAGCCGTTAAGCCTGTAATGACTCGTTAGGGTTTAATTTTTGAAGCGAAAACGTGCCGATACCCATGTAACGACTCGTTACGGCCTAATATTTTCAAAGCCGTAACTCAGCTCCATAACGGGTCGTTTCCCTGTAACGCCCCGTTACGAAGTTTTGACCAACTGAAATCCTAATGACCCACTGTTGTTTTCTTGTTTTGTTTAAACTTTAACTGATTATGTTTTTACAAAACCTAAAATAGATTTGCGTTAAAACTTGTTTTCGTCTTAAAACTGTGCGCTGAGAGCAAAACGGGCCGTTACACTATAACGACCCGTTAGGTCTTAAAGTTTTTTAAACCTGTAAATGTGCTCCGTAATGTGATATAATCATGTTTCATTTCTTGGGTTATAAGTTAATGGTTCAAAACTGTAATTAACTAAAGTATAGGTTTAGTATGTGTGTCAAGTGTAAAATAGTCTAGGGGTCTGTAATGTTGGGATTGAAAGTTTTCAACCGCCAATGTATATGTATATATATGTACGGGTCGAACATCAGAATATCAATATACGTATTTGTGTTTTTCTTGTGTGTGTTCATCGAGAGACAAAGAGAAAGAAATAGAGTTTTTTCTACCGAAATCAATTAGCGAAACATCATCATCATCATCATCGAGATTTCCAACAATCTAACATCAGAGTCACGTTGTTTCACGGTTGATTTCATTACGTCGTCGGATTCATCATTACGGTATTCATCAAAGTATTGCAAGTTTTGTTTTCTGTTTTTGAACCCGCCGATTGCATCGCTTAACGGAATTGAATTCGTTTTGTGTCAATACAACCGGAGCACAAGAGTGTCATCGGTTGTTGATAGGCGATATCGCCGGCGCCGGAGAATTTGTGGGGTGTCGTTGGTTGTGATCGGACGAGAGGAAGACGGACGAAAGGGTTGTTCCTTTGGGGGTTGCTGTGTCTCGATCGGAGAAAAAAAATTATTTTTGTTGTTGTGGTGATCGGAGAAAAGGAACAAGGGATTTTTTTCTTTTCTTCTTTGGAGAGTTGAAATCAAGGTTTTCAATTTTTGGCAAAACGGAAATCGAAGGAGTGCGAAGGAGTGCTTCATTTTATAAACGCCAGACGTGTGTTAATCATTTTGGTGTGTAAATCCGAAGAACGATTTTTCAAGAATTCAAAGTTTGGATTTTCGAATCAATAATCTTAATTCCGGTTTTTATCCATTACATTCTTGGAATTTAATTTTTGATTAGATAGTATAGTACAACCATTAGAATACATACACTTAGAATTTAGAAAAATCCTAAGTATATTGTTGTTTCTCGATCCAATACAATACGAAGATTCTGAAAACAATAACGAACAGGGATAGCAACAAACAAATTGTTGTACATAAGGAAACGGTGCCCTCACCCAATTTCCAATGCCCTTTATTAAAATCATTAAATTATACCGTATGGTCCATTCGAATCAAAACCATACTAGAGGCAAATGGATTATGGGATAGGATAGAACTGAATGAAAACACAGAAGCGGGTGTCAAGAATGACAAGACCGCGTGCACGTATCCATTCCAAGCACTACCAGAGGAGATGGTGTTGCAAGTTGCAAAGTGCAAGAGCGCTAAGTAGATTTGGGACGCACTTAAGACGCGTCATGTTGGAGTAGCATGTGTACAAAAGGCACGTTTGCAAACGCTTAAGACGGAGTTTGAGTTGTTGCAAATGAGGGAAGACGAGACGATAGATTCCTGCACTGCTAAATTCAATCAAATTGTTTCTAAGGCAAGCAGTTTGGGATCAACTATTGAGGAGTCCACACTGATTCGGAAACTATTAGGATCTGTGCCAGAAAGATTCCCTTAGATAGTTGCGTCTATCGAGCAATGTTTTGATCTAGACGAGATGAATCTAGATGAAACAATTGGACGTTTGAAGGCTTTTGAAGAGAGGATAAAGTCAAAGAATGGTGGAACTGGATAGAACTAGGACAAACTTCTATTCGCACGTCAAGAGAGTAATTCTAATCGTGGAAGGCAGTCTGGGAACTACGGAGCAAGAAAGTCCAAGTCATCGCGCAATCAGTAGAAGAAGAAGAACTGTAGGGCGGGTGATAAGGAAGCGAGTAATTCTCAGAAGCCATGAGAAAATAACCAAGGGAGAGGTTATAGGCCCAAGAAGGATATGAGTAAGGAGAAATGTTACAACTGTAACAAACTTGGGCACTACGCAAAGGATTGTCGTTAGAAGGAGTAAATGACAGAGCAATCTAATATCATCGAAGAAGATATGGAACCAACACTTCTAATGGCCGTAGACGAGGTATTAGAACGCAATGAAGTATTCCTTAATGAGAAGGATGTTCATCCTAAGAATTACACATGTACCAATAAGAGTCTTTGGTATTTGGACAACGGTGCAAGTAATCACATGACCGGTGTTCGAGCACATTACGCAGAATTAGACGAGAGTGTCTCTGGAAATGTTCGCTTTGGAGATGGATCGCGTGTAACGATCAAAGGCAAAGGGTCGATATTGCTAGAGTGCAAGAATCGAGAACAACGAGTAATATCTCAAGTTTACTTCATCCCTAGGCTAAGGAGCAATATCCTAAGTTTAGGACAATTGACTGAGAGCGGGTGTAAGATCATCATGGAAGATGACACGCTATCTCTTTATGACCCTATTAGGGAACTGCTACTGAAGGTCAAACGTGCAAGGAACCGACTTTACCACACTAATTTAAGGATCGTTTAAGTTGTATGGAATACTTTATGAACCTGCCTTAAGATGAGTGGGAGCAACCAATATTGTATTTGCCATTATATACACTCTTGTAGGCAATAGTTAATCTAGTCTTATTACATGAGTCAAGGCGGCTTATTCCCACGTAATTTTGACGTTAAAATCTTGAAGATGCTTCTTATAAATTAAGTATCGAGATACACCAAGATCAACCAAACGAGACATTATTTAGTCTCATAAGGCTTAAATGTGTGTTTACAAATTATAACATGCAAAGATACTCTTAGTCTATAAATATAGTAAGTAAATGAGATTAATAATTAATGTTTGAACAAGTAAATAAAATCTATGTCTTGTGCTTCATTAGTTAGAAGCCTTACGTATGTTCAAGTCTATGCTCGTTGAGATATTGCCTACATTGCTGAAACACTAGAATGATGAATATGCATTTATAGCTTAGTTCATTATAAAGCATCTAAGATGGCATTCCAATATCTACAAGAAACAAAAGACATTAATTTGAACTATAAAAGAAGTGAGACCTAAAAGTGGTTGACTATTCCTAACTCTTGACATTTTTATAGTCAAATAAATCAAAATGTAAACTTTAGTGTATATTCTTATGGAGTAAACTTTAGGGTATATTCTTATGGAAAGGTCATAAGAAACTGATAACACAACTTAAGTTATTATGACATGATATGTTTGTCACCAATTGTTGGTAAATTTATCAGTTGACTCATAATTATGTAACTCTAGTAGAACATATTGAAGAATCATTGTGATAAAGTTAGCTACCATAATTTCTTGAACAGTAACAGTTTGTTCGGGGCTGCATCAAGTTTTTGATACAAGATTATTGTTCAATTAAGAACAAGTAGAGGAAACTAAATCCTTGTATTGAAAACATTCATGATATGCTTAAGGTACCTATAACTAAAGGTCTATCCTCATAAGTCTTTTCTAGGAGCTCATAATAAAGACGAGGTTTACTAATGACCAAGAATATCATACTATGAATGACTAATTATTAACTTTTCCTCGTCCGTTTTGATTTGTTTTGTGTTTAAATATGTTGCCCATGCCTAATGGGACATATAGACAGTTTATGTACAAGTCAACGTTAAGGGTTTAGTTGTCAATTGATCCTAAATCTAAGTTGAGTTTTAAATTTGGGATTGTAGTATGATTAACTGGAGTCTTGAGTTGGATAATCAATTCTATGACCACTACTACAAAAACTGCCTTCCTTGACACGCGAACGATGACACTCGGTCATTTCTTGACGTGCAAAAAAATAGTGTCATAATAAAATGTCAAGAATAGATAAATCCTAAGTATAGATGACGCACATTTTTGCGTGTCAGGAATTTCTGTCATATTAAAAAAAAACACGGAGGACAGCTATAACCGTGTGTCAAGAAGAAGTGTCGTTTTTTAAATTTTTGGCGCCAAAATCCCCCCCCCCAATATTTTGCCCTAGATACGTATACCCTTCCCGAAAACTCATCTCGGGCGCGCTCCACCTAAAATTCCTTGACACCAAAAAAACCCATCTCCACCACTCGGTGTCGGCCGCCACTCCACCACCACGACCGACGTCTCTCCTCCACCTTCAATATCTTCGCATCTCCACCGAGACCGGTTCTTATTGAACAGGTAACCTCCTAATTAGGGCTTTTCGATCTGCTTCTACGATTTGTAGCATGTGATTTCTAATTAGGGCTTCTGCATCTATGATTAGTTCTGCGATTTCTTAACCTGCATCTGTGTTTAGTTCTGAGATTTCTTAACCTGCGCTTTCTTAATCTGCGTTTATCACACCAAAACATAAGCAATTGATTTGGTTTTTGTATTATCTGCAATGTTCTTAACCTGCAATGCTCTAATTTGCAATGTTCTAAAATCTGGTTCTGCCTCTGTTTTTTTCCCATTTTTACAGTAGTATAAGTTCAAAAACTGTATGCAGCATTCCCTAATTTTTTGTTGATAATATAGCAAATATCATAGATATAAATGACAATCTATATCCAAACAACCATAAAAGATATTTCAGCTTCTTGGATTTTCAAAAAAAAATGCTATTAATTTTTGTGAGTACCTCTTTCAATAGCCGTTGAATCTGGTAGATCGAAGGTCTTTGTGAACCTTTTATTAACTTAGATGCTCAAACCCTCCAAGAATTTCTTGCTAATGCAACCTTTTATTAACTTAGATCGATCTGTTTCTTTCGTTTCGTGACCAGATAAGCTTTCTTCACAAATCTAGTTGGAGAATTCAAGTTTGCATCATTTATACCTGTTACATTGAGTTGTGATCACCGCGTTATTGATGGTACACGTTGTTATGTTTAGAAATACAAGTGGCTAAATGGACTGAGTTGGGTAACAGGTCAGATGGGTGAGCTTGGTACATATTGGGTTGACCTGTAAATGTTTTTGTTCAAAGTTGCCACTTTGGACCAATTTTGATACAACATACAATTAGCCCGACTTTCAACCATCTGACCCGTTTTTATTTTATCCATAGCCTGAATCAACAAGTATAAAAGCACGCACATTTAATTATTTGTTTGATTAGAAATAAAAAAATAATAAAAACATGAGATGCTAACAGAATGCATACTGGTTGTTTTATTAGCTGCTATTGGTGCAGAGTGGGCTAAAAGCATTCATATGCTACATAGAAAATCTAGAAACAATGCTGCTTAAAAGACCATATCTTTAACCAGATATGGAATTCATAAAATAAAATGTATTTGAACATCTTTGATCTGACATAATAGCCTAGTAAATCAGATGTCATAATATCTTTTTATTAATTTATTGCCTACTATGTGGCCATCTTTTGTGAACAAAATTATTAGGCTGATGTTGCTGTTTAATTTGTTTTTTGTATTAGATTTAGATCAGATCATCATGGCGTGTATTTTACTTTTGATGTTGATTGGAGTCTAAGAAGTTTACTTCGCAGCTTGCGCAAAAGATCGCTTCTGCACCGGAGAGGAAGGTTCAAACCGCTCCTCTTGCCGGTAAAACGGTGTGGCAGCAGGCTAAGTTTCCTTCCACTGTTTCTTCATGGGTCTTGATTTGAAACAGAAAACGATTGTAAGTATAAACAGAAGTATAAAGCGAATACAGATAGATCATCTTTTATAGGTATGTGCAAAATATGAAGTTGTTGATTATATAATGAATCTTAGTTAGACATTTGGTTTTTACCATAAAATGGATTTGTACTTAATGACAGTCACAGAGATGTTAAGTTTTAAGGTTTATGATTGTTAAACAAACTTTGGATAAGTGAGTTAAGTTCCTCTAAAAATGTTCCCTTTAATTTTTGCACATATTCAAACTTAGGTAATTAAAGCTGTGTCATTTTTCTTTTCAAGCTGTATATTTATTTTGATCAGGTTGTCAAATATTTAATTTATTATGATTCATAACATGCTGATTTTAGAGTTGTTGGGTTGGTTAGTGTTTATTGTTTTGATGATCATGTCATAAAAATGTAAGAACTTTATTTTTCCTTCTATTCATGTGTTTAATACTTTACAGTGGACTTAAAAAATATACATTCAAGTAATTCTGAGTTGTTAATATTGTTTTTGCACTAACATTTCTAACAGTTTGATAAAGGGATTCATTGCTGAAGAACTGTGTCTGCTTTCATTCTTACGCGAACTGTACGTTTATGATTGACATCTTGCTTGACGATCAAGAACATAACAAAGTCTAGCTGTTAATATTGTTTTTTCTAGCTGTATATTTATTTATTTCAAAGTCTGGTTAGGGTATATGCCAAACGACCCATTTTTGCCCTGGTAGACAAAACAAAGCATCCTTCTATGTATATTGTTTCCAACATAAATTTTTGTAAGTACTTTCATCTTCGTTCCTTGTGCAATGGTTGCGTTTAACAAAATCCAGTCCTCTAATCAATGATTTTATAATGTAGTTGCTGTATTTAATCTTGGGAGACCTGGTAACATTGCAAAAGCTATCAAGGGACTGATAGGTGGTGCTTGTGTCTCCGCTGCTGCAAAGACTTGAAGGGTTAAATCTTCAGGTTAGTAACTTAGTGTTTTATTTATTTTTTGTATTAGATATCTGATTCCTCTCAATTCTTCTCATATGAATCTATATCTAATTTTCTATAATTCTATATAGATTCTTCTCAATTACTCTCATATGAATCTGTTTCTATGAATCTGTTTAATCTTTGGTCCACATTTCCACTATGATTCTTGTATTACATCAGATCACCAGTGTTCAAAAGCCTCTGCTCATAACTTCTAAGCCAATGTTTCGATTACACTTGGAAATACATTTTAAAAAACCTGGGTTCTAAATTTGGGTTGGGTCATTGAAACTGTGTTGTTGTGTGAAGGTTATGTTTCAGATAGGTGTTTTTGCATCTTTGCGGGAGCATATGGATTTTAAAACTTTTTGGGTTCCGTTAACACCTGAAAGTCTGGTTTCCTCATTTTTGGTTTCTTAAGCAACGTTACCTAATTATATGTTGTTGTGTGATTGTATATGTGACTATTTGGTATACTCTTTAGGCTTTAAACCTGTTTGGTTTTTCTTTTAGTTTATGGTGCCTAAGATTATGCCTTTTGGGGCATTTTTCCTTATTTTTGGTTCGTTAGGTGAATTTTCTACTGTTATAATTTTCAGCTTAAACTGCTTGCCTTTTTCTGGTTTGTTATGTCATTTTTTTATGTGGTGTTAGTGTTAAGATAATTTAACCTCTTTTCTATACCGTGTTGGCCTATTTCTTTACGTTTCTTTCTTTGCAGGTTTCTTTGGCCGTCATTGCTGGTGAAGGATTGAAGGTACGTTAATCTTTGCTTTTAGCACTTGGTCGGTCTTGGTTCATGGTTTTTTAGATGGGTAAACTCTCTTTTGAATAGCCATATAGGCGTGGAAGTGTTTTCACTTCTAATTACATATAACTATTTTTTTTACATTATAATCACACAAAAAAAAACATAAATAACAATAACAACAATTAACCAAGAACTTACACTACTTATGTGGTGAACAATTGGAGGGTTAGGTAAGAGGTATAGAACCGGTTCATGTTAGGAATGAGTCTTTTTTTATTGCAGGTCAAAATGGGTCAGTGAGGTTTACATGCTGATACCTTTAATTTTTTTCTTATTTTTCAAACAATCTATTTCTATAATATGATTGCAAAAAGTTTATTTTTTTTAAATTAACAATCTAATATATCAATATTGAAGTGACACCAAAAGTCAATGGATATCAAGTTTAAGCAATAAGCATCTGTGTTTGTCTCTAAAGATAGTTAATATCAAGTAATTGTAATTTTTTCGCATTAATCATCAAGCACAACCCATAAAACTATAAGGAAAATTATTAATGTAACATTAAAGTTTTATATGCATGCTATAAAGTAGGTTTAAGAAACAGAAAAACCATTACTTGCAATCACAGAAAACATGTGTAAATAGGGACACAACAGTTACTGTAATTTGAACTGTAACTTTATTGACTTTATTGAGTTACCAACTCAGAAGATATCATCTTTTTTCAAAGTAAGTTTTCTCATATTCTAATCAATTAACTTTATCTTTGATGATATTATTTTCTCATATTTTATCTTTTATACAGATTGGTGGAGATAGTAATGCTTATACAGATGCTGATTTTGATGAGATTCGTGAAGAATGGTTGACCTACGCTTGCCACTTCATTTACACGGACGAGAAGTAGTAGTAGTGATCCAATATATATGCATGTAAACTTTGAACACTTTACTTTTGTCGTTATGGGTCAATTGCATGTATGACATGAAATCGAATTATTTTCAATTGCTATATGTATGAAATGCATTGTTTTGGTACACCAGCAATTCTGTATTTTGGTTTGTGAAATATGATTTGATAGAGAAATCAGTAATTTTAGAAAAAAATATTTAAAATAAAAACAGTTAAAAGGATGACACGCAAGAATGAGTGTCATAAAAGGCATGACACGCAAATTTGAGTGTCATAAACAGACGACACAAAAAAAATATTATAAATAAAAATATATTAATCACAGACGACACCCTTTCTTGACGCGCAAAATGGGTGTCAAGAATGGAGTGTCAAGGATAGCGTGTCATTGTTCGCGCGTCAAGAGCTTCTTGACACGCATTTTGCGCGTCAAGAAAGCCAGTTTTTGTAGTAGTGGACTGTATTTCTCTGCTACAGTTTTAGTTTAGAACTGAAATGAGTATTAAATTCTGATCAAACTTAGTAATAACTCATTATAAATGATGACTCGGCCAAGTGAGAAAATGTTAGAAATAGTTTAACTTGTGGCCCAAGTCAACATTTATAGTTAATGATCATTAACCTGAATAACTCCCTTGTTTCTTAATTGGCATTTATTCGATGGACGTAATTGTCCTTACTAGAACTAATTAGGGTTTCCCCTTGGGTGTATATATAGAGCTATTAGGGAGAGACTAAACACCACTCTATCACTCTAAAACTATGATGCTCTATCTCCCTCTCTACAATTCGTGAGCTATCCCACCTTCACCGTCCTAACCGTACACCCTAAACGGGAACTCGATCACGAGCAATATCTCTTTTACGAACATGACTGATGTTGTTGTGCTATCAGGTAATCATTATATTTTCAGTCATGTTTCATTATCATGTTAGAGGAATTGTCCACCATGGTTGTCTTATTCGTGAAGAACAATCGGCCTATCTGACCAATCTAGTATCTTGGATGGTCCTCTAGTTCGTAATAAGGTTATTTCTTGGTTGCGAAAGAATTATGATCTTTAAAGTTAACATCAACAATGCCTTCGATTCTCTTAGTTAGGGCTTTCTTCACAAAGTCTAGCTTTAGATGAATCCCCCCCCCCCAATCTTTAGGAGATGGGTTATGTCTATTCTCTCATCTTCGGTGGCATCCGTTTTGGTTAATGGTTTCCCTAACACAAGAACTTGAATGTTAATGAGGGTTGAGGCCTTTCTCCCTTCTTATGTATTCTCGCAATGCAGGCTCTTTCTGGTATTGTTAAACATGCATGCTCCTCTGGTCTTTTACATTAAATTTGATGTTCGCCCTCTGGTTCAGTTATGTCATATATTTTATTATTATCTAGGCTTGGATATACATCATAGTTTAATTCCAACAAAAATCTCCATGTTATGTCCATGGAAACAAATCCATCGCTGCTCAACTGATCTACTCCAAATTGGTATTGAACTTGGCAAAGCAAATCAAAGATGTTCCGAGTACACGTTCTGATATTCTTCTTTCACTTGACCGTCAAAAGAAAGATGTACCACTACATCTCAAGTATTGAACAATCATGTCCATTAGCAGTTTAATTGGCACAAAGCCCTTTCAATCTGAGCTAATGGAGTTGGACCAACTATTGCAAGGGTGTAACAATACATGCTGATGGTTACTTGACAAAACTGGTTTGTTCCTTCTTGATTAAGACTGGTAAACTGAGGATTGAAGTTATTCAACACACAACAGATTTCAACTTTGCGTGGAATAGTTGGGCATCAATGAAAGTAAGTTTTCAGGCTGGAGGATTAGCTTTGACAGAGTACCTACTATGGCTGCACTCGAGGCTAGGCACATTCAACTGGCTTCAAAGTTGCGCCGGATATGTGGTAATTTTGATGAAATTGTGGAGCACATGTTCATTAACTATTGTCTGGCCCAATCACTTTATGACATTATAGCCCAATGGTGTAAGATATCTTCTTTCTACACGTTTGCAATAAGGGATCTACTGGAAATGCATTGGTTTGTTCAAGGCACGAGGAAGAGGAAGAAAGCAGCTCATTTGGTGATTCTTATGGTGTTTATGAAAATCCCTATATAAGAAGATGTAAAATCTAGTTTCGATCTCCCTATCTAGAATACTTGAGGATATAAAAGTCCTTTGTTATCTATGGCTAAGGAATCAGTCTAGATCACTCTTAAGTCTTAACTTGGGACCAACGGTACATGCTTACTTCTAATATATTGATTATGTAATTAGTGATTTTGTATTTGTGTAATCTTTGGGTTACTCCCTTTATATATCTTGCTAATAAAATTTAGCTGGCTATTAAAATAATTACCGGAAATGATAAAAATACAGTAGTTCATGTCATAAATTGGAAAAAGAAAATGAATCGTTAATGAGCGCATGATTATGAAGGCCAAAATGAGGTCCAATTTTCATATGACAATAATAAAAAAACAATAATCCCTAAAAAGGAAAAAAAGTTAAATATTTAAAAGATAACATGAAGGATTTGAACTTGGATTGCCTACGCAGGCTAGCTACAGGGGAGGCTCAACGATTTTAGGGCCCAAAGCGAAATACAATATTGAGGCCATTTTTTATATTTCACAACTATAAACCAAGTCTAACGAACCTCATGGCCAGGTGCGCAATGGTTCATATAAGTTTCAAGTCTGAACATGCAAATTTAAAATGGGGTCAACTTGATATGTGTTTTAAAAAAGAATGTAATGAATTAGCTACTTGTATCTGCATGTTAAGATTTAGCATCAAAACAACTCCTTTATGATTGTGTTCTAATAAAAAAATTTGCTAGATATAGAAGAGAAGAGTGTGTTTAATGTTTATACCAACTTCAAGATCATTGTGTCACTGTCGAAACCAATTATATTTATCAAATCTTAACAAGAAAAAACAGAAACATAAAAATAGCCTCGTAATTACAGTAAACTTATGATCAAGTTTAGATAAGAGATAAAGGTAAAATAACAACATATTATTATAGTGTATAAGTTCAGATAAATCTCTTCTTGCTCAAAAATTAAACATAAAGAACTAATACATGTAGCCATTGAAGTTTAACACCATATAAAAAAATGAACATAACAAATCAATGAACATCTCTCCTTCCGCAAAAAAGGGTTCTAACTGTGACAAACATTCTAATTTATTGGCCAATTTAATTGCAATGGCCTCACCAGGTTTGCATTACAAGTTAACATAGCCTGAAAAGAATGAGGTTTTTATGAATACCTCAAAATACAACCATGGCTGCTTCACTAGTTTTTAGTCAAAAGTAACTTAAATGTCAAAAACACCAAAAAACCAGAAAAAATAAACACATTTAGGTGGTCATTCACATTTACAACAAGAATCCAAATAATGATGTATCCAAATTCTGAAACTTATCTAAAAATTAGAACTAGTAGAGATCACGAATACAACAAGCAACATATAACTACAAGTTCACAACAGTTAATAGCAGTCAATCGTTGAATCAAATAAAGCAGTATTAGTCAAATATAAATTCATACAGGATTAGTTGTGTAATTATTTATTTGTGTTGTAATCTGGTTATAATATTATTTGTTAAATATAGGAACTCCAATCACCTAATTAAAGGTGTGGAGACTTAATTCCTTTATGGTATCATTAAGCCCTATCTTCTCTCATTCCTCTTCTTTCTGTCGTTCCCCACCTCTTCATATCTCCCCTCCGATCATCTTCCTCCTCATCGTTCTCTATGGCTTCCTCCTCCTCCGATGTGACCCAAATCTCCAAATTCAATTCTGCATTACACTCCATTCCCCTGCGCCTCATCCCCCACCAACTATATCTTATGGATGAGTCATATGATCTCTCTGTTTGAATACCAAGAATTGTCCGATCACATTGACAGCACTCCAATTCCGCCTGAGACGATCCAAGAAGGTGACAAGGCTGTTCCAAATCCTGATTTCAAGCACTGGAAATCCGAAGAGAAGAAAGCGGTGGTCCTTCTTCACAACAGTCTGACCGAAGAGGTCTTTCTCGACGTTGTCGGTTACAAGACGGCGTGTGAAAAATGGCAGGCATTGGCCGCCATATATTCTGATGCTTCTATTGAACGTGTCCAGAATATTAAAGACCAATTGAACTCGATTACGAAAGCGAAATCAGTCGGTCGCTGAGTTTGGCAGGAGATTCAAGGCCCTCACTGATCAGCTGGCTGCGATCGGCCAGCCGTGGTCGGAGGCAGACAAGACTCATGCCTTCTATAAAGGTCTTGGTCCGGCCTTCGAAAATTTCTCTGTTTCCCTTAAGGCGGCACAACCGAATATCACACTCCGTGAACTTCAAACTCAGGCCGAAAATACCGAAATATTTTCACGAAGTCTCCATGGCAATCCATCTACTGTTGCTAATCAACCCACCTGTTGCCTTCACTGCTCAGAATGGCCGCCCATCCCAAACTCGCTTCAATAACAAAGGCCGAGGGAATAACCGACCGTTTCACCGTGGGTCTAATCGCGGAGGTCGTGGTGGTCGCGGAGGTCGCTACTATCAACCCGATCCATGTCAGTGGTGCGGGAAACCGGGTCACAAAGCTTCCACCTGCTATAGTCTCCTAAACCAAACTGCTGCTAACAACGCTCCGGTGGAAGCACAGGTTGCTCAATCATTCAAAAATAAGTGCACCGTCTCTAACTCCAATCCGGATTGGTACGTTGACTCCGGTGCTACCGACCATATGGTTGGATCCACCTCGCAAACCCATGCCAACTCTCCGCTTTCTAGTACGTCAACAGTCACCTTTGGTAACGGGAACACTCTCCCTGTTACACATAAAGGTTTTTCCTTCGTTTCCCCCCATATTCACCTTAACGATATTCTTGTCGTCCCTAATATTACGAAAAATTTACTTTCTATTAGTAAGTTGACTCGGGATAACCATGTTGATGTTATATCCTCATATCCTTCGTTTGCTATTCAGGATCGTTCAACGAGGCAAACTTTGGCCCGGGGACTATGTGAAAACGGGCTTTACGTATTGAAGGATGAGCCTCAAGCCCTTGTTGCTTCTTCAAATAAAGAGTCATTTGAACTATGGCATGCCCGCTTAGGACATATCAATTATGATGTAATCAGTTTATTAAATAAATTTGGCTTGCTGAATGTCACATCCTTATTACCTAAACCAAATGTTTGTATGCCATGCCACATGGCCAAAAGCCACAAACTCCCATTTGACAACAATGCCAAACGTGCCTTGAAACTATTAGACATCATTCATTGTGATCTATGGGGACTGTCTCCCATTGTATCAAATGATGGCTATCGATATTATGTGGCTTTTGTTAATGACTATAGTCGATTCACGTGGCTATATCCATTAAGGGTCAAAACTGATTTTTATCAAACCCTTCCTGGATTCATTAAACTCGTTCAAAATCAACTTTCCACGACAATAAAAGTTTTCCAAAGTTATGGTGGCACTGAATTTGTTAATACAATTATTAAGAAAATTTTTGAAGAAAATGGGATCCTCCATCGTCTCTCGTGCCCTTATACACCCGAACAAAATGGTCGGGTCGAACGAAAACATAGGCACATCGTTGAGACGGGACTTGCCCTATTATTCAACTCCAAAACCCCTTTGCATTTTTGGGTTGAAGCATTTAGCAGTGCCACATACATTATAAATCGGTTACCTTCCAAAGTGACGGAGAACAAGTCTCCGTTCAAACTTTTACATCACGTTCAACCCAGCTACAAAAACTTCCGTACCTTCGGTTGTCGTGTGTTTCCATACCTTCGTCCCTACGCCTCTAATAAACTTGAACCCCGTGCTCTCCCTTGCATATTCCTTGGTTACAACACCCAATATAAGGGATACCGGTGTTTTGACCCTACCACAAATCGAAACTTTATCACCCGACATGCCAAATTTGATGAGAACATGTTCCCTTTCTCTAACACAATCGATCCTGCCTCTCCATCTCAAATTCCGCTTACATCATTCCTGGAAACAAGCCCATCTTCGTCTGTTGGGCCCAATCCTTCTGCCCCATGTTCCAAAATTCCCAGCCCAACTCCTCATTCTCCCACCCCATCGTCCACAAACACATACTATTTCCCACCTGTTCGCCTCAATAAATCTAGCCCAACTCCTTGTTCCTTATGTGATATTCCCCTCCATCAAGAACAAAATGGCCCAACTTCCTCATCATCATCAGACGATGATTCTGACTCCTCCAGCGCACCGTCTACCCCACCGCTAAGTCCTTCACCTCAGCTCACTCACTCGCCTTCGGGATCTCCTTCATCACCTCCGTCTCCGCCTTCCATTCCTATGGGCCACCCTATGGTCACAAGGGCCAAGGCTGGAATCTTCAAACCTAAATATCGTGCGCATATTTCTACCCAAAGCCCAGTTATTCAATCCCTTCTTGCCACGTCCGATCCCCGCTCATTCAAAGTTGCTTCACGATATCCTCATTGGGTTGATGCCATGAAAAATGAATTAAGTGCTCTGCAATTAAATAATACTTGGACACTTGTCCCTCGACCACAAAGTTTAAATGTTGTAGGTTCCAAATGGCTTTTTCGCACTAAAATACGTGCCGATGGATCTCTTGACCGACATAAAGCACGACTTGTAGCTCAGGGGTATTCTCAAGTTCCAGGATTAGACTTCTCACATACATTTAGTCCAGTTGTTAAAGCCACCACGATTCGCACGGTTCTCTCTCTTGCCACGATGTATGACTGGAAGCTTCATCAACTTGATGTAAACAACGCTTTTTTACACGGGACACTCAGTGAAGAAGTGTTTATGGAACAACCACCAGGGTTTATTGACCCGAAATTGCCCAATCACGTGTGTCGCCTCAACAAAGCTATCTATGGACTCAAGCAAGCCCCACGGGCTTGGTTCCACCGCCTCAGTACTTTTCTTTTAGCAAATGGCTTTATCTGTAGTCGAGCGGATCCGTCTCTGTTTATCTTCAAACGTGACACATGCATTATCTACTTACTTGTCTATGTTGATGATCTCATTCTAACAGGTAACAATGAACAAACTGTCAGTGCCTTCATCACTCGTCTTCACGAAGAATTTGCGATCAAGGACTTGGGCGATCTCAACTACTTTCTTGGACTTGAAGTCACCAACATTAAGGATGGCTTGTTTTTAAGCCAAACAAAGTATGCAAAAGAAATACTCATCAAAGCCAACATGCTGGATGCCAAACCTATGCCTACACCACTCTCTCCCAACGTTTCTCTAGTCAAAGAAGGTGAACCTTACCATGATTCTACATTCTATCGCTCAATAATTGGTGCATTGCAATATTTAACCATTACGAGACCTGACATCTCATATAGTGTCAACCAACTAAGTCAATTCCTCCAAGCTCCCACTCAAGATGACTTTCAACATGTCAAGAGGTTGCTTCGGTATATTAAGGGGACAATATCATATGGTCTAACTTTTTCGAAATGAGCCACCTCAAACATTCTTGGGTATTCCGATGCAGATTGGGCACGATGCATTGAAACTAGAAGATCCACGTATGGTTACTCCATATTTTTAGGAGGCAATCTTGTATCTTGGAGTGCTAAAAAGCAACACTCCGTGGCTCGATCTAGTTGCGAATCCGAGTATCGTGCCATGGCTAATACGGCCGCGGAAATCATTTGGATAACGCATTTGCTACGTGAACTTCATGCACTTCCTCCAGAACGACCCACGTTACTATGTGACAATCAAAGTGCAATATTTATGTCACGAGAACCCCGTTGCTCATAAACGCTCCAAACACATAGACCTTGACCTACCATTTCATTCGTGAACTTGTTACTTCAGGAAAGCTGCACACAAAGTTCGTTCCGTCCAAGCTTCAGGTTGCAGACATATGCACAAAAAGTCTACCCCGTGATCAATTTGAATATTTTTGCAAGCTCCTTTGCCTGGGTCCTGCACCGTTCCGCTTGAGGGGGGATGTTAGTCAAATATAAATTCATAGAGGATTAGTTGTGTAATTATTTATTTGTGTTGTAATCTGGTTGTAATATTATTTGTTATATATAGGAACTCCAATCACCTAATTAAAGGTGTGGATACTTAATTCCTTTAAGCAGGCAAGGCAACAATCGATTACAAGTAATTGAAGTATTGAATCGAATACGTTTTTTAGAACGGATTGAAGAGCGAAGAAGCAATCGATCAAATACCTGTAGTTTAAACGCCTCCAGCCTCCTCCCCCTGAGTCTCTCACACTACAGCGCCGCACCAACCTTCAGTGTAATCTCCCCCACGAGATTTCTGTGTTTCTACGTAGAGGTGCAAAAACCGGTTTGAAAACCAAACCGGTTCGGTTCTCAAACCGGTTTTGACCAAAATCGGTTTTGGTCAAAACCGGTTTGAGACCAAACCGGTTCGGTTTTCAAACCGGTTCTAAGCACGAATTCTGGAAACCGATGAAACCGGTTTCGGTTCCAAACCGAACCGGTTTGGGATCTCAAACCGGTTTGAACCGGTTTTGTATATATATATATATATATATTTTTTAAACTTTATAAAAACTAAAAAAACATACTTTTTATTGAAAAAAAAACATAAAACATTACAAAAGAGAAGAAGTTCACACCTAAACGATTGCAAAAGTACCTAATTTGAAAGAAAATACAAATTATTTTAACTAGATTAAACATTATTGTTCGGGTAGTCGAGTTCAATCCATTGCCGCCGCCGCCCTTTTTCGTTGTTTTGCTTGTCTTGCATCGGCTTCAACTTCTTCATCGGAAAGTGGAAACGCCGTCCCCGCCGCTACCTCATCGTCGTGTACAATCACCTCCGCGTCAATTTGACCTTCAAGATTAGAAACGTTTTGTATACGTTCCATTGCGTCCAAGTGATCCTTCAAGCAAATGCAAGTCTCAAGCGACAACGCGGTGAGCCTAGTCCTCCGAATGGATAACACCCTGCCACTAAGAGAAAAAGCCGATTCCGAAGCTACCGTGGAAGCTTGGACACTTAGTAGGTCTCGGGCCATGGCGGAAAGGACCGGGTAATTTGTTTGATTTCCTTTCCACCAACCCAAAATATCAAAGTCATCAAATTCATCCTCATTTAGGAGTGGAAGATAATCGGTCCCGGTGTATCTCCCAAACTCACTACTTGGGGTGGGAACTCTTGGCTCGTTTACTACCGATGTTTCTTAACGTGTTCAAAAGATTTTTGCTAGTTTTAGATTTTGAAGTACTTTCCGATGCCGAATTCATCGCCTCATGTATGTTGCTTATATTACCATACTTTTGGTAATAAACTTCATACATGCTTTGAAAATGTGAATTAAAACGTTGTTTTGCAATTTCACTAAAATTAGGATTTTCATCGTTTAAGTTCAAAGCGTTGGAGATATCATCAATTAATACATCCACACCGGTTGCGTTGAAGTAAGGGTTTAAAGCGGTAGCACAAGTAAAGACGGCCGGAAAATCGGTAAAATATTTTTTAAACTTGTCTTTCATAGGTTCAAGCATTTTTTTCAAAAATTTCACCTTCAAACTCAAACTCATTTAGTTTTCCACACATGATAAACAATTGGTGAAGTACCAAGTTACTTGTCGGATAATAAACTCCCGACAAGTATGTAGTGGCCTCTTTAAATGTTTGAAGTAGTTCGGTTAATTGTTTGATAATTGCCCAACCCGTAGTAGGAAAGACATGCACAACACCTTGTGAAGCAAGGTTGTCATGAAACAACTCTAAAGAAGGTTGTTGCCTAACCGCACACTCTAACATTTTCCAAGTTGAGTTCCACCTAGTTGGAACATCCCAATTCGGACCCAAATAGAGCGAATTCGTTTCGTGACAAAAATCGCGATAGTCGGTTGCTCGTTTCTTTCCACTATGAAAAACATCCTTTAACATTTGTCTAAAATCATCTTTAACTTTCCCAATCCCCTCATGGTTTAACCCATCTTGCACAACCAAGTTAATGATATGTGCGACACAACGAGTATGAAAAAAGATACCTTGACAAATCGGTACATATTTTAGTCTTAATTTTGAAACCGCACTTGTGTTGTTCGAAGCGTTATCAAAAGAAATTGAAAATATTTTGCTTTCAAGTTTATAAAATTGAATAACACTATCCAAAATAGCAAACAAGTGATCACCGTCATGAGGATAGTCGAATTTTTCGAAAGAAATGGTTCTTTTCATCATTTGCCAAGAATCGGGGTTAATCCAATGTGCGGTTACGCAAAGGTAAGAATCGGGTAAACCATGCGGAGCCGACCAAACATCGGTAGTTAAGTTAACTCCGGTATTTAAATTTTCAAAACCAAAAACTAATTGTTTTTTTTGCTTGTCTCCATCTTTTAACACAGTCATTTCTAAGAGTTGTACCGATTTACGTGACGATATCGTGGTTGAAGTGTTTCTTGAATCAAGGCCGTCAAGCGCGGGTTGTCGAAGTGATCAAATGGTAAACTTTCTTGAATCACAAAGTTAGCCATTCGTTCACGAACCATCTCCGGATCAAAATTCCACAAGCCTCCATCGACCCCAACTTGAGTTTGATCACTAATTGGGTTATTCTTGTTCTTCTTGCAATAAATTTCCACATGGTTTTTAAGATTCGAGTTCGAATCTCCTTTCGTAAGCAAACCGCAATAATGACACCGAGCCTTTTGCAAACCATTTTTCAACTCAACCAAGTCGAAATGCGGCCCGAACAAATGCGGAGCCCTCTTTGTTGGAACAATCTTCACAATCGAGTACGCGTCGTCGCCACTACCACTACCAACATTGAACGTAGCGTTGCTTTGAGCACTTGAAAAGGCCATTTTTTTAGTGAATGAGTAGTGGAATGAGTGGTAATCTTTGTTAATTTAAGAGTTTTTTTAGAGATTGAGAAGTGGGGTAATGTTTAGAACACATCAAGGGGTATATATACCAATTTTTAGGCTCAAACACCCCCCAAACGGTCAATAAAACGGCTAGATTTTTGGTTCAAGAAATGTGAAGAAACCGGTTTCAAACCGGTTTGGGCCAAACCGGTTTCTTCACAAATACCCCTAACCGATAGGAACCGGTTCGGTTTGATCGGTTTGAGAACCGACTTGGTCAAAACCGGTTTTGAGAACCGGTTTGGAGGCCAAACCGGTTTGGGATTTGCACCTCTATTTCTACGTGTTGGTCATTTGGGTTGGGCATGGTCACTTGTTTTATTTGTTGTTCACTAGCCCAAATTTTTTTAAGAAAAAAATTGGACCTTAGAATGTTGAGGGCCCTAAGCCTAGCTTGGCCCATTACACTTGCCACCTTTTTTAAACCCAATCGAACCATGCACCTTTGATCAACCCGAGCCGCACCCCCGCTATAACCCAACATCCGACCACCTCACCCTTGCTCGAGCCACCACCAAGCCAAGCACCCTAGGCGGTTAACCCTTCAATCGAAGTACCCCATTACGGTTACCATCCAACCGAAAAACCATCACTCTTCTCGTTTACAACCTACGACCAACCACCATCATCACTTCCTCTTCCCAAAGAGTTGACATTCATTAGCAAAGCTTGAACAAAAACCCAGCCAGGGCCGTAAGTCACGTGGCCCAATTTTTTTTTCATATCGTTATGTATATGTTATATGTTTGGTTCTGGTCAAACAATAAAATAGATATTTTTAAAACAAAGCATTGTTTCTTACACATAGAAAGCTAGTATTTTTAAACAAACAAAGACCTAAAATAAATATGATAATGCTAGAATACAGGGTGAGTACCTGGAAGATGAATCACAACTCAGCCTGACGGCCTTAAGGATCTTTGAATTCATCGATTATAGAGTTCGAATCAAAGTTTTCAGCGATTTCTTTTTCTATGTATATGACCAAACTAATGAAGGATAAAAGATCCAAACCAATGAAGGACCAGTCTCACCCTACTCAAGGGGCTTACTATGAGAATATGGGTCAAATGGCACTACAATCAGACAAAAAGAACGACAGGGCATTATCTTGACCCTTATGCTCGAAAGCAGGCTTTCGGTCAACAAATAACCAATTATGACTCATGCCAGTTAATATCAACACCCTTTCACAAAATTGCTTCAAGGGAATTTGAAAGTCTACCAAGGCTTGGACCGTGTCGGCTTCAAAGCTTTCTTCAACACCTTTTTTCAACTTCGTCGAAGCCTTAGTCGGCTTCCAAGGGATAACCACATCCAAAATTTTATCTGAAATCCAAAAAAAAAAATCTTTAAAATCTTTCAAGTTAGTCGGCACCCGAGACAAGTAACAAGAGCTAACAGTGTCATCCTCATACTCGACTCGGCGTTGTTCCATAGAAAACCACTCACTTTGTCGGTCCAACTTAAAAAATTGATGGAACACACCCAGGGTCAGCTCCTTACCTACTCCTCTACATGCGACATCAAAGTGTGTTATGCTTAAAATCGCTAAGGAATGAAGCCGAGAGATATATACAAACCAATCTTCCCCTCTAGGGGATGTCTAATGGACTGAGTCGGCAAAGGGACCTCCAACCCTAATCGTTTCGAGAGACCATATCTCTTACGAAAGGTCTTTAACGCATCCTCAGTCAGGGTCGAATGGAATTCATCCATTCCTTTCGCCATAACAGTTCGAAAGCAAACATAATAAAAGGAAGAGTCAAAGAAAAATATCACGTACTGAGAGCGAAGAAAGAGGTCGAACTAGCAGGATGGCCGAAAGGGTGCAGAGAGTTTTTAACAGTGGTAAAAACAAGTGAGGAAAAATGACCTATTTATAAGGAACCCCTAAGTGACGTTTCGGTTACCCGCGAGGCAGCAGATAACTACCCCTTCGGCCCATGGAGGCCCACCACATGTAAAACCCTCTATCAAACACTCATGTTTAACCGACAGACAAATAACTGCTCTCGGCCACGTAGCACTCGGCCAATGTAACAAGCCAAGTGGAGAGAAAACAATGTAAAACCGTTAGACGGATCTTACTAGATGTTTGCTCAATCGTTAGAGAAAGAGTAAGATGTAAATAAAACTTTGTTTTATTGAAATCAACAAAGACTCAATTACAAACTCTCAAATCAGCTCAAACAGAGAAACACACTAAAAAACACATAGTTAAGATCTCGTCTCTCCAAGTTCTCTCTCAATTACTTCTAAAATACAAGACAACATATCTATATATACACGATCTGCCGAACTCCAGGCGAACTGGCAGTTCACCTGTATCCGAACTAGCAGTTCGGATTCAGTTCGGACAGCAGCAATTTTGCTTAGTCTTGTTCTTCATATCGTCTTGATTAGATACTTCACACGACGCACATATTATGTACCAACAAACTCCCCCCCCCCCGTCGTGTGCAGTATCTTTAACAACATAACAAAACTGTATCTGTAATCAATCTCCCCCTCAAGTGTAGAATCCGTTCAAAATGTCTTCAAACAAACTCTCCTCAACTTGATAGTAGCTTGATCTTGAATAACTTGACGATGCACAGTTTCTTTCATTATTATCAACAGCTTCAAAAGACTTAAAGTTGTGAGAAACTCTTTCCTTTGAGTACCTGGCCAACATAAATAATCTTGGCGCAAAACGTCTCTTTGAGACTCCATGATATATGTTTTAAAAATGTTTTTCGTATCTTGTGTTGATCAATCGAAAACAAATAAGAAATAAAATCTATTTGACTTTTACAAAGTTTATATCAAAACAAACATAAAATCTTTTTGATTTTCAAGATTATGTTAAAACACACTATTAATCTTTTTGTATTTTTCTAAAACGAAATACGAAATGCAATACAGAGTTAGACTCTATTTTCGATTTTGCGGGAAAGATCACGACGCGAGATCATATCAGACATAATGTATCTAGCACATTTCAGTTGGTCTTAATCAACATGCAAGCCAAGATAATCGCAAATACAACATTTATGTTTATTTCAGCATGCACCAATCATTTTTATCGTTTTCAGATATACTTATGGTAATATTATCATGCACTGATAACTCGGCCTACACTTTATCATAAAACTGGCAAATCATCATATTTATCATATAGAAACAAATTTTCTTAGAGATTTAATCATCCTTGATGAGTCATGCAAAAATAAAGCAGAACCTCAAATAACCTAGCAATCAGGTCGGTCTTGTGGACACGCAGAGAAAGCCAAGTATTTGAGAAAATAAGAAAGCAAAACAAGTTGAAATTGTATAATTCGATAACAATCAGGTCAATACTTCCGTATACGCAGAGAAAGTCCGATGAATTATACGAAACACCAAAGAAAATAAAGCAGAACCTCAAACGAACAACAATCAGGTCGATCTTTCGTTACGTAGAGAATGTCCGATCGTTTGAGAAAATAAAGAAAATCAAACAAGTTTAAATCTTTCAAAATGAAGATATGCATTCATCAGGATATCTCTCATTCTATTTTTGTTAGAATCATTACACAACATTCATAAAGAAGCAAACAACCAAAGATCATCAGGCAAGCTTTATGTTTATATCTTACTTGCAGATATCAGATTAGTTATGCACATTCACAAATTATGCAAGTACCTACAACCTTTAGACTTGATGTACTATCATTTCTCGCTTTTGTCGGATCAATCTCTCAATTTTTCATTTTTTATAATTTGCATTTTTATACTATATTTTCCAATTTCTCCCCCCTAAAATTCAAAGAAACACTATTTTTTGAATTTTCAATTTTCTCCTCCTAAAAATATGAACGAAAGCAAATGAAAAACAAAAATGAAAATGATCGATCAACACTTGACACATTTTTGAAAATGATACTTATGAAAATCAGTGTTTCAAAGAGAGGAACGATTCAATTTAACTTAAATCAACCACAAGTATCTCACTGTCAGCAATCTCTCGATTACTAACAGGTCTTCTTGAAATACCTGCAAACACTGGAAAATAATAAGTTCTTAAAACCCCAACCCTCATCCACAACGATGGTAGGTCGTCCAGTGTCTTCAACAAAATTTGTGTTGGCCGTAGAGACAACCTTTGGTCTCCATTCCTGTTTTGGTTTTATAATTTCTAGTGAACCATTATTAACTGATGAGTGACAATCAGAACTACTACCCAACTTTTCCGAAGTAAACTTCCTTTTCCAGAAAAATGTAGTGTTGGGCATTGGTTCACTAAAAATAATGCCATCATGATCAACATATTTTGTATTTATTGGCATTAGATTATGAATTGTTAGTAGTCGTAGGACAATTTTACGCAAAATGACTTTCTTACGACAAACATAACACAATCGACGATTAGTTTTAGTGATTGAAATTGGTTTTCCAAACTGATCAGTCGAACATTCATCATAGACTTTTGAAATCACAGGTTTAAATTTCTTTGGTTTCTGAAATTTTGGAAAACATTTTGGAGAATCATAAAAACCAGAATCATCTCCATAACCAAAGAATTTATCTTGATGAGAAAACCTATTAAAATTAGCGGAATAAAATGAATCTGAATTTTTACCGCCTGGTGGTGTAGCATCAGATATGCAAGAAGACTCTTCAGAAGAAATCTTTTCATCTGCAGATGGAGGAAACTCTTTCTTCTTCCAAAAGGAGACTTCTTATCTATAAACACCTTCTGTTTCTTTTTCTGCTCAACTTTGAACTTCTTTTTGTTGTGATCCTTAATTGGAACCTCTTTTCCTTCATATCCCAAACCACCATTCTTCTGCTTAGGATGTTCTTTCACAGAATGCCCTTGTGAAGCTAGATGAGAAAATTCATTTTTGATAGCTTTAACACCAACTTCCTTATTCAGTAAAGATTCATCAATCACAATATATGAAAAATCAGAAATCTTCACATGTTCAGGTTTGCCTTCCAAAATTCTCTCAGCATCAAGAAAAATAGATTTTAAATCAAACTTTGGAACCTTGTTTGAATCAAATATTCTTTCATCCTTGTTCTTCTTCTGAACCTTTGGTTTCTTTGATTTTTCCAACTTAATACCATCTCCTGTTGGATAATATTGTAACTTCTAATTTAAATTATCATTAGGTGTCATTTTCAACTCAACTACTGGAGCAAGAACTTCATGATTATCAACATCTTTGCTTGGTTTGCCATCTCGTTCCAAATGATACAAATAATTCTGAAATACACTTGATGTATTGCAATTTGCAAGTTGTCATTGCAGATTAAGCATTTCAATCCTTATTTCAGAAATTCTAGTATTAGCTTTTAGTAACTCCTACTGAGAAGCAATAAATTTCTCAGACATTTTGTTATACTTGTGCTTCTGACCATACATTCTGTCACATTCACCAAGTACTTCCTTTGTAACCTTTTTCACTTTTGTTTGAAGATCGACAACATCTGCTTTCAAGATTTTATTCTCTATAACTAACTCAGACTTTTCAGAAACTAAAGCTTCATTTTCATTTGAAAATCATCTAGCCTTTGCAGCAAGTTCATCACTTTGCACTTGAAGATAATCAAGCTTTTCCTTTAATTTAACAAATAACGCTTCAAAATCTTCATTAACTTCTTTTTCTTTGGCTTTAGCTTCTCGCATGCCTCAATCAACACTTTCTTCTCTTTAAACCATTCTTCCTTCATCCTAGCAAATTCAAAACAATTTGAACTTGATGCAGACACATCCTTTTGAATTTTTGCAGCTAAACCGTCATAAACTTTATTTTTCCATATCTCCACTTCTTTTCTTAGTATATCATTTTCCTCTAGATAGCTTCACTTCTTTCTTCTCTAATTCCTCAATTTTCTCTTTAAACTTCAGACCTTGTTCAATAGTTTCTGTTTTCTGAACAGTTTTAGACATATGCTCCTCACATTGTCTCTTTACAATATGCCATATTTGCTTTGCTTTGCGAGAATACTTGACTTGACTTACAAGAGTTGTAGGCACAGCTATCAGAAGAAGTGCAACAGCTTTTTCATGTTGACCATACAATTTTCTTTCTTCAATTGAAAAATCTCGTATCTGCTTAAAATCACCATCATAAGTTGGATACTTATATTCATTTCTAATCGGAAACCACAATGTTTTATCCAGATCACCAATATATCCTCTAAAAGTTGTTGTCCAACTATGGTAATCTCCAAGATTTATCAACATTGGTACATTTTGATGATGACTCACAATAGATGCATCAATTTCATACATTTTGAAAATTGTGAAATTGGATACCAAAACTTCAAACTCGAAAATGAAGGTCTTAGAAATGGATTTTGGGTATCGAAATGGAGGGTACTGGCCGTAGGTGAGTAAAAGTGTAGATCTCTCCGAGACGGTCGTTTTGGCTGGTATCAGGTTCCGTAACTCTTAACGGTTCTCAAGTTACGTCAGTTTTCATGAAACAACTAAAAAATCCCAATTTAATCCGAACTGAGAATCCTTTGTCCGAACTGAAGCTTGTCCGAACTCTGCCGAACAGGAGACGAACTTAAAAATCAACCGAACTTGAAACGAACTGAGAACGAACTGTAGTCTTCCAAACCTCGGTCGAACTGTATCCGAACCCTATCCGAACTCAGACGAACTCCATCCGAACTCTATCCGAACCAGATAGTTAACCGAACAGAACACGAACTTAACCAAACTTACGGTTCAGAGCGGTTACTCATCCGAACTAGTGGTTCGGACGACGGTTATATGGTAATCTCACGAACTCATACGAACTGGACCATTTCCAACTCAATTTTCACTGATATTTAGTGTTTTCAAACGAAATTTTCAGCAATCAACAAGGTTTTAGCAACAGAAATGTTTCAGGAATGTAATTGAACTCAAAAAGCTCAAAAATTGACTCGTTTTTGAATGAAAAACAGTCGGTTTTTTCAAGAAAATGAAAACGATCAAAGCAAACACAATAGAGTAACCTGGATTTGCTCTGATACCACTTGTAAAACTGTTAGACGAATCTTACTAGAGGTTTGATCGATCGTTAGAGAAAGAATAAGATGTAAATAAAAGTTTGTTTTTTATGTGTTCGGAACGACACTAAAAACACTAATAAAACGGACCTAAAACCTAGACCTAAGACACACCTAATTTTACCGAAATAACCTAAACCGAACCGAACCCTAAGGCAGTGAACCTGTCGGATCGCAGTAAAGCTAAGGTAAGACCGGATTATCGAACCTAGGACACTCTAATGAACAAGACTCAACTTAGACCTAAGAAATGGAAATACTGAGAATTTTGGGGTTTTTTTTTTTTGGAATTTTAAGTCTTAATTAACTAACTTAATGAAACAACGCAACCAACAAACGAGAAGCAGGAAACCTGAGGACGACCTTCAGAAACAGAGAAATATACCACCTAGACTCGGAATCCTAATCACTACTGGCAACTTTAATCGGTCACGACAAATCTGATGGTGGCTAGTTCACCTTTTAAGTCCTTCCTAGCTGACAATCCTAACGCTCGAACAGGAGTTCACCTTATGGTTACATCCAACCTCAACTAAACCTAACCACCCTCGAAACAATCTAAGGCACCCTAGGCTAGCAGGAGCTACCACTAATTACTGTGACTGACAAGGATTAGCAAGTTATCTAATTTCCTAGGGCATCCCTCTCCCGATGGCGATGTGATCCTATTCCACTAAACAGCCCGACTAACCTACCTAATTATCATCTTCCGGCTTGTCTAATTAGGGCAGTACATTGCAATCAAATAAACAATTATTAACCAACACAATAGTTCAAGACGTCTCCTAAACTACTCTATCGCAACCAACCCTAAAGCTAGCTACTTTAGACTAATTACCTAGACCGAAAGACATTCGAAGGTAAAAAGTGCATCAATCAACAATTCTAAATCTGATCAACAATACACATATGCAAACATTCATAGCAAAAAGCGGGATTTAATAAGAAAGCACATCAATCAATCAATCATGAACCGAATAAAAGTCGTCAAAAGATCAAAATCATCACAATGAGTCTAGGTGGCTCTAAAAGTTTAGCCAACAATCATGTCGAATACAGAAACTATAATAAAAATCAGATCTTAAAGCCCTAAATGATCAAGCCTAGAAATTGACAAATATAAGAAAGAAGTCGGTGAACCGTTTAATGATTTTGGATGAAGATGTGATCCACCGATGAATTCTCCTTGATTCCTAGCCTCTTCTTGTGACAACCGGCAATTTCCCAAGTTAACCCCGTTAATAACTTGTGTTATATTTCAATAACGTCCGTTATCTCGGTTAACTAGCTAGAATAGTTACACGAGCATTGCACATGAGTCTAGACGTCGGTTAACTTACTTGAATAATTATATTTTATGATTTATGTGAATCATATTTTATAATTTCGTGAAAACGTTTTGTCATTTTATGTGACAAATATATTTATTATTTTTATGTGGCATATATGTATATATATATATACAAATGTCATTTTATGATTTTATGTGACGGTGTGTTACGTAAATTACACGAAATGTTTCTATAATTTTGTAGGAACTGAAAAACATATAGTTATGGGGTTATAACTATGATTTTATGTGAATCATTTATATAATTATAAATGGGTATTTACGATTTTATGTACACCAATTAGGGTTCGCATTCTAAATATGTAATACGTTGATTTTATTTGGTCAAACTCACGTATCCGTACGTTTAAAGTTATTCCCGTTAATCCCGTTGGGGTTAGTTCACCCTCCGTTAAATTTAAGGGGCTTATCTTGCCATTTTCTAAACATATTTTAATTAATCAAACCTGCAAGGACCTAACTTGTAATTACCCAAACCTGTTTCCTTATTATGTTTAAAGATGAGGGACCATTCATGCCAATTCATGAAAGTCAAATTAATGACTTCTTTAAAACTCGACGGCTTATTTCCGGACAACCGATCGCCGTAACCGCTCATCATTAAGCTCGACATCTTGGATGTCATTTGCCAAAAGAAAGTACCATCGAACTCTCTCACACTCTCGCTCCTGTTTTCTGTTTTTTTTTAGTTCTCCGGCGAACTCAAATTCCGTCCAGCCACCACCGTCTCATCACCCTTTTCGTACATCGCTGAGATCGCCTTTCTCTGCTGAGCCACCCAGTAGCAACGGATTTGGGACCGGGGCACCATCGGGAGGTCCGTGTCGAGACGTTCGGTTTCGTTTCGGCTTCAAAAACTCATCGTTTCTCATCTTTGTCTCAAGGTAATTGTTTCTCCTTGTTAGTCGCATGTTCACCTACACATTGAGTCTGGTTTCGCGATTTTCCGGTGACCGGAATGAAACTCCGGCCACCGGAGTTTTAGGGAAGAAAGTGGTAACAGGACGAGATGGGTTAAATACTAAACAGACTGGTTCTTGGCACAGTTGGGTTGGTAGCGCAGTTGGTTGTCGCTGTAACTGAAGACCGAGTGGTCTCTGGTTCGAGTCCCCCCTGCCGCATTTGTTTTATTTTGTTTTCTTGATTATTATCCTGAACCAATTATTACAAGGATATGTGTACAAAACCTGTATCTTCCAGTAAGTTTAACAAACAAACCACTGTCCCAGTGGTCATCACTCTGGTTTCCCTACGAGAGGTCACGGGTTCTAGTCCCGTGACTATTATTTTATTGTTGTTTTATTTTTTTTAGTGATTTGAAACATTTCTTGGTCCGAAACCCGTAACCACTCGTTCCCCATGTTATTTTGGACTCGTAGAAAGCACCGTAATCATCATTACTTTCGTTTTTCTCGTGACGGTTTATATAATTTGGTTATTATATATATAATGTTGATTATTTGATAACAAAATCATAACGAAAACCTATTGGAGAAAATATAAAGACAAACGTATTTGGAAATATGAAACGAACGTTTTATTAACCATAATATTTAAAAAAATAATAATAATAAATAAATAAATATACGTGTACGAATATTAATTGGTCGTATTTTACGATATAAACGTTTCTCATGTTTGGGTGATATACATATATATATATATATACATACATATTTATATATCTATAAATATATCCATCTATATACATAAATATCCATTTCGACTACTCGGTTTTGTAAAAGACGATATTTATCTTATATTCGCTTTTGGGCGAGCTTTTCTCTTTTCAACGTCGTCATCAACTTGATACTTGAATAAAACGATTTTTGTCTAAATGTCGTCTCCGACTCATTTCGCAACAAACGATTTTTATCCTGTTTTTGAAATATATCACTTACGTCACATATGGAAATACTTGTCAAATTAAACCGTCGTCTAGGCTATGTTACACATGTTCAGAACACACACTTACGTATGTAAATTCGTTAGGTGCTCGGTAATCTACGCAAGACTCGAAGTCTTACTAAATTGTAGCAGCGCACCCTAAGGTGAGTTTCACAACCATTACGTTACGTCCGGTTTTGGACGATAACACACGCAAACACGTTACACCCGGGTTAGGGTGATAACACGACAACGTTTATGTATGATTAAAGTAGAAATCCAACATATATCACATGTTCACGTAAAATGCTTATCTTTGAAAGTCCTTACTTATCGAACCGTTAATAGTTTATAGCGAGGGGATATTGGGTAGTACTACTGGGGTCTGACAAACCCCACTCAGCGGGCACGAGATGCACCACCCGACTGGCGGTCGGACTGAGGACAATGTCAGCCCTAAACTTACCGTGATCGAGTAGACACGGGGAAGGCAAAACACGTAAGGAATTATTCCTACAACTAATTGGTCAGCTTCGGTTGCGAACGTTTTAGTGACATGAACTTAGGCTCGCTACCTACGATATGGATTGTACTGTTAATATACATGCTTACATACGAATAAAAAAACTGTTGTATTCGTACTGCATAACTATACTAGTTATACTTATGTGCTTATGTGAACTCACCAACATTAGTTGACACTTGCTCTTATGCATGCTTTGTAGGTTGCTAAGGAGAATCAGATTTTGGGCACGTACGCTGGTTAAACTTTATTTTTGGGAACTCACTTTTTAAAACCCTAAACTTGAACTTTATCTTACTTATCGGGCGCTTGTTTTGCGCAACATAACTTTCATAAGCTTCCGCTAAACTTTAACTCTGGCTGATATTTCCCGTTTGGAAATATATTTACATTTTAAACCCTTAACTTAGGTTTGATGTAACTAATGACTCGGGTCCTAGTCTGGCTCACACCCCACACGGTAAAACTCCGTTAGTGGAAATTGGGGGTGTGACACTTCTGCCTTCGAAATCGCCTCTGGGAACCTCTCAATTCGTCTGCAAGTCGTAAGATACCGAATTGAAACCCTAAAGACGAATTTATATCCAACAGGCTAAGTTTGCGGGTTTTAAAGATGTAGGCGTATCGCCTACTGCCCAATATATCCCAAGCGATACGCCTACTCCTCATTACACGACAATTTAGTCGGGTTTGACTTTTCTGAACCGCCTTTGACTTTCATGTTCCGCGCGTATCGCCTGAATCAACTTCAGGCCTAGGCGATACGCCTAGACCTATCTTTTTCAGCACTTGTTCTTTATTCTTCTTCTTTTCTTCTAACTTTCTCTCGTGGCCTCGGGAATTCATCATACTCCTGCAAAACTTGTAAAAACATAAATAAAAGACTCAAGGACCAAACTCAACTAAAAACAACTAAAACAAATGCAAACCGACTCAAATTAACTCGAATAACTATATAAAAGACCCCGAAAATGAGATGTGTTTGCAACACATCAAACATCCCCACACTGACTCTTTTTCGTCCTCGAAAAACACTGCAATGGAATCATAACTAGGAAATTGATCTCTAAGCATTCAACATTTTAACATCCACAATACTATTCCACAATCCATAACGTAATAACACACTAACTACAATTGTCGATATTTTGATATGATTAAACCCAACCACCAACCTTTTCTTTTGCCCCCATGTGTTTATGAAATTACTGGATATAGTTCAGTCTACCTATGGGTCCCACTAAAGAAAGCTCAAGTTCAACCTTTTAGCGAATCATATTCAGTTAAAGTAAAGGGCATAAAGATTAATGTTTTATATTAATCCACCCTCCTTCAACCAGATACTAAGATGTCCGAAGAATAAAGAATTGATAGAATGAACACTTTTGAGCATTTATTCTCTAATATTCTAACATATTTTTTCTCTCTCTTTTTCTATTTTTTTTTCCATTTTTTTGTTTTGTTTTTTTTTAATATTTTTTTTAATTTGTTACTTTTACCTAAAATTACCAACAGACATCATCAGAGGTATTCTTTTCGAGATACCATCCCTAAAATCATACGTGAGTATTTTGCCCGCGAGATCCAGAACATCATCAGAGGCACTTACCACGGGATACGATCCTTAGTTCGTACATGAGTATTTTGTCCCTTCACTCTAATTCATTAACCAGATTATTACCTAACATGCTCATTGAATATTCTAAGGACATAAGAGTATCTAGCCTAAGCGGTCTCTTTCCTCCTAATCATGAGTTTCAGTATTCCTATCACTCCTAAAATGGGAACCCACTAACAGACTGATTAATATATTTATACAACAATAAACACACAGGCTATTTAAGCTACTCATAGGTCAGCTGGGCCTACCAACACATCATAGACTAGTAATGCTTTCCATTCTCACCATACTTTACCACTTTACCATATTAATCATTTCATGACTTTTAGTCATTATTTTAACATTTAAGCACAAAATTAGAAAACCAATTCCCAGTTTTACCTATCATTTTCCATTTAATTGCAGCTAAAATCTTGGACATTTTTGAACCATTTTTCAAATTTTTTTTAAGACACACTAAAATTAAACAGACTCAAGACACAAGTCTCCCATCCCTACACTTGAATTACACATTACCCTCAATGTGGAATGGAAATAAAATAAAGCAGAAATAAAAATAAACACACTAAAAATAAAATGCAACGAAAAATAAAAATAAAAATAACGCGGAACGGACTCCCCTGATTATTAGTTTGAATGACTGGCAGGCGAGCTCGTGACCGCAGGTCCTCCATTGACGTATATGTCCACATCCTATTCACGAATATCATCGGACCTGTATAATGACAAAACAAACACACTCGACGAAAAGAAAAATTAATCACGAACAATAAAAATAATTAAGACCAAAAATAAAATAAAATAAATTGAAATGTGTCACCTGCAACTCCAAAGACTTAGAACATCGACCGCAAACGAACCGGAATAAATTTGGTAGCCAGAAATAATAAAATTTAAAATTATAAATTTTCTGAATTACCTCCTCTAGGCGTATCGCCTACAGCCATGACGGTCCCAGGCGATACGCCTAGGACAACAAAATAACCGGCTCCGCAACACACTTCCACGCGTATCGCCTATTACCTACCAACCTCCAGGCGATACGCCTGGAACGACTTTTCCAGGGAATTTTTGGGATTTTGACCCCAAAATTTTTCTATCTCTTTTCTCTCCACTCTAGCCTATAGTCGAAATTCTCAGCTCAAACCTGCAAATTTGGCCTGCACAACTCACATTGTCCAGATCTTGAATCTCCAGAATCACCTGCAAACACCGAAAAAACACAAAACGAAAAGACGCAAAATGCACGAAAAACTAAAAACTTGCAGAAAATAAAAGACAGAATTACACACTATACAGCCCGGGCACTTGATCATTAGCACAAAACAAAGAAACAACCTCCCAAACCATCCGGAGGCTTCGATTTCACATCCTTAAGCACAAAATTACCGGTTTACACCCGGTTCTCACCTAACCAACCACCTACCAAATTCCTAACCCATAAAGCAACCAACGTTAGTAACTCCAACGAGCTTTTAACCTTTTAGTGTTTAAAACGACCCGGAAGAAATCTAATCTTGCCTAGAAAGCTCAAAGCCGGGTCACATTCACTAACAACCACCTATAACCTCCCCACACTTGGCTTAAACTCCATCTCATCATTTAAAACACCTAGATCACCAAGTGTGGCCCTTCTAACTACCTCTTCAACTACCAATTCATCATCCACACTCACCAACTCCCCGGGTTCTCCCAATGGGTCACTCAACACCTCATTAACTACCATGTCCACCACTCCTTCACTCTCAACCTCACCGGGTTCCACTATTGGGTCAAAACTCTCATTCTTATCCACTAATTCAACTAAACCATCGGTGTTCTCTCCACACTCATCCTCCTGAATCTCATCAACCTCTAACCGATTTCCTACCACCACTAGATCTATGAAAGACATAAAAGTACCTATCAAGCACATCGATTTGGTTCCACTATCCTCTTTCCTACCCACCTTAAACATAACACTCTCATTCTCAACCCTTAAAGTTATAGTCCCCTCAAACACATCCACTAAAGCACGGGCGGTCCTAAGGAAGGGCCTTCCTAGAATCAAAGGGCAACTAGGGTCATAATCACTATCAACCACCACAAAGTCTATAGTGAAGAAAAAATTATCAATTTTCACAAGAACATTTTCCACTATACCTTTGGGTCTCACAACAGATTTGTCATCTAAAGATATATTCATGCAAGTAGGTGCCAACTCTCCTAATCCTAGATGCTGAAAAACAGATAAAGGCATGACATTTATAGAAGCACCTAGATCGGCTAAAGCATAAGTAACAGACGAACTACCAAAAATGCAAGGAATGGTAAAAATCCCGGGATCATTGAGTTTCTTGGGTAATTTATTCTGAAAAACAGCTGAACAATTAGCATCAAGAGTAACATCAGATAATGCTTCAAGTTTCTTCTTACTACTTAACATATGGTTTATAAATTTTACATACTTAGGCATTTTATTTAGAACTTCAGTGAAAGGTAAAGTGATCCTAAGTTTCCTAAGAGTATCCAGAAACTAACCATACTCGCGCGCATTCTTCTGTTGAATTAGATGTTCAGGATAAGGCACACGCTTCAAATCTTCTGCTGTAATCGGTTGAGATGCAAATCTCACTCTCTTATTCGCCTTCGCCTCCTCCCACTTCAATGGCTTCTCTCCAACCGACGGGTTCTTCACTACCTCCGCCTCGACCTTTGGTGCGGATTTTGCTGGCGTTACGCTCGGATGCACCCTCCCGTCAGGCGTCTCTAACTCCAACTCCTCATCAACCGGTTCCTCCTCAACTACCGCCGGTGATGGACTATGAACTACTTTCCCGCTCCTAGTAGTAATGGCATTAACGTTGGCATTGGGGTTTTTGTAAGTACTACAGGAAAACTGACCCCCACGGGAATTAAGCTCCTTCAGCTGCTTTCCGATGTCTCCAACCGAACGCTGTAAATCCAAGAATGAAGCTTGCTGATTTCTCAGTAACGTGTCATGCTCTGCTAGCTTCTTCTGTGTAGCCTCATCTCGCGCATTCATCTGTGCCAGGATCTGGGTCTGGTTAGCAATCAACTCCCTCATCTCTCTCAAGCTAGACCCGTCATCTCCTCCACCATAGTTATTTCTCGGTGAAAAACCAGGGGGGTTTCCTCCCTCTCGCCATCCTGAATTCTGGCCACTCCTCCACCCGAACTGGAAAGAATTACCGAACTGGTTTCGGTTCCCAATGTAGTCGCTTTGCTCAACGGAAGCAAGCGGGCAGTCTCGGGTGTCGTGAGTGCCTCTACACAGCTCACATTTGGCTTTGATATGGAGTTTGATTTCCTCTAAAGCCCTATAGATGTTTTCTAACTCCTTAGGCGTCATGGTCTCTGAGCCAATATGACTGACACTCCGGGTAGATGTAGAAGGTGCGAGTGATCTAGTCAGGGCCAAGGTGGCTCTCCGATCTCCGGGTGTCTGCTGTTCAGCAAGTGTAAAGCTCTCAAAAAGTGATTTACATTCATCCACAGTGAGCTTTTCCATCATATGACCTCCAGCCGAAATGTTGAACTCCTTCTGAACAGAATAAGGAAGTCCATTGTAGAACTTTTCGATAATAGCCCATTCCGTCAATTCGTGTTGCGGACATTTGCTCAGAAGGGTGTTGAATCTTTCATACGCGACCGAATAAGGCTCATCGGGGTCCATCCGAAAGGAGTGGATTTCCTCCCGTGTACGTGCAACCTTGGCGTGGAGGATGATATTTCTTCAGGAATTTTATTGTCAGATCATCCCAGGTGGCGATCGAATTCGGCGGAAGCGTCTCAAGCCACTCGGCGGCTCGAGACGTAAGGGAAGATGGAAACAAGCGCAGATAAATGGTATCGTTCGCAACTCCCGTGAGTCCGAACGTATTGCAGATCCGGATAAAGCGCGAGATATGCATCGGAGCATCTTCGTCCTCACGTCCATGAAACTGAATCGAGTGTGTAAGAGCATTGATGACGTGAGACGGAACTTGCCAATTTGCGGTGTTGGCAATGTCGGGTTGGTTGATAGCAAACCGAGCGTCTGTAACTCTGGCGCTGGCCTGCTCGTGGACGGTGCGACGTGCCGCCATTGATGAAAGGTCGGGAAATGAAATGGGTTTGGTGTCGCGTGCGATCTTTGTGGAAGTGGATGGTTTGGAATGAGTTGTGTAAATGATGAACGCCTCGAGTTCCGTGCGAAGAAGACGGAACCGTTCACGAATGTCCGCGTCGGGATCAGAAAGTGGTGAAAGCTCAGGTGGACCTCGTGAACGAGTGTGTGGCATAAAACGGGGAAACGAATCAAATAAAAAAAATTAGTAAAATTAAACCTAAAAATCTAGACTCAAAAACGGAAATCCTAAGACTCTAGACATGGAAAAACCTAAAAGACTCAAAATTTCCTAACGACGACCTAAGTTAATTTTGCTATTGCCAAGTGTCCCCGGCAACGGCGCCAAAAACTTGATGTGTTCGGAACGACACTAAAAACACTAATAAAACGGACCTAAAACCTAGACCTAAGACACACCTAATTTTACCGAAATAACCTAAACCGAACCGAACCCTAAGGCAGTGAACCTGTCGGATCGCAGTAAAGCTAAGGTAAGACCGGATTATCGAACCTAGGACACTCTAATGAACAAGACTCAACTTAGACCTAAGAAATGGAAATACTGAGAATTTTGGGTTTTTTTTTTTGGAATTTTAAGTCTTAATTAACTAACTTAATGAAACAACGCAACCAACAAACGAGAAGCAGGATACCTGAGGACGACCTTCAGAAACAGAGAAAGATACCACCTAGACTCGGAATCCTAATCACTACTGACAACTTTAATCGGTCACGACAGATCTGATGGTGGCTAGTTCACCTTTTAAGTCCTTCCTAGCTGACAATCCTAACGCTCGAACAGGAGTTCACCTTATGGGTACATCCAACCTCAACTAAACCTAACCACCCTCGAAACAATCTAAGGCACCCTAGGCTAGCAGGAGCTACCACTAATTACTGTGACTGACAAGGATTAGCAAGTTATCTAATTTCCTAGGGCATCCCTCTCCCGATGGCGATGTGATCCTATTCCACTAAACAGCCCGACTAACCTACCTAATTATCACCTTCCGGCTTGTCTAATTAGGGCAGTACATTGCAATCAAATAAACAATTATTAACCAACACAATAGTTCAAGACGTCTCCTAAACTACTCTATCGCAACCAACCCTAAAGCTAGCTACTTTAGACTAATTACCTAGACCGAAAGACATTCGAAGGTAAAAAGTGCATCAATAAACAATTCTAAATCTGATCAACAATACACATATGC
>JBCNJP010000003.1:22987940-23095706 GCA_039602395.1 Deinandra increscens subsp. villosa
AATTACATAGTGCAATTCACTCATTAAGCACGCTTGCTCAAAGCTGAAATTGAAAAGCATACACACAAATTGAAGACGGTAAGAATTAAGAACACTTACGGAAGTCGTGATAGTGATAAATCAATCCCTAAAAAGAGCAGAAAATGTTGGAATTTTGCGTTTGATAGTGATTCAGCAGCCTATCAAAACAAAGTAACCAAATTAATTTTTCAACAACAAATGTAATCTTTGAACAAGAACTGAAATTGTACCCGTGTCGTTGCTAGCGACTAAGAAGGGAAAGACGCAGATTAGGATTTGATTTGGCGTTTTCTTTGATTTTAGGTTAACTTATATTTGGGTTGGAGTTTGAACTATAGTTTCATTTTAGCTTAGCTGGATTGTTAATTTGACTTATTAGGCCCAATTTTGTCTATCACTATTCCCACTAACTTATTTTAGCCCAAACCACATATGCATAATTAAACTCTATATAAACTCAACTCAAGTTTATTAGTAACTCAAGTTTATTAGTAAGTAGATTTTATTATTACGCATTGTCGCATAGATAACGCGGACATATAAAATAATTGTATTGTTAAACGTAATTTACAAAGAAAAAAATTTATAAAAAAAAAACAACGCAACAATGTTAAAATTAGAAGTCTTGTTAAATATAACACTACAAACAATTAGACACCTAAAGGCAACGATGTAAAACTAAAAGGAGCAATTGCATATATCCCCCTACAAACTTTAAAAATTACATATATACCCAACCTAAAAGTTTAATTGCATATATCCCCTTCCTTATTTATACATATTGCAAATTTATCCAATTTAATTTATTTTATTAAAAGTAAATTATAGTATGAGTATGTTACCCCTATTTACTCAAATATCATGAATTACATAGATGCCATTTATTCTAAACCATATAAATTACATATATACCCATTTATCTTTTTTAATCTTTTAGTTTTTTATTGTTCGTGTTTTTTTCATTGATTTTTTTGTTCATCTTTAGTTTAGTTTCGTCTTCACCGACGATGGTTTTCGTAAATCAAGACCGTATAGTGAAGCCTCAACCTCCGTTTTCCATGCCAAGTAGTTCAATGATTTGGTTGTCATTCCTTAACTGTAACATCAATGATTTTGCTGAAAACACATTATAATCAAGAGATATAATCTTCTGTTTATCTCTATATCTAAGGACAATTTCATAACAATGACAATATAATTGATATTTTTGAATTTTGATACAATTCTTCAAGGGCGTGTCATTCACGCAAGCCACAATTTCCTTATCCGAGAAGCACCTACCTTATGGTGTTTTGCACCATGCTCACACAAAGATAGCCGTATGACATTTAAAAAGAAGATTATCAATAGTTTCTTCCTAGGTCTCACACCCCGGGCATATTTTATCCAATCTAAATACATGTTTCGAAATGCGATCCTAGCAAACGCGCAAAGGTTACTCTGTCGTACATTTTCCTCTAATGAACAAAAGCATCCACAATCCATCTCAGATCTTGTATTTCCGTCCATAGTCCGTTCGAAAAGCCAGACATAAAGAACTTAAGAAAGACATGTCTTCAATTTTTCTCCGTTAACCTCCATTGATCCACTATTCCATTACTTTTTTTTTAAATTAAAGCTGATATGTTTTTAATCCTAGAACCTTTTCAATTCCTAATTGTTGAATGAATTCCTGAGCTTCCACTTAGTTAAATATATCATATTTCCAAAGGAAAGCTGGAATAGAACATGATTATAGAATGTCGACAAAATCAATTTACAAAGTAAGCAACCTGTCCAATTTTTGAGATTTTCAATGTAAGCATTCTATCCAAATTGTGGAGATTATAAAATGGAAGTTTAATAACCGCCGATTGCTTATCGATTATAGAATGGGGGTTTAAGAAACGTCGATTGCTTATGATGGAGGTTTAACGACAGTACCTTTATAGCAACCCGGAACCGTGCAAAATTGTAGGTGAAATCGATTATTGTTGCTTCAGCCAAGGTGAAATCTCGAACGGTCCAGAGCCGGCGATGGTGGTTCGCTAGGTGAATATGAATCGAACGGCTGTTTCTTCCTTCCTGACGTGAACGATTTTTTCCTTCAAAACCCTAATAAAGAATGAATGAAATCAATACAGGATATAATTGAGGGTATAATTGTAATTTAATCAAGAGAAGGGGATGTATACAATTATTTTTACTAAAGCTTTTAATTACATATATATCTAAACTAGTTTTTGATACCCGTGCCACGCACGGGCGGATTTTTAATAAATTAATACTTATAATATCATATTATAAAAAAAAATAATTCGATAACTGGAATTAAAGAAAAAAAAATTAACATTGGAGAATAAAAAGTTACAAACTTGAAAATACTGACTTATAAACGGCATTTGATATTTTTAAATAATAATTATAATAACATACTATATTAAATGTAATTATTACATTGATGTTTTAAATATAATAATAACACCAGCAATTAGTAGGCTTTATAACATGCCCGTTTTTTAAGCTTGTACAGTTGTATTTTCAGCTTTGCATTAGCGAATTTCACAGCCTTGTATAGCCCTCTACGACTGTATTTTCCAGACTTACACAGTTGTATAACAACTCATGTACAACCAACATTGTATTTAAAAATGTTAACACAAACATTTAAAATAAGTTGCCATCATTATACATACAAATTTGTTGATTCACACAGAACTGGAACTCAAAAAACCAAGATATTTCAATTGAAATAAAACAACCAACCTCTTTACGTCTCATGTGAATCTACTTTGTTTTGTAGTTGTTTGAATTTGGACACCAATCTTTATTTTCATGTTCCTTGAACAACACAATGGAACAAATCAAGAAGAAAATAAGAAAAAAACTATCTTTGTTTTCATGAAGAGCATCCCTAATTGCATTTTTTAAAACATCAACTTTATTAGGCACAAACCTGTAAAAATCGGGTGTTGTAACTTGAAAGGTTGTTGGAATTTTGGGAGAAAAACTAGTGGAAAATGAGTTTTTTCACTAAGTGTGAAAATGAGTTTTTCACCAACTTTGGACTAAAATAAAATACAGATAACATAGGTTGTTGCCTCTGTATTTAATGGGTTTGTGTAGTACGTTGTGAGGGCTTTCCAACGCATCAAACCACGTCCAAATCCGAGCTCGTATGAATGAGATATCGAAGCTCAAAGTTGAGGTCTCGCAACTTGTGAAGCTGCGAAAATTAGAGAGAAAAATGCTAAGTATAGCATGTTAACTCATCCCACATTGGTTGGGGATTGAAACCAAAAGTGGTTTATAAGGTGGGAACCTTACCAACTATTGTTTCCTTTAGTAGGACACATCCCTTGGACCCTGAGGGGTGCGAAGCACCCCTAACTCGCACTCGCACACGCGCGCGTGGCGTGGGCGTATGAGGCGCAATGTGGCGCTTTGATGGCGCACTTCGCACGCTCGCATCGCCGCGAGCCGCTTGAGAGCCGCCTTATTGTTTTTGGGTTCAACCGGAAGGTGTTCCGGTTGAAGTCCAAGCGGACCTGTGTGGTCTGGGCAGATAGATCAAGCGGAACTGGGTTCACCCGGAAAAAATTCCAGCTTGAAGTTCAAGTGGAAAAAGGAGCTTGAACTTGAAGCTCAGTTGGAAAAGGAGCTTGAACTTGAAGCTCAGCTGAAAAGGAGCTTGAAGTTCAAGCGGAAGATCAGTTCTTCCGGAAACAGCTGTTACGCGGAGATTCCTCCGGATTGACAGCTGTAAACGCGTTTTGAGCTAAATAAGGTAATTCCGCGTTAATTAGAAATCAATTTGCATTAAAGACGTTTAATGCAAAGTTTGACTACGAATTATTTTTGTGTGCTCAACAAGTCATTCCCACCACTATATATACAGCCTCATTAGTTGAGGCTAGACACACCAGAATTCACAGAATTCTTTCTCTCTGCCTCTCCTCAATAATTCTCTCATCTTCTTCATCGTTCTTGCTCTTCAAGCTTCAAGGTATTTTCAAGCTTAGAGTTATCCCGGCCGTACAATACGGTTTAGGCGATTGTACCCTGGGAAACAAAACGGATCTTCGGTAGACCCGGAATTTGTTTTAAGGGACCCGGGTTTTGACCCGAATCCTTCGCCAAGGTTCCTTGGAACCTTTCTCGTTTTTCTTAAACTAATATCAAAAGACTTTCTCAAATAATTTTCTTGATTTTTAATTAAGTATTTCATTATTTAAAACCTTTTCTCAAACTCTCTGTCTTTAATTTCTCTTCGTTCAAATCCATATCATTTTATTTCATTTGTCTTGTAATTTCTTTTCTGTGTAATTATATTCATTTCTTTGTATTGTAATTCTTTATTTCCTTGTAACGTAATTCATTTCCTTGTAATTGTAATAGGAGTAGATCCATTTTCTTTCACTTGTACTGTAATAGATTAGTTTCATTTGTTTTGTTGTAATCATACAAAATAAAAGTATTTATTTTATTTAAATTTACGAACGGTTTTCCTACAAACTTAAAACAAATTTTTAAAACACCGTTCGTTTTATAAAAACTTCATTGCCTCGAGTCTCAAAGTTGGACTTAGATTTCTCGAGGTAATCTAGTGTTTTAAAAATAAATATTTTTTAACTCGTTTTGACTCAAAGTTGGACTTAGAGTTAATCGAGTTGTCGGTTACGACAAAACTTTAACATCCATTTGTTGGACGTTAAAATTTTCCTTATTTTTTTTTAACATCCATTAGTTGGACGTTATAAATTGTCCTTAAAACCATCTAACCTCCATAAGTTGGAAGTTATAAAATTCTTATTACATCTCTAAATCCGTCCATTAGTTGGACTTTAATCTCTTTAATAACGTGCGCGTTAGAGATTAAAAATTCTCTTCTACTCCTTGAAAACCATCCATTAGTTGGAGGTTTTTTCTTACGTTTTAAGCGTGCGCGTTTAAATAACAATTCTGAACATTAACTTGTGTAGTTTTATATTTCAGAAAAATGACTAACGAAACCGTTAAGACGACCGAAAAGCCTAAGGAAACACCATCGGTTGGTACCTCCACTGGCATAACGGCCAACACCATCGCCAGTCATGCCGAAAAACCCGAGAAGTTCTCGGGTTTGCACTTCAAAAGGTGGCAACAGAAGATGTTGTTCTACTTAACCACCTTGAACCTTGCGAGGTGTCTCACAGAGTCCGCTCCCCAACTCGGTGAAGGGGAAGCCAACGCCGAAACCGTTAGTGCGGTTGACGCTTGGAAACATTCGGACTACTTGTGCCGTAACTATGTGTTGAACGGCCTAGTGGACTCTCTGTATAATGTCTACTCGGTGTTTAAGACTTCCAAAGAATTATGGGAGTCTTTAGACAAGAAGTACAGAACGGAGGATGCTGGCACGAAGAAATTCGTGGTAGCCCGTTTCCTGGATTACAAAATGGTTGATAATAAAACCGTGATGAGTCAAGTCCAGGAGCTTCAGATTATACTACATGAGGTCCACGCAGAGGGTATGTCCCTTTGTGAGACATTTCAAGTGGCGGCAATGATTGAAAAGCTCCCGCCTTCGTGGCTTGAGTTTAAGAATTATCTTAAACACAAAAGAAAGGCGATGACCGTTGAGGATCTCATTGTCCGTCTTCGTATCGAGGAGGACAATAAGATGGCTCAAAAAGCCACCACCATGCAACCTTCTGCTAAGGTGAATATGGTGGAGGTTGGTCAGTCTTCCAAGGGAAGCAAGCGCAATGGTGGGGCCAAAGCCAAAGGCAAAGGCAAAGCGGTTGAGCACTTGGCACCGAAGAAAGGGGTTGTGAAAAAGAAGCCTCTAAAGTTTTCTGGAAAGTGCTACAACTGTGGGGGGCATGGTCATCGGGCGGATCAGTGCCCGAAGCCACAACGTGAGCACGCTCACATGATGGAGGATGACATGCCACTGGTGGCCATGATCACGGAGGCGTCTGCCTTCATTTCTGAAGTCAACATTGTGGGGGAGAACCCTGGCTGGTATGTTGACACCGGTGCCACCCGCCACGTGTGTGGAGACAAGTCCCTCTTTAGTACGTTTAAAGAGGCGAAGGGGACCGAGAAGCTTTATATGGGGAATAAAGCTACTGCCGACATCATGGGTGAAGGCAATGTGGTCTTGAAGTTCACTTCAGAGAAGGAGCTTACGTTGAGCAACGTTTTGTACGTTCCAGAAATCAGGAAGAATCTTGTTTCTGGATGGCTGCTCAACAAGTTTGGATTTCGCATTGTGATCGAGTCTGATAAGGTCGTGTTGACCAAAAACGGCATGTTTGTAGGCAAGGGCTATGCCCAAAACTCTATGTTTAAATTGTCTACCATGGTTATTAATAAAATGGCGAAAGCCTCCTCTTCTACTTATATGATTGAGTTTTATGATTCAAATATGTGGCATGGTAGATTAGGACACGTCAATTTTAATTCAATTCGCCGTTTAATGAATTTAAAATGTTTGCCAAATTTTAAAATAGACTCGAAATCAAAATGCGAAACGTGTGTCGAATCCAAACTTACAAGACAACCATTTAAATCGGTTGAACGAATAACCGAACCCCTAGACTTAATTCACACTGATGTGTGTGACTTGAAAGTCGTCCCCACGCGTGGCGGACACAAGTACTTCATCACGTTTATTGATGATAGTACAAGATATTGCTATGTATACTTACTTAAGAGTAAGGATGAAGCAATAAACAAGTTTGTCTTGTTTAAGAACTTGGTTGAGAATAAATTCACCAAGAAAATTAAGGTTTTGCGGAGTGATAGAGGAGGTGAATATGTTTCACCGTTTGCGGACTTATGTGCACAAAGTGGAATTGTCCATGAGACCACCGCACCCTATTCTCCACAATCCAATGGCATTGCGGAACGAAAGAACCGTACATTGAAAGAGATGATGAATGCCATGTTGAATAGTTCTGGGATGAGCCTAGACATGTGGGGGGAAGCCATCTTGACGGCTAACTATCTTTTGAATAAGATACCCCGCAAAGATAAGGATAAGACTCCTTATGAATTGTGGACGGGCAAAACGCCATCCTACAAATACCTCAAAGTGTGGGGGTGCCTAGCTAAGGTATTAGCTCCTTTGCCTAAGGTGCAAAGGTTAGGACCCAAAACCGTGGACTGTGTGTTCATTGGATACGCAGAAAACAGTAGTGCATATCGGTTTCTTGTTCATGACTCAAAAAATCCCGATATACTAGAAGACACTATCATGGAATCAAGGAATGCTTCATTCTTTGAAAATGTATTCCCGTGTTTGTCACGAGAACGCGCGAGTTCATCGACACCATTAGTTGGTGACGAGACTCGTGAAGATCCATTTGTTGGTGACGAGGTTTATGAACAACCATCGGTTGGTAACGAAGTTCGTAAACGGTCTGCATCTGATGAGGGTGAGCCTAGAAGAAGTAAGCGAAAAAGGGTTGGAAAATCCTTTGGACCTGACTTCACGGCTTACATGGTTGAGGGTGATCCCAATACCTACCGCGAGGCGGTAACCTCTCCAGATGGGCCTCAATGGAAAGAAGCCATCAAGTGTGAGATAGAGTCTATCTTGCAGAACCACACTTGGGAGCTTGTCGATCTTCCTAAGGGTTGCAAACCACTTGGATATCGGTGGATATTCAAGAAGAAGTTGAAAGCCGATGGCTCCATTGACAAGTATAAGGCGAGGCTAGTGATCAAAGGATACAGACAAAAAGAGGGTCTGGATTACTTCGATACTTACTCACCTGTTACACGCATAACCTCGATAAGGTTGGTGCTTGCTATAGCGGCTTTACGAAATTTGGAGGTTCACCAAATGGATGTAAAGACCGCATTTCTAAACGGTGATTTAGAAGAAGAGATCTACATGGAACAACCTGAGGGTTTTACCGCTCCTGGCCAAGAAGGCAAGGTGTGTAGACTCGTCAAGTCTTTGTATGGCTTGAAGCAAGCTCCTAAGCAATGGCACCAGAAGTTTGACCGTGTCATGCTTGACAACGGATTCAAAATAAATGAGTGCGACAAGTGTGTCTATGCGAAAGACACACCTAGAGGTTATGTGATTTTGTGTCTCTATGTAGATGACATGCTTATCGTCGGGAGTGATGATAAGATGGTCAAAGCTACTAAAGACATGTTGAAAGCGAGATTTGACATGAAAGACATGGGGCTCGCAGATGTGATACTCGGTGTAAAAATCATCAGAACCCCAAATGGTATTGTCTTGAGTCAATCTCACTATGTGGACAAAATCCTTGAGAAGTTCAATGCAGGAGATAAGAGTGTGTCTCAAACTCCGGTTGATACTACCCTTCATCTTGCTAAGAATAGAGGAAAAGGGGTTGCTCAGTTAGAGTACTCAAGGGTGATTGGGAGTCTCATGTATCTTATGACATGTACCAGACCAGATTTGGCTTATGCTGTGAGCAGACTAAGCCGGTACACGAGTAATCCGTGCGCGGTACATTGGAAAGCAATGACTCGTTTACTAAGGTACTTAAGATACACGAGAGACTATGGACTGCATTATACCCGAGATCCAGCAGTTATCGAAGGATACTGCGATGCGAATTGGATTTCGGATATAAAGGATTCCAAATCAACAAGCGGGTATGTGTTCACGCTTGGTGGCGCGGCTATTGCTTGGAAATCGGCTAAGCAAACTGTTATAGCGCGGTCCACAATGGAATCTGAGTTCATCGCCTTGGATAAATCTGGTGAAGAGGCGGAATGGCTACGTCAATTTGTGGAAGAAATTCCAAGGTGGCCTATGCCAATGACGGCTATTTGCATACATTGTGACAGTAAATCGGCAATTGGGCGCGCCCAATCCATGATGTACAATTGCAAATCAAGGCACATTAGACGTAGACATAATACGGTACGACAACTAATCTCTACCGGAGTTATCTCAATTGACTATGTGAAGTCAAAAGATAACACTGCGGATCCGTTTACAAAAGGCTTAAGCAAAGAGTTAGTTTTGAAGTCGTCAAGGGGAATGGGACTAAAGCCCATTGGGTTGAAAGCTGATGCGAAGGAAAACCTAACCTATGGAAATGGAGATCCCAGGCTCTAGGTTCAATAGGACAACCTAATCGCATTGGCTAAGGTCACTGTGGGGGGAGTACCCTAAAATCTTAAAAGGGAGTTGTGTACTTCCTAGTCCATTCCTATCACCAAACAGTGAAATGTGTGAGGTTAAGCATACGATGGTCAATGACTTTGTGTAAGTCATAGATGATTTTGAGTAAATCATAATACCAATGCTTTTAATGATTGTGGTAATCACCTATGCAAGAGAGAAGTGCGGTCGCTTCGAATGGATTTGTTGGGCACAAATCCTAGAGCTCTAGCAGAACCAGGCGAGTGTTCCAGGACCATGATTGGACACGACAATGAGGGCTAACCAAGTTAGGGAAAGTGTTGTGTGGGCATAATAACGGTTACACAAACGGTCGGTTGGTTCAAAGACATCGCGTCTACCAAACACCAGTAACCCAAGTATGTTTCACAAAGGAAGGTTCAAAGGGGACACCTACCTATCCTGCAATACTGGACTGCCGAAATTGCTCTTGATTCTTGAAGAATAGATCGATACCCATTCATGTGGGGGATTGTTGGAATTTTGGGAGAAAAACTAGTGGAAAATGAGTTTTTTCACTAAGTGTGAAAATGAGTTTTTCACCAACTTTGGACTAAAATAAAATACAGATAACATAGGTTGTTGCCTCTGTATTTAATGGGTTTGTGTAGTACGTTGTGAGGGCTTTCCAACGCATCAAACCACGTCCAAATCCGAGCTCGTATGAATGAGATATCGAAGCTCAAAGTTGAGGTCTCGCAACTTGTGAAGCTGCGAAAATTAGAGAGAAAAATGCTAAGTATAGCATGTTAACTCATCCCACATTGGTTGGGGATTGAAACCAAAAGTGGTTTATAAGGTGGGAGCCTTACCAACTATTGTTTCCTTTAGTAGGACACATCCCTTGGACCCTGAGGGGTGCGAAGCACCCCTAACTCGCACTCGCACACGCGCGCGTGGCGTGGGCGTATGAGGCGCAATGTGGCGCTTTGATGGCGCACTTTGCACTTCGCATCGCCGCGAGCCGCTTGAGAGCCGCCTTATTGTTTTTGGGTTCAACCGGAAGGTGTTCCGGTTGAAGTCCAAGCGGACCTGTGTGGTCTGGGCAGATAGATCAAGCGGAACTGGGTTCACCCGGAAAAAATTCCAGCTTGAAGTTCAAGTGGAAAAAGGAGCTTGAACTTGAAGCTCAGTTGGAAAAGGAGCTTGAACTTGAAGCTCAGCTGAAAAGGAGCTTGAAGTTCAAGCGGAAGATCAGTTCTTCCGGAAACAGCTGTTACGCGGAGATTCCTCCGGATTGACAGCTGTAAACGCGTTTTGAGCTAAATAAGGTAATTCCGCGTTAATTAGAAATCAATTTGCATTAAAGACGTTTAATGCAAAGTTTGACTACGAATTATTTTTGTGTGCTCAACAAGTCATTCCCACCACTATATATACAGCCTCATTAGTTGAGGCTAGACACACCAGAATTCACAGAATTCTTTCTCTCTGCCTCTCCTCAATAATTCTCTCATCTTCTTCATCGTTCTTGCTCTTCAAGCTTCAAGGTATTTTCAAGCTTAGAGTTATCCCGGCCGTACAATACGGTTTAGGCGATTGTACCCTGGGAAACAAAACGGATCTTCGGTAGACCCGGAATTTGTTTTAAGGGACCCGGGTTTTGACCCGAATCCTTCGCCAAGGTTCCTTGGAACCTTTCTCGTTTTTCTTAAACTAATATCAAAAGACTTTCTAAAATAATTTTCTTGATTTTTAATTAAGTATTTCATTATTTAAAACCTTTTCTCAAACTCTCTGTCTTTAATTTCTCTTCGTTCAAATCCGTATCATTTTATTTCATTTGTCTTGTAATTTCTTTTCTGTGTAATTATATTCATTTCTTTGTATTGTAATTCTTTATTTCCTTGTAACGTAATTCATTTCCTTGTAATTGTAATAGGAGTAGATCCATTTTCTTTCACTTGTACTGTAATAGATTAGTTTCATTTGTTTTGTTGTAATCATACAAAATAAAAGTATTTATTTTATTTAAATTTACGAACGGTTTTCCTACAAAAGGATCGAACATTGGACCTTAGTTTAGCAATGAAAAGGAGGAGCTGGCTGATTTGCTCTCAACTTTTTCTTTCCTAATTGCATGTAGGCTTGCTTACTATCCAGGTTGCTAAATAGGATGGCACCTACACAAATGATGTAACACAATCTACAAACAATACAAATGAATTCATGCATAACACCTTAATAGAGGTGTCACTAATTATATAAAACCTCACATTAACTGCAATAAAGTAAAATACATAAAACTTTTTCAATTCCCTTGACGTACTAAAGATAGATAACTAATTTATCATCTCAGACTGTTTTTTAATCATGTCTATATTTGAAATAAAGTGACAAACTAAGGTGAGCATCAAGTATAACTTATTAGGGGCAAAACGTAGTACCATGAAAGTACATAAAGAAGTTACATAAACATGATAGGTTAAAGTAACAAAAAGGCCAATGAAAAAACATACAAAAGTACTGAATGTAGCATACATAACTGTTTAAAGAAGGCACATACCTGCCAGAAAGAAACCCAAAAAGTTATATCTGCATGTTGACCAGGAAGTCAACGCATTTACCCAAAAAGTCAACAGTCCCTAAATTTTATATAAAAGCCCACATGAAATTACCAGAACCCCAACCATAGGTAGCACTACTATAAATCATCATTCTCCACCAAATCCATTGACCATCAAAATCAACTTATTGACCATATAAGTCAACAGTCCATAAATGTTGCAATTTATGACAGTGAACCACCTAGATTTGGATCGATTACCAAACACTTTTTATCTCAAATATGTAGTATTTCATGAAAATTAAAAATTAAAATACTTACCATTCAATCTTTTTAGTTACATATTTAGTTCAATTATTTAATATAATGTACAGACTACAACAAATTTGGCTAGTAATGGTCAAACTAAGTATAATTCCAATGATCAGAAGTCAATTTTACATTGTTATGAGATCCTAACTTCTTAAATTGTTATGAGATTCTTTTAAGACTGATCTCTGTGATTTAAACCAAACCATGATTAAAAGTGATCTGAAAAAATAACACATTTTCACATAGAATAAAGTGAATGAATTGTTACTTGGTAAAAAAAACTAACCTTATAGAAGTAAAATTGATAGGTCCATCATGTAAATTGGGAATTTGAGCCATTATTTTCCCCTTTTAAGATCTATGTGTCCCTCCTGTGTGATGACATATAAGGGTTTAGGGCTTTCAAATATGCTTGTCAAAACAGACACACATCAATGAACAATATCCAACATTACACTTGTAATTAGTATAGTTTACAACTGAATGAATGTAATGCCTCTAGATAAATGACGTTATCAAATGATTCTAAAATTTAAAGTCTTAAGACATGAAAATAGGAATTTTTTATCTTAGTTTATAAAATAAAAAATCTATAAGAACACATAAATCAGAACTGTAACTATGAATTTGAAACAGAAAGTTTTTTTTGCTAAAGAATTATCATAACATCTTAAAACCAATTAATATTATATCATTTGAGATTACTCATAATATATCATCTAAGTGCAAGTGGTTTGAAGCTTAGAATGCAAATTTTAGAAACATTTGAGAGAAATATGTGGATTTTGATGATTACTGAGTATAACTTTCATGTGGGCATAATTAGATTGGAATGTAGTATAAAAATAAAGGCATTATGGAGAACAAAGCAAAAGAAAGCTTACCTCTTTTCGTCTAATTCTTACACAGAGCCTCGCCTTTTCTTGAAAATCTTCATATTAAAACATTGTTAATTTCATTTATTGTGTAACAAACCATTGTCAAAAAAATTAACATTGAAAACGAATGCTAACAAACCATTGTCAAAAAAGATAATGAACAAATGAATCACATACAATTAATCTCACAAACCGTATATTACCTTAAGTTGTTGAAATCGATGGTGTTTGGAAGCAAAGTGAAGGGGAAGGAGAGAGTAATCACCACCGTTTCAACATCTGGTATCCCCTCTACAACCAGCCCCTTTTCCCCAGGAGCTACAACATCGTCACCATCGTCATTACCGTGTGAAGACCAGCGATGAAATTAGATTTACCAGAGTATAGGATGATCTGAGTATTTCACCGTTTAAACTGCATCAAAATCAAAATTATGAAAAAAGATGAAAACGGCGATGAATCTTAGCAGTCGCAGATGAAATAACAATGAAGAAATCAAGAAAATAAACAATGGAAACACAAATTGAATCATTTAATAGTTGATTACCAACATGGAAAGCAATCATCGGTCGAAGAATCAATCGATCAATCGCACCACCCGCACGTCACAAACCCATGAACCCTATATTAATCGATCGCAGTGAAGATGAAGATGAGAGCATTAGCGGTGAAAGATTCCATATTAATCGATCGTAGTGAAGATAAAGATGAAGATGAAAGCAGTAACAGTGAAAGATCCAAACGGGATGAAGATGCGGTCCTGACGGCTGGGAGAAAACACAGAAAACTCTAGATGGAAGGAATGAACGTATGAAGGAAAGAATGGTTTGATTCAATCTGGATTATAGAATTATATCACGAAAACGGGTCGGATCTAAGATTCGCGTGTGAATAAGTGGGAGATCATTTAGGCGGGAAATTGATGCTGAGGATGGATGTGGTGATGCCACCTCAGCATCCATCTTTTCTTTTATATAGTATATATAGAAGATAGATAGATAGATAGATAGAAGATATAGAAGATATAGATAGATAGATATAGATAGATAGATAGACTTAAACTTTAATTACATAAATCCCCTTCCTAAACTATATATATTACATATTTACCTAATTCATTTAAAATAATTTATTAAATGACTATTATACCCTTACTATTATTTATATATTTCCCCCATCTAATATCATTAATTAATTATATATATATGCTTTCTCTTTCATCTTCAAAACCGACAACTTAGCAAGAAAGCGTTTTAGGATTAGTAATCTCACTAACATCATCAGGAAACTAGATTAAAGGAAGTAAAAATTTTAGTGAGAGATGATAAGGCTTGTTACATATTCTTACCAGAAAAGGGATTACACTACATAATGAGATACTGAGTACGACGAGAAATTAAATCCAAACATTTATACATCTCCGGATCAATCCGCCAAGAGGATATGCCTGTGTTGGCGGCCAGGTGGGTGAACCCGACGGGCAAAGAAACGACCGGAGATGGGGGAGGTCGTGCGGTGTTTAACCATCGCGAGTAGACGAATAACGCCGGATATAGGGTAGGTAATAAAATGTGCCTTCGCTCGCTGGTGATGAATCAAGTTGGGCACGAGAGAAGATGGGTTACCGAAAAAATTACCGGAGAAGATGAACTGGTGGCCGAGAGAGAAGATCGTTGTTCGGACGCGGCGATCGTAATGGAAGTGACGACCATTCGTGTCCAAGAGGTGCTCCGATTTAAAATGGTTACTTCAAATGAATTGAAAATTAGATCAACAATCCCAAATTTGATAAAGATCAACGATGATAATATGTTGAAATTGAAACCAAAATTGAAATTTGAAGTTAAAAAGGAACGGTAGAACTTAATTTGAGTTACAAAGAAAAAGACCATTAGAAAAACTTTAATTTTGTCTTTTTTTTAATTAAAGGGGTATTTGGGTAATTTTAATTTAAAATGGGGATATATGTAATTAAAGTTTAAGCTTGGGTATATATGTAATTAAAAGCTTTAATAAGGGGATATATGTAAATGCCCCTATTTTTGTAATCCGGGTAAATATGCAATTAGAATTGAAAAAAGGGAGAAATATGCAATTCTCCCAAACTAAAATTAAAACCAATGAAATGCTACAAAATAATTTAAAAAGAATGACAAAATACTACTAAAAGTGTTATGGGGAGGATAACGCGGGCACAGAAAACAATTGTTTTGCTATAACGCTAGGTAAAGAAAACGGAAATAAAAAAAACTATGCAAAAACCCAAGCACTTAAACTATTTAGTCCACGACTGAAACTGTTTTATGTATCCGAGTTATCCTAGTGGAAATGCACTGTTAGTAAAATCTAGTTGAGTATAAACAAATTTCATGTGCTAGTGGATTGTTCCTTCGCACTGTTAGGCCATGTGGCTCCAATTGTTGGATGCGTAGCATGCTCCATTGGTTTTTTTACCGTCGCAACACAGTCATTTTATATTTGTGTTTCCTTTACGTTTTGTTTAACGTTGTTTGTTTGTTTAACGTTGTTACGCGGTCATTTTGTATTTGCGTTTTGTTTAAGATACTTTCTTTAACGTGGAAGCACGGTCATTTTTTTATTTGTGTCACGTTGCGATTTAGCAATGCAATTATTTTGTGTGTCGGCATTATCCTCATCTCACACGTGAGTAGTAAAATTTAGTTGTATATATAATAAAAAATTACTTATATTAATCAAATTCAAAAAATGGGTTCGATTCAGAAATTACTCGATTTGAATTTGATTTCAAAATTAGAGAGAGATTCAAATGAGAAGTTTGGTTTGTGTAAGAAGGATAAAAAAGAATATCAGCCAAACCATTGGATCTTAATTTAATAAAAAAGGAATGAGGGGCAATTTGGTCTTCGTCATCTTTGTTCACTTTTAATTAAGTTCCCCATTTTTTAAAGGAAAATTGGATTTTAATAATCTAAATTATTACCAATTGGCCAATATTAATCCCAATTTTAAAATTGGCCTACATTAATCCCAATTATTAAGGTGTTGGATTTTATTGGACCCCCGTTAAGTTTTCCTTAATGTAGACCTTGTTCAATAGTTTCTGTTATCTGAACAGTTTTAGACATATGCTCCTCACATTGTCTCTTTACAATATCCCATATTTGCTTTGTGTAGGTCCGAAATCAACAACTAATCACGATATTTTAATCACAAACGAGTGCGGAATCCTCGTTTATGATTGATTCAAGACAGAGAGGAGAAGAAACACGAAGAATACGATGATTAAACGTTAAAAACTTGATCTTTGCACATGATGATATATTATAGGTGTCGGATGTGATACACATCCGGCACCACCAAGATTAAGTCCCTTTCTGTCTTAAAGGTGTTTCAGAACAGGAATAGAAAGGCTCAGTTGGAGGATGGTACTTAAAGGCTGGCACTTGCGGAGCAAGTGACGGATGTGCTTAACCGGAAGAGCGAGAGCTGAAGGTTCCTATAATTAGGGCGTTTTAGGACAGAATAAAGGATCGCATTTTACTTACACCTTTACTATCTGTAATCGCATGTGACGTTTTAATAAAATTCTCTCTACTTTTCCAATTTTTTTTGTTGTTATTTTAAACTTCAATCTTCATTTAGCTTGTTACAACATTACAATCCGAGGAATATTTGTTTCTTCATTGGCGCCATCCGTGTGTGGACTAATTCCTGTTGTTACAGTCTAGATGGAGATTCTGAAAGAGAAGATCGTTGATCAGAAAAAATCAGAGAATTCTGGGCGCGAAGTTGAGAAAGACAATGAAGAATCTCGTTCTGGATTCCAGTTATACAGTTCAGTACCTTCATTTTCGGTTGCAGGATCGAAGTTTGGAGATTCGGTGACGCCGAATTCTAAGTTTTCTATACCAGCAGCGAAGCTGGATAAGTCAGCGCGTTATGAATCAACGAATGTAAATGATGCAGACGAGATAAGTCTGGAGGAAGAATTTAGTCGAGAATTCCTAATAAGGAATCGAGATATGTTGATAAGTACTGCGCTTATCACCGGGATAAGGGTCATACTACGGATAGCTGTTTTGTTTTGAAACGAGAAATTGATAAGGCGGTTAGATCAGGTAAATTGGGGCACTTGGTGAAAGTTATTCAAGAGGGGAAGCAGGATAATAAAGCTATGCCCGTCATACACATGGTACACTTGCGACAAGATTCCTTTCTACAAAGAAATGTAAGAGGAAAGGTGGAGGATATACCAGGGTGGATGAGTCAGGAAATAATTTTTCCACCGATAAGACAAGATGTAACAACTGAGGAACGAGTGGTTATAACTGCACAAATAGGGGGTTTGAGGTGCATCGAGTTTATATAGATTGCAAAAGTGCTACGGAGATTATGTATGAGTCGTGCTTCAGGCAACTTAATGCGGATATACGGGGAAGGTTGGTTGTGTCCAGAACTCCTTTAATTAGGTTTGCAGGAGAAATGGTTAGGCCTATGGGAGAGATTACCCTGCCAGTTACTTTGGGGCATGGTGGATGTATCAGAACTTTGGAGGTAAAATTTTTGGTGGTTAAAGCCACATCTATCCATAATGTGATCATGGGGAGGCCTATATTAAGAAAGTTAGGTGCTGTTATATCAGTCGTACATGGGATGATCCAGTTTCCAACACCTAGAGGGATTGCTACTATGATTTCTGATGTATGTGTAAGAATAATGGAGGTAAGGGCTGGAAAGGATACTACAACAGTTGTTTCAGATAAGGATGATAGGAAATGGGAAGAAAGGTTGTTATCTGAAAAATGGGTAATAAATGAAGATTTTCCGGATCAGAAAATTCAAATCGGAAGTGATATTCAGGGAAGTGTAAGGCGTCAATTATTTGATCTATTGAAGGAAAATGTTACTGTTTTTGCATGGCAATCCTCTGACATGACAGGTGTCCCAAGGGATTTATCAGAGCATTGTTTGAATGTATGTCCAGACAAGAAGCCATATCATCAGCATAAGAGGGGCATGGATGCGGAAAGGGCGGCGGTAGTAAAGAAAGAGGTTGATAAATTGTTGGAGGCAGGAATTTTGAGAGAAGTGCAATATCCTGCCTGGTTGGCTAATCCTGTATTAGTCAAGAAACCGGATGGGTCGTGGAGGATGTGCATTGATTTTAAAGATTTGAACAATGCATGTCCTAAGGACTGTTATCCTTTTCCGGAAATTGATTCTAAGGTAGATGCGTTAGCAGGTTTTAGTTGGAAGTGCTTTCTGGATGCTTATAAAGGTTATCACCAGATTCAGATGGCGGTGGATGATGAAGATAAAACAGCATTTATAACCAGGGAAGGAACATATTGCTACATGAAGATGCCTTTTGGTTTGAAGAATGTTGGGGCCACGTATCAACGTCTAATGGATAAAACATTTCAACCACAGGTGGGAAGGAACCTTGAGGCCTATGTGGATGATATTGTCATAAAGAGTAAATCTGCAGAAGAAATGATTTTAGATATAAAGGAGACATTTGGTCGGTTGTGTTCGATTAATATGAAGTTAAACCCAAAGAAATGCTCGTTTGGGATGGAGTCTGGAAAGTTCCTGGGTGTTTTTCTGTCAAAGGAAGGGATTCAAGCAAGTAAAGATAAAATTGAGGCGGTAGTCAGTATGAGATCTCCCACTTCCATTAAGGAGGTCCAAATCTTGATTGGAAGGTTAGTTGCACTACATAGATTTTTAGCAAAGGCGGCTGATATGTCCTTGCCATTCATGAAGGTGTTGAAAGATTATTTGGGAAAGAATGAATTTTGTTGGTCACAAGAAGCTGAGAATGCATTTGCGAAGCTAAAAGAGGTACTGGTATCCCTTCCAACATTAACTGCACCTAGGCAAGGTGAGTGTCTTTATATGTACATTGCTACTTCTGAGGGTGCTGTAAGTGCAGTGTTGTTAGCAGAGAGAAATAAAGTGCAAATCCCGATTTACTATGTCAGCAAAGTATTAAAGGAATATGAAGGAAGATATCCTCCATTGGAAAGGTTGGTATTGGCCCTGGTGGTGGCAACAAGACGTTTGCGTAGATATTTTCAAGCACATTGGGTGGAAGTATATACTGCTTTTCCCATTAGACAAATTTTGCGAAGACCGGAAATGTCGGGGCGTCTTGCGAAATGGGCTATCGAATTGGGGCAATTCGATGTTATGTTCAGGCCTAGAATATCAATGAAGGGTCAGGTAGTTGCGGATTTCTTGGCAGAAATCCCTCACACAGAAAATGGAGAATTATTATCGCAAGAATCGAAAGAGATGGATTCCTTGTGGAGGTTATATACAGATGGATCTGTTGGAAGTGATGGATCCGGTGCAAGTAACTTTTATTTTTTAAATGTGTTTTTTTTATACACCATAAGGGTTTTAATTCATATTGGTGCAGGCTTAATGTTGGTAAGTCCCGAGGGTGATGAGCTAACATATGCGTTGAAGTTTAATTTTGATACTTCAAACAACGAAGCAGAGTATGAGGCGTTTTTAGCAGGTTTCCAAGGATTTCTGAGCTAACTTTGGTTGAGTTTATTGTATGTGTGTTTTATTAACAGGAGCAGGCTTACGGTTGGCTAAACAACTGGGAGCGAGGAAGGTTCTGGCGCATGTGGATTCCTTGCTTGTGGCTAACCAAGTAAATGGTGATTATGAGGCTAAAGGTGCTAACATGGCTCTTTATTTGGGACAAGTGAAGAAGCTGATGGGGGAATTTTTAACCTGTGAAGTAATGTATGTGCCAAGGTCACAGAATAAAAAAGCAGATGCACTCAGTAAGCTGGCGTCAACAACTTTTAATCATTTGGCCAAGGAAGTTCGGCTAGAGGTTTTGGAAAATCCATATGTCCCAGTTTCGGAAGTGTCAAAAGTACAAGTTTCTCAGGAGACTTGGATGGATGCATTAGTAGCATATTTTCGAGATGAAATGTTGCTAGAAGACAAGGCAGAGGCAAGGAAGGTGTATGTAAATTCCTTCCAATATCAATTTCAAAATTAATATTTGTATAGGAAAACATTTTTGGGTCCTTTGCTAAGATGTTTGACTATGAAGAGGCATTGAAAGTTACTGCTGAGGTTCATAGTGGTATATGTGGAAGTCACGAAGGGGCACGAATGGTAGTAACTAAACTTGTAGGGTTAGGTTACTATTGGCCCGGGATGCATAAAACAGTCATGGATGAGTTTAAAAAATGTGACGAATGTCAGAGACATGCGCCAGTGAGTTTAAAACCGAAGCATACAATGGTGCCGGTGACATCCGCTTGGCCTTTCCAAAAATGGGGTATAGATATAGTTGGGCCTTTTCCTGAAGCGGCCGGAAGGGTTAAATTCTTGATTGTTGCTGTCGATTACTTCACAAAGTGGGTGGAAGCCAAACCATTGGCGTCAATTACGGGGCAGCAGGTGAAGAAGTTCGTATGGGAACACATAATTTGCAGGTTTGGCTTGCCGTTATGTATTGTGTCTGATAATGGTAAGCAATTTGCTGATAATCCCTTCCGGGAGTGGTGTGAGGAATTGGCAATATCGCAAACTTTTACTTATATGGCCCATACGCAGGCAAATGGACAGGTTGAGAGAATGAACAGGAGCATTGTAGAAGGTATAAAAATGAGGTTGGATAAAATTGGTGGCGGATGGGTGGATGAACTTTTGCATGTGCTATGGTCTTTAAGGACCATGCCAAAATCAAGTCATGGCGAGACACCTTTCAGTTTGACCTATGGAACCGAAGCTATCATTCCAGTTGAAGTTGGTGTTCCGACAAGAAGAATGTTAGAAAATGGAGATAATGAAAAACGTTTGCGAGAGAATCTAGATGTGTTGGAGGAACGTCGTGAAGTAGCGGCAATAAGAGAGGCGAAATATAAACAAAATATAGCTAGATATTATAACAAGAATGTGAAGAGTTTTCAGTTTAAGGAGGGTGATCTGGTACTTCGAAACAATGAAGCAAGCAGAGTATTGCCTGGAGGTAAATTGTCACCAAATTGGGAAGGGCCGTATCAGATTTTGGAAGTGCTAGATAAAGGGTCGTATGTGTTGGGCAATGCAGATGGAAGTAGGGTTCCACGAACATGGAACGGGTTGCACTTGCGAAAATACAAGATTTAGGAAAAGTCAAGTAAAGGAGTACGGAGAATAAAGATGTGGGGGATGACTAGAATTTTTTGTAAAATTTGATATTTGATATGATGAAATTGATGTTGTTTTGATTTTTCTTGTAGACGGTTGATGAAAGCAAAGGTTTAAGTAATGAAGAAGGTTTCTTCGAAAAGGATGAACTTTTGTTTTGTTTAGTATAAAAAAAAGAGGCAAGGTCATACTAAGTTGATTGCAACAACCATGTTAAACCTAAAAGGTTAAATCTATAATGTTATATAAACAATTATATGATCATGCTGTAAAATAGCTAAGTCTTCTTATAAAAGACCAAGTTATAAATAAAACACGAAAGTGGTTTAATAAAGGCTAAGTTGTGTAACATAACCATGCCAGCACTTTTGTTTACGTGCAATTCAGGGAGAAAGGTTCTTCCCTAAGAGGCTGACGAGTCTAAATGGCACAAGATGTTGAAAGCATCCAACCATGAGATAAAAGATCCAGGTCATAAAATATCCTTCATAGGATAAAATTAAACCAGATCTAAAAAGAATGAAAAGGCCAACATAAACCTTCCTGATTGTTATGCATAATATATGTAGTTTAATGGCACAATGTTGTGAATGCATGGTCATTAAGATTTCAAAATAAAGGTCGGAAGGGCCCACACTATGTTAGAGCATATTCCTATGCTAACGTTGTGTCTCGTGTATTGTATCTAGACAAGAGCTTCTGTGTGAGTCAGTTAGTCATATGGCCGTACCACATGATCCGCCGGATCAGATGGTCCGGGCGGACCAGATGGTCCGCAGGTGATCCGCTGGCTTATGACTAAGTAACTATAAATAGTTCGTGTTAGAGAGAGTTAGAAGGGCTGTCATTCTACAACTCTTAACTGTGTGTAAACTGAGTGTGTTTCTCTCTCTACTTGTAATCTCTAAGTGAATCAATAAAGCAAAGCTTTATTTACATCTTGTTGCTATCCGATTACCGAATCATGCTGTAGTAAGATCGTATCGTGGTTTATCAAGTGGTATCAGAGCATTCCAGGTTGCTCTACTGCTGTGATTTGGTAAGTTTTCGAAATTCTAGAGAGAGAAAGTTTGGGTTTTCTACATTTTTCATCAATTTTTCATAATTCTGAGTGATTCCGAGGAGAAAAATGATTTCTAAATGTTTCTGGAGTGTTTTCGCATCATACTGATTCAGTTTCTAGCTTCAATTGTCGAAATCTGTGAAAATCAGTCGATTTTGGTGTTTTCTGCATCTGGTCCGCCCGACGAGCAGTTTGATCCGCCATTTGATCCGCCAGGCAATCTTCATCAGTCTGATCCGCGACAGTTGCAGCGTACCAGTGTGATCCGCTGAAAATTCTGGTCCGCCGTACCAGTTTTGATCCGCCGTACCAAAAACTGATCCGCCGTATGAAATTTGGTCCGCCGGACAAAATCTGATCCGGAATCTGGTCCGCTAGTACAAATCTGATCTGCCTTGTTAATTTGATCCGGAACTGGTCCGCTGATAGTATTTTGATCCGCCAAGTTGTGTTGATCCGCTGGCAGAAAACATACCTTCACTAAAACTGACGTAACTTGCAAACCGTTTGGAGTTACGGAACCCAATACCAGCCAAAACGTTCGTCTTTCCGAGATCTAGGACGTGTACCCGCCTACGGCCAGTACCGTCAAGTTTTGACCCCCAAAATCCGCTTGGAAGAAGCCCGTTTTTCAGTTTCAAGTTTTCGCATTCGATATTGAAATTTCAAAATGAGCGATTTTCACGCTTTTTCAGCTGTTCAATCATCAATGCAAGCCATATTGAACTATGATAACGAGATAGGAACAACTCAGAAAGTTCCTAAGTTACTTCGATTGGAGGATTATGAGAATTGGAAGCAACGATTTGAATCATTTGTTAATGCTCTTGACATTGATTTGTGGATTTCTATTGAACAAGATTATACATATCCTAAGAAAAATGGAGAACCAATTCCACGAAGTGATCTTGATGAAGATCAAAGGAAAGTTTATGCCAGAGAAAAGAAAACTTATGCAAATCTCACAATGGCATTACCAAGAGAACTCTTGCATCAATTCAAAAACTGCACAACATCAAAAACCTTATGGGATGCATTGAAAGATAGATGTGCAGGAAACGAGCAATATAAGAAGAGTCGAAAGAAAGTTTTGTTAAAGGAGTTTGATAACTTCCAGCATTGTGAAAAAGAGAGTATTGCAGATTTGATTTCTAGATTTTCTCATCTGATTAATGAACTCGATATTGTAGGAGTCCAGAAAGAAAAAGATGACTTGAAGGAAAAATTTCTGGAAGCTTTACCGGACACATGGGAGAATTTTGTTATGATGCTTTCTAATGATCCAAATTATTCAAGTTGGACTTTCAATCAATTGTTAAGCAAGTTACAAGCTCGAGAAATGGAATTACTTGTAAAGAAGTCAGCAATTCCATCGGTTCAAAATCCTGCAGTTTATTTTGGAGAGAATTCTGCTACTGCTCATGCTAAAGCCAAATCAAATTCTATTTCAAGCAGTAATCCACCAGTAACAGCATTTATTGCTGGAAAATCAGATAATGGTGGGTATTCTTCAGGATGCAGTTTTACTATTCCTGCTAAATCATCAAGTAAGTCAACTTCTAATCAAGCAACCGAAGATCTAGCTGTTTTGTTATCTGCTTTTATATCTTCATCGTCTGGATCGATTTTCGGTCAAGTTAGTGATGCTGGTTTAAGTGGAACTGAGTTAGAACAGCTGGATGATGATCAGTTAACTGAATTAGATTTGCATTGGCAATTTGCAATGATGGTTGAAAAAGGAAGACGATTTATCAAGAAACATGGAAAGAATTCTTTTGTTCCAGGAAATAGGAAATTGGGTTTGGATAAATCTAAAGTAAAGTGTTACAATTGTTCCAAGGTTGGACATTTTGCTCGTGAGTGTTCTCAATCATCATCTGATAAGAGTAAATCTGATAAACCTGACGCAAAAGCTATGATATCTCAAACTGAAGAAGGTTATGATTGGGCTAAAGATTTTCCAGATGAATCTGCATTCGTGGTTCATTCTCAAGACAGTTATGCATTGATGACAAATATTGAGGTTGAATCGAGTGGGTATATATCTGAGACCAGTAAATCTGATTCAAGTCATTCTGATTCCGAAATGGGTGGTTATGAATCCGTGTGTGAATTTTGTTCACAAAAGGATAGTCGAATTAAAGGTTTGATAAAAGAAATAGAATGTCAATCTGTTGAAATTAAACGAAAGGATGAAGAATTGGAGAGTTTCATCAAGAAATGTCAGGAATTTAATGAAGTTTGCAAAACAAATGCAGAGTTACTCGAGGAAAAGAGTGTGTTGGTGACAGAATTAGCGAATGTTCAGAAAAAATTGTCAGAAAGCTGTATACAGAATGATCAAAAAAAGTTACAACTTCAACACGAGAATGATGAGTTCATGTCAAAAATTGTCAAGCTTACTTCGGTCAATGAAAAGCTGGTCAAGGAGGTTGCAGAATATAAGTCTCAAGTTCAAGATGTTAGTGAAGATTTTGAACAGTTATTTCAAAAATCTATCAAAAAGGTTGAAGTACTTCAGACATCGAATGATGAACTTTAGAAGGCATTGGATGAAGTTACTGCTGATAGAACTCAATATCAGATTGTTCAGTCTGAATTGCAAGATACAATCACTTCTTTGAAGAAAGATAAAAATTTATTAACAAGGAATATTGAGATATATAAGGAAAGAGTGGATAAAGTTACCAAAGAAGTGCATGCTGCTCATGATGGGATGAGACGAGAAAAATCATTAGTCAACACCACATCTGAGAAATTGATTCAATCAGAAAAAGTTCTTGCTGAAGCTCAGAAGATCATAGCTGATTTGAAAGTTGAAATTCTCGATCTCAATCGTCAATTGCATAACTTGAAGAATTCTCATTCTTTTACAAGTTATCTGTGTCAAGACGATAACTTCAAGAAGGTATTTGGAGGTGATGATTTTAATCAAATTCCTCATCCAGTGATTCAAACAGAGTCTGTTGTTGATTTAAGCACTCCAGTGGTAAAACAAGATTACTCTGATTTTGTGTCTGAGAATTTGGAGGCGAAGCATTCAAAAATTGGCAACAAAAAGGTTACCTCTGCAACATCTAATACCCCTCTGTTTGTTAAGTTTGTTTCAAGTGAAGGTGGTGTGTTTGACAAAGAAATGTCTGATGGCGAAAAAGTTGAGAAGAATGAAAAGAAGTTGAATGAAGCAGAAGTGGATGCTAAGTTGGTTGAAGAAAACAATTTGAAAGGCATTAAAGCTAAATTTACACAGTCTGCTAAATCTGGTTCTTCAGGGGCTACAATAGATGTTTCTAAATTGCCTGGTTACAAACAATCTGGGTTGGGTAGTAAAGGCAAGAAGGTTCCAAAGCAGCAGAACATGCCAAAGACGGTTAAGAAGGAAAAGAAGGATACAAGCCTGGAGCAAGTATATCATCTAGCTCAAGTATTCATTTCAACAATGGAGAAAGGATTTGGAGGAAAGCAAAAGAAGAAAGGTTCATCTGTAAGTTCACCGAACGAATCTTCTTCATCTGGTTCTAATGCTACACCTCAGAGTCCTACTTCGAAATGGGTACATTCTAACCGATTTCAGATTTTTGATGATGTTTCTGATGAGTCTGAATTTTCTGATAAATGTTATCCTGTTCAGGACAAGTCACAATTTAAACGTTCATATCGTTTGTGCTATCAATGTCGCCAAAAGGGACATATAGCACAGAATTGTCCTGTCACTGTTAAAAGGAAATTTTCTGAAAAAACTGCCACGATAATTGATGAATCTGGCAGAATTTTTAATGACTCACCAACATCACATTTTAAATCAAAACATTTCAAAAGTGAGTCTAGTGTTGGTGATTCATCACAAGATGATGTTTCTGTGAAAACTGCACCTGCAAAGATGCAGTGGCGACCTAAGGTGGTCAGTCAAGCTGCAACTGACTTTGTGGAAGACACTGGTCGACCAGAAGCTGTGTGCTTCGGGTCGTTTGAGTACTAATCATTTAAACCAGTGTACATGTATTCCTAGAAGACCCGTTGGTGATTGCAAAGTTGCTGATGGAGGAGTATACTGTGTTCTTAACTTAAATCGAATGCTTCATATTTCTACACTGAATTTTTCTGAAAGCTTAAACTGAAAAGGTATCAGTATCGATTGGTCAATTTTCTTTCTTTTACATTTTGTATGTAGGTTAGGGGGAGAAAATTGAAAAGCCAAAAATAGTGTCGTTGTGTTTTTGTTTTTGTTAAAATGAAAATCCAAAAATAGAGTTTTCATTTTAAGGGGGAGAAAATGAAAAATACAAAAACATCGAAAAATTGAAAAAGTCAAAAACATCGAAAAATGGAAAAATTCAAAAACATTAAAAAATGAGAAATTGTATCCGACATGATTGGGAAATGATGGTACATTGGCTTACGTGTCTGACTCATGGATAAAATAGATGAAAAAGCCATAAGATCATTGTTTGATGTACTTGGTAGGCTCGGCATTAAATCAGAAAGTATTCAGATGTGATAAACACTAAATACTAATGCTTGACCAAGTGGACAACATCTTGATGCATATCTCATGATATATCAAGAAAAGATATGTGAAAAAGAAAATGAGAAGTCACTGTGTATACATGTGTTCATTTTGCAAAGATTTAAACTTGTTTGATTTTCTTTATTTTGTCAAACGATCGGACTTTCTCTGCGTGTCGAAAGACCGACCTGATTGTTGTTCGTTTGACGTTCTGCTTTATTTTCTTTGGTGTTTCGTATAACTCATCGGACTTTCTCTGCGTGTACGGGAGTACCGACCTGATTGTTGTTGAGTTATACAATTTCAACTTGTTTTATTTTCTTATTTTGTTAAATCCGAGGCCTTATCTGCGTATCGAAAGATCGACCTTAAGGTAGACGATTTAACGTTCTTATTTCTTTTTGCATGGAACACAGTTGACTGAATCATGTATACAATCATTATGTGATTAAATCACAAATGAAATCACAAAGTGTGATATAAAAAGCAAAAACATATCTGAGTATGTCTGATAGTGTGGGGTACACTGGTCAAAGCAAATCTAATCAATACAATAACATATCCAGATGGTATGAGTATGATTGTGCCTGAGTTTAAGATGGACAAATTATACCAGTAATCGACATGACTTGTGTGCTGAAGTAATTGAAATTGAAGTATAGTTCAGCATGTCATGACCAATATGATCCCAAGTTGTGATCTTTCTCGCAAAAGACAAAAATAGTGTTTGATTCTGTATTGCATTTATGTTTCATATCTGAAAAGTTCAAAAAGATTTTCGGTGTGTTTTGATATAAAGTTTCAAAAAGCCAAAAAGATTTTGTTTCTTATTTGTTTTCGACCGATCGATACTTGATACAAAATTCAAAATTTCAAAACTATATCTTGGATTCTCGAAGAGAAGTTTTGTGCCAAGATTAAATTAATTTTCAAAAGAAAAGGAAAACCGTGTTTCTGTCTTCTGAAATTGCAGGTTATCTGAGTGAGACGACTCAAGCATGGTGAAAGGGGGAGTATGTTATATCTTTCACAAGTGGATCTTGAAGTTCAAAGATGATTCAAGATTGATCCAGCCATGCAAGCTCTAATTCTGACAAGATTTCAAGTTAAAGATCAAATGCAGTAATGTTGCAGATTGAAGACTGAAGTTTAGTTAGAATATAGATACACTACACGTTAAGGGGGAGTTTGTTAGAGCATATTCCTATGCTAACGTTGTGTCTCGTGTATTGTATCTAGACAAGAGCTTCTGTGTGAGTCAGTTAGTCATATGGCCGTACCACATGATCCGCCGGATCAGATGGTCCGGGCGGACCAGATGGTCCGCAGGTGATCCGCTGGCTTATGACTAAGTAACTATAAATAGTTCGTGTTAGAGAGAGTTAGAAGGGCTGTCATTCTACAACTCTTAACTGTGTGTAAACTGAGTGTGTTTCTCTCTCTACTTGTAATCTCTAAGTGAATCAATAAAGCAAAGCTTTATTTACATCTTGTTGCTATCCGATTACCGAATCATGCTGTAGTAAGATCGTATCGTGGTTTATCACACTAACCCTTCCGAAGAAGTCAACAGTATTCAAGGATGTCTTGCTGGGTACATGCCCATTTCAAGAAGGCTTATAAGCCTCAGTTCAAAAGATAACCATAAAAAAATCACTTACCGGAAGGAGGATTTTCAGGAGGAGCCAGGGTTGCTTGGATTACTTCCAAAGGTGCTTCTGCAAGTTCTGCCCAAGAAGCGACAAATGGAAATTGAAGCTTAGAAAAGGCAGCAGAAGCATCAGCGAAAGTTGCATCAGCAGAAGTGTCATACCCTGGTACTTTGTTAAAATCTTTGTCACTTCCAGTAGAAAAGTGAAGACCAGCTTTTATGCCTTCGTTGAAACCAGTTGCATTAGTGGCATTGACCATGTTACCGATGGCATTTTAAAGGGAAGGACTGTTGAGAACTTTTTGAACTATCCGCTTAATCCCATCAGTCATAAGCCACATTTTCTCCTTCTTTAGATCCTCACAAGCAATTTCCTTAGCCATCCTCTCGTCAGTCACCATCTTTTCTTTCTGCCTTATATCTGCATAGCTCCTTTCAAGCTTTTCTTGGAAAGATTTCAATTGCTTTATAAGGTTGCTCTCATTGACCTTTAGTTGCTTCAGCTCTGAAAGAAATAAATTGTAAAGTTAAGAAGGGACGAATGTGTAAAAAAAATATATATATAATAAAATAAAAATTTGTGTTACCATCAGAAGTGTTCTTGATTGTTAAAGCTTGAGAGGCATTTTCGGTTTTTAGCTTCTCCATTGAAGCTTGAGATGATGACTTCAGATCTGATAAAGCTTGTTGAACGGAGCAATGTTCATTATGTAGGTTTTTTAAGAGAGGCTTCCATGCTGAGTTTCTCTTGTGACAGCTTTGCAACATTATTTTTCAATAATTCAACAGTAGCCGGGATGGCTGGAAGTGTCAAAAGTGCTGGAGATGAGGATGACTGGGAAGGGGCTACTTTCTCAGCTTTGGCCTCGGCAAGGATCCATCGACAGTATAGCTCAGGGATCAAATTTTGACCTTCTGCATAATTCATCATGATCCGGTGTGCGAGGTCTAGGGCAGCGGTTTCCCGAAAAGTTTTGACATCATGGGGAGTAGACTGGTGGAAAAATAAGTTTCTTGCAATAGAGGGGTCAGAAAAGCTGTCTCGGTTGGTAAGGTTCCAATTGGGAGTAAACAGTTCGTCAAGATTGAACTGTGATGAGTTCCTTGAAGTTACTTCCTTGACCTCTTTCTTAAGCCATTCAGAGAAAGGATTGTAGAAAGGGCAAAATGAAGACGGTGGAGTTGGAAGTGACGATGGATGAGGTGGAGCCTGAGTAAAAGCTGCTGATACAGTGGTGGATTCAGAAGGGATAACAACTTGCTTACCCTGTGTCGTCTTTCTTTCGCCATTTAATTTCTTTTGGTAAACAAGAATCATCAATAAAAATAAAGTTTTCTTTCCAAAAACGGTTTTTTGGGAGTTTTTTTTCGTACAGGGGTTCAAACTTTCTTCTTCTTTCAAAAGTATACCAGTCGCCGGACATAGTGATCCGGTAAAAGGCACGAAAAAGAGGGAGATTTGGAGTTATATTCAGGGCACGGCAAGAAACTTCAAAATGGTTCAAATTTCCAAGTCCCAGGGGGTTAAATTGTGAAATATGAACTCCGAAAAATTTTAGGGCTTCAAGCAAGAAAGGGGAAAAAGGAATTCGATAGTTGGCATTGCGAATAGAATCAAGGTAGAGTCCTATTTTTCCTTTTGGGAGAGGATGCATCGGAGTATTAGGTGAAGGAATAATAGGGTGAAGATTGGTCGGAATATGGTAATCGGTGATGAACTGATCGAGAGCTTCTTGTGAAACAGTGGAAAATTGTAAATGCATGTTATGTTTAGTGGGTTTTGAAGGAGGAACCATGAAGAAGAAAGTAGAAGGAAGGACTAACCTGACAGAATTAAGTATCGCCAGAGGAAACTTGAAGAGAGTTGCAGAGAAAATTTTTTGAAAATTTTTGGGGAAGAAGAGTATGAGATGGTTAAATGGTAAAGTCCGGTGGTTTTATAAGTTTAAATGATGGATTGCGAAAAAAGAGGAGAGTTTAAAATGATAATAACTGTTTTCTGAAAAAACCGTCCCATCATGTCAGGAAGTTATGATGAAAATGTAGTACGTGTAGTGCAAATAAGATACGCGTGAAAACGGTTGAAATACCGGAAGTGAACCATAGTCTATTAACAACTACACATCCATGTGTAAGTTAATAGACTAGGGGGACTTGATGATATATTATAGGTGTCGGATGTGATACACATCCGGCACCACCAAGATTAAGTCCCTTTCTGTCTTAAAGCTGTTTCAGAACAGGAATGGAAAGGCTCAGTTGGAGGATGGTACTTAAAGGCTGGCACTTGCGGAGCAAGTGACGGATGTGCTTAACCGGAAGAGCGAGAGCTGAAGGTTCCTATAAATAGGGCGTTTTAGGACAGAATAAAGGATCGCATTTTACTTACACCTTTACTATGTGTAATCGCATGTGACGTTTTAATAAAATTCTCTCTACTTTTCCAATTGATTCTCTTGTTCTTATTTTAAACTTCAATCTTCATTTAGCTTGTTACAACATTACAATCCGAGGAATATTTGTTTCTTCATTACAAAGTAAACTTGTCGGGTACAAATACAGAATCGTAATCACTCTTGTCTCTCTAAAATCGTAAACTCAAGCTCCCCTAGAAATGGTGAACTCTTGGGGTATATATAGTCCCCTATTGGCTTTACTATTGGGCCCCTTCTGGATCATAAACCCAATAGTAAACCCAAGCCCAACCATAAACTAGCCTACTAATCTAATTAAACCCTCTAAGCCCAGCCCAACATATTTAATATTACAAGCCTCATAATCTAGCCTCTACAATCTTCCCCTAGGCTTGTGATATAAAATGTCTTCAATCTTTGAAATTCTTCTTCTTGACTGGCTGGCATAGATGCTGATGAAGATTCTTTCCGCAGAAATCTTCATTGGGTTTCATAACGGGCACTTGGGACTTCCTCTTGATCAGCATCAGCTTGAACTTCTTGAAATGAACAAGTTAATGAGATGGAGGATTCTCATTAACTTGCTTCTTTTGAAAGAACTGTTTCTTGCTGAATCTTCGGTAACTGTCTTGAATCTCCAAAAATTAGAGGGTAAATTTTGATAACCTCCTAACTTTGGAGAACTTGATTGTTGATCTTCAAACTTCATGATCTCTGACTGCTCTCTGTATCATTTTCTTTTTCAAAGATTTGACTTGAAATCTTCAGCTCCCCCTAAACTTGTGAACATCTTCTTTGAAGTTCTTTTGAAGCTTTTGAAAACTTGTAAAGACACCAACAACTTCCCCTGAACAGTTGCTTTTCAGATGGAAGTCTTGTCCGGCTGGTTCTTTAACTTTGAGCAGCAGCATCAGCAGCATCTTTCTATCATCAACCTGTCTGACACACATTTGAAAAAACATACACCACCAGACATTTGATGATTGGTCTTTGGGTTAGAAGGTAATTATCATCTGTTCAGTTGATTCAAATTAACATAATTTTAACCAAAAACCCTAATATAGATTACGGGTTTTCTATAAAACTCCCCCTGAACCCAAAGACCTCTAAGGACTTCCCCTCGGATAATACTTATTATCCCATACTCTGCCATCTAATATAGATTACGGTGATATGCTCGGTAGGCTCGACCTAAACTTATGACCTCCAATGAAAGTGCAGTGAACTTAAAAGATATATATGTTTAGTTTTCCATCCCAGGTTGCATGATTTAAAAGACTGAGTCCCGGCAAAAATGGGTTGAGAGTGGTAATTACCTAGTATTCACTCTCTCACACGCCATGTCTCTGCTGTCATGACTACAACACATAATAAAAAGAAAAGGAAAAGAAAAAGAAATGAAAAAGAAATAAAAAAATGAAAAATGAAAAAGAAAAGAGAATAAATAATCACTCAGTTGGTCTTCTTTGCGTGCTTAGCGGCCGACCTGATCACCAACTGATGGTTAATGAAATAAGTGGTAGTCATAACGGTGTTGCATGGTTCCTCAAGCTGGGGGTTTGTGAATCCTCAATAAACTCTGAGGTTGGGTAGGTTTTGCTGTGTACGCTTGGGTGTGGGGACAATTAAACATGATGGTAATATTGTACTATATTAAGCATGACGCATTCGGTTGGGATTAAACGGGTTTGAGTTTAAAGCGGACAAACATACCGGCAATCACCTGGACTAGTTGAGTAACTGAAGCTGAAAAGGGTTCCTCAGTCAGATTCATATGGTTTGACCCCTTGTAAACTTTCTCATGTTTGGTTTGGTAGGTACTTGTTTATTTTTATCTTTCGTGTGTGAGTCGTTAAGTTCTTTTTGGTGTGTTTTCGTCTTGGCCAGGTCGATTTGAGAAGTCAAAATGTGTTTTTCATGGGTTTAATGCATGACAATATGCCCCCGACAGATCTTGCCAAATTTTTAGGGGAAGGAGTATGGGATAATAAGTATTATCCGAAGGGAACTCGAGGATGATACTTATTATCTAATGGAAAAAGACTTCCTCCGTCAGATCTTGACAAATTTTTAGGGGAAGGAGGATGGATAATAAGTATTATCCGAAGGGAACTCGAGGATGATACTTATTATCTAATGAAAAGACTTCCATAATACATAGTATCTGAAGGGAACTCGAAGATAATATGTATTATCTCAGGGGAAGTCCTTAGCTGAGGGGAATTTATCCGCTAAGGGGAAGTCTTTAGAGGTCTTTGGGTTCAGGGGAAGTTTTATAGAAAACCCGTAATCTATATTAGGGTTTTTGGTTAAAATTATGTTAATTTGAATCAACTGAACAGATGATAATTACCTTCTAACCCAAAGACCAATCATCAAATGTCTGGTGGAGTATATTTTTTGAAATGTGTGTCAGACAGGTTGATGATAGAAAGATGTTGCTACTGCTCAAGTTAAAGAACCAGCCGGACAAGACTTCCATCTGAATAAGCAACTGTTCAAGGGAAGTTGTTGGTTTCTTTACAAGTTTTTTAAAAGCTTCAAAAGTTTTTTCAAAGAAAATGCTCACAAGTTTAGGGGAAGCTGAAGATTTCAAGTCAAATCTTTGAAAAAGAAAATGATACAGAGAGCAGTCAGAGATCATGAAGTTTGAAGATCAACAATCAAGTTCTCCAAAGTTAGGAGGTTATCAAAATTTACCCTCTAATTTTTGGAGATTCAAGACAGTTACCGAAGATTCAGCAAGAAACAGTTCTTTCAAAAGAAGCAAGTTAATGAGAATCCTCCATCTCATTAACTTGTTCATTTCAAGAAGTTCAAGCTGATGCTGATCGAAAGGAAATCCCAAGTGCCCGTCATGAAACCCATTGAAGATTTCTGCGGAAAGAATCTTCATCAACATCTTTGCCAACCAGTCAAGAAGAAGAATTTCAGAGATTGAAGACATTTAATATCACAAGCCTAGGGGAAGATTGTATAGGCTAGATTATGAGGCTTGTAATATTAAATAAGTTGGGCTGGGCTTAGAGGGTTTCATTAGAATCATAGGCTAGTTTGGTTATTGTATTTAGGCTAGTTTATGATTGGGCTTGGGTTTACTATTGGGTTTATGATCCAAAAGGGGCCCAATAGTAAACCCAATGGGGGTCTATATATAGACCACTAGACCTCCTCATTTGGCACCCTTGGAGTTTACGATTTTTTGGCTATTTACGATTTCCAAGAGCTGCCAAGTGATTACGATCGTAATCTTGAGAGGAGCTTGAGTTTACGATTTTAGAGAGAGAAGAGTGTTTACGATTCCTTGTATTTGTACCCGACAAGTTTTCTTGTGTGCAAAGATCAAGTTTTCAACGTTTAATCATCGTTTTCTTCGTGTTTCTTCTCTTATCTATTCTTAAATCAATCATAAACGAGGATTCCGCACTCGTTTGTGATATCAATATCGTGTTTTGGTAGATTTTCTGGACCTACACTTTGCTTTGCGAGAATACTTGACTTGACTTACAAGAGTTGTAGGCACAGCTATCAGAAGAAGTGCAACAGCTTTTTCATGTTGACCATACAATTTTCTTTCTTCAATTAAAAATTCTCGTATCTGCTTAAAATCACCATCATAATTTGGATACTTATATTCATTTCTAATCGGAAACCACAATGTTTTATCCAGATCACCAATATGTCCTCTAAAAGTTGTTTTCCAACTATGGTAATCTCCAAGATTTATCAACTTTGGTACATTTTGATGATGACTCACAATAGATGCATAAATTTCATACATTTTGAAAACTGTGAAATTGGATACCAAAACTTCAAACTCGAAAATGAAGGTCTTAGAAATGGATTTTGGGTATCGAAATGGAGGGTACTGGCCGTAGGTGAGTAAAAGTGTAGATCTCTCCGAGACGGTCGTTTTCGTGAGTTACGTCAGTTTTCGTGAAACAACTAAAAAAATCCCAATTTAATCCGAACTGAGAATCCTTTGTCTGAACTGAAGCTTATCCGAACTCTGCCGAACAGGAGACGAACTTAAAAATCAACCGAACTTGAAACGAACTGAGAACGAACTGTAGTCTTCCAAACCTCGGTCGAACTGTATCCGAACCCTATCCGAACTCAGACGAACTCCATCCGAACTCTATCCGAACCAGATAGTTAACCGAGCAGAACACGAACTTAACCAAACTTACGGTTCAGAGCGGTTACTCATCCGAACTAATGGTTCGGACGACTGTTATTTGGTAATCTCACGAACTCATACTAACTGTACCATTTCCAACTCAATTTTCACGATATTTAGTGTTTTCAAACAAAATTTTCAGCAATCAACAAGGTTTTAGCAATAGAAATGTTTCAGGAATGAATTGAACTCAAAAAACTCAAAAATTGACTCATTTTTTAATGAAAAACAGTCGGTTTTTCAAGAAAATGAAAACGATCAAAGCAAACGCAATAGAGTAACCTGGATTTGCTCTGATACCACTTGTAAAACTGTTAGACAAATCTTACTAGAGGTTTGATCGATCGTTAGAGAAAGAATAAGATGTAAATAAAAGTTTGTTTTACTCAAATCAACAAAGACTCAATTACAAACTCTTAAATCAGCTCAAACAGATAAACACACTAAAAAACACATAGTAAGATCTTGTCTCTCTAAGTTCTCTCTCAATTACTTCTAAAATACAAGACAACATATCTATATATACACGATTTGGCGAACTCCAGGCGAACTGGCAGTTCGCCTGATCCGAACTGACAGTTCGGATTCAGTTCTTACAGCAACAATCTTGCTTTGTCTTGTTCTTCACATCGTCTTGATTAAATACTTCACACGACACACGTATTATGTACCAACAAACAACAACAGAAGGATAACTGATTCCTCTAAGTCCAATAACAGTGACCAGACCACTATACTTTGGACTGGGGGCTGATGACCTGTGTCCGGTCAAGTGACATCACATACACATGTGGTATGCACTCCACCTCGGACAGACAAGTTGACTGACAATAGGTCGAGTGACAGGTCAACCAAGTCAAGGTCAACCGACAAGTCACTCGATGCCAAGTCGACTGACAATATGTTGAGTGACAAATCGACCGGTAAGTCACTTGATGCCAAGTCGACTCGCAATAGGTCGAGTGACAGGTCGACTGACAAGTCACTTGATACCAAGTCGACTGACAACAAGTCAAGTGACGAGTCAACCAAGTCTAGGTCGACTGACAAATCACTTAATACCAAGTCCACTAACAATAAGTAAAGTAAGACCGAGTCGACCAACTCAAGGCCGACTTACTACAGATAGGGAGGTCGACTCACAAAAGGCCGATTGACCACCAACCTACTCTAGTCAGACCCTAACAGATTGACTGACTATACTTAAAGGGTAACTTATCGACCTAACCCTGGGCCGGACCCTTAAACTAATTTACTTTGAGATGAGTAGGTATAGACCAATGCTCACACACATGGGGCGGCATCCCAAGACCTGACACAACCACCAATTTACCCAAAATGGCCACTGTGGTTCTCGGGCACAGTCCGGATGCCAGACCTACACCATCGTATTAATTACAATACAAGATAAAGGTTGAGGGTTATAAATACCCCTCAATCACCAGGTAAAATCTCAATCAAGGCGCTCCCTCTTGTTTGATTACACTTAATCTTTCGAAACTCATACTTGTTCTCACACCCGAGCTTGGTCACATGACTCCCTGTCCTGCTTCCCAAGAACAACGGCGCTTCTGTTTTACAGGTTTTAGTTCACATCTCAAGTAGTCGAGTTGACTATCCGTCAGAAGACTCTGAGTCATCCACTTATAGTCCGACTACTAAGATAACTCGTCCTATGTTCCTACCTATCCAGTCATCTTTGGTAGCCCGATTCTACAGGAATTATCAAACAAAAATACAATGACATATACTTTAATAATTATTTAAATTTCATTTTCCGTCCTTTAAAAACTGTTCAAATTTCACTTTTCGTCCTTAATTTAAAAAAAATAACAAAAAACATCCTCTATATTCAAACTTTGTTACACGTTACATCCAATGCCCTAACGGAGGTTAATTGTTTCGGCTAAATCCAACTATGTGCAAAGCATATGAGGCTAATTATTGTAATTTAATAAAATAGAACGCCTACTCTGTAAGATAATAAAATTGGTTTCGTGACTCCTCCATCAGAGTACCATCATCACCAGCCCACCATAACCATCGCATCCCCCCTTTCATTGGTCACCGCCAGACCCCTTCACCAATGACACCCTCCTCAATGAGGACCAACTCCTGTTGACACATGAATCTTGTGTGGTCGTTACTGTTCGAATTGTCAAACAGACTGAGTTGATTGTGACATGAACTGGGATCCGAACCCCAGCCGAACTCAAGGTTCGGAGTCGTCCGAACCTTGGACGAACTCCAAGTTCGGATGGAGTTCGGAGAGGGTTCGCAGGTGTCCAGTTCGGACAGAATGAATAGTATAAATAGTTTCATCTTTGTATTTCTTTGTAAGTTTTTGTCCAGAGTCTGTCCAGTTTAATGTGTTGAGAGGGGAGGTTTTGTCCAACCTCCCCCAGAGCTTAATCGTTTGTATACTCCTTCGGTTTATGTAATCATTCAACACAATATATGAGAAAACTTCCGTCTCGATATTATCTACCATAGATTCGATCCTTATATGCTTTTTCAAGTGGTATCAGAGATGTTGGCTCTTTCTATGGTCTAAATTCATCATTTTTCTTAAGTTTGAGACGTTAAATCTTCAGTTAGGTGTGATTGAAAGTGTTTCTGATTGATTTTTAATCAATCGAGTCTTTCTGAGTCATGTTTTTACCTAACAGAAGCATCTGGACGTCGAAATTCGATCAAATTCTAAATCTGGTGCGATTTTGAAAATTTCCAGTCGAGTTCGTTTTAGGTTCGGCCGAAGAACAGATCTGAAAAATAACCGCTCCGAACTTCAGGTTCGGTCAGCGTTCGGATATGTTCAGACGTCCGAAAGTCAGGTTCGGATGAGGTTCAGAATGATGAGGTTCGGATGAGGTCCGAAGCCAGAGGCTTTGCCCCTTGGACCCCGCCAGGGGGTGCCTCCCCTTGGACCCCACTTCTCAGGGGCGCTGCCCCCGAACCCCCGTTAGGTGGGAATTTCAAAGAAGCGGATCAGTTATCGGGTATACCCTTGATTCAGTAGCTGAGGGGTGTTATGTTTGAAGAAAATACAGATCACGGTATTTGTTACGAGTTAGTGATCGAATTTCAAGAAATGAGTTTGTGGGTAGTCATTGTTCTTAATGATGGACAGAGATTCATGAACGGGTGTTTCTGATGATGGACAGAGATTCGGAGACATGGACATAATTACTTTGAGGCAATCGTTTGAATTCTGAGAAATTAAGTCTTTATGATTGCGTTTATCAGAGTTTATTTGTCTACACAAACTGAAGTCTATTGAAGATTTGAATATGTCACTTATTTAGGGGGAAACTGGGGACCCTAAAACTTTCAAGTTTTATAATTGAAAAAGTGAATATTCAAAGCAATCAATTCAGGGATGATGGTGATTTTTGATCTTCATGGAAAGGTGGTGTATTCTGATGTTCGTGCGAACCGATATGTCAAAGTTTTCAGTTATGGTTTGGAACTCTCTAATCAAATGCCCGATACAGTGTTAAGTCATGAAGTTGACGTTATAGCCTTTAATTGTTGATATATTGGGATGGATTTCATTCTGAGGGGAATTTCTATGATTGAAGATGCTGATTATGTCTGTTTTCATAAAGATCAGAATGTATTACAATTCGGTGAAGATTGAAGATATCTGTCAAATGCAGTGCTGTTTGTGGATTTTGTTTTTTATTCATGACGATTAAATGAAGTTATCCTGCATCTTGATGTCATATCCGGTGGTTTGAAGTATCCGTCTATGTGATTGGAATGTTCTTGTCATGGAATTGCTTGAAGAAAGGGGGAACTTTATTGATTGTCATGATTGTACAAGATTGCAAGCTGTTTCCTGCATACCTGAAGCTTTAGTCAAGGGGAGTTTGCCAAAGATAGAGGCGTCTGCAGCAACTTTGTATACCCAGCTGGCCGAGCTTCGGCCGAACCTCAGGTTCGGCCAGTCCGAACTTCAGGTTCGGACCTAGTTCGGCCAGACCTAGATTGACATGATCTTGTACTTTGTTTAATACTTCACACGACGCACATATCAGGTATCAACAAACTCCCCCTCGTCGTGTGCAGTATCCCTTCAAAATCATCAACTTTGTATCTTCAATCAAGCTTCCTCTCAAGTGTAGAATCCGTTCGTTCAATGAAATGAAACTTCAAACAAACTCTTCCTCAACTTGATCGTAACTTGATCTTGAATACTTGATGACATCTTAGTGTATCTCTGGTCTTGTATCAACATCTTCAGAAGACTTGAAGTTGTGATAACTTGCACATAGCAACCTGCTCAAACATATAAAAAAAACTTGGCGCAAAACGTCTCTTCGAGACTCCAAGATATAATTTTGAAAATGATTTGTATCACGTGACGATCAGATCGAAAATAAAGCAGAAACAAAATCTTTTTGACTTTTTGACAATTTATACTAAAACACACCGAAAATCTTTTTGTTCTTTTCTGAAATGAAATGAAATTGCAATACAGAATCAAACACTATTTTTGGTATGAGAAAGATCACTATAGGGGATCATATTGAACATAACACACTGAACTGCACTTCAATTTCGATTAATCGAAGCACATAAGTCATGTTGATTGCTGGTATAATTTGTCCAACTTAAACTCAGGCAGAATCATACTCATAACATTTGGATATGTTAACGTATTGATTAAATTTGCTTTGACCAGTGTATCCCACACTATCAGATATAATCAGACATTTTCATTTTCTTCTTTTCCTTTTGTGTGATAACATTTGTGATTTTTTTTTCACAATGTATAATATTTCCATGATATTGTCAACTGTGTTCCATGCAAAAAGAAATAAGAACGTTAAATCGTCTACCTTAAGGTCGATCTTTCGATACGCAAATAAGGCCTCGGATTTAACAAAATAAGAAAATAAAACAAGTTGAAATTGTATAACCCAACAACAATCAGGTCGGTACTCCCGTACACGCAGAGAAAGTCCGATGAGTTATACGAAACACCAAAGAAAATAAAGCAGAACGTCAAACGAACAACAATCAGGTCGATCTTTCGATACGCAGAGAAAGTCCGATCGTTTGACAAAATAAAGAAAATCAAACAAGTTTAAATCTTTGCAAAATGAACACATGTATACACAGTGACTTCTCATTTTGATTTTCACACTTATTCTTCTTTTTGTGTCATGAAATATGCATCAAGATGTTATCCACATGGTCAAGCATTAGTATTTAGTGTATATCACATCTGAATACTTTCTGATTTGCCGAGCCTACCAAGCATATCAAACAATGATCTTATGGCTCTTTCATCTACTCTATTCATGAGTCAGATACGTAAGCCAATGTACCATCATTTCCCAATGATCAAATTTCTCACAATTGCATATATTTGGCATGTATTCACCTTCCTTCATTATATATTTGGCATGTATTCACTTTCTCTTTCTCCCCATAACATGCATTTTCTCAATTACTCCCCCTCTTCTTACAATTCTCCCCCTTAAAATGAAAATTCTACTTTTGGATTTTCATTTTACACAAAAACAAGACTCTATGTTTGGGTTTTTGAGAAAGACTTTGTAAACAAAGAAAAGTGATCAATCAACACGGATACGATGCAAGTTTAGAATTCAGAAAATTTGCAGATTAGAAAAATTTATCATGAACATTTAAATTAAGCAGAATACTCCTCCATCAACAACTTTGCAATCGTCGATAGGTCCTCTAGAAGTACCTGCACACTGGTCAAACTAATTAGTCCAAAAATGACCCGAAGCGAATCGCTTCTGGTCGACCAGTGTCCTTGTTTTGTTTAGAAACCACCTTAAGTTTCCATTGTTGTTGTTTTGGTAATTCAGTTTTTGATGAAACACTCACAGGTGACTGGGATGATGAACCTACATTTTGAACCTTTGAAAACATTGGAACAAAACGTTTTTGTTTATGAAAGAATGTAGGTTTAATTTCATCAAAAACTCTGCCTTGTTCATCAAAGAACTTTGATGTGGCAGGTTTATGAAAAACTGCTTTCTTGTACAATCTTTGGGGTGAATCAGCAGGTGATGGACAATTTTTTGCCATATGCCCTGGACGACGACAAATATAACAAATTCTTGTCGTTTTATCCCATTGGTGATGTACCTGCGAAGAACACACATGAATATCTCTAACATGATCAGAATGAGAATCATATACCTGATGCCTGTTATCATGTACCCATTTAGATGTAGGGCTTAGAGATTTAGAACTTTCAGAAGAAATAGTTGCTTTCACAAAGACCTCAGCAATCTTCCGAGCATCAACACAATGAAGTGGAAATTCTTTGTCAGAAAATAATTGATCCGAACCCTTGAGTTTGTAAAAACGTTCGGGTTGAATTTTATCAGCTTGAAAAACTTCCTTCTTCACTTGTTTCATCTTTAATTTCTTCAAATCTGGAGATGAAGAGGCTTGAAACTTTTCAGCTTTGTTTTTCATCCTGTGAAAACCCAATCCTTCATGCTTTCCAGAAATTTTCTCCTTAGGTGAAGAATGTCCATTCTTAGCCAATCGAGAAAATTCAGCTTTTACTTCAGTGACATTCTTTTGATCATAAAAAATCTTTTCATCAAACTCAGGTTGAGACAGAATCTTGTCACTAGAAATAGCTGACTTCTCATTATCAGCAGAAGATGAACCAGTTACAAACTTTGGTGCAGGAGAAACCTCAGATTTCTTTTCCTTCTTCTTCTTATTCTTCCTGTTCTTCTTCTTCGGCACAACTTTCTCATCCTCAGCAGTAGATGACGAAACCTTTGAATAATCAAATTCTTCAATTTGTTCATTCACTTCTTTGACAGCTTCTTTGATATGAGCAGGGGGTGATGCAGTCTTATCAAACATTTTCTCAAAATTCGCATCATTAGCTAAGAAGCTTGTGAAGAATTGAGAATTTGAAACATTATTAAGCAATCGATTAGCATCAAGAACCTGAACCTTCAGATCAGAAATTTTCTGTTGAGCCTCAGCATATTCTTTTTCTTTAGCAATCAATCGCTTTGCAACCTTGTGAGTTTCAAATTTTTGCAAACGCAGATTGTCAAGTCCCTCATGTAATTCCTTCTTCAATTTATCCTCGTTTCTCTTTTGAATATCTAAATTTGCAGCTTGAACTTTATTAACACGAACTAACTCACGCTTCTCATCCAACAATTTTTCCATGTCAACTTGATACGCTTCAATCTTAGCATTTGATTCTTCTACATTCCTTGTAAGCAGATCAAGTTTGACCTTTGATTTTTCAAATAAATTCTGAAAATCAGCTGTTGTATCATCCGCTTCATCCTTCCATTTCTTGACATCTTTTACCAACTCATCCCGTTCTTCACAAATCTTGACTTTAGCATCTTCAACCTTCCTTTTATCTTGCTTAGAAATTTCTAAAACTTCATTCAGCAAGTTAATCTCCTTAAGTAAACATTCATTCTTCAAGACCAATTCCTTCTCATTTTCCTTAGAAATTCCCAACTCTGAACTAATCATTTTGAAATCAGCAGTAACTCTCTTGACTTCTTCAACCAAAAATTCTTTTTCTTTCATCAAAGCTTCAATTTTAGATTCAAACTTCTCAGTCTCAGCAGCATCATATGAACTAGAATCAGAATAATAATCATCTTGGTAATGTGTGACAATCAATGCTGAAGTATCATATCCAAACTGTTGACCCCAATCATAAAGACCATCAGTTTGAGCCATCAAAGCGGTTGACTTGTTACTAGTAGATGGTTGAGTAAAACCAGGCTTTGGTGATAGAGAAACACCAGACTTATTTGCATGTGCCTGATGACATTCCTTGGCAAAATGTCCAAGCTGTTGACATTTATAACACTTCAATTTAGATTTATCAAATCCTAAGTGACCATTGAAATTAGATGAACCCATGTTATGCTTTTTGAAAAATCGTTTTGATCTTTGACCAAGCATAGCATATTGCCAAGCTAAATCTAATTCAAGCAATTGATCATCATCAAGTTTGTTAAGATCATCCCTTGTAATCTTGGCATCAGCAACATCTTTGATAATCAACCCAAACGAAGATGAGATTAAAGCAGAAATGATGTTGGCATAATCATTTGTAGATTCTGCAGTAAACGCATTCTGATTTGAAAATTTTGGAATTGTAAAACTACAACCCCGTGAAGATTTGTTATCAGAATGATCAGAAATTCCAGTCAAGAAAGCTGTACTTGGTGCAGAATTGAGACTTGGTTTAGCTTTTGCATTCATGCTGGCTGTATTCTCACCATGATACAACTCAGGATGTTGCAAAGTAGCAGTTGATTTCTTGGAATTCAACATTTCCATTTCTCGAGCATGAAGTTTTCCAGTAAGCTCGTGAAATGTCATTGTAGAATACTCCTTGTCATGAGTGAGTAGCAAAACATAATTTTCCCACTTTTCAGGTAATGCTTCTATGATCTTTTCCTTTAAATCCGCATCAGATTTTTCAATTCCAACAACCTTCAATTCACTAATCAAATGTGAAAATATTGAAACTAGAGCAGTAATGTTTTCATTGTCATAATTTTGAAAATTATCAAATTCTTTGTTCAAGACTTTCTTGCGACTCTTTTTATAATCAGCATTTCCTTCACATCTTGCAGATAGAGCATCCCACAATTTCTTAGATTTCTTGCAAGTACTAAATTGATGAAGCAATTCAGTAGGTAAAGCCATAGTAAGATAACCATAAACTTTCTTTTCAAGCTCATAACTTTTTCTTTCATCACCATCGAAATCTTGAATTTCTTTAATATCTCCATCTTCCATTGGTCGTTTATACAACTTTCGAATTGGAATCCATAAATCAATGTCATTTGTGCTAATATAAGCAAAAAATCGTTTCTTCCAATTTTGATAATCTTCAAGTTTTAACAATTTGGGAACTTTCTGACTTGTTCCAATTTCATTATCAAAATTCAGCATGGTTTGCATGGCACTTTGCATTGCAGCAAACGCGTGAAATTCCGACATTGTTCGAAAAAGTAAGATTCTGTCGTCCGAACTCTCTCCGAACTAATAACTAAGCTCCGAACTCTGTCCGAACCTAAAACCAAACTCCGAACGTTGTCTGAACTTGCTCCTAATCAAAATCAACAGACCGAACTCTTAAAGACTCCGATCTAGCTCCGAATCTTCTCCGAATCTTGGTTTAACTCCGAACCTTGTCCGATCTAGTGACCGAACACAAAAACTCCAAACTTTGACCGAAAGTTCACCGAACTCTCACCGAAGATAGACCGAACTTCAAGTTCGGAGCAGTTACTCCGAGCCTGAATAGAGAACTCCGAACTTCGAACACATTTTCCAAAAACGCGCGAAAATGGACTGATTTTGACAAAATTTGATACTGTGACTCAGAAAAACTGATAGAAAATGATTTAGGAACAGATTTTGACACCAAACACTCGGTAAAATTGATGAAAAACACAAAAGCAAACTCGAGAAACTTCAAAAACGCTTCAAAAATCCGAAAATAGCAACCACGGATCAGTAGAGTGAACCAGAAAGCTCTGATACCACTTGAAAATGAGTGAGCATCGGATCGTCTACTTGATCTAGCTATTCGGACATCGAAACGTAATTAACCGATTGTTTTATTGATCAACAAAGAACAATTACAACCAGTAAACACATAGAAAAGGACTCAGAGAATACACACTCAGAAACACACACTTAGGAAATCTCGCACGCTCAGAACTCTCTAATTACAAAGACCAAACGTATATTTATACCCAGCTGGCCGAGCTTCGGCCGAACCTCAGGTTCGGCCAGTCCGAACTTCAGGTTCGGACCTAGTTCGGCCAGACCTAGATTGACATGATCTTGTACTTTGTTTAATACTCCTTCGGTTTATGTAATCATTCAACACAATATATGACAAAACTTCCGTCTCGATATTATCTACCATAGAATCGATCCTTATATGATTTTTCAACTCCTCCATGTATCCATTGTAAAATCACGTCGGATCGAAATACACCCGTTCGATTTTGGCTCGGTTGAAAAAGTGTTTGGTTTGGCTCAGTTCGGTTTGTAAATGAACCAAGCACAAGCAAAGATCCGTTCGACTCCTGGACAACCCTAATGACAAAGTCGATATCAGTTCGTCATAAGAACCTAATAAAAGCAAAATTTTAATTATTTAAACGTACCTCCTACCAACAAAAGTCCAGATAAAATCGTAACCTAAGAAAAAACTTGGTAAAAGGAACCCTAAGTTGACTAGTGATAAAGGACTTGGTATGCAAATCAATCTTCCCATTTGGGGGGTGTCTAATGGGCTCAGTCGGCAAAGGGACCTCCAACACTAATCATTTTAAGAGACCATACTCTTACGAAAGGTCTTTAAGGTATCCTCAGTCAGAGTCGAATAGAATTCATCCATTCCTTTCGCCATAACAGTTCAAAAGCAAACAAATATAAGGAAGAGTCAAAGAAAAATATGACGTATCAAGAGCGAAGAAAGAGGTTTAACTAGCAGGATGGCCGAAAGGGTGCAGAGTGTTTTTAACAGTGGTAAAAACAAGTGAGGAAAATGACCTATTTATAAGGAAACCCTAAGTGAGGTTTCGGTTACCCGCGAGGCAGCAGATAACTGTCACTTTGGCCTATGGAGGCCCAACACGTGTAAAACCCACTATCAAACACTCCTGATTAACCGACAGACAGATAGCTGCTCTCAAACACGTAGCACTCGGCCAACGTAACAAGCCGAGTGGGAGAAACAACAATAGAAAGACAACTGATTCCTCTAAGTTCGATAACAGTGATCAAACCACTATACATCAGACTAGGGGGCTGATGACCTATGTCCGGGTCAAGTGACATCACATACACATGTGGTGTGCACTCCACCTCAGACAGACAAGTCGACTGACAATAGGTCGAGTGACAAGTCGGCCAAGTCAAGGTTAACCGACAAGTCACTTGATGCCATGTCGACTAACAATAGGTCGAGTGACAAGTCGACCAAGTTAAGGTCAACTAACAAGTCACTTGATGCCAAATCGACTCACAATAGGTCGAGTGACAGGTTGACCAAGTCAAGGTCGATCGGAAAGTCACTTGATACCAAGCCGACTGAAAACAGGTCAAGTGTCGGGTCAACCAAGTCCAGGTTGACCGACAAGTCACTCAATACCAAATCCACTGACAATAAGTAAAGTAAGACCAGGTCGACCGGCTTAAGGTTGACTTACTACAGATAGGGAGGTCGACTCACAAAATGCTGACGGACCACCAACTGATATACGACTAAATATACATATTTTATACCCAAATATTCCCCATAAAATAGGCAAAAAAACTAATTAACTATTACTAAAACAATAGATAATGTTTCCTTTTTAGTTTTTAGTGTTGTCCAAGTCCAAAATCACAAAAGGAACGAAAAAACGAAGAAAACACAAGGAAATTATGAAGTTCTGGATTTTGGCCTGAGGCACGACCCGTGCCTGCCTATAGTGAAGCCCGAAGAGTTAACATTTTCCCCCTGACTCCACACGACCCGTGCCACTGACTCCACACGGCTCGTGCTCCTGACTCTAGTCACACACGACCCGTGCCGCTGAAGCCACACGACCTGTGCCGCTGAAGCCACACGGCCTGTGTCGCTGAAGCCACGCGACCTGTGTCGCTGAAGCCACACGGCCCGTGTCTTTGGCCCATCGAGATCGTCTGCTGATTCACTGCCAGGCACGACCCGTCCCTAGTCCCGAATTTTACCTATAAATACAATCATTCTCCTCCCTCATTTGTCAAGCTTTGGTTCAAGCTTCACCCAAGTTTTCACCTTTTATACCATCTTTTGAGTCTCCTTTTTGTGTTGTAGCTATTCGTCAAGATTGTAAGAACTTTATCTTAAATAGAGTTTCATTTTTAATTTTTCTATGAATCTATCATTTTATTTTAAGCAAATTCTTAAAGCCATGCTTATGATCGGTTAAACTCTTACACTTACTAGGGGATTAATGAGTCTTTGGTAGGTTGGTAAAGATGTGTTTATACTTTATACACTTACCTTAAGGTAAGTGTACTTGGATTTATGAAAACTCTTTCTATTGAAAGTGTATTTTTGAACTCTTTTGAACAAATGTACCTTGCATATTATAGACTATTTGAGGAGTCGAAAACTCATCAGTCGGACTTGTGACACCCGAATAGGGGACGATGCATGATCCTAATAGTCACTCGCACCCCATGCAAAGTAATACGTTCGTGAGTTTTATGTCTATGTAAACAAACACGACTTTCACGCTAACTACAGCTTGAAGGTACTAGTAGGGATAAGGGTTAGTAATGTTTTATCACTTCATGGAAATTGGTGAGATACATGTTTGTGAACTTGGTTATGGTTACGACTTCCCATGTTTGCGCGAAAGCGGTGCGTAAAGGAAAAAGACCATAATCCCTTATAAAGATCATTTTCATAATAATTTAATCTGATGCGTGGGTTGTTCCCTTGATGGTTTATGAAAACGTATTCGAGTGTAACAGTGCCGACGACCCATCGGGCCCTACAACTATCACATTTACACTTACTTTATTTGCTACTCTCAGAACGATCCTCTCACGATCCTTAAGGGGAGACGAGAGGAACGTGAGATAGGATTTAAGACTGAAAGGCGGTCCTCCTCATCTAAGCAGTAATAATCTTAAAGGAAGGGTATAAACAAACAAGATTATTAATTTTACCATTGATAAGTCCCCCAAGTAATATTATCTTTGATTAAATATGCTACAACCCCAGTTTTATTTATATATATATATATATATATATATATATATATATATATATATACTTATACTTATACTTATATTTTTACTAACTAATCTATTTCCCTCCAAAGTATATATTGTATTTTGGCCAGGTTATTCTCTAAAGGTTTTTACTAAAAAAGGCTCCTTTTCCCTTATATCCTTGGACAACCTCGTAATCTTACCTATACTATACTGCTCCACGATGGGTGCACTTACCCATGAATGTGGTGAAATAGTATCGTTAAAAGATCTTGAGTACTATAAATTTAAAAGCTTATGCATTAAAGGTGTCATTAATATGGCCATATTTTTATATACACCACCAACCTACTCTAGTCGGACCCTAACAGATTGACTGACTACACTTAAAGGGTCAACCTGTCGACCTAACCCTGGGTCGGACCCTTAACTAAATTAGTTTGAGAGGAGTAGTTACAGACCAATACTCACACAACAAGGTTGTAAAAAGCGGCCCAGGCGGTCGATTAATCGGCGCCTAGGCGCTATGCGGGCATCGTCCATAGTGCTTTTTGGCTAGGCAGGCTGTCCAGGCACCCTGGGTCAAAATTGGTCAAAATCGGTCAAAGTCGGCTAGGCGCTAGGCGGCTAGGCGGGTCCTAGGCGGGTTTTAGGCGGGTTAAGTTAAAAAAAATTAATTTCTTTTTTTTCTCACTTAGAAGTCTTTATTACTACTAGTTTTTGAAGTGTTTTTAGTATTTTTAAGTTCTATCCTTTTGTTAGGACTTATGACTTAATACTAGTAAGTGCTAACTACTAACTACTTAAGTAGTAACTTTTGATATTTGACATTTAGACATATTACAATATATAGTCTCTAGAAAATTTATAAATCTTTATAATTTACTAGGACCGATTAATCCTCGATTAATCCCCGCATAGGCCGATTAGTTCTAATTCCCTAGTCGGCCGCCTAGGTACCGCCTAGCGTCTTTTACAACATTGGAGTCACACACATGGGGCGGCATCCCAAGACCCGACACAACCACCAATACAATTACCCAAAACGACCATTGTGGTTCTCGGGCGCAATTCGGATGCCAGACCTACAACACTCTACTTTGGGCTCATTGTATTATTTACAATACAAGACAAATGTTGAGGGTTATAAATGTTGGGTTATGACAGTGGCATTCGGGTCTCGGTAATAGCAAATTTTTTTTTTTAAGAAATAATTATTTACAATAAATAATTATTAAACGATTACCGAGTAAATCAAAACAAATAATTAAATTAACATTTAATTTAATATGCAGCGGAAAACGTATTAATTTACAAACGCGAAAACCAGATAATTAGCATAAACCGAAATCAACAGGATTCGACAATCACCAAACGCGCAAACACCAAAACGCGTTAAACGAGAAACGCAACATGTATATAAATTAAATAATTGAATCTAAACTTATAACGAGTTTAGATATACCTGAGCGGTGATTCAAACAAACGTTTGAGACACCGAAAGTCAACGGGTGACGCTAGGGTTTCGCAGAACGTGATTCGTCTAACGAATCTAACTTTCCTCGCGGATGCGGATTTCCAACGCGGTGAATCAAGCACCGAGAAAAACTCGCACGTCGGATCGGGCGCGAACTAGGGTTTCGCGGACGACGGCGGAACACGCGTGATACGCGGTTCGCGACTGGGGTTTGTCGGCGGCGGAGCCGGCGACGGCGAGGAGGGCCGGCGGTTGTCGAGGCGGCGGCGAGGTGCGACGGTGACGGCGGCGGTGAGCGGCGGCGGGCTGCAGCTGGGCTGCAGGCGGCGGCGGCTCGGCTTCGTCGGGCTGCTGCTGCGGCGGCTTGGTCGCGGCGGGTGGCGGTGACTCGGTGGCTGCGGCGGCGGCGATGGAGGAGGGCGAACGGCGGCGGCTTTGTGAGCGGCTGTCGGCGGCAGTGAAACGACAGGGCGGCGACGGCGACTTGGATTAGGGTTCTCGCGATTGAGTCGTCGGAGAACAAAAGAGACGGCGGCGGTGGGGTTACCGACGGCGTCGGAATCGTGAGAGGGAGGAAGGGAAGGCCGAAAATCTCACCTTTTTGGATTAGGGTTTTCGCCTCCCTTAATCAGTTATATTTATAACTGATTTAATTTCCGTTTGGCCCCTCGATTTCACCTAATCCTTAATCGAACTATTTAATTTCTGAAATTAACATTTAACCCTTTAAATGTTTGTCGCTTGCCGAGTATTAGTCAAACTAATAATCTGTCTATTCTCGTCCATGACGTAAATAATATTTAACGTCTTTTGTCGCTTAATTAAACTTAATAGTAATTAATTATTTATCTATTAAACTATTTAATAAACAAATAATTGATTCCTCTGCGAATTTACCGGTTATAAAAGTAAGCGGTCTTAAATACCCGTTGCCTCCGGTGTAACTCTTACGGGTCTTGACCGGGTTGGGTACTTGATTTAGTCGGGTCTGGACACCTAAATCCAACAGTCTCCCACTTGGACTGATCGCGACTATTAATCAAGTTACAGTCAGAGGTGCTCTAGCTACACGTGGCTGTCCCAACCAGTCATGACACTTCAAGTCAAAACAACCAAGGCATATCATTAAACTTGTGATATAGTTTAGACTTATGGTATTTGTAATGTCATCAGATCCTTTCTGTATGTGACACCAATCGAACCAGAGACATGGATCTTTGCATTCTCTTTGTGTTCGATCATTATATTTCTCGTTTTACTGTTCGAAGTGGTCCAATCAAACACACAGTAAGTTTGGGTAAGGCCTTACACTTCACACTTGGAACGAACGAGAGGGCCCATGATGTCAAACTGTCGCATTGTTAATGCAAGAGTACAGAATCCCATATTGACTACATACAGCTCCCACTAAACTTCAGATCCATTCCCAAAAGTAACCGTTATGGCTGGCAGTTACGCGACAGCGTTAAGCTACAATCAAAGAATGTTCTTTGGCAAACGGGAGGTCGCTCATGTATCTCAGGTCAAAGGATACCGTTGAGTATACCATCAATCAGATTTGTCTTATGCTAAGATCCATGAAGACATTCTGATACGAGTTACGTCCCGACGTCATTCTCCAATGAGGCCTTGTGAGTCTAGAGGTCAACACCTTGAGTCCAGAGTCAGAATAGTCTTGCTTCAGGCGTTGCTCCCGCAATGTCTGATCGACTACGGACTTTTAGAATATTAACGAAATATTCATGGATATTAAAACGTATAAAATTCGAACGCGTTACGCAGAATTCAGACTCTCGTCTAACAACTTAGAGGAGGCCGAATGATATGGTGCAAACGACAGTGTTCGACATCCAACACTAGAATCGAATATCGAAGTGATGCAGAATTCGTGTACTATGTAGTAGTTTAATTTCGCTGATCTAACCCGATCGCAGAAATTATGAATTCGCTATCAAGTGCTCGTATTTCGATTTAGAATTGCTAATATCTGTTGTTTATTGAGATTCAGCGTTTATCTTGAACAGTGAATCTTCTTAAGTGAATCGAACTTGTGATAATGAAGTGCCCTTGGTAAGCACACGTATGACTGTGTTATCACTTGAGCATGTTAACCGACTATTTATAGAGTCGAATTAACCCTTTGAATGTTTTATAGCATTCTTAGTTCAGATTCAATTAAGGTGGCTATTAATGTTCAACGGATACAATTTGTACTCGGTCGATGAACATATATTCTCACTCATCAGTGTTTAGCAGTGATGATGTGATTTTCCATCTATGGTCATGGCGTAACACTTTACGGCAATATTCCATGCAATATTCAAGTATTGGATTCATGTCTACATCATATTTAGTATGATTTGAACTGTTTCAAGAGATTGATCGCGTTAATGGTTGCTCAGCCATATTACGATCAATACTTAATTTAATCTTGAAACTTACAATTATTTGAGGTGTCATTTAACGTTTCAATCCAGTAAATTTAAATGATCTTTGGATCGGCACTTGATCGTTATTCCAGTAAGGATCTATGGCGATGCTCCCACTTGCTTGAGGCAGATTGACATTCCTATCTTCATCTTTCTTTCAAACCGCTTTGGATATTAATTTACACGAAAAAGACGTTGTAATCAATTATCGTTTTCAAGAACGAAATTGTCTGACTTCGTAGTATGTGGTACGGGAGTCAAAACTTAATATCCAGATGTTATGACTTGCTCATAAGTTCATAGACGAATGTCAAAGTCATTTCAGAGTTTGATAGCATGAAAATGCGTTCGTCTATGATTGTTTGAAAATATCTCGTGATGATCGAGATGATGATATATATTCTATCAGAATCTTGGGTCCGACACTAGAGGATGTTTCCTTATTCAGGTAAGGTTAAACATGCCAACTCTAATTTGAATGTCAATATGTTCCACTAAGCAACAATCCAGTGTTGGCGAAACATTACTTATCTGGCTCGTCTCGTTTAGATGCGAGAGTTGCTTTACACGGTCCAGTGACTTATCAGAGTCACCTTTCTTTAGATATTTAAAGATCTAGCTTTGGACATGTAATTGCTAAATTCCATTTTCGCAAGATTCCGGTCTTGGGATTGGAAGTTAGTTAAGCAAGTGTTGTGTGAAGGGGCGTCATGGTTACATGAAGTCAAGGGATTTGTTGTGGCAAGTCATTAGTCTTGTGTGTTACCAGTTTCATAATGAAATGTTGGATCGACGTATAAAACACTTAGTGCTTGTCGGTTTAAAACACACGTGAGTACAACTATTGTAGTCTAAGACTTCCAAGATGTGTCTAGGTATGAACATTTAATGGTAATGTGCACCATAATTGGTGTGACCATACTACAATATTGTAATCAACAGGTGATTACCCATGTAGTTGTTTAGCTGGTGATTCGAACTTATATGATCAAACGTGTCACACCCCCAAATAACCACTAACGGAGTTTATACCGTTAAGGGGTGCGAGCAAACCAGGACCACAACCATTAGTTACAAATACTAAACGAATCAGAGTAAAGTCCAAACATTCATAATAAAAACAGTTTAACAGTACGCAGCGGAAAACATTATCTTTAGCACTAACCACGTGCTTTACATAAACATTGTTTTAAATTCCTAAGTTTAGTTTAAATAAAAATAAACATCTTCTCGTGCCATGTCAACCTGCTCCGGATACTCTTCAGCGATCTGAAAAAGTTAAACCACGCAAGTGTCAACCTAACGGTTGGTGAGTTCACAGTGGGCTTGTCACGCAGTGGCCCGGTATCAACATATATTTATTCGTGAAAACGATGCTTCGTAATGACCAAAATCATAGTATCGTGGTTTAGTAAAAATATTGTCCGTAACCTACGTTATCGGGTATGTACTAGTTTTGTATAGTTAAAGTGCTCAACCGATATCGCGGGTAGCTAATCCGTTGTTCCATGCACTAAGGAAGTTTGTACCAAAGCTGACCATAAATTATTGTAGTGGCCGTGCCATCTGTACTGCGGACCTACGTCATCGCGGATTTGCATCCCCCGTGTCCTCTCAGGATCACGGTCAGATAGGCTGATATTGTACCTCTGTGCACTCCCCGTGCCACGGGGCGGAGTTTGTCAAACTCCAGTAGATCTACCCAACATCCCCTCGCTTTACAATTAATGGTACAATTTAGTTGAGGACTTTTAAGTTTTCAAGGCATCCTTAGAAATCATGTGATATCATGTGGTTTAGACTTTAACCTACACTAGCCATATTAAAAGGGTTTACTGGATTCTCATGAATCTCAAAAGTGTTTTTAGTTTCGTTTCAGAAATAGTTGTTTAAGTAATTCTCAAGTGCTTCCCATAAAGCACTTCAAGTTCATCAAGTGGGTGCCGAGCACTCCAAGTTTTCACGTTCATCAGGGAGGTGCCTAGCACTCTCGAGTTTGTCAGCATTGTTTTATTTTTAGTTATTCGGTGTGACCCAAACGGGTTCACGGTAATCGGGTTAGTGACACTCACCTTGGGTTGCACTGCTACACTCGTTATAATATCCAAGTTTGCTTAATGAAGACCTATGAACACGTTTAGGTCTTAAGTATTAGTTTTGTGTCTAATCTTTACTTAACGTCACTATGGCCCATAACATAGTACGTTGAAACTATGACTCGACATACGACACACGACACCGATGGCTGATCATAAACAAGGGTTCATATTCATCAGAAATCAAACATGTATCATCATAGCATAATCATGTAAGTCATGGCATAACATTCAAGTAAATTGCACAAGTTTAGATTCTGGTCACAGTTTCGCTAGCAGTTTCGCTAGGCAGTTTCGCTGTGTACACGGGCAGCACTTTCGCTAGGCAGTACCCGATGACACAATTTCGCTAGGCTAGTTTCGCTCGAAACTGTTGGCACAGTTTCGCTAGCCTAGTTTCGCCCGAAACTGATTAGAACTTTCGTTCAGGGAATTTCGCTCGGCAGATTCGCTCGAGCTGGTCTGGTTGGTTTACTCGGCGACACTGCAGTTTCGCTGCATAGTGTCGCTGGTTGAAGATATGCATAATTTCGCTGGACAGTTTCGCCCAGAGAACATGACAGTTTCGCTAGTCGCTAAAAACCCGTAAATTTGACTAAAGATCTTTCTAACAGCTTCCCTACTTCATGAAATTCATTTTCAAGCATACATAAACATTTAGGAACATCACAGGAGCATTTTCAACATCATAAACATGCATTTTCATCATCAAATCTTCAAGAACACATTTTGCACCACATAACCTATTTTGGCATAGATCTTCACATTTACATGACAAGATACAGACTTTATATTTTATCTAGCATTCCTAAGCATTATAACAGCAGCAGATGTGATTGCATGTGAGTTTTAAGCATACTTTTTAGTTAGCATACAAGAAGAAACAAAGATGGTCATGTGACTCACGTTCGGGTTTTGAATCCGAATGGAAATGTTTACTAGCTGTGATGATGGTCGGTCTTGATGGTTTTCCAGCTGGTCTTGAGCAGAAGTTCGAGATGGAGAGAAAAATGTGTGTGTTTAGTGTGGAATGGTGCAAAAATGAGGTGGTTAGGGCTTTATGAGATTTTATATCAGAGGTCAGTTTCGCTGGCCAGATTCGCTGGTTAGTTTCGTTACCGGGCGAATCTGTAATTTCGCTGGGTAGTTTCGCTGGCCTGGCGAAAACTGATTCCTGGCCCCTCAGCTTCGGCTACCAGGCGAATCTGTAGTTTCGCTCGGTAGTTTCGCTGGTTACCGAAATTAGCCAATCTTTTAACTAGACTATTTAAACAATTTGCCACATAGTTCAACAAGTAGTCATGCTTCAGATAATAATCATGCATTTAATCATGTTGCACATAATTACAATAATCAAATAATCATGTAACACAAAAGGTCGGGTTTGGTGATCAACCAAAGGTCGTGGACGTATTCGGCCTAGTTATGCATTAGTTACTTAAGTTAACACTTATGACGTAACTAACGGAGATTGTCTAACGGAAGTTAACCTTGAAATTCTCGGATGTCACAAAACGTCTACGTGAAGCAGAGGATTGATATGCTCATACGATTGTAGATCGAAACGGCGATCTTCAATCGGTTCGACTTGATTTAATATTATTGACGCTGGATGGTTTAAAGTCACTGGACTTTATGAACCATAATTGCGTCGTGCGTTGTCACGTAACAATTACGATATACGCTAAAGGCATTATGTCTTTGATGGGATATGATAACCAAAGGTTATCATGTCGCATTTGAGCTAGCCTTAATCAAATCAAGTGCACCAGGTTGGAAGATATGTTGTTATGGGATTTTTTGAATTTAATCTATCAAAAGGTTGAATCAAATTCAAAGTAGATTAAAACCAATCATGTGTGTTTCGAAAATCAACCATTGTCAAAACATGTCATAATCAAAATCCAAAGAAAGCAATTTGTTCATCCTGGAAAACAGCCAGGGAAAACCAAACAAAACCAGTTGTTTTAAAATCACCAAGAATTGTTTTAAATCAAAACTCAGGACACGAACTTAATTTGGGTGCGACAATCGCAGGGTAGTTCAGCGTCGTCTTGGCTTGCTTCCTTTCAGCTTCATGCACCTACAAAATGTAAAGTATGTCAAACATATATTTTGTAGGAATAAGTGAAGCATCATACAACATAATCTTATGTGTATACCTGAGGAATTACCCGGCTGGGCTTTTCCACTTTTCACCTTGGCAAGATACTCTGGGCAGTTTCTCTTCCAGTGCCCCATCTTGTGGCATTCAAAGCACTCGCGCTGTTTAGGCGGTGGTGCTTTGGTTGCCTTAGGCTTGCTTTTCTGGGAGCTTCCAGACGCTCTGGTTACAGCTGCCTTGCCCCTCTTCTTGTTCCCACGTCTGCCCTTCTTTACCTCAGGCTTCTTGACGCCTCCTGATCGGATCGCGAGTACATCGGGTGCCTTACCGTTAACAAAATTAACTTCAGCGGTCTTAAGCATACCGTGAAGTTCAGTCACTGACTTTACCATGCTATGCATGTTAAAGTTGACCCGGAAAGGGGTAAAGGCACTAGACAGTGAGTGAAGAATCAGGTCTGTCGCCATTTCGGCGGGGATGACGTAATTCAGCTTTGCTAAGCGGTCGATGTAACCCTTCATCTTTAGGACATGAGGGCTGACGGGAGCGCCTTCGGCCATGCGACAACTAATGAGTGTCACAACGGTGTCATAGCGCTCCTGTCGGGCCTGAGTTTCAAACATGCCCCTCAGATCACCGATCATCTGAAAAGCCGTCCTGTCAACCATGTTCTTCTGAATCTCAGAATCCATGGTGGCTAGCATAAGACACGCGACATTCTTTGCATTTGTGCGCAGTGTGTTATGGGCGTTTCGCGCCGCGGCCGTGTCAGCTTCAGGTTCCTCAGGAACCTCAGCATCTAACACGTTTTCCATGTTAGCCATTTTCAGGACGATTCTCAGATTCCTTTCCCAATCTAGGAAGTTGGCGCCATTAAGTTTCTCCTTCTCAAGGAGAGACTTGAGATGGAAAATCTCTTGGTTTGCGTGGTTAGCCATCTGAAACAACAGGCAAATGTTTTAGTGTTTCGATGTTTGATTCGTATTCAAGGATGGCAAGCTAATCTTGAATAGGAATTGGGAATTCAATTAGTTAGACAATTTCTCCAGACAGCGTAAAGTGCTTTCAAAATTTCTAAGTAGCCGAACGGACAACGGTTGTCACTTGTGAGTCTACTATCACAACTCCCGTTATGGGGCTTTCGCGAACGGATCAACGAAATACGTGTAGCCCCATCTATGCCCATTTTGTCTACAAGCCAACCAGAGGTACGGTGTTGAAATACTCCAATACCAAAGGTGCGTGTAAAGAAAATAGTAGTTGTCCTAAGTGGTCAGTGTGTGCGTACGGTGTTGAAATACTCCAATACGCTCACCTCGGAAGATACCCTAAACACCACGTGCGGTGTTGAAATACTCCAACACGGATGCATCGGTTAATATGTTCCAAGTTAGACTTGACATAGGATGGCATAGACTACCGATTTTAGGCTTACCAGATAGGATTATTAGGTCATATTTTAATATTAAATGTGATGATAAATTTTGTGAATCCTATCTCACTCGGGACGATCATTTAAATAACCTAAATATTAATGATCTACGTGTCGCGAGACGATAACCAATTTCTTTTATTGTTCGATTACATTATCGAAAAATCCGAATTTAATGTCGAATTGAATTGGTTAATAATTTTTATGAAGTCGTAATAAATTAGGACTTTTATTTAATTGATTGAAAAATTAGTTTTATATTGATAAAACTAAGTTTGGATTTTTAGTTGGCGCGTTAATCAAATTAAGACAAGCAACCAAAAACAAGCAAACACACATGCACATATCCGGCCTAGCAGGGGCTTCGATATTGTCAGAGCCTATGACAATATCGAATAAGGGCAAGGGACATAAAAGTAAATCAACCACGAGAATAGAAAAACTCCCTGATCGACTTAGTTGCTCCCACTGGCTTCAACAAGCTCCTGCGTGTCATGGGAAGCGTCGGTCTTGTTTTGACTTCTAGCCATTTTCGAAAATCCCATACAGGGATGATCTCAAATGGGTCTTTGTATCAAGCTCGTCTTGTTCGTCCAGGCGAAAATGAGCGATAACAATTAAAATAAAACTATTCTATTTTAAATAATTACAACTTTGAACCCAGCAAAAGTGGGCCAATCCAAAACAAAACACATGGGCCTAATGGGCCAAACCATAACGAAGCCATGACAAAATAATATAGGGTTGGGCCGAATATGCACGAAAGATAATTCAATCAATTATGTTGAATCGATTATGTTTAGTGGATCCAAATCGACTAAACACAATTAAAAGGCGATTCATTTAATTTCGCGACTTTCGGGTTCAGAACCCCAGTTCGCGAAAGTATACCAGTTTAAAATTGACCGGCCTGGGTTTGCGTGTGGTGATCAAGGCTCTGATACCACTGTTGGGTTATGACAGTGGCATTCGGGTCTCGGTAATAGCAATTTTTTTTTAAGAAATAATTATTTACAATAAATAATTATTAAACGATTATCGAGTAAATCAAAACAAATAATTAAATTAACATTTAATTTAATATGCAGCGGAAAACGTATTAATTTACAAACGCGAAAACCAGATAATTAGCATAAACCGAAATCAACAGGATTCGACAATCACCAAACGCGCAAACACCAAAACGCGTTAAACGAGAAACGCAACATGTATATAAATTAAATAATTGAATCTAAACTTATAACGAGTTTAGATATACCTGAGCGGTGATTCAAACAAACGCTTGAGACACCGAAAGTCAACGGGTGACGCTAGGGTTTCGCAGAACGTGATTCGTCTAACGAATCTAACTTTCCTCGCGGATGCGGATTTTCAACGCGGTGAATCAAGCACCGAGAAAAACTCGCACGTCAGATCGGGCGCGAACTAGGATTTCGCGGACGACGGCGGAACACGCGTGATACGCGGTTCGCGACTGGGGTTTGTCGGCGGCGGAGCCGGCGACGGCGAGGAGGGCCGGCGGTTGTCGAGGCGGCGGCGAGGTGCGACGGTGACGGCGGCGGTGAGCGACGGCGGGCTGCGGCTGGGCTGCAGGCGGCGGCGGCTCGGCTTCGTCGGGCTGCTGCTGCGGCGGCTTGGTCGCGGCGGGTGGCGGCGACTCGGTGGCTGCGGCGGCGGCGATGGAGGAGGGCGAACGGCGGCGGCTTCGTGAGCGGCTGTCGGCAGCAGTGAAACGACAGGGCGGCGACGGCGACTTGGATTAGGGTTCTCGCGATTGAGTCGTCGGAGAACAAAAGAGACGGCGGCGGTGGGGTTACCGACGGCGTCGGAATCGTGAGAGTGAGGAAGGGAAGGCCGAAAATCTCACTTTTTGGATTAGGGTTTTCGCCTCCCTTAATCAGTTATATTTATAACTGATTTAATTTCCGTTTGGCCCCTCGATTTCACCTAATCCTTAATCGAACCATTTAATTTCTGAAATTAACATTTAACCCTTTAAATGTTTGTCGCTTGCCGAGTATTAGTCAAACTAATAATCTGTCTATTCTCGTCCATGACGTAAATAATATTTAACGTCTTTTGTCGCTTAATTAAACTTAATAGTAATTAATTATTTATCTATTAAACTATTTAATAAACAAATAATTGATTCCTCTGCGAATTTGCCGGTTATAAAAGTAAGCGGTCTTAAATACCCGTTGCCTCCGGTGTAACTCTTACGGGTCTTGACTGGGTCGGGTACTTGATTTAGTCGGGTCTGGACACCTAAATCCAACAATAAATACCACTAAATTACTAGGTAAAATCTCATTCAAGGCACTCCCTCTTGTCTGATTACACTTAATCTTTCGAAACTCATACTTGTTCTCACGCCCGAGCTTCAGAAGAAGGTGGGCACCGCAGAAAATGAAGAAACCTACACCACTGAGTTGTACAACATCAAAGGCATCTACAAATCAGATACACACATTAATTTCTGTAATTTCCCATTGGGCATAAAAGGCAAAAGCTAAGCTAGGGTATGATAACCCATTCCTACAAAAGCACCTCACCAAAGCCAACAAATTCACAGCCAACCCTGACCAGTCACCAACCTCAACCAACACTACAACAAACCCATCAGAAGAAATGGTTGATCACAACCCTTCCTCTCCCCATCATTCTCCACAATCACAGACCTCACCACACCATCAACAAGAAAACACACCAAGTCATCATCATCAAACCCTCATATCATATCACCTCAATGAGCCATCAATCTCAGCCCCACGCTCTCTAGAAAAACCAATCTCACCAACTCAGGCCAAAAGCCAACAATCATCACATCAAACATCCTACCAAGAAGCTTTTCCCATTTCCAAAACTCAAGTAACCAACCCACCTTCCTTTGACATCCCCATCATAGCCACACATCAAAGTATCTTCTCTGACTCTATCAGTGAAGATGATGTAACAACAAGTGGAGACTCTAGAAGTCAAGGAAACCTGGAAGTGAGCAACAGTGATGTGTTCACTGCCAGCTCATCTGAGACATCCTCTTAGAAACAAACAGAAAATCCTTCTCAGGATTCTCTAAAAACACAAGAGGTGAATCCAATTCTAGATTCATCAAGGAATGTGGAAGCCCTGTACTCACTCACCCTAGCTGGGTTAAGAGGCACTGATGAACTCCCCAAACGGAATCCACTCAGTCCAACAGAAAGACATGAGTTATCTTCTGGTTGGTATCCCCCTGAAGTTGCCTCGAAGTCTGACTTCGAGGAACTCTCCAAATCTCTTTCCTCCCTGTTCACTACTTCTTGAAAGAACAACCACAACAGACTACAGAACTACATCGGAATTTCTGCAGTAGTTCTGTACGAATAGAAGAACTCTCAAGACAGTCAGAATAGAACAAATTAAGACATTAGAGCTAGAAGAAGAGATCAGGTCAAAGAAACAGCAAACAACAATTACACCAGATCTCTGATCAACTGAAAGCAGTTCAAGAAAATGAGTGGCAACTAAAAGGAAGAAGACTGGAATCTGTAGAAGATCAAATCAAGCAGCTGAGTGACCAGGTTCAAAACACTAAAGAATCATATGGAGCCAAAGGAGGAATAATGCTCAATGATATCAAGAACAAATTCAGCCTTCTCAACAAAGAAGTACTAGAAGAAAGATCAAATTTGATAAAAATAAACGTTGATCAGATGCTCCTTGAGAAAAGGATAGTAAATCTATCCAAACAGGTAACTGAAGCTAATCCACTCTCCTCAACCAGGAAGCCTTCAGAAGCAGAAGCATCAACTCCTCCTGTCATCAATCTTGATGAATCACCTTCACCTCCCAGCTCAAAACGGAAAACAGGCCCTCGTGAACACAGATCTTCTCCCAAAAGAAAGAAACCAGATCAATGCAAGCCCAATCTAACTCCTGAGCAATCAATGCCACCCCCACCACCAAGGCAAGAAGCTCAAAAGTCAAATAAACCTCCAGTTCCACCCTCATCAAGAACTACTCCTAGGATTGATATAGCAGGAGACTCAAGATCAAAAAAAAATCAAAAAGGGGAAAGGAGAAGACCACAAATCTAGGGGGGCCTCAACACCCCTAAAGTGTCAATTGCCTTGCAATCCTTATATGAAGATAACTACGGGAAAGAGAAGCGAGTTGAAAAGGAACTCTGGCACGAAAAGAGACGATGTGGAAACATGTTCCTCCAGGAAACAGAATAAGCACCTCCAATGAGCCTAATGAGCAAAAATATATTCGGAGAAAGGATCAACAATACACCTTTTGAAAGAAACTGGTTGTACTCAGAAGCTGGGATCATAGAAATCATGGAAGTCAAAGAAAAAAAACAAAAAGGAAGCCAGTTTACCCATTACTTCAACTCCTATACCATAACTACCACTGCCAACAATAGTCAGCCATACACCTTCACTGATATAGACTTAGACCTACTGAAATGCACATTCTATCCCTCCTCAAAACTTGTTTCTCACATGGCTCAACAAGTATTCGAAACAAAAGAGCAATACATCGACTTAGAGAAGCATGAAAGAAAATATACAATAGATTCGCTCTGGTTGACTTTAAGCTAGCAATGCAGACTAGTCTGAACAAACTCTCCACTCAAACTGCAAAAGAAGATCTTCCCACTGGACTTCAATGGAAAGGGTCCAAAGTGATTCCAATCACTGGAGAAATAGGAATCTGATTCATAAATCACAATGACAAGAAAAGCTTCTTCAGAATCGACCAATGTCATGCTTACTCCGATGCCTCTCTAAAAGTTATCTCATTTCTACTTCAAGAAAATAAAGAAATTGATCCTAAGGTAATAAGAACAAGAGAATTAATGCTCAAGACCCTAGAAGAACTCAAGCAACACCGATCACTTCAAAAGGAACTTCACAGAGCCTACTGGAGACCTCTTCCCAATAAGTTCATAGTCAGAGAAGATCATGTAACCAAATACTTGTCTTAAGAAGATTAATGTAATAGCCGTACTATGAATCTTATCCATGGAAATGATATGCTTACCTTTATTTCTCTTTTCATTAATTTTCTTCAAATACTTAGGGGGAGATTGTTAGAACACAATGTAAATGTAACGAAAAATAGTCAAGTATTAGAATAAAAGATAAGATATATCCTCAAAAGAGAAAGGATATGAAAATCTGTACGATTTACAAATTTTTGTATTCGTACGAAACTACTCTGGAATTTCCGAAGTAGTTATGTAAAGACCAAATTCTACAGAAATCCTCATTTCTGTAGAAGGCTTCTAATAGGAAGCATTACTAGTCTTCAAAGAAGAGTCCTGAAGGAGTTCTGGACTATCAGAAGATAAGTTTTACGAGAAGAATAATTATGCCTTTGTGTGAAGAACAAGCAAAAGTGAATTTTAACTTGGCATTAAACACGAAAGTAGTTGAAGACAATTGAAAAGAGATAAATTGAACATCCTCAATTTATCTCTATATACTCTGACACACTCCAAATTCAAACGTCCTTAACGACATTATTCGCTTGCAACTTGCCACTACTTCCTATAAATAGCAAGCGGACTTCACCAAAGAAAGCAAGACAACAAGCAAACATGAAAAACCGAGGTGGTGGGCAAATTACCTTGGTTGCGGAAGCGGATCGAGTCTTTGTGTACTCGTTTTTGTAGAAACAAATGAACACCCGGATATGAACAACGATGGTGTTTAAGATGTGATGATGATGATGAGCAAAGCTAGTAAAACATGGATAGATGAAGAACAACATAGATAGATAAACAAGATGGAATGATAAATAAATAAAGATAATCGAATGATTACATTTTACCTACCTCACACATCCCAGGTATCATGAACTTACTAGGTGAGTTCATGAACCCTTACAAGCTTCAAAGAACCATGAATAACTCTCTCTACACTCATACATACATGTCTTTCACAATGGAAAGACTCACTATATATAGTACAACTCACTAAGGGCATAATAGTAAAATACTAACTAGTGATAATATTTAAACAATAAATAATATTCACTAGAGGCTCTTCTTTGTTGAGTCGTGTTGTCTTGAGTTGTCATGGTCTTCACCGTGTTGTAGGGACGGTATATTATAAGTGGTCGTTGAATATTAATCACATCTATCCAAATCTTGTTGGCTCGGTCTCTCGATTCCCAACAAAACATATCACAAGCTTCTCAAAGCAAATATTACCTACTCCCATAGAAAAGTTATTTTCTGTTGATACATTGTTATACTATAAACTCGTCTAAACCATTATTTACATTTGAGATATACATAAAAACCCTTTTTATGAATTGTTGTCTTCCAATTTGATTTACTTTCCGCAACTCGTTTATCTTGTTTAGATCAAGTTGTACCAACATTGTTAAAGAGACCTTCATGGGACCTAACAAGGAACAACCGCGCTTCTGTTTTACAGGTTTTAGTTTACATCTCAAGTAGTCGAGTCGACTGTCCGTCAGAAGACTTTGAGTCATCCACTTGTAGTCTGACTACTAAGGTTGTGTTTGACGCACTAGCTGAAAAGCTAGCTGCTAGCTGATAAGCTAGCTGCTAGTTTATCAGCTAGCTGCTAGCTTATAAGCTAGCTGCTAGCTTATAAGCTAGCTGCTAGCTGATAAACTATAAGCTAGCTTATAAGCTAGTAGCGTTTGGTTAAAACTAGCTGATAAACTAGCTGAAAAATGTAAAATGTCATTAAAGTACATGTATATAAATAAATTAAATTTTAAAAGTGAAAATATGTATAAGTTAGGAAAGGGTAAAACTGAAATTATTATAAAAGCTAGTTGAAAAGCTACTTCAACTAGCTTTTTAAAAGCTAGCTTATAAGCTAGCTTTTTGGCATTACCAAACGGGGCTTTTTAAAAAATCTAGCTTATAAGCTAGCTTATAAGCTAGCTTATGGCGCGCCAAACACAGCCTAAGATAACTCGTCCTAGGTTCCTACATATCCAGTCATCTTTGGTAGCCCGATTCTTTAGGAATTATCAAACCAAAATACAATGACATGTCCTTTAATAATTATTAAATTTCATTTTCCGTCCTTTAAAATTTGTTCAAATTTCACTTTTCGTCCTTAAACTAAAAAATAACAAAACATCCTTTATATTCAAACTTTATTACACGTTACGTCCAATATCCTAATGGAGGTTAATTTTTTCGGTTAAATCCAACTATGTGCAATGCATATGAGAGTAATTATTATTATTATAATTTAATAAAATAGAAGGACTACTCTTTAGTTTAATAAAATTGGTTTGGTGACTCCTCCATCGGACTACCACCATCACCGACCCACCATAACCTTCGCATCCCCCCTTCCATCGGTCACCACCAGACCCAGGGGCGCAGTTTTTAAGGGGCGGGGAGGGGCGCCCGACCCCCCGAAATTTTTGTTGCGATGTAGGGGGTATATGATTTTCGTGTAGAAAATTTCGATATACTTCGGTTTCGACCCCCCATTTTAGTTGTGAAAAAAAAAATTTAGATCCTGACCTCCCACTTGATATTTTCAAGCTTCGCCACTGACCAGACCCCTTCACCTGTGACACCCTTCTCAATGAGGACCAACTCCACCATGTATCCATTGTAAAATCACGTCGGATCGAAATACGCCCGTTCGATTTTGGCTCGGTTGAAAAAGTGTTTGGTTCGGCTCTGTTCGGTTCGTAAACGAACCAAGCACAAGCAAAGATCCGCTCGGTTCGGTTCAACTCATGGACAGCCCTAATGACAAATTCGATATCAGTTCATCATAAAAACCTAATAAAAGCGAATTTGTAATTATTTAAACGTACCTTCTACCAACAAAAGTCCAGATAAAGCCGTAACCTGCGTATTCATGAACAATTAAGAAATCAAAAACGAACCGAAGGATGGAAATCAACCAAAACAATGGGAAACATCGAAGGATAATTACGCATTTACTTGAAACTTCTTCACAACCACAGAAAAGAAATTGGGGCTTCAAAAGTAGAATACATATATAGAAGGAGATAAGATACGTGTAAACATAGAGGCAAAGACACGCATAAAGACTAAAACGTGGCAAGAAATTATGACGTAAGGAAGAAAAAAAAACTCTGACTTGGATTCGAAACTTGGAATATACGAAACAGAGCAAATGCCTTCACCAACTCACCAATTTCTCATATATGCATTCATATAAAAAACATAATACATAATACTTTACTAATATATCAATAGCTAAAAAACAAAAAGGTAAAACAAAAAAAAATGTATACCCACGTGTCCAAACGCAATTTGCCGAATAAGATGAACAGTATCACTTGTGAGTGACAAGTGATCACCAAATATATATATATATATAGTTTTTGATACCCGTGCGACGCACGGACGGTTTTAAAATACGAATACAAAATTTAACATGTTATAAAAATGTAATTCGATAATTAGAATTAAAGAAAAAAAGTAACATTCGACAATATAAAAAGTTATAAATTTAAAAAAAAAATGTATTCATATCCTCATTTATTATGAATCAATTTCATTTAATTTCAATTTTTAAATTAGGATATGAGATATGCATTTATTGTCAATTATTTTGTTAAAAAATTAGTTAATGACTTTGTCAATTATTCAAACCAATTAGAAAAATATAAATAAGGCAAACCATTTGAGCGGGAAAATGAAAAAAAAGGATTGTTATGGTGATGCCATGTGGCATTCAATCTTTTCATATATATATTATATATAGATATATAGATATATATATATATATATATATATATATATATATATATATATATAATTCGAGTTAAACAAGCAATCATACCTTTGCTCGTGTTCGGTTAATTTGAAAACTGAACCGAGCCGCTCAGCTCGTTTACAACCGGGCGGGTTTTTGAGTTTTTTCGAACGAGTTTCTCACGAGTTTCAGACTGTCAATATATTTGGACAACCCTAGGTAATATTGTGTGTATTAGCCTCCTTTGATTGATATTGACACCGTATTAAAAAAATACCAAAATTTGGAAAGAGTTAAAAGTACATGTCGAATATCATATCCATTTTGTGGGTTTGATGCTGGTATATTGATAAATTCAGAAAATAGAAACACCCGTAAAAGAATTGATCGAATAAAATGTTATTTACGTATATAATTTAAACCTTGATGATATTATGTATACCGAAGCTACATAATTTTTGTCCTTTTCTTTTTAAATATAGTTACAGTGTTGTTTTTTTAATAGTAGTTATAATGTTTTAACTGTTTTTTTAATTGGGTTTTTATTTTTTTGTTTTATCACGTTAAGACATTTTCTCTCTTTTACAATCCCCGTGACAATGCACGAGTGCTAAAAAAAACTAGTTATATAAAGTTACCAACATTAGCAAGAGCGAATGAACAGTAACAACCACATGGCGAGTTGTGATGCTATCACATGACACTCAATAATATTTTAACCATTTTTTTTGTGTTTAGCTTGGTTTTCTTTTAGATTTACGTTCTTTCTTTTAGGTGTTCAATTTTGTATAATTCACGTGAAAGACTTTATTATCTTTATCTTTTATATTGTTTCTTTTTTATTCATTTTAACTTGCTTTTTAATGTGTTTCATTAGTTTTAACTTTATATTTTTTAACAATATAACTATTTTCTGTATCTATATTATTCAACGCTAAATTACGAAAACACATACCTTCTTAGAGTGAAAGTAATGGTCACACCGAGGGATCTCGGTGCAGAACTCGGTGGCCTTGGTGCCCTCGGAAAAACCATAATCCACTCTTCGGTGCCGAGCTCGGTGACTTTCCTTGCTGAAAATCCACCAAGATCACCACCAATTCACCAAATCACCCCTCTCTATCTCTCTCTTCTACCCCCCCCCCCCTACTTTTTCTATTAAATTAATATTAAAAAGTATTTGGTGGTGTAGGGTGGGTATTATTTAGGTAAAGTGTGAGGAGTTTGATGATGATGTGACAAAAAAAACGTTTAGTGTCTTGATGAATGTATTAATATTAACCTTATCTGTTCAGAGTATTTATTTATAGGATCCAAAAAGCAAAGTTTATTACCAAAGTAGTGTAGTTATAAATTTTATTTACCAAATAGGTGTAGTAGAAAAAGTATTTACCAAAAAATGAGTATTTTCTTGAAAGATTCATTTCTCTCTCTTAATTTTGTTGGATAAGTGTTTTTTTTCTATTATGGTATTTGTGAAAAGTTTGTTTTAAATATTGTCTAATTCTTTTACGATTTTTTTCTAATAGAAATGTTTTCTTTTTTTTTTAGACAGTTAAAATACAATTTTTATAAAAGTTATTCTTATATATATTAATAATATTTAGGAAAATTGGAAATAAATAATCCCAACTTTTAGGTATTGGCAAAAAATAATCCCACTTTTCAATATAACCCACAACGGTCCCAACTTTTCACTTAATTATTTAGAATGGTCCCGCCGTTAAAAAGACTAACACCGTTAGTTTTTAATCTGAGTTGGCGCTGATGTGGCATCTAGTTGTATTTTCTTTTTTTTTTATTTTTTTTTAAATCTGAGTTGGCGTTCATGTGACATCAGGTGAAAAAAAACTAGGTTAAAAGAAAGGGGAATATGAACACCAAACAATCTGATAAACTTAGGGTTTTCGATCACGGACGGACGGTGAAACACGACAGAAACGTAGCCGGAGGTTTTTCATTTCACAGTTCTGGGGCTCTTCACCATTATTAGTCTCTGCAGTGTTTCCTCATTGAGTTTATGACGTCGAAACAATCATTACGATTCTATTTTTTGTTTGTTGATTGTAGGAAGAAATCGAATAGGATTCACCAGATCTCTATCCGTTTGATATTCTCATTAAGGCCTTTCTGTGATGATATGTGGTACAATTTGCAAATTGAGTTGATGAAATTGATGATGAAGCTATGCTGGAACTTTTGTTTTAGTATATTTTACTTGATAACGACTGCCTGACGAATCTCCGGCAATAGAGAGACGGCCGGCGAACACGTGAGCGTAAGGAGAGCAATATTTTCCAGTTAACCGGCAACACCTTCACAAACACGGCGGCGTCAACGTACTTCCGCCGTTTCCGGCTGCTGCCCCAACGCCCTTCTAAACCGTTTACAACCCTAGAAATTCATCTTCTCTCTCCATCCCCTCCGTCATCCTGTTCAATTCCGATTAAAACGCGTCATCGGCATCTCTCGCGAGAAATCTCAGATCAATAACTCGTCGTTGACTTCGATTACCCCCAAACACTCGAATTCGTCGTTCTCGTTCTTCGCTTTCCTCTTCCGCTTCCTCTTTGAGGTTTGCGAGGGTTCGTATCATCCACGCGAGGGTTTGTATCATCCACATCGATTAATCTATGAATTTAAGATCAACATGTTTTCCGTCACCTGTAGGTCGCCATCGGAGCCGGAATTGCGACGACGAGGTCCACGGCGGTGAGATTATTCGTAGTCGTCGGGATCACCGTAATGTTTTTAAACTCTTAAACTCTTACGTGGATTTAAGAGTTAAAAAAAAAGAAAAAAAAAGAAAATACAACTAGATGCCACATCAGCGCCAACTTAGATTAAAAACTAACGGTGTTAGTTTTTTTAACGGCGGGACCAATTTAAATAATTAGGTGAAAAGTTGGGACCGTTGTGGGTTATATTAAAAAGTGGGATTATTCTTGGCCAATACCTAAAAGTTGGGATTATTTATTTCCAATTTTCCTAATATTTATGAATGGAAATAATAAAAGTTAAAATACAATTTTTATATCCGCGCGTTGCGGCAGTAGGTTCTTAATAGTAATGAATTAGGCTCAGATTATATGTCAATCATCATAGCGATAATCGCTCTGGATCGTATATAGAACTCAAGTGAGGTAACCGAAAAAAAAATGAACAAAATGTTGTTGCCAAAACCAATCGAGTCTAAAACCGTTAAGAGAAAAATCATCATTGCCTAAATAGAACGGTAATTAATTTTTAAAGTTCTGAATGTATCAAACATAGCAGAGTAAAGTCCTCCTGCAACTAAGTAATTGCTTTTGTTATATTTATCAATATCAATATAACTCATACGACTCAGATCCGGTATCGGGTTGCGATAAACGTCATCACCTTATTAGAAAAACATCATAGCCGATAAACCCAAAAACCCCAAGAGGGTATGAATCATAGGAACAAATCTTATTAAATAACTCATTATGTTTTCTTTGAACATTAGAGTGTTGGTAATGGGTATACCACACTTTTCATGCACCACATTTTTTTTGGCCACACCAACGTCATATTACTTTACTACACTTTTACTATTTTCCTACTTAATGGTCACACTTCATTTTTTCAACCGACACTTCAAATTTTTAATATTATTTTTCTCATACTAATAAAAAATCTAAACTAAACGAATAAAAAGAAGTTACAAAATAATCAAATATAAAACATTTTGAAGTAAAAAAATTAATATAAAAGTAAATCAAATTACAACTTTCTATGTTTCTGTAAGAAAGTGAAAAGTTGTCATCTACAAATCATTTACAACTTCCTATAAAGTAAATTAATTAAAAATACTATTTATCCATCTTCTTCTTCGCATCCAGCAAAAAAGCTCCCATAAAAATTCCGTTTAAAGTTCCTGTCAATTCGTTCTTAACAAATCTCATCAAAAAAAATAAGGGGAAAGAGAAAAGAGGAGAGAGATAGAGAGAGGAGAAGAGAGATTGTATGCGGCAATTGACCTCCGCAGCAGGGCCGAAAAAACGCGACGTAACACCGCACGTAGCGGTGTTCCGCCGTCACCGCCTCCCGCTCACCATCACCGGATATCACGGCGTCTTCACTATGCATACCCTTACATTCAAGGCTAGGTTCAAAGAAAAATCAAGGCCTTTTTTTTCAGTGAGAGAGATGTTTGGTGAAAATAGGGAAGAAAGTCTGGCAGTTAACACTTAACACGTGTGAGAATTGGAGAACAAATAGTTTTAGGTGGCAAAAGATAATCGGAGGGGTAAATGTCATGTGAACATGCATGTAATTGGTAGGAATGAAGTACAGTAATTTGTGAGTAAAGACCCCAATTACTTTTGTTATATATATAAATGCAAATTCGGATGAAAGTGTTGCTCATGCGAAAAAAACCTCAATTGATTCTTCATAGTCATGTTTAGTATACTACTTTCTCATGGTTGTAACTAGAATGCTTACTTTTTCTTTTAATCTAACAAGCAATGGCTATAGTCTAACATAGAATTGACATGTGATTTCTTCACCTACCTAGTCTAAAACTTTGTAATGATTTTTGGGTAATAATTTTTGGTTTTTATATGACGTTCCAAATTTAACATTTGTATTCAGGCATGATGAACCCGCTATCTTAGTTTCAAACTACCGAAAGCTGATTCATTTTTGAGCCCTGACACCCACATCATATGCCTTCGAATCATTTAGGTATTGTGTGTCATTTGACCTCAGTCCATTTAGGCAAAATGATTCCTTGACTGAGGTTAGTGACATGGGAACGACATAAATATGTTACAAACATTGGCAACTTTGTGCATAAAAATACAGAGGTTTTCCCACCGCAATGCTCAGAGGGAAAAAACCCGTTAGTATTAACTAGATTTTTAGCAAACATTAATGGATATTGTTTTCTTAGTTATATTAGATGATCACGTTATTAGTAAACCTTAATAGTAAAGGAATGACATTTTCTTTTTGCTATGTTTATTTTCTTATGATTTGATTTGACTTGAGCTGGTGATTATGTAGTGATCGGCACATATACCTCGCAAGAACATATTACATACTAATGCGTTAAAAAAGCATGTGAATAAAGAAAATATATAGTGAAAATAGATGTTAGAAATCACATGTGATTAACCTTAGTCAATGAATGAAAATATATGGTGAAAATCACATGTCCCAAGAACATATACTAATGCATTAAAATTATTACAAAGTTTTAGACCAATAATTCTATGTTGGACTCTATCCATTGCTTGTTAGATTAAAAAAAAAAAAAGTAAGCATTCTAGTTACAACCATGAGGAAGTAGTATACTAAATATGACCATGAAGAATCACCTGTGGTTCTTTCGCATTAGCAACACTTCATCCGAATTTGCATTATTAATATTATTTCCATTCATAAATATTATTAATATACTTAAGAATAACTTTTATAAAAATTGTATTTTTAACTATTTAAAAAAAGAAAACATTTCTATTAGAAAAAATTGTAAAAGAATTAGACAATATTTAAAACAAGCTTTTTACAAAATCTTTAATCTTTAATACTAATAAAGCACTAAAATTGTGCCACATGTCTCATTTCTAGGATGTCCACATAAGCATTGCCACATGTCAAAACCACATTCAAGCATCAATTTATTAGATTATCAATTAAATATAGTTACCAAATTTACCAAAGCTAAATTTCCATTTAAAAAAAGTTGACAAACTTAATGTGAATTTGATAAATTTACTCAACAATTTGATTATTTTAAGAAAACTAATCAACAATTTGTCAAACATAATAAATTTGATTATTTTAACCGTGTTTTATTTTTATTTTTTATATATATCTAATATAATGAACTCAACCCGTGTAATACACGGGTTACTAACCTAGTACCATAATAGAAAAAAACACTTATCCAACAAAATTAAGAGAGAGAAATGAATCTTTCAAAAAATACTCATTTTGATAAATACTTTTTCTATTACACCTATTTAATAAATAAAATTTATAACTATACTAGTTTGGTAATAAACTCTTAAAAGCAAAGGGGGAGAACACAGCTTTTTATTTTTAATTTTTAAATATTACTTGATTTTTTATGGGCAAATATAAATTAAGAAAAGAGGACCTGTATTTGATTTGGGCCGGAGTTGGCTTGGCTGAGTCTGATCAAAGCGACCTAAATTATTCAACCTTCAACCGACGTTCGCACAAACTTCTTCTGATTCGATCCCTCAATTCTACAGAGTCATAAAAAGGTGATATTTACTTCTCTTCATCTTTGTTTGTACCATCTCCAATCGTTTTTTACAACTTCTTCGATAAACTTCATTTCGATTCATCTGTTTCTACGTGTTCGTTGCCAAATATGAAATAGTTCAGGCAATTGCTTAGCAAAAATGATACTTAGGGATTTGTGTTAATCAGCTCTGGCGATCGATGATTCTCCATTTTATGCTCCTTCTACAGATCCCTAGGGTTTTCGTTTAAATTTGATTTTGGCTTCGTGTCTACTCAAAATCTAGGTTATTATATCATGATGAAATGAAATACTGTTCTTTAATTTCAGTTTCACAAGTTTTTTGTTAGGCAATTGAAATTGAATGATGAATGTGTGCTTTTAGATGTAGAACAACATATTAAGGTTAATGAGTTCAGTTTGCAGTAGGAACCAATGGATGATATTGTGGATGCTATGAACAATGCTTATCAAGAATTCGTGATTGCGGTAGCGACCACACTTGAAGCCAAAGAGGCATCTGGTGGCCAGGTTACTGCGGCCACCGATGCCGCCTTAGAGAATCTGAAACAAAGTAGGGAATTGTTTCGGGTGGCTTGTGACCAGGCTGAGGAGTTTGTGGAGTCTGTGAAACTGAGAATTGGTTCTGAATGTTTGGTGGATGAAGCCACTGGCTCTGTTGCTGGGAAGCCTGGTCAACCGGGCCTGCCACCAATTAGTGCGGTCCGGTTGGAACAAATGAGTAAAGCGGTTCGTTGGCTAGTGATTGAGCTTCAACAAGGTTCGGGATCTGCAGGAAACTTGTCGATGCCCCAGCACTCTTCTGCACCGTTTGATGCCCGGTTTCATGAAGATTCAACTCAATAGGTACTTCTATAGATGCTCAGTTTTATGTTTAACTGATAATACCCTGTACTGTTATGTTTTGATTAAAAAATCTGATGGCTTTTAACATATCAAGATTGACTTTTGAGAGTTAGTAAAGATAGACTTGCATGAGTAGACTTGTAAATGTGGTCCAATTGACAAAAAACTAGATTAGTAGAATGATAATCTAATTATTCGAATAAAATGATTTAGGTCTGTCATATACACTTTGGGTGAGTTCACCAATTTATTAAATTGACCTGCTAGAGATCAGATATAGATTATAACCCACACATGTATTTAATCTTATAGACAACAATTATTCACTAATTTTAGGAGTTAATCTCATTAAATTAACACCACTGCTGATAACTGAAATAGCTAACCAATTCTATCAGTTCAAAACTCAACCTATCAATGACCCATGTCAACAGCCTTGAACATTGCTTTAAAACCCTTCAATATCTGCAGTCGATGGCCGGAACGGGTTCTGACCCGAACCCATTTTGCTCAAAACCTGCTCTGAAATGTTACCAACCCAACCCCGTTTAGCCAGACTTAAACAACCCATAAGACCAGTAATAGAAATTAATAGCAGCCAGTAGCCACATTAGCCTTTTTAGCTTCTTCATTATTACTATTACAATACTAAATGGTTGATTTTCTTTAGTACATGTACAATCCCAAATAATAATTTGATACACAAGTATGTAAGCATTTCGTTTAAATTGTTTTGATCATCTTAAACAGAGAAATGTGACTCTCATCTTATGTATATCAACTATATTCACTTTATTGGACTTTTTCACTTTTCGCAAGAAGATTTCCCAGCTTAGAATCATTTATATTCATACGCGTCCCAGAGAACCTAAAGCCGCACACTTCAAAACGCAAGTAACTATTTCCAATTCCCCACGTCACAGATTTATAACATCATGCTCATTTAGATTTCAGAGTAAAAGATTACCTTTAAATTGCTTCTAAATTAACTTCAAATATCTAAAAACATAAATCATGATATCGTTATATGGACATCAAGTTTTAGTGTAGTTATATACTTATATTCTGTATGGATTTGCAATTTATGTCAATAAATCTAAAATAATAGAGACCTTGAGGTATAGATCTATAGAAGTCTTGTTGCAAGCAATCTATGTTCAAGTGGTGGTGGGCCTGGTGGCAATCTATGATCTTCTCGGCATTTCGCTCCATTTTTTATGAACAAAGAGATGGAGGATCCGTATATGTTGTTTTGGCTGATTAGGAATAAGGGTTAGGAATAAGGGTGTAAACGACTCAAGTCGGTTTGTGCTCAACTTGAGATGGGATCGGTAAAAAAGCTTGAACTAGCCGTGCCTAGATGAGCGAAGCTCGGGTCTGAAATTTGACTGGTTTAATAAACGAGCTCAAACCAAAGCTTTATATATATCGATTTTGAGCTGGCTTGCGAGCTTAAACGAGCTTTTATATTTATTTATTTTTAATTTTTATTAGAAAAATTCTTTTTTTAATTATAAATAATTGTACTTTCCAACATAAAAGTTTACATTGAAATATAAGAGTTCAACAAGATGCGCCGCTAAACCTTTTTGGATAGCAAAACTAAGTCTTTTAAAAACTACGTCAACAAATCTTAGGGTCAACATTACAATGCATGACCCGTTGGACTCTAATAAGTAGCTCTACGGTCCTAGGAGCAAGGAATTCAAAAGTATTAAAAGAAATTGGTACAAACACGTGTTGATTTTCAAGGCACGATTTCTCATGTCTGTTCATTTTGCCTGAAGCAGCTTTTAAAGCAGCCTGACCCACCGTGAATACACCAGCCCTGAAGCCCACCAGAAGGGAAACTCCTGTTAGATTTACACACGCATGTTTCCCTCCTATCCATCCAAAGACTAAGATATCAGCCGGTCTATATTATATATGTTTAGATTAATAATAATTATATTACGTAAAAAGTTTTAGAAAATGATAGAACAATATGTAATTTGTTGTATATAAAGAATATAATTATACATCTACTCACATTTAATTAAAACTAATATAAAAATAATAATTAAATACTAAATGAGCCATGTTGAGCTCGGGTTTTAATAATTAGTAAAAGCAAAGTAATCGAATATAGTTTAATATTTCCATATTATTATGAATAAATATTATATGACTATCCATTTTCGATAACTCCTCATCATTAAGTATGTATCACTCTTTTACCCTATAAATAGAGACTTGTTGTATTTGATAGATGACCACATATGAATACTAATTTATACTTCTCTTCTCATATTCTCCATGTTCTTATGTTCTTACCTTTGTACATATTATATTTAGATTGCTAATGGTCGTTGTTATTCAACACGTTATCAGCACGAGTTGCTTTTAGAGTATGATCATCATAAGGTATGTCAATATTGGTTAGTTAACTTTGTTTTCCACTATCTCCAATCTCTTAAATGATCCATATTGTAATCTATATAATTTTGGGTTAAATCGAGATTTATATGTATTGGTTCAATACAATTATGGATTATTCATCAAACTAATTTCAATTGGTTTAGTATAAATCGTTATTATACTTTATTTGCAAACTATATTCATGGTTTATATTTAAGAAAAAAACATGTTCTTCATATTATTAAAAGAAAAGAAGTTGTGAAAGTGATTTTCTTTATGATCATTTTGATTGTTATGATGCAATTCTCATAAAAAATGAATGAATGTGTTATATACATACTAGCAATTTAAAATAACTAATATTATAAATAATTCATTTCTTGATAACCATTTTTATAGTCATTTAATTGCATCTAATGAGAATGTTATTATTCATAACAAGATGGTGACCCGCCCGCGCTTCGCGGCGGGCCACCCATTTTCCAAAACGTCTTGGCCAAAGTCGAAAACTCTAAAAGTGATTTAAAAGTTGACCACTTGCGCTTAAGTCTGAAAAAATACCACATGTACATGACACGCGGCCTAACACCCATTTTTTAAAACGCTGTGAGCAAAGTCAAAAACTCTTAAAGTGGTCTGAAAGTTGACCACCGCGCGTTGCGACGGGTCACCTTTTAACGACTATAAAGGATGATGTAAGTCGAAAACTCTAAAAGTATACTAAAAACGAAGGTAAAAAAGTTAAGTGCTATAAAACGTAAAATTAAAAAAAAAACATGACATGTGTCATTTAATTATTGGGTGGAAAACATGTACTGGTTAGACATGACACGTGTCATGTTATTAATGGTTGGGGCATGACACGTGTCATCTTATTAGTGGTTAGGCATGACACGTGTCATGCCCTCATTGGTAGCCGAAAGGAATAGTTGATTTTGTGTCTTGGACCACCATTCCTTATTGTTATATATATAAATTGGTAGGCAAATGAATAGAAAAACCATTCATATTTCTTCATTAAATTGTTTAATGATGTTTTATTATCAAATTAGTTTGATACTTGATATTAACCATCAATAATTTATAAGAGTTTTATGTTTTATAAATACTAAATTTATAAAGAAGCTTACAACAATATGAATAATGATCTAAAGTTATATAGTTAGTTTCATATTCATTATTATTGAAAGTGTCACCCTTTGTTATAAATATGCAACTTTTAATGGGTGTAAAATCATATTATAGATATGATAACTAGTGGTTTTATTGTAAATTTATAACTATTACAATGACATGTGTTGAGGATATTACATTGCATGTTTTATACGAAGGCATTGAGAGAAAAAGCTTAGAAATGCAAAGGCTTTGAAAATTGAATACCTTAAAATTATCCACACTTGTCATTTGGAACAAATTGATAAAAATGTATGACCACTACAGAAAGGTAATAATACCAAAGCTCGTTATGAGTGGATTCATTATTACAAGACTACAAGTCTATGCGTGGATATAACTCGGTGATGAATCACCCTCACAACTAGTTCTATGTTGTGAAAACATTATTGGTAAGGAGATGACGTAAAATAATGAGCTCCTAATAAAAAAAAATAACGAGACTCATCTCGTTGGTAGAACCCCATTCCCAGAAGTGAATGTGGGCATGAGGCAACATATAATGACATAATGACCAAAGTGGAAGTCATGGTTATGGTCTTCTCATGTAATGACTACTGTAAAAAGTTTTGGTTGTGGTACAAATGAAGAGATTATCATTGTGTTTAGATTAAAATACAACATCCTCATGATGTTATTCTAAATGCTATCTTTACTAAAGCTATGGTATATTATTACTCACATATTGCAAAACACTTGATATAAATTTGTGATTCCATAACTTTTTGTTATTTTGGTGGAAGTTATGTAATAGTCAAGTGATAAGACTTGAGCATCTCAAATCATATAATTTTACTATAACTCAAGTTTATATAAAGATATGTGATAACATCATGTAGCGTACAATTTGATTTATTGTGCACCTCATTTTTAACCCTCGATAAAATGATTAAAGGACAAGTTGGGTCTTATAATCATAATCTCTCTAAAGAGTATAAACATGTTTTATAAAACGATATGTTACAAATTTGAAAATTACATGTTTTGACATAATAACATGTCCTCTGGATGCTTTAAATTATTCATGTAATAGGTAGTAGAATAAAACGAATAAAATAACCATTTGTGGGTTATTGTTACTCTCATTAAAATAAATTATAAATGTGCTTACATATGATACTCGAAGTTTCATGTTCCTTAAATATCATAACCGATTTATATAAGGCCATAAGATCTAAGGCCAGTAAGTCTTCAATGATTCGGACATATAAATACTTCTCAATTGATATTATTTAAAGAGAAGATTATTATGAGAAGAAAAAAATGGATAACATTTTTTTCTATTTTCATACATTTAGTACGCTCATGAAGTATCAAAAGTATGTAAAAGTATGAAAGGATTTCATATCCATATGTTTGAGAAAATCATGAAACCTTGTTAGTTTTATTCCATTCCTTAAAGTGAATGTGAATTTATATTCGTCGATGTAATGATCATGATCATGAATGTAATTGAAGAGATTATAATGATATTCATGACGATAGTGTGATCGACCACCACAATGGAAAAAGAAGAGAATGATCATATGAAAATAAAGTGTGAAGATCAGAAACGTGACATTACATGAATGTTTGAATTGATACATCATTCTCTTTTATTTTAGTCGCTTATTAAATAAGCGTGAGTGCAACTAAAGCATATACGATCATAAACTGAAAGTTTATAGATCATGATTATTTTATTGGCATGACCGGTTAGACCACACCGAGTCAATGATGATGTGAAACATATTGAATGTTAGAAGATTCTTCTAATTGATACGAACATGTAATATTTGCTCTTAAGGAAATTATTTACCGATTAAAATGAGTGTGAACCCATAAGTGCTTTGGAAGTGATAAAGGATATAATGATCCTAAGTTATGTACCATTTAGTATTTTTAAATCGATGCATCGTCTAAATGGTTATCAAATTCGCAACTTGAAGGTTGTATGAATTATGGCTTAGCTAATGGGATAGCAAGCACATTCTTCCAAATTATCATATTTATTTTGGTAATATTAATGGTGAATATAATCCCCAGTTTAAAATGATTATTGGAATAAGTGTTGAACTTCATGTTGGTTTAAGTTCGTACACGAATTGCTTTTGTTGTGGACGGTTACCAAACCTCTACGATTGATTGCAAAGCCAATAATCACGAGAGCAAAAGTTTATATTTGTATGTAAAGTGCATGTGATTTTATGTGAAATCACATTAATTCACATCAGACCAATAAGTCATAATACTTCCTCCCCGTTATAGTAGTTTATGGTCAGTAACAATATTTCCCATCTTATATTTTTTTGTTGTGTGATATATATTGAAATTGCACCACCACGATGCACAAAGATGGGACCTCAAATGAGGTTAGGAACAAATGTTGGGTATGAATCACTATTAGTAAGTGATAGATTTATTTTACGACTTAGATATATGTATTCATGAAACAAATTTTCCCAACATTACGGGGAGATATAAAGCAGTTGGGAAATAAAATAAGCTAGAATGAATTATCGTTGTATGATCTTGATCCTTGAACTAAACATCGTAATCTTGATTTCAAATGATAATTCATTTATAAAGATTAACGTATCAATTACCAGACACATTCACTGACCTTAAAAAGTGACTAAGTCAGATATACCAGCTGCTAATGCTCCAATTAAGATTGGTGTCCTAGAAGGACAAATTAATATTGATAATGTGTCTATGGCACGTTTGAATCGTGGTAGACTAGTCGATTCCAATAATAAAATATCCTTGAAAAATGGAGCAACTAATGAAGATGGTCAAGTCGAGGTACTAGTAGAAAAGTCTTTTTAAAGAGACATTAGACATGATGGTTCAAGAAGAACCTCAGGTACCTGAAAAATGATGAAGAGATCTCGATAAAATATATCATGTCTAAACATATATGGAATCGAAACAAAATCGACGTCGATAATATTTTGAAGATAATAAGCGCTAGAAATAATAAATGATAAGGATCAAGAAGTAAGATTTGTCTGTGATGAAAAGACGAAATGATTGGCAAAAATAGAAAGACGCAATCCAGACAAAGTGAAATTCTATAATATGTTGGATATAAACACTTAAACAAGTCTATTATACAAAAGCATGATTCGGAAAAATTAAGCAATACAAAGAAAATTGGTGGCACAAGGATTTTCGTAAAGACCTAATTTTATGAGGAGACATATTCTCCGGTGGTGGATGCAATGAGATTCCAATAGTTCGTTAGTCTGGTAATACAATAGAGAATTGACATGCGTCTTATGAATATTATGATATCCTAGGTATATGGCTCACTAGATGATGATACATGAAATTTTTGTAGGGTTTAAAGTGCCATAATAATATAGAGTAAGTTCTCGAGAACGTTATGATTGTTGTATAAACATTCGGATCCAAATACGTTACTATTATGTGTATACATTGAATACTTAAAAAGGTCTATATAAACCCCCCCCCCCCCCCAAGAAAGTTGAATACTTGAAGGTATTTATAATATCTTAAAGAAATAATCCTTGTGCACCGGTAAACATCTGATGATGACATGATATATCAATAAACCATGAATAAGAATGGTGATATGTTATCAGTTTTAAATTGATTTGTTAAAAGATTAAGTTTATGTATCCAAACTCCTCATGAGTGAATGCGTATGTATAATCAGTCAAGATGGAAAGAAATCAATCAATAATGGATTGTTAATGGATTCTAATGTGTTAAGCATTTGTATAAAGCATAGAGAATTTATTATGAAATTTTATCATGTTCCATGTATGGACTAAAACTAATTTTGTTAAGTTTCATATTGATGTGTTGCAAACACATCCGGTTTTCCTAAGTCTTTTGTTATGTATTTGAGTCAATTTAAGTTAGTTTTTATTAGTTTTAGTTTGTTTTAAGTAAAGCTTGAGTCTTTGAGTTTTCTTTGATTGTTCTGTATGTTTTATATGTTTTTGCAGAAGTTTAATGAATTCCCGAGGCCATGAGAAAAGCGGACAAGAATTGATAAAGTAAAAATACAAAGTGGTTCTGAAGGAAAGGTCTAGGCGTATCGCCTAGACACGTGAGAGATGTAGGCGATACGCGCCAAGGAAGAAGGAGCAAAGGCGGTGTAAACTTCAGCCGCGACTATTTTGTCGCCTTGTGACCTCCAGGGTATCGCCTGGGAGTAATGAGGCGTTAGGCGATACGCCTACAGCCTGGAAAACCGCAAAAAGAGGATTCGACTTATAAAGTCGATTTTAGGGTTCCATTCGACATAACTCGACTTCCAGACGGCAGAGGAGCGAACCAAGGCGATTTTTAGAGACAGGAGAGAGCTGGGAACAGGGAGAACCATCAAGGAATCAACAATCGATCCTCAAATCATCATCAATTCATTCGGTTCTTCTCGTTTCTTGTTTTGAATTCTTAGTTTCAGTTATGTTCACTGTTAAAGATTCAAACTTTATTTGTTTTTATGCTATGAACATGATTGTAGGCTAGGCGTTTAACACCGCCTAGACCGTTTGGATGAACGATTAATATTTATGACTTTGTTTGGCTTTTGACAACTTGATTGATGTAATGTTTCTTTAAATTCCATTATTGACATGATTATATGCATATGACCACTAGAGTTAGGGTTTGAATTGATTTACTAAACTACTTAGCCTGCGAATGTCTTTCGGTTTGGGTTGGGTAATCAGTTGCGTGACTGTGTGTTTGCGATTGGTTTGATTGTCTGTCTTGATTATCATAGTTTAGTATTTTGATGAATTCCCTGATTCTTGTGTGCTGCTCTAGTTAGACAAGCCGGAAGGTGATAGCTAGGTCGGATAGTCGGGTTGACTAGTGGATTAGGATCACATTGCCATTGGGAGAGGGATGCCCTAGGAAATTAGTTAGCTTGCTATTCCGTGTCAGTTATGTTGATTAGTGGTAGTTCCTGCTAGCTTAAGGTGCCTTAGATTGTTTCGAGGGTGGTTAGGTCTAGTTGAGGTTGGATGTACCCACAAGGTGAACTCCTGTCCAAACGTTAGGAACATTTGCTAAGAAGGACTTAAAAGGTGAATTAGCTGCCATGAGAGTTGTCATAGCCAGATTAAGTTGTAGGTGTTGGTTAGGATTCTAGGTCTAGGTGGTGTCTTTCTCATATCTGATCGTTTCCTGAATTTTCCTGTTGTCCGTTTGTTAGTTGCATTAGTTAATTTCAGTTATTAAATTCTCAAATCTAAAAATCAAAACCCAAATTACTCAGTATTTCCATTTTCTAGGTCTAGGTTAAGTCTTTGTTTTTAGAGTGTCCTTAGGGTTCGATATTCCCGGTCTTCCTTAGCTTTACTATAATCCAACAGGTACACTTGCCTTAGGGTTCGGTTCAGTTTTAGGGTTTTCGGTAAAATTAGGTGTGTCTAGGTCTAGGTTTAGGTTTAGGTTTTTAGTACATTTTTAGGTACGTTCCGAGCACATCACATATCAACACATGATTATCTCGAGATACAAAGATATAAGTATCGTGTAATGGTCAATATGCCAGGAGAACGGTCTCGAGTTTTATGATTATTTGAAAACATACGCATCCATCATATATGCTAAAGATTGTTAGATTACTGGATACATAATATGACCATTTCTTAGAGAATGAAAAAATATGGATATGAAAATAGTACAACTATGTGCACTCGTTGCATTACCATATCATTTGCTTAAATTTATTTGTATGATATTGCCTTTGTCCAATAATTAAATGTTGGAATGTGTTAAAAATATTTTGCAGGTATAAAGGTATATGTTTATATTTTACTAACCTACCGAAACAAGTTTTGTTAGGCATTTAGATGCAGGTAATGTTATACAACACTATTTTGGATCTTGTGGTATTTATCTATTACGCATGAGGCAGTGAACATGTGGTGGAACTCTATTAAGAAGAACGATAACTAGAGTTAAGAAATGGTGTCCTCTACCGTTGGAAATGTCGCTTCCTACTCCAATCAGCTATTGGGTTTGCTTTAAAAACATATTGCTCAAGTTTGGGAGTTTACATGAAGATCATATAACATTGGTCGCTTAAGGAGTTGCACATCAAGGGATTAAGAAGCAAATCAACCACTATAAAAGTACCAAGCACACAGCTTAAGGAACTACACCTCAAGGGATCAAGAAGATTGATGTTATTCGCATAAATCATACATGTCAAAATGTGGGGGAGACAATACGCGCTGCACTCTTTTTCCCTTAGCTATGGTTTTGTCCCACAGGGTTTTCCTAGCAAAGTTTTTAATGAGGCAGCGTCCCCAAGCGTATTGAAAGAGAAATATATTATTTTATTTGATGGATAGTCAGGGGGGGGGGTATTATGAATAAATATTATATGACTATCCATTTTCCATAACTCCTCATCATTAAGTATGTATCACTCTTTTACCCTATAAATAGAGACTTGTTGTATTTGATAGATGACCACATATGAATACTAATATATACTTCTATTCTCATATTCTCATGTTCTTATGTTCTTACCTTTGTACATATTATATTTAGATTGCTAATGGTCGTTGTTATTCAACACATATAAAATTAATATATTTGTTTTACATTTATATTTGTTAATGTTTTAATTTTTTTTATTTTTTAGTTTTTTTATTAAATAATTTAATTTATATTTTTTATTTTCTAATTTAATTATATATTTATTATTTTTTTGTTTTTGTTTTTATTTTTGCTTATTTTATTATTAGTTTTTTTTTATTAAAAATAAATTTTAATAACCCGACAAGAGGCTTTGTTTTTTATTTATTTATATTGGTAGTAGTATTGTTCTACTGTTCAGGGGCGGACCTACTTGAAGGGCAGGGGTAGCGCCCACTACCCCTGAACTTTTACTGGGATGTGTAATTTTTTTGGTTTTTGGTATTTCGCTACCCCTGAAATAAATTTTCCGCTACCCCTCGTATAAATTGTATGGTTTTTAGTTAGATCCTGACTTGAAAATATGATCAAAAGCCCGTTAATTACCTAAATTTTTTTCCCGGGGGCGCTGCCCCCGAACCCCCCGTTATCCCGGCAATTTTTCTTTTTTAACGCTACCCCTGATTTTTTTGTCTGGATCCGCCCCTGCTACTGTTTTAAGTTTTTTTTAACAATACATTCTACGGTTGAGAAAAAACCGAGTCGGAATCAAGAAAGACTACAAAAACAAAATACAAAAAACTGAACCCTTTTATAAAGAGAGAGAGAGAATAAAAAAACGCTTGCAATTTAAAGAGAGTGTTTTTCCTCTCTTCGCTTTTGGTTATAAAACAACACTTTAAGAGCATTTACTACATTTTTTCTCTCATTTTCAATTAAATAATATTTTTTTATACTTTTATCATTATCTTATATCTTTCTTTCACTCACAACCACTTTAAAATAAATTAAAAAAATATATGAAATCTATAGTGTTTCTCAAATATAGGAATAAATAGTAACTTGTTTTTCTCTCCACCACTTACAACCACTCATAACACACCTTAAATTTTGAGGATTATATTCACATATTTTTAGAAATGGCTGTGAATTCTATAAGATATAAAGTTGTATTGACACTATAGTGCGCCATACACGTGTAATGCCAAAAGCTTTATATAGAGCATTCACAGCCCAACCTAATGTTGAAAGCTTTAGCAAGATCGACCGCTTTTTAGTTTGTGAGAAGGTTTTCCAGAAGTGGTCTAAGGCTTCGGTGACGATTCTTCATCGTCTTAGATCGGACCATAGTACTATTATTCTTAAACTTCGTTTCGATGATTACGGCCCGGTCCCTTTTCGGTTATTCTCTTCGTGGTTCGGTAGGGATGATTTTGATGCCATGGTTAGAAAAGGCCTTATGGATGCTCCGTTCGTCCTCGGCCTGATGTTAATCTTCTTTGAAAGCTCAAGCACTTGAAAGGGGTTCTGAAAAAATGGAATAAAGATTGGCTTAGGGGGGGGGGGGGGGAAACGTTGAGTATGAGGAAGCTCTTGTTGGTATTTTAGTGTAAAATAGATTAAGTTTAATATGCAAATATGAGTCGACGCGTATTTGCATATTGACCAGACTAACAGGGGTTCGGGGGCAGCGCCCCCGAGAGAAGCGGGGTCCAAGGGGCGGCAGCCCCTGGCGGGGTCCAAGGGGCAGAGCCCCTGGCTGGGGTCGAAAAAAAACTGAAATTGAGATAAATACGAATGGAATTTGGTTTTCTCAAAAAGACGCAAGATCAAAACATCCCCTGTTCTCTCTGCAAACAAAAACTATCATAACCTTTGAATCTTTCGATTTTATCCGAGCATTAATTGGTATACACTCCAATTAATCGTTCTGAAAGTGTTTTCATCACGACTTCGATTGCTATCAGGATATCAATACCCATAATTTACAACAAAGAACGATTAATTTCAAACGATGGCTGGAGAATCTGTTCGTGATATGACTTCAAAATTCGTGAAGTTGGTGAAATTCGAGGGGCAAGACTTTAGACGATGGCAGAAGAAGATGCAGATCTTATTGACAACGATGAAGGTTGTGTACGTTCTGACTACTCCGACACCGGTGGAACCAACGGAGGAAGAAGCGGAGAACGAGAGTCTGGATCAAGCGAGGCAGAGGGCCAAATTCTGGAACGATGATTTCATATGCCGTGGAACAATCTTAAATGGTATGTCTGATACACTCTTCGATATATATCAAAACGTTGAAACAGCGAAAGAACTATGGGAAACTCTTCAGGCCAAATATATGGCTGAAGATTCTTCAAGCAAACGGTTTTTGGTTAGTGATTTCATGAATTATCGAATGGTTGATGGGCGTTCTGTAATGGAACAGTTTAATGAGTGTTTGAGTATTTTCGGTCGATTTACTCAACACGGACTTAAGATGGATGAATCCATTGCATCTGCATCAATCATTGACAAACTTCCTCCTTCTTGGAAGGATTTTAAAAACAGTTTGAAACACAAGAAAGAAGAGTACAATCTTGTTGATTTGGGCAGTGCCATTTCGATTGAAGAAGGTTGTCGTAGAATGGAAAATGTTTGGAAGACAGATAAAGACAAGGACATTGGCGGGTCAAGTGTCAATGTTGTTGAAGAAACAGGTCCTAGTAACAAAAAGGGCAACAACAACAAGAAACGTAAATTCCAAGGTGGTGGAAAGAAGAAAGGTTTTGGAAAGAAGTCTAAACAGTCCAATGAAAGTGGCTGTTGGAAATGCGGGAAACCGGGGCATTTCAAGCGTGATTGTCGACTAATGAAAGGCAAACAGGAGGCTGGAACTAGTGGTGGATCCAACAAGGATCCAAAACAAGCAGGTCAGATTTTTACTATTGATTATAATTCGGAAGTGAATTATATTTCATCAATTTCTGAATCGTTCTATGTGCAGGATGATGATATTGCTTGGTGGTACGATTCTGGAGCGACGTCTCATGTTTGTAAGGACCGAAGATGGTTCAAGGAACTTACAACAATTCAAGATGGACGAGTATTAAAAATGGGAAATGTCGCAACGGAACCGATCCAAGGAATAGGACTAGTTGAACTTACTTTTACTTCTGGAAATACTATTCGTTTATGTAATGTGTTGTTTGTGCCCGGCATCCGGAAAAACTTGTTATCCGGTATAATATTAAATAAGTGCGGGTATAAACAAGTGTTAGAATCCGACAAGTATGTCTTGTCGAAACATGGTTCTTTTGTTGGATTTGGTTATCTATGTAATGGAATGATTATGTTAAATTTAGATTTGCCTTCTAGTTTTAATTCGGTTTGTATGGTTGATTCAACATCTAATGTTCAATTGAGTAATTTAGAGCTTTGGCATGCTAGGTTAGGTCATATTCATCATAAAAGAATGAAAGAAATGTCTAACATGGATATGATTCCTAGGATTGAGTTAGATCATAAAAAATGTAAAACTTGTATGCTCACAAAAATTACTAGGTTACCATTTAAGTTGGCAAATCGTGATTCCAAACTTCTAGATTTAATCCATAGCGATTTATGTGATCTACACGCTACACCATCTCTAGGTAATAAAAAATATGTCATAACTTTTATTGACGATTCATCGCGATATTGCTATATATATTTATTGCATACGAAAGATGAAGCTCTTGATAAATTTCGGATTTATAAACAAGAGGTAGAACTCCAACAAAAGGAGTTGATAAAAGTACTACGTACCGATCGTGGAGGGGAATATTATGACCCGGTTTATTTTCAATCTACCGGTATAATACACCAAACAACGGCTCCATATACACCGCAACAAAACGGTATAGCAGAAAGAAAAAATAGGACGTTAAAAGAGATGGTAAATTCTATGATGTCTTATTCTGGTTTAAGTGAAGGGTTCTGGGGTGAAGCCATGTTGACGGCTTGTTTCTTGTTAAACCGGATTCCCGGTAAACATAATAAGAAAACTCCATATGAACTTTGGCACAAGCAAGCACCAAACTTGAATCATTTGAAAGTTTGGGGATGTAGGGCTGTGGTGAGGCTCACCGAACCTAAAAGAAAGACTTTAGGTGAAAGAGGAATAGATTGCATATTTATTGGGTATGCTGAAAACTCTTATGCTTATAGGTTCTTTGTACTAGAACAAAATAAGTATGTTTCTGTGAATTCGGTAATTGAGTCTAGAGATGCGATCTTTGACGAAGAAAGATTCACATCTATTCCTAGGCCAAAGGACATGAGCCATAGTTTAAAGGCACCGATTAATGTCGAGGATATTCCTTCGACTAGTGCTGAACCAAGAAAAGGTACGAGAGTGCGAAAAGCTAAATCTTTTGGTGATGATTTTCAACTATTCTTAGTTGAGGGATCTAGAGATGAGGTTCATCTTGTTGAATATCAATGTTTTAATGTTGATGAAGACCCTAGGACATTTAGTGAAGCAATGTCTTCGAGGGATGTTGCTTTCTGGAAGGAAGCGGTACAAGATGAAATGGATTCAATCTTACAAAACAAAGTTTGGAAGTTGGCAGATTTACCTCCTGGGTGTAAACCTCTAGGAAGTAAATGGATCTTCAAAAGGAAGATGAAGGTGGATGGCACAATTGATAAATTTAAAGCCAGATTGGTAATTCAAGGTTTTAGACAAAAGGAGGGGATTGATTATTTTGATACCTATGCTCCGGTTGCTAGAATATCCACTATTAGATTGTTATTAGCTCTAGCTTCAATACACAATCTTGTAATTCACCAAATGGATGTAAAAACCGCATTTCTAAATGGTGAATTAGATGAAGAGATTTATATGAAACAACCGGAAGGGTTTGTTATGCCTGGACATGAAAACAAGGTATGTAAACTGATTAAATCTCTTTATGGCTTAAAACAAGCACCGAAGCAATGGCATCAAAAGTTTGACGAAGTGGTCTTGTCAAATGGTTTTGTCTTAAACCAAGCGGACAAGTGTGTTTATAGTAAATTTGTTGATTCCAAAAATGGAGTCATAATATGTCTTTATGTAGATGACATGTTGATATTTGGTACCAACCAAGATCAAGTTGATAAAACTAAAGATTTTTTGTCATCTAAATTTGCTATGAAAGACATGGGAGAGGCTGAAGTGATCTTAGGAATAAAGATCATTCGAGAGAACAAGGGAATTTCTATTTCTCAATCACATTATATTGAGAAAATCTTGGATAAATTTAATTTCAAGGATTGTTCTCCAATAGGTACTCCCATGGAACCACAACTTAAACTTTATGCTAATAGAGGTGTGGCATTAGATCAATTAGAATACTCGAAAAGAATTGGATCTTTAATGTATGCAATGATAAGTACTAGGCCGGATATTGCATATGCCGTGGGAAGGCTTAGTAGGTTTACTAGCAATCCAAGTACTCATCATTGGAAAGCATTGGGTCGAGTATTTAAATACTTGAAAGGAACGGTTCATTATAAACTAACTTACATGGGATTTCCTTCTGTACTTGAAGGTTATTGTGATGCAAGTTGGATAACCAATATGCAAGATCATTCTTCTACATCTGGTTGGGTGTTTCTTCTTGGGGGAGGTGCCATTAGTTGGGCATCAAAGAAACAGACTTGCACGACAAAATCGACCATGGAGTCTGAGTTTGTTGCTTTGGCGGCAGCCGGTAATGAGGCTGAATGGTTGAGGAATTTACTTTATGAAATTTCTTTATGGCCAAAACCGATTTCTCCCATTTCTATCCGGTGTGATAGTGAATCTACCTTGGCTAAGGCTTATAGTCAAGTATATAATGGCAAGTCTAGACATTTAGGTCTGCGACACAGCACAGTTCGTGAGCTCATTATGAATGGTGTCATATCCGTTGAGTGGATTTCAACTCATCGGAATTTAGCTGATCATTTAACCAAAGGGTTAAGTCGAGATCTCGTGAAAGGATCAGCTGTGGGATTGGGGTTAAAGTCCATTTGAAAGCTCTCATGTTGAGATACCCAATTCCCACCTAATATGACGTTAGGTGCTGAATTTACAATGGGGAAGCTTGACATCTAGAGTTTGGAATACATCATGAAATTATCCCAAAGGTATGTGTTCGGTCTGCGAGTTAAGTTAGGTTGAAGTATATCTTCTTAATAGTTCTTTTGAAAAATTGCATGTGCAGATGCGAGATTAAAAGAACTACCTATACGAGTATGAAGTTTAGCTGCTTCAAGAAGTTGGGACTTGGCTTCGTTATACTCATGAAGGATAGGGACATAGGCTAGTAAAATAATGTGTCATGTAAGGATTATGTTTGTAAAACTAATGTGTATGTTATCTTCGTGTATTCAATAGTGATATTACAAGGTTCAATCTTTCGGGAAACCTTGATGTTCGAATATTCGGAATGTGTAATATACTAGTATGAAATTCAATCGTTTAAGACATTTCATATGATGCATTAGTTTGATTGTTTGCTATGAACTTGTTAGTAATTTTATGGTTACACTAAAATGGGGGAGGTTTGTTGGTATTTTAGTGTAAAATAGATTAAGTTTAATATGCAAATATGAGTCGACGCGTATTTGCATATTGACCAGACTAACGGGGGTTCGGGGGCAGCGCCCCCGAGAGAAGCGGGGTCCAAGGGGCGGCAGCCCCTGGCGGGTACAAGGGGCAGAGCCCCTGGCTGGGGTCGAAAAAAACTGAAATTGAGATAAATACGAATGGAATTTGGTTTTCTCAAAAAGACGCAAGATCAAAACATCCCCTGTTCTCTCTGCAAACAAAAACTATCATAACCTTTGAATCTTTCGATTTTATCCGAGCATTAATTGGTATACACTCCAATTAATCGTTCTGAAAGTGTTTTCATCACGACTTCGATTGCTATCAGGATATCAATACCCATAATTTACAACAGCTCTCTCCATCTGTCATAGATACGAAAGCCTTGCTGAAGCCAACCTGCTCAATCCAATTGAGAAAGAGGATTGGGCTGCCTATAAATCCAAGTTACTTAGAATCGATGAGAGACGGGGGGGGGGGGGGGGCTGATTTGAGACAGAAAGCCAGAGTGAAGTGGGCCATTGAGGGTAACGAAAACTCGGACTTTTTTCATAAATTGGTCAATAGTAATTTGGCTTCCTCCCGCATTACGGGGCTTAATATTGGCGGCACCTGGGTAACAGATCCTATTTGAGTCAAGAAAGAAACTTTCGATTTCTTTAAAAATCGTTTATCTAAGTGTCCCTCGTGGTGTCCGAAAATGGTGTGTAGCGGCCTTAAATCTTTATCTCAGGAGGACTGTTTACGTCTCACTGCCCCTTTCTCCAAAGAAGAAGTTAAGTTTGCGGTTTAGCAATGTGGTAGTGAGAAAGCTCCCGGCCCTGATGGCTTCATCTTCGGATTCTTTAAGAAATTTTGGGATGATTTCGAGTAAGATTTCGTTGATATTCTTAATCACTTTCATCTCAACGAATCCTTAGGTTCGGGTTGCAGAGCTGCGTTTGTTCAGTTGATTGCTAAGGTGAAAAACCCGGGATCGTTGAAGGACTTCTGACCAATCAGTTTGATTGGTTGCATCCCCAGTTGTGTCTAAAGTCCTTTCCATCAGGATGAAGTCGGTTATGGATGGGCTTATTTCGGATCAGCAGCACGCTTTCGTGGCAGGAAGGAACATCCTTGATGGTGTTCTCCTTACTAATGAAGTGTATTCTTGGCTTAAGAAATCTAAATACCCGGCTTTTTTTTCAAAATCGATTTTGAAAAGGCTTTTGACAACCTTGATTGGGACTTCCTGGATAGCATTTTGGATCAGATGAACTTCCCTTGTAAATGTAGGGCTTGGGTTCGTGGTATTCTCAAGGCTTCCAGGACCTCCATCCTTGTCAACGGCTCTCCTACTTTAGAATTTCAATGCTCTAAAGGGGTTCGGCAAGGAGACCCTTTATCTCCCTACTTGTTCCTGGTTGCTATGGAAGCTCTTAGTTGGATGCTTAATAAGGCCTTAGATTGTGGGGTTTTTCATGGTATTGTGCTTCCTAACAATGGCCCAGTTATTTCTCATATCCTCTTTGCAGATGATGCTCTTGTCATTGGGCAATGGTCTAGGCGTAATGTGACGAATCTATGCAGACTTCTCAGGGCTTTTGGCCTTGTTTCTGGGTTCCGTATTAACCTTCTTAAGTGTAATATTTTTGGGGTTGGTGTGCAGGCTTCGGAGGTTAATGACTTTGCTAATATTCTTAAGTGTAAAGGTGGTTCCTTTCCTTTCAAGTATCTCGGTCTGCTCGTGGGTGCCAATATGAACCACATTAGTCATTAGAAGCCGATCATTGAGAATTTTGAAGCGAGGCTCTCGAGATGGAAAGCCCGACATCTCTCGTTGGGGGGGGGGGCGTCTCGTCCTTGCGAAAGCTGTCCTTGAAGCTCTTCCCTCGTACTTCTTCTCCCTTTACAAGGCCCCCACTACGGTCATCAATCGGCTTGAGAGCTTAAGAATGAGGTTCCTGTGGAGCGGGGGAAATAACAAAAGGTGTGTTCATTGGGTTAGTAAAGGTGGGATTTGCAAATCCAAGGCTGATGGCGGACTGGGTTTAGTTCCTCTTGAAAAGGTTAATTTGTGCTTTTTGGCCAAATGGTTTTGGCGTTTTCTTACCGAACCCCACAAACTGTGGCGTCGTGTGGTTGTGGCCATTCATAATGTGCGTAGTAGGGTGGATTTCCTCCCTTGTAAGCGATCGATTACGGGTGTTTAGAAGAATATCGTTAACATTGAAGGGGTGCTTAGCGAATTCAATGCTTCCATGGATTCCTTGATGGTCAAAGAGGGTCATAATTGGGTTTGGAAGGGGACTCTTCCGGGCTGTTTTCTGTCAATTTTTTAGGGATCTCATTTGCTCTGAAGACCACCCCCTAAGGTTAACTTATTTCTTTGGCGTGCGGTTCAAAACAGGGTGGCTACGGGTGATCAATTAGCTAAAAGAGGGATTCTTTCCCTGCCGGTTTTGTGTCCCCTTTGTGGCAGCGACAACGAAACCATTTGCCATCTCCTTACGGGCTGCCCTTTCTTGATCCAGGTTTGGAGCTTGGTTGCAAGTTGGGTCAAGTTACCCAACTAGTTCCTTTTTCCTACTTTGGATGTGGTTAAGGTGGCGGATTTCCTTCACCTAAATAAGTCCTCTAAGGGGATTCTTAACGCCATTCTTTTCACGGTATGCTGGATCTTATGAAGGAAAGGAACGCGGCGATTTTTAACAATAGAAAACCTTGGTTGCTCGGGTCTTGAATGACGCTAAATGCTTTAGCTTTCTTTGGGTTGGTAATAGGTTGAAGTTTAAGAAGTTTTCTTGGGTTGATTGGTGTTCCTTTAATATGTAAGTTGGTTTTTCTTGTATGCTTTGTTTGCCGGTTCCTAGCGGCTTGCTAGGTCCGTTTTTAATAAAATCGCCGTCCAAAAAAAAAGATGTATCGACAGTCGTGGGTAAACCACCTTAAAAAGAACCAATAAGAAATCAAATACACTTATGAAAAATGTTGTCGGATGTAATAAAGTGGACGAGTAAGCTTCTCTAAATGTTATATATTAATTAATAGGATACGTGTGTAGTTGATGAAAGTTTACTTGAAAGAAAAAAATATTAAGGAGAAAAAGATGGTGCATCATTTGAAATTTTAAAGAGTCAAATACTCTACGGATATTAAACTTGATGACAAATAAATAAAAAACAAAACAAAACATATGGAAGTTGCAATTGAGAACAAGGTATGCTAAGAAAATGGTACAATAACACTTTTCCTATTAGGTTTGATTTTGTGTATAGACTAATTCCTATGCACGAGGACCCTTTAAATGGATATCAGCACTTGTACTAGAAAGTTCCTTAAATAGATTGTTTTGAATTACCAGTTCGCCCAATTATGGGGCATTAATTTCTGTTTCTTTAAAAAACAAATACACACCCCTTAAAATAATATAATCTACTTTTAATAATCCATCTCCACTTTATAGGACTTAACCCACAGACCACTTTAATGGAAACAAAGACCTCCTGCTAAGATGCCATCGCATATCTTGTGTTTAAATTTTGAACACAATAACTGCATCATATCGTTGTATACGATGTTTCTTCTCATTTCTAAAACAAACAAAAAATAAAATAAATCTAAGCCCAAGCTGCAAGGGAAGCCATTAATCCAGCTCCAAGAAAAAGAGCAATATAAGATACCACTTGCAGCCTAGTATTACATCTCATCCTCTTACTCAAGAAGTCAGCAGCTATCAAGTCAACCAAAGCCATATAAACTAATATGCCCGCAGATATCGAATCCAAGACTCCTTCAATCACTAAAGCTCGGGGGCTGTTCGGGTTATAAAACTTTGACACACCCGTCCCGATCCCCACACCTAAGGGAGCCGTTACTGCAAAAAAACATGCCATTATCATAGAATGAACGTTCCCAAATTTCGCCTGGGAGATGCAGCCACCCAGCGCAAATCCTTCAAAGAACTGATGGAAAGATAACGCGCCTAGCAAAGGTCTAATCGTGCACGGGCTTTGTGAAACTCCAAGTGAAAGCCCGATTATTATCGAGTGTGATATGATTCCAAGTTCCAAAACCTGCAGAGATGAGGTTAAATGTATGAATAACCAAGTAAATCCAAACAAAACCCTTAAAAAACACTACAAATTAGTATAAGTTTACCTGTGAAACGACAACGTGTCGTATGCCACTTTCATCTTCATCATCAAAACCATGGGAATGAGGATGGGAATGGGAATGGGAATGGGAATGAATATGTGAGTTCGCATCCGAATATTCACTAAAATGCGCTTCACATCCCTCTTGCCCACTGGCATGATTATGTCTATGTTGTGCAGCATGAGCATGCATTCCCACAATATGAATTCCGCTTCCTTCCTCTTTTTCGGGCACCTGGACTATCCCAGCCTCTGAAGGCAAGTCAACAGAGTCAACCTTGACAGCTTGGATCTGCTTCTCATGTTTCCGTTCATAGTATTGAGTGCTAAGAAAATCTGCAAGCAATGTGCATAAAGCAGCCATCATTGCAATAAACCCTGAAAAGGGAAATTTGGACCATGGGTTTTTAGGAAGACAAGGGTTGGATAGTGCTGATGTGGCGTCTGGTAGCATGTGGACAAAGCCTGTGGCTAAGATGACACCCGCGGCAAAGGCCTTGGCGGCAAAAAAGAGATTAGTGTCGGTTCTAAGGAACCTTCGCTTCTTGCCAATTAATGGGATGGCGACTCCAATAATTCCAGCAATGAGGATGGCGGCAATAGCCACAAATTTAAGGATGAGAGCCGCCTTTTCATCCCGGCATGATTCTGAATCAGATGAGTCATTGCAACTTACGGATGACATGGATTCAGAGAGATTCCTGAGAAAAGAACCTATTTGGGAATCCATATAAAACATAAATCAATCTAGTGTTCCAATATAAAAAGATCAAGAAAGGTTGGTAAAATTTCACATATATGGAGAAAGAAGTTATACATTAGTGTATCCATCAAAACTGAAGAGACTCATATGCCAAAGACAATTGACTTGAAGCAAATATAGCAGATAATAGGTCGTCGTTCTTAAATTGTTCAAACCAACTGAATTGTCCTAACTGGACCAAATCGCCAGTTAAGCCAGTTTGAGCTATATATGGGAACTTGAAACTGCCGTCTGAGAACCGGATGTCTAACCTATATTACTTACTTTTTTCATTCTTAGATTATGCATTTATGCACAGGGATTATAATCTTGTTGAATCTAAGAGAAAAAAACCAACGATTTTGAAAAAGAAAGCGCTTCAGACCATCAAAAACGAACCGTAGAACAAGCCAATTTGGTTCGTCGGAGTTAGAAGTTTGACCTGATCTGAAATATATCTAAATTCATGTGTGTATATATATTAGTGTCCACAAAAGGAAAGTGATAGAAGTCATACACCACCTCTAAATTAGGAAAAAAAGAAAAAGTATATGGCAACAATTAGTATAATGTAATATTTAATGCAGGATTTGAGGATCTCCAAAGTATATGCAAAACACTTACATCACTCAACTTTTTATGCACTTTCTCTAGCCTAAATAGTACCAAACATGTAATAACTATCAAGAACCACCTAATGCTAAACTATGGCAACAATCAAACTTCATGTGTAGCATTCTTCAATTTAAACCAATATTGCAAGATAAACCTAATTAATCATCAGTCACATGAATCAAACTGAAAACCTCAATTAATCATCATTCACATGAATCAAACTGAAAACCCTAATTAACCATCAAAGAAACCCCCAAATTCATCCAAATCCGATCCAACAAAAGGGTTTTCGAAATTACCTGGTAAAGCCTCAATCGGTCCTTCAATTTCTTCCGAATACAACAAAGGTAAGAGCTCAAGCACTGACATGGAGTGTCTGAGCCTGAAAATTGGGGGTTTTTATCAAAAGGTCACGGATCCCTAAAAATCGATTCGATTCGATTGTGATGGTGATGGTGATGACGCCACTCTCTTCTCGCACAATTTGTAATGAAGACGACTGTGAAGAATGTGATCAAAAGAGGGGGAAATGTCGACATAATTTCACGTTTGTTAGAGATTCGGTGGTTTTGGGGGGAAGAATACATAAAATTTGGGCGACTTTGAGAGGGGTGTGTCGACACCCCTTTTTGTCTTGATTTCAATCGCACACGCTTCATCTTTTGGCATATGTTCACCATAGGCCTCCTAGTTTTAAACTTTATAATATTGGTCCTTTACTTTATTTTGTTTGTATTGATGCGCCTTTTCTTTTCATAAGTGGTGGAATTGTTTAATATTTATAGAATAGTGTATTTTACGAGATGAACTTTAAAAAGATACAATCAGATAATTCACTTATACTCTTTGTGTTGTTGGATTATGTATTACATTGTATCAAATAAGTTTTTGTTGGATGTTTTTTTTATTATTGAAGATATGATATATGCACGCACACACCAAGAGATGTTGCAAAAACTGATAAACCAATTTTAGAAAATAGGAGCATGTTGATGCTTTGACATTTTAAATAGGGTACTATAGACATTTTTATCTTTAAAATCTAATCAAGTTTATTAGTTTATTATGTTTTAATTAATACATCTTTGATGGGTGACTAGATGTGTAAATAATTTATACGAGTAAAATGACTCGCGCGTTGCCGCGGGGTGCGTTTATTTATTAAACTCAATATTGTTCGTTCATTTGAAGTAGTTATAGTTGAATAATTGGGAATGTAATTCTTTATTCTTATGAATATCTTGTTTGTTTAGTAGGGAATGCATGTATAATTAAAGATGAATCCATACTACACGTTGTAGGGAATACCTGTGTAATAAAAAATATATTTTACACATACCTGAAATTTTCTTTTCGCTCATCAAGTTTTCTTACATCTAAACCAAAAGAGAACAAAATTTTCTTTTCACTCATCAAGTTTTCTTACATCTAAGCCAAAAGAGTGAACAAAATTTTATTTTCGCTCATCAAGTTTTCTTACATCTAAGCCGAAAGAGAAAATAAATGATAGATAAACACTAAGGGCGCGTTTAGTTGTGGAAAACCGGGGGTGTTTTCCATTTCCGTTTTCTAAGTAAACAAGGAAAACAGAAAACGCGTTTAAATTGTACTTTTTAGAAAACGTTTTCCAGGAAAACAGAAAATAGTGTTTTCTAAGTTTTAACTAAAAATGGAAAACATCTTTTTTACTGTTTTCTGATTTCTAATTTTGTTTTCCAAATATATACAAAAGAAAATGGACGTTCATTTTCTAGGGTTTATACGCATCGTCGCCGTCTGCTCCATCGCTCGACCTCTCCTCCGTTACCTCTGTCGCCGTATGCTCCACCGCATCTTTCAAATTTTGAACATGTTTTCTAATTTTCTAATTTTCTAATTTTGAAAATGAAAATTCCATCCTTCAAATTTGAACGCGTTTTCAAAAATTTTCATGTGTTTTCTAGAGACGGAAAACTCATTTCATTTTCTAGAAAACTAGAAATGGAAAACTAGAAAACATTTTCCACAACTAAACGCACCCTAAGGGGCCGTTTAGTTGTGGAAAATGTTTTTTAGTTTTCCATTTCTAGTTTTCTAGAAAATGAAATGAGTTTTCCATCTCTAAAAAACACATGAAAATTTTTGAAAACGCGTTCAAATTTGAAAGATGGAATTTTCATTTTCAAAATTAGAAAACTAGAAAACATGTTCAAATCAATTGTTTTCTATTTATTTTCTATCTCTACATTTCATTAGATTTCCTTACATATGACAAATTAAAGAACAAAAATATTAAAATAAAACACATAAAGTAAAAACAATACATATATAAAAGATTCAAAATAATAAGTATTTCTTAACGGAGGAGAGGTTGAACGGCTGTGCGTATAAACCCTAGAAAATGAACGCCCATTTCTTTTGTATATATTTGGAAAACGAAAATAGAAATCAGAAAACAGTAAAAAGGTGTTTTCCATTTTTAGTTAAAATTTAGAAAACACTATTTTCTGTTTTCCTGGGAAACATTTTCTAAAAAGTACAATTTGAACGCGTTTTCTGTTTTCCTTGTTTTCTTGGAAAACGAAAATGAAAAACACCCCCTGTTTTCCACAACTAAACGTGCCCTAAGATTTTTTTGTTCTTTACTTCTCAAAGTTATTAATCAAAGTTTTCTTATATCTAAGCCAAAAGAGAAAACAAATGATAGATTAACTATAAGATTATTTTTTATTCTTTAATTTTCAAAGTTATTAAGTGGATATCAATACTAGGGATCCCTTAATATTAAGGGATAACTAAATATAAGAAGTCAGAGAAGTTTAAAATGATGAAGGAAATCTGATTTGTGAGGCCACAAAGTATAAATGAAAACAACATGCATAATAAAATCAATAACGATTAAGTATAAATGAAAACAACATGCATAATAAAATTAATAACGATTAAGTCGGGTATTAGAATGAAAGCACAGATCAATATTTCCTAAATTCCAATTTTACCAATAAAGTATCATGATTCATGTGACGTGAATTATGTTCATATATATATATATATGATTAGATTAGAAGACATGTAACCTTCCAATTTCAATGAGCATAACAATATCGCTTCTGACCCAATACCCATTTTTGTTGCTTAATTGTAAAGGAGTTTGTTTTGGTTGCATTTCCCTTTAACGGGTCACATGAGTATAAACGACTACCTTGTTAGAAATCCTTTAATATAGCCTTTGAACATTTGACAATTATGGTCCCTGTACTTAGATATTTAATATGATGGAAATTGATATCTTGAGAGGCTAATAAGTAAATATAGGGCATGTTTGGGATTGCTTATAAAAACTGCTTATGGCTTTTGAAGGAGGCAAAAAGACAAAAATACCCCTCCAAAAGCAGCAAAAAGCCACAATGTTATGACTTATTAGCTTTTGGAGGGGTATTTTGTGTCTTTTTGTCTCCTCCAAAAGCTATAAGCAGTTTTTATAAGCAATCCCAAACATGCCCATAGTGGTTAAGAGATTTATTAGTCTGCTTGCCCTAAATCCTTTCTCTCATTCGTACGCTTTTGTTCCATGCGCACTCTTCTCTATCAATGATCAAATAGAGATAAACTAACACCAATAAGGGAGAATTCTAATCCATCAAGAAAAGGCAAACGAGACTATTAATCAGAATCGCCATGACTTCTTCTTCATCCACACACAAGAACGAATCTTCATCAAGCACTTTAAAATAATCTTATTATTTAATTGGATTTTGCATAGATACAAAATCACGCACACAATGAATTGAAATGGATTTTGCATGTACTCTGAAATAATTTTATTATTTAAGCAATTACAATTTGTGAAAAGATTCATTTCTGCAAAACGATTAATTTTATATGTAGAAACCATTAACTATTTTGAGTGCTGCAACATGATTGTGTTTAAAGGAATCACATATTAGATGATCACTAAATTAAAGTTTCTATACATACTTGGATTAGATATGTGCCAACCATATTCATAACTGGTTTTAAGGAGCGGCAATTTAAATAGAACTGGTATAATGTATTTGCCTCAAAGTGATTTATATGTAGAAATTATGGAAATATAAATATATAGGTATTGAAGGCATGATTAACTGTGATGACAAAATTTGACATTCTTGATTTCAATATCCGACTTTGATTGCTTCCTACTTATGCTATATATATCAATGACATAAGATTAATGATTTGAATTGCCGAACCAATGGGAAGCTATTCAAGTCAATATAAGCATTAAAACTATGTCACTTAATATACATTCTCTAAAGTATTTTTTTCATGAACCCAACGGTAGTGATTTAATGATTTAGACAATGGAAATGAACATATATTTGTTGCATCTTACCCAACGGTGTTTTGCAATAAGTATGTTTAATAAATTACATAATAGATAACATTTTAAGTTCATTTATTAACTGAACCAACGAGATGTTGATAATTGAACATAATGTGTATTTTACCTATTATTTGGTGTTAGTTATAGGTCTTTATTTAATATCTGATATGTTTCATATATTTGTATCCTTCTATATTTTCGTATAGCTATAATTGAGCATGACATTTATTCTTTACATGCATCAACATCTACCTTTAAAGCAAAATCCGGTTATTTGCACGGAATCGAACCTTTGAACGAAAATAACTTTGGTACTTGGATAGAACAAGTTAAGTTGACCTTAGGATTTATGGATCTTGATTACTGTTTTAGACATGATGCTCCCCCTTCTCTTACTGATAACTCTACGGTAGAACAAAAGAAAATTCATGATCAGTGGGAGCTTTCAAACAGAATGTCACTCATGGTAATCAAGAATTCAATCTCTCCTACCATTAGAGGAGCCATAAAAGATTCTGAAAATGCAAAGGTTTACTTAGACTTGGTTGAGGAGCAATTTAAAGGCACTTCAAAAACCAATGTTGGTATCTTAATCCTCAAAATGTTAACTGTTTTGGTCAAAAATCAGCAAGACGATTTTGTATTCCAAACTTAGAATGTGAGGTAGTGTGCTTGATTATCAAAATATGGGAATATCAAAGTTTGAATGTTGACACGATGATATAACGAGGGAAAATCCAGAATCCTTCGAGTTTCCTCTAGGAATCCTGACAAACAACCTCGGGAGCCGGCCTGAAGAGCCTGCTGCCTAGCAATTTTATTGATACAAAATAAAGAATTACAAGTGTTTTGGAGGTTTGATCGATCGGCACTAAGTGTTAAAATGATGGTAAGCTATCAGAGCTAAAGTGTATCGGTGTTATCTGTCCCTAAGTCGATCGAATCCTCGATTATATAAGGATTACAAAAATAACAAACTATCCGGGATTCCCGGGATCCTATCGTCCAACTAACACGACCGTTAGAGCCATCTTCGTCCTTGGTCCACGATTTCGTTCAGCTGGAGCTTGAATCTCGGTGGTAGTTGATGACTTTAACGGTACATGGGTCAAATAAACACGTGGCAATTATAAGGGTTAGTAGAATAAAACAAATCAGGATAGCTGGATGAGTGGGATTCCCAGACGATAATAGGATTCCTGAACTATCTGAGCTTCCTGCGAGCATCCTGAAAATATACCCTCAACATTAACTGCCAAGTACAATGGGGTTAGTGGTGTGCGTGGGCACATCATGATGATGAATGACATGGCTAATCAATTAAAAACTTTAGACATGGAAATCAGTGAAGGATTTTTAGTTCACTTCATAATGACATCTCTCCATCCTCAGTTTGATCTTTTTAAGATCAACTATAACACTCAAAAGGAGAAATGGAAGATGAGCAAACTGATTGCCATGTGTGTTCAGGAAGAAGAACGCTTAAAACATGAAAAGCCTGATGTTGCTTACTTAACCACTTCTAATCCCAACAAGAAAAAGGGATCATTCAAAGGGAAGGGTGAAATGGGGAATAAGTCAAAACCCAATAAAATCTCTACTCCTGGAGCAAGTACTAGCACATTTAAAGGCACTCCTAAATGTCGTTTCTGCCATAAAAAGGGGCATACTCAAAGGAATTGCCCAAAGTTTAAAGAATGGCTTGCGAAGAAAGGTAATGCCCTAAACTTCACAATTTATGATTCATTTCATATTAATGTACCTTGTAATACATGGTGGTTTGACTTTGGTTCCACTATACACATTTCTAACTCATTACAGGGATTCCGTATGATAAGGAGGCTGGCAAGAAACCAGCAAACGGTTAAAGTGGAAAATGGCTTGGTTGTTGAAGTTGAAGCAGTAGGAATTCTTTCATTAGTTCTGGAAGGAGGCTTCACTTTTATTTTGGCTGAAACTGTATATGTACCAAGTATTACTATAAACTTAATTTCTGTTCCAAAACTAGATATTGACGGTTATGTATTTACTTTTGGCAATGGAAAATGTATTATTAGTTTCAATTTCCGTACTATTGGTCGTGCTCTATTAGAGGGAGACCTCTATAGGTTATGTTTAGATCATAAATTTTTGGAATCCTTATTGTCTTATAACGTAGAAGACAACTTAGTAGTAAATAAGAGGAAAAGAAATATGGAGACTTCATCTAAATTATGGCACCAAAGATTAGGTCATATTTCACGAGAAAGAATGAACCGACTTGTGAAAGATGAAGTACTCCCAGAACTTGACTTTGCTGACTTTGAAAAATGTGTTCAATGTATTAAGAGAAAAATGATCAAAACGAATAAGAAAGGTTCCACAAAAAGCATAGGATTACTTGACTTGATCCATACAAATATATGTGGTCCTTTCCTCGAGGGCATTGGAGGGCATAAGCCGTTCATTACTTTCATCGACGACTACTCGTGTTATATGTACTTGTATTTAATTCATGAGAAATCCGAATCTTTAGAAACTTTTAAAACCTTTAAGGCTGAAGTTGAAAATCAACTAGATCGAAAATAAAGGTTGTGAGATCGGATAGGGGTGGAGAATACTACGGTCGACACACCGATGTTGGACAAAGTTCGGGGTCTTTTCATGAGTTTTGTAAAAGTCATGGTATAATAAATCAATACACCATGCCTGGAACCCCCAACAGAATGGTGTAGCTGAAAGGCGTAATCGTACCCTTATGGATATGGTACGTAGTATGTTGGCTAATTGTGATATCCCTAAGTCTCTTTGGACTGAAGCTTTAAAAACACCTGTCCACATACTTAATCGAGTTCCTTCTAAGTCTATCCCAAAGACTCCTTTTGAAAAGTGGACAGGAAGGAAGCCTAATTTGAATTATCTTAAAGTATGGGGATGTCCAGCTGAAGCTAAACTCTAGAATCCACAGTCCAAGAAACTGATATGAAAATCGTTAGTTGCTTTTCATTGGATATCCCGAACGTTCTAAAGGACATCGATTCTATTGCCCTTCTCACTCTACTAGAATTCGAGACAAGACATGCTGAATTTCTTGAGATGTCGAATTTGAGTGGGAGTGGTGATGGTAGGCGAATAGATCTTCAAGAGGATACTAGAGAGGGGCCGATTATTGATATACCGGTGCCCATTACTCAACCACTTGAAGATCAACCAATTGAACCATTTATTGATTCGCCAATTCCTCATAATGATAACATGACTAACATTGAGGAGCCATCTACTTCAAATCCTCACATATCTCCCGAAATTAATGAACCAGCGTCTCAAGAGATTCAACCGCCATTAAGAAGGTCTTCTCGACCTAGGCGACCCATAAGTTATGATGATTTTGTGACTTACCTTCATGAGACCGACTTTGATTTGGGTAAAGTTGATGATCCAACTATATTCAAAGAGGCCATGAATTGTGACCAATCAACTCAATGGCTTAATGCCATGGAAGATGAGTTGAAATCAATGAAAAAAATAATGTTTGGACACTTACTGAACTACCAAAGGGTGCTAAGCCTGTAGGTTGTAAGTGAGTCTATAAAACTAAATTAGACCCAAATGGAAACATTGAACGTTATAAAGCACGTTTGGTCGCAAAAGGCTATACCCAAAGGGAAGGAATTGACTATCATGAGACATTCTTTCCAGTTTCTAGAAAGGATTCTCTAAGAATAGTCATGGCCTTGGTAGCACATTTTGACTTGGAATTACACCAAATGGACGTTAAAACTGCGTTCTTAAATGGGGATTTGCATGAAGATGTGTTCATGAAATAACCAAAAGGTTTTGAGCTAAAGGTAAAGAACACATGGTATACAAATTGGACAAGTCTATATATGGGTTGAAGCAAGCATCTCGACAATGGTACATCAAATTTGATGATGTGATGAAAAGGCATCATTTCATTAAGAACCAGGTAGATCAATGCACAATGCATTTATCTCAAGATGAGTGGGAACAAATTTGTCATAATTGTGTTATAAGTCGATGACATCTTATTAGCAAGTAATAATCTAGACATGTTACATGAATCCAAAAGATTATTATCCTCTAATTTTGATATGAAAGATCTCAGTGAAGCCTCTTATATAATTGGCATAGAAATAGACCGAAATCAAAGTCTTGGGACATTAGGATTATCCCAAAAGGCATATATTGAACAGATGCTTAAAAGATATAATATGCAACAGTGCTCCCCATATGTCACCCCTGTTGTTAAGGGTGATAGTTTTGGATCTTATCAATGCCCCAAATCAGAGGCAGAAATTGAACAAATGAGACTCACACCTTATGCTTCCGTTGTTGGAAGTCTAATGTATGCTCAAGTTTGCACTCGTCCTGATATCGCATATATATTTGGCATGCTTGGCAGGTATCAATCAAATCCTGGCCTAGATCACTGGAAAGCTGCTAAAAAGGTACTGCGATATTTACAAGGGACAAAGGAGTTTAAATTGACTTATAGGAGATCGGATGATCTTGAAGTCATTGGCTATACTGATTCTGGTTTTGCGAAGTGTAAAGATGATAAAAAGTCTACTTCGGGATACATCTTCATGCAATTAGGTGGGCCCATTTTATGGAAGAGTCATAAGCAACAGTTAACTACTACATCGACTATGATGGCTGAATATGTTGCATTTTATAATGCCACGTGCCACGCGATGCTCTTAAGAAATCTGATTAAGGGACTCAAAGTTGTTAATTCCATACAAAGGCCAATGAATATTTACTGTGATAACAGTGCAGCGGTGAGCTTTTCAAATAATAATAGCTCAAGTGGTGCTGGATTATATCTCAACACTAAGTACTTGTTTGTACGTGAGCGAGTGGAGGACCAAAGTGTTAATGTTGAGTATATCAGCACACATGACATGTTAGCGGATCCACTTACTAAGGGTCTACCGCCCAAAGTGTTCACTGACCATGTACTTAATATGGGTTTTAGGCGAGACCATTTATGATATCATGTAAATACATTTAATACATTATTTATCTACATCACTCAAATGTAAAGTTTGTCTATACTTATTAATATATGTGCACTATAATGTTTACTTTAGACAAACATATTCTTTACCACCTAACCTATAATTTTAAGATGATGTCATTGTCATAATTGATAGGGGTCTTGCGTTAATAATAATGCTACTGACTATATTGGTTTGCTTTGATGTTATCATAAGAAGGTTTAATGAATATGATCAAGTTTGATCACTTGGCCAATTAATGATATATATTATATACGTATATGAATGTATAGTCAAATGGTCTAGTGGCCAAGTGGGAGAATGTTAGAAATCCTTTAATATGGTCTTTGAACATTTGACAATTATGGTCCGTGTACTTAGATATTTAATTTGATGGAAATTGATATCTTGAGGGGCTAATAAGTAAATATGGTGGTTAAGAGATTTATTAGTCTGTTTGCCCTAAATCCTTTCTCTCATACATACGCTTTTGTTCCCTGTGTACTCTTCTCTATCAATCATCAATCAGAGAAAAACTAACACCAATAAGGGAGAATTCTAATCCATCAAGAAAAGGCAAACGAGACTATTAATCAGAATCGCCATAACTTCTTCTTCATCCACACACAAGAACGAATCTTCATCAAGTAAGTATTCTTGGATTGATTTGGGACTTGTATGATTCGATTTCATATGTAGAATTAATCATTCAACATACCTGATTATAGGAAACAGGTGAAAAGGAAGGAGCGGGGAGAAACTCACTAAACTACAATTTTAATGCTTCTTTTAATGTCAACCCAAGTACTCTATAACAAAACTAATATTAATACATGCAAATTTCAAAAATTAAAGAACATTAACAAATCAGAACATGATGCACATGCGAAATATATAAACTATCAGAACATGAGTCATGAAAAATCACTGAGGAATCATCCCAACTCCCTTCAAAACATGGCATCTGAAAGAGTGACTCTGGTTCATATACAGAGACCACATTTATAGAGTCTGGTTTCAGTGTCTTTGCAGGGTTGATATCCTCCATGAAGCTGATAGCCTGATATCATCATTCTCGGAGAAAACATAAAAAAGGCTCTCTTGCCTATACATAGAGATGAAGTATCTAAGGCCTAGAAATTAAGAGCATAGGTACAATCAAATAATCCACCAGACCACCACCATACTCATCTGCTGTCTGGAGGCCGTAGGTCGTTTCCGGCGCCACAGCCGCCATCGACCACGACCAATCATCATCAAAACTCATCATCTTCACAGATCTAGTGTGGATGTGTACATACAAAGATAGATCGAGTGTTTAATCGAGACACTTGGCTACAAAACGAAACGAATACTCAAGATCTTACCAAAAACTCTTAGATCTAAGATGAACACAACTGGAGTCGTAGTTTATCGGAGATTGTGAGGCTGGGTCGGCGAACCCTATGACTTTCGCCACTATGCGCGGTGCCACCTGGAATAACCGAAATCAACCACGTACCACCGTCTCAATCGTGAGGAACAATGACGAACATGAAGTAACCTCGAACCTCTATCTTGAGTGGCTCGTCAGCTGCAATAAAGAAAAGAGAACTTGATAACCAAAAATTAACTCAAAGAATAAAGAAGATGAAAAGCTTTTAAAGAGAGAAACATATACCTGTTAGAGAAAAGGGAGTCTGCAAAATAATAAGAGAGAGAGAAAGGCGTACATAATAAAGAGAGAGAGAGAGGAGCTGCAAATGGAGAGTGAGAGACACGTGGATAGTATTAGGAGGGACACCTATAGTACACATACCTTAGTAACAGAGAAGGATATTACACGTCTCACCGTCCATTTTGACAAATCACAAAAGGACATTTAGCTTTTTTCTGAACGGCAACTTTTTATAAAACACTAGCAAGAGGCTAGGAGAGACAAAAGTTTAACAAACAGAAAAAGAAAATGGAGAAAGAAAAGGACATTTAGCTTTAACAGTACAATATGTGTGTACATGTCACTTACATATTTGATATATATATAATTAAAATCTAATAAACTCTTTCCAATTGCTCATATCTCTCTCTTCCACATCAAACTTTCCCATATTCATCAAGAAACATGCAACATCCATCTTCAGCAAGAAACATTTTCGGTTTTCTGTTGTATACGAGCATTTAGAATCTAAAACCTCCCATCTTCATTTAAAAACCTACAACCCTCTTTTCCTCATGTTATTATATTATATATCATTTGAGGAGTCCTATTTATACACACAATATGCATTGTTCATGCCACGTGAAATATCTCTTTTGTTCCATTTGGTCGGTGCAACGTGGTGAAGCCAGCTCATTCATTCCTTTGGCTTTACATATATGTTTCCATCTTTCCATTTTTGTTCATGTCTCTCTCCCTCTCTCTCTAATTGTCTGGTCTCCTACCTTCCTCTCTCAGTCTAGGGTTGTTCGTAATGGGGAAGTTATCACGCCTCATAACGCCCTATAACGCCCCATGCTTCACTACGAGGGGGGGCGCTATAGACAAGAAAAATGAGCTGGGCGTTCCCTATATCACGCCTCCTCCTTTGATGTTTTTTTTTTCTTTTCTTTTTTTGCTTTTTTTTTCTATTGGTTCTCCCCTTTACATAACCCCCATTTTCATAACCCCAAACTACACCCCTTATCCTTATAAAACCAATATGCCACATATCACATAACCCCACCATCCTCATAACCCCCATTACACATAACTTAATTGATCAATCTTTCAGCTCTTTCTCTCTCACGTACTACCTATCTCTCTTAAGTTCCTTTACCGTTCCCCATATATTTACGCCTTTGAAACGATCGCTACTCCGTTTGTGAAGGCGGTGGCCACGTCTAGGTAGTCATACTTGATGAAATCTGGTGGTGCCATTGCTCCACGTTAATGTGGTTGTCGATTTCTGGTTGTCGTTAGGGAATGGTGAGTTCTGGAGTTTAGGATTTTGCGTGTTGATAGCTGTTTATTTTGGGAATTTTTTCGGTGGCTACGTGCCTCGGCTGTGGTTAGGGTTTTCCCTAATTTGTAGTTTATTTCTCTTCCTTTGGGGGACTTTTAGGCTTGGCTACGACGGTTCATTTGCCTAAGCTTTTGCCGGCATGTATTTCATTGCTTTGGCTCTTACAGATCTGTTGATTTTTAAATGCATCTTATTTATTTGGATTTTTTTATCTGATGGTTTGATGGCTATGACGGTTCATTTGCCTGAGCCTTTTTCGGCGTGTTTATGCAATCGCATTGGTGGTTTTTCTAGCGTTGGTTTTTATAGGTTTGTTGATTTTTCCAGTGCATCTTCTTTGTTTAGATTTTTCTTGACATGATGCTTTGAGTATAGATCAACTATTGTTGTTGGAGGTTTATTCCTCTTTGGATTGGGGCTCTTT
>JBCNJP010000003.1:23096206-23117201 GCA_039602395.1 Deinandra increscens subsp. villosa
GTAATTTCTCATGAGAGAAATCTGCACAAAACACTCCCCCTACCCTCATTCACGTATCATTCATCTTCATCATCTCCCTCTCTTCACGGTTCACGCACACACACACACCCACTTGCAAAAGTCGTGAAATCAAGCTCAAGGAAGGAAGGATTCAAGAGTGTTTAGCTACCACAAGCATCAAGGAAGCTTCTTCTTCTCCTCTCCATCTCTAACCTGCGATTTCTTCCCCAATCTTGTAAGCCCTAAGTTTGGATTTCGAAATTTCTTAGTTGCATGTGTGTTTTTATGCATTTATGTGCTAAATGGAGTGTTTGTATGCTCATGAAGCTTGATTTAGCTCAAGATATGTTAGTTTATGATTTAGGGCAGATTTGTAATGAGTTTTAAATCTGGAAATTGAGCTTAAATTTCTGCTATGAATGCTCTTGTATGATTGTTGGGTGTTTGGCTATGGAATTTGGTTGAAATGTGCTTAATTGCTAGCTACATGATGAGATTTTGATATGGTTATGGTATGATCTTGTTCATGACAGAAATTACATGTTATCTTAATTATAAACTTGTTGGTAGGTGTTAAATTGATCAAATGTTAGCATAGAATTGAAATTCTAAACACTTGCAAACTTAAGAAATTTGACAGCTTTGACCAGGATTTTTGGTCAACTTGCAGCTGTCATAACTTGCTCAATTTTCATCGAAATCAGTTGATTCTTTTTCCCTAGTAAATTATTATGTCTTAGCTTTACAACGGCTACTCGCACACTTTCTAAAACCTCCGTTTGGTCACTCAAAACACTGCTGCAAGTTGGGTACTCAAAGCTGTCCAGTTTTGTGAAAAGTAGACTTTTCAATTTGGTTGAGCATGCTAATCTTGTTTTATTGACGAGTTTGCTATTTGTAAATGATTTTTATATGTTAAAAGTAAGATCTGGAGAAGTTGGTTCATAAATTCAAAACTTTGAGTGAGTTATGCAAATTTTGAACATACTTTGACCATTTTGCAAAAAGCTGAAAATTGCCAACTTCCGATGCGCATAACTTTCTCGTTACTTAACTTTTTAAGTTGATTCTTTTTGCAACATTCCCTAAATGTTGAGTAGTTCATGCCTGCAAAATTACAAAACCTAACTCCAAGTATGGAGCAAATTAGGCATGCCACCAAATGGTGTGTCAAAGACAATAATGTTGATTTTTGCTAACTTCCAACACGCATAACTTTCTCATTTCTTAACATTTTTACTTGATTCTTTTTGCAACATTTCCTAAATGAGGTGTAGTATATGCCTGTAAAATTTAAGGAGTTAACTCCAAGTATTGTGGATTTTAGCTATGTCACTAGTTAAACGCTTGAAGTTTGACTTTTTGGCAAAACTTTGACTTGGATTGCAATTTCTTGATTTTCTCCCAAATTGAGACTTGTATGTGCATTATGTGACTTGTATGATTGCATGAAACACGTTTAGATGCTTACGTGTTACTTTTCGTCCTGGCGACACTTTCTAATTTGATTAGGCCATATTTATCCGAATAGGTTGACTTTGACCAACCTGTTGAAACCAAGTGCTAGGTACCAGTGCACCCTAAGGTGAGTTTCACTTACTATTATTGTTATATCCGGTTTAGGATGATAACGCACAGATAGTTGCATCCGGTAAAGGATGGCAACCCGACGGTAAAGGTACTTCTTTACTTGAGTAATTTTCCGACAAAATATCATATGTTGCACTGAATTGCTTTCATTAAAAAGTCCTTACATTCGGGCCGTTAATATACAGTAGCGAGGTAATATTGAGTAGTACTACTGGGGATTGACACCCCCGCTCAGCGGTGCACGGGATGCACCCTCCGACTGGCGGTCGGACTGAGATCAATGTTAGCCTACCCACCGTGATCCGGATGGACACGGGAAGGCAAGGTTCATAGGTATCCCCTATCAAAACATTGTCAGCTTCGGTTACGAACAATTCAGGTGTACATAACTATAGGCTAGCTACCTACGATATGGAATTTTACTGGTCCTATGATTAATGACTGTGTTTTACCTGTCTTTATTCATACATTGGGTCTACATGTGACGTGTAGACCGCTTTAGTGAACTCACCAGCCTTGGCTGACACTTGATTGTTGAATGCTTTTTCAGGTTGCTTGGAGGATCATGGATGGCACGGGCGTTGGCAGTACTTGTTCTTTGTAAAACCCTTTTGAAAGTCGTATTTCAGATACTTTAGTAATCACTTTTACTAAACAACAACCTTGTAAACTTTTAATGTTTCCGCTGATTTTTTGTGAAATGTAAACTCTGATTTATTTAATGTAATACATGACTGTTTACCCCTTTAACTATGGCTTGGTTGTAACTAAAGACTTGGATCCTGGTCTGGATCACACCCCACACGGTTATACTCCGTTAGTGGAAATTGGGGGTGTGACAGCTCTCATTTTCCATTATGTCCTGATCGACCCGGATTCAACTTACCACTGCTATACTACCCACGATGGGTGCACTTGTCTGTGTAATGTGGTGAAATGGTAGTTGTCAAGTAAATCAGGTATTATAAATTTAAAAGCTTCAAGTTGCTACAAAGGTTAAATAAAACTACCATATTTTAAGTACACCTCATCAAACGTCAAGCTTTTTGGCGCCGTTGCCGGGGACACAAACGAGGATTCCAAGAAAAATCCGCGTTAACGGCTTAACTAAAATTTTCCTTTTATTTCTATCTAAAAGTATATATAAAAATAAAAATACTATATTAGTGTAACTTAGTTAGTTAATATATAAGTAGTATATATTTAAAAAAAATCAACCTATCATTTTTTTGTCTCCTACCTACACTGCAACCGCAGAAGAATTTGTTTGGCCAGCAAACACTCCTCTCAGGTACAGGAAGGATCCACGGGAATGAACAGGCAGCCAAGAAGGAAAGAAGGAATCATCAACGGCCAGGGAAGTTATTGTAGTAAAAATTTTATGAAAATAACAACCCTCGGCCCAGGTAAGTGTCAAACCCGGTATTTATTGTGTCGGGTGCGAGCGAGATGGATCACAGTCAAGATTACATAGAACGACCTCTGGATGATTAAACAACTAGAGCCGTTTAAAAGATTAAGTTGATTCAAAATGTGGAGTTTCATTCAAAGTTGCAGCGGAAATAGTAGTGAAAGTACGTTTGTCTTAATTGTTACAAAACAATTACATTTCAAAAAGATTTGAAAACATGACACCGTTAGGTGTTATGCAATGAAATCTCCAAAAGTGCAGCTCGGTTTGACCATGACTCCAGAATAAGAAAAATGCAGGTCCTAAATGATATGATGTCCTGAATGCAGCAGAGTTCAATCACCTGAGAATTCATATACTAAAACGAGTCAACATAAAGTTGGTGAGTTCACAGGTTTAGATAGCATGCATGTAAAGTTTGATAAACAAGTTTGATTGAATCATTCCATCGTTTGACAATTCGTTTAGATACTGTTTTATAAATTACCATGAACCTTGAATACCGAAACTAACTGATTACCCACTCATGATACTATGTCCAACAGTACCGCATGGCCAATTATAACTGTATGTACTCTTTTGACTATTAAAACGGAGTCAGGATTGGAGCTACCAATCAGAGTAGGGGCGTTAACCCAATAGATCTATCCACGAGTCATCGTTTCTGTTTGTAAATTAATCGGATTCAACTAATAGTGGGGTTTCATCATAACATGATCAAGCATGATACAATATGATTTGGACTAGAAAAGCTCATGTAATCAATAAGGTAACAAGTAATCTATTTTTCAGGCAATGATTATGTTTGTAATGAATTCTCCCCCAAGTATTAAAACTGTAAAAGAAAGGGGCCGTGAAAACTCACCTGAATGCAAATGATTCAGTAAGATAGGCAAGTAAGCAGTCCTATATAATGTTATAAGACAACTTAGAATATAGAAATTGGGTTGACATCTAAGTCACTCCAATTTGGTTGGTCAAGTCTTGGCGTCATGGCAACCCGGTGTTATGATACGATATCGTTGACCTTAATGAAATATTTATTGAAAATAAATATGTTATTGTGCGATAAATAAAATATTATTTATTTCCAAGATAATAATTAGTTTAGAAATAGTTTATATTTCCCAAATAAATATCATATGAGTTTTAAAGGACTTTTATAGGAAGAAATGACGGTTTAAGGTCAAAACGAGCTTTTTGCCGGTTTTAGCCGCATTTCACGTTATTTGTAAATATGACTAAGGCAATGATCAAATAAATAAATACACATTTATTTTCATCATAGGATCATATCAAATAAAAAAATTCAAGTTCAAAAGTCCAAGTTCCTAGTTTTGTCGGTCCGTTTTGCCGGTTTGTGTCCGATTTAGCCGGTTTTGATCCTGTGACTCGTTCTAGGGCTTTGTAAACTACCAAAACACTTTGTAAACTTATTATAAGTCATCTTAAGTCCCTAAAAGTGCTCAAGATCAGTTGTAAAATTTATTTGTATATCTTTGCAAAAATGGGTTTTCCGGACCCGTAAAGTGTCTGTTTTTTGGTCCCGTTTTTTCCCAAATTTAGCTATTTTCAAAAGGGATCTTGTACTAGGGTTTTTATGACTAAAAACATGCTTTAAATACACTTTAAGATGGGTCAAAGTTTCTGTCCTAAATTGGCCCTATTTTATCTATAGTTTCCGAGACTTTTTAGTGGTTTATTTTTATAGATTTAGCCGTCCAAACATATCAATAAGTCGTATGGTGCTATCCATAACCTTCTAACATGTTAAAAAATTTCGGACCTAGGGTTCCAAGAGTCACAAATTTCGGATCTAGTGGTTTGTTCATAAACCAAGGCACATTGTACACATACTAGCATCATAACACTTGTTTTTCTATAGATCTATACAATGTAGCATACGAGGGGTTCAAAATACGTGAAATCACTAGTAGAAACACAAGATATACTAGATCTATCATGAACATAAACATAGTTTTAGGTTACTAGAAACATAAGAGAAAATGCATGTCAAAAGTTACCATTTTTAACCAAGACTTGTGGTTGGAGTTCTAGATGGAAAATATGACTAGTTAACATGATTAACTAGAGAAAAATCAAGAAAATGTCATCTACTAACTTGAGAAAACGTGGAGATGGATGGAGGATGGTAGATCTTGCTTCCTTGTTGCTCCTAGTAGCTTTGATCTTCAAATGTTCTTGAGTTTGGATGAAGAAAAGCTAGAGAGAGAGTAGAGAGAGAGAGGTGCGACGGTTGGGAGGAGAGGGAGAGAGTGTGTGTGTGTGTGTGTTTTCTTTTGTGGAAGTGAATAAGAGTGGCTAGGGTTTCCACTTTAAGTATGTATATATATGGTTACTTAAAAAGGAAGAAAGAAAGGAAGAAAAGAAGTAAGGGAGGGGGGTGGCGGTTTGGGTTCAAAACCGTGAGAGGGAGAGGGAGCAAGGGGAGGGGGGCGGTCTCATGGAGCAAGGAGGAGAGGAGGGAGGGTCAAACAAGAATCTTGAGTGGTACATGCTAGGGTGGTGTAAGAAATCTAGGGTGGCTTTGTGTTGATTTAAGGTTGTGTAGGTGATGATGATGAGGTACATGAATAGTTATTGCTTTATGGTTGGGTGATTAGTAGGTGATTAGGAAAAGTAAGTAAAGGTGGTGGTCTTTGATTACTAGAAATTGATTATGTGGTGGTTCGGGTGTCGGTTTTGATCATGAAAGACAATATGATCAAAGGTGACAATTGGGTTTGATCATGCATGGAAATGAATGTGCATGATGATTAATGAATCAAGGTTGGAGGAAAATAAAAGATACAAGTCTTGTTTAAATATAGTTGTCGTTAAATGGTGAAAAACATTGACGTTAAATGTTTATATAGAAACCTAATGGTTTTTCGTTATAAAAATACTAAACATTTAAAGGGTTTACTATTTGACGTAGTTGATAATTAAATAAATAAACTCAAGCGTTCATTGGATATTTACACGTCGAAGTAACGTTACAAACTTTGCACGTAATTTAAATACTACAAAAGTGACAAGATAATATAAAAATTCTTTTTATATTAAACCACATAGTTGTGGTGAAATTTCTTGTTATTGAAATTCCATCGGATATATATATATATATATATATATATATATATATATATATATATATATGATATCATTGTTTTTAAGGTCGATCGTCGAAATGTTAATTTAGGGTTACGCCAAGACTAACGGATAGTTGCATAATACGTTATTTACGTTAACTAAAACACAGATTTATGCACAAGAAACAGTTAATTACACGTATTATTATATGATTTGACTTAGGAAACTTACGAGTTGTCACATTCTCCCCTAGTTGAAGGAATTTCGTCCCGAAATTCAGACTGTGGCGTCTACAGGAGCTGGGTTGGGAAAGAGATGCGGGTACTTGGATTTGAACATGTCTTCATGTTCCCAAGTATACTCAGATCCGCACCGGGAGTTCCATCGAACCTTAACGATGGGGATTCGACTTCGTTTCAGCTTCTTGACTTCGCAGTGGTTGATTACAGCAGGCTCTTCCACGAAGTGAAGGGTTTCATCAACTTGAATTTCATCGAGAGGAATGGCGAGCGATTCGTCGGCAAAGCACTTCTTCAAGTTACAGACGTGGAAAACGTCGTGTACGCTACTAAGTTCGGCTGGCAGTTGTAGTCTGTAAGCTACTGGTCCGATCTTTTCAAGGATCTGAAATGGACCAATGTAACGAGGGTTTAGCTTACCACAATTTCCAAAACGGATGACTCCTTTCCACGGAGCAAATTTCAGAAGAACTTTATCACCGATTTCGAATGATAGGGGTTTCCGTCGGACGTCAGCATAGCTCTTTTGATAGGGGTTAAACACTAAAGAACAGATGAACAACATGCCCCGTGCTTGGACCAAAATGGCCCGTGTTGTTCTTGATGTATGATTTTCTGGAAAAAAAAATGGGTGACACGGTGCGTGTTGTGGTAGGCACGCCCCGTGCTGTTCATCATTCTTGAATATCAACCAGGCTCGAATAACACGCCCCGTGTTGAACCCAACACCGCCCGTGTTGTTCATCGCTGTTCAGAAACCGGACCAACCCAGACGACATTGCCCGTGCCCCACCAAGCACGACCCGTGCCAGACCTTGATTTTCAATAACTTCACTTTTTCTTGTTTCATTTCCACTAATATCTTCATGCTTTCCATTTCAGGGCAGACTGGACCACTTTTGATTCCCGCAATGAAATATTAAGCTATAGAAGGCTTCAGAGACTCATGACACAAAACGACAACGTAGCCTGGGTACCGCAAATCGAGACCCTCGAACAACTAACCAGCACAACAGATTCTTGGACTATATTTCAGTGCCAATGCAGAGGCTCTTTGATCTGTTTTTGCCAGAAGGAGTCTAAGACTGCACGATCGAGTTTCTAGCATCGTTCACGTTCAACCCTACCATCACGGACATGAACACGCTACGATATGTGAGGTTCCGGTTAGGAAGGACGTGGTACGAGCGTTCTATGGGGTAGTTTATGGTCGACATTGGGGTATATCATATTCATGAGTTACCGGCTTTGGCGGACTCTCTGTGGTGCTTACCAAACAAGGAGCACCGTTCTGATCCTCAACACGGGATACCCCGTGTTACTTTCTGGCAGACGATCGGGACGAGGGCAACCAGGTACAACCCGAGTAGCACAAAGAGCTCTAGGCTAAGGGACCCGTTGCACCGTTACATTCATCGTTGCCCCGTTACATTCATCGTTGCCTTTCCAGGTCTGTGTTCGCTTGGGGCCAGTCAGTTGGAGTAATCAACCCGAAGGATCTTTTGGCATTCTACTGTTTCACCATGGGACGGAATATGAACCTACCCCATGCCTTATGCAGCCACATCCTCCACGTTACCAACGCAAGTGACGACAGCCCACTACTCTTTGGAGGCCTGATTCACAACATCTACCAGGCCTACGGTGTCGACATCCCTGATGAGCTCCCCAAATCCCTTGCCACTATCTCTGTGGATATGGAGTACACCCGCCGAATTGTCACGATCACCCCTCACCCTCCTTTCAGGATGGTGGATGGATTACAGTGAGTGTGGGATCCTTTACCAGGTGAGCCGATGGAGCAACAGCCACAGCAGCAGCAGCACCAGCACCAGCCTGACCCGCAGGGAGCTGGATTCCCGACGATGTTGGCCCTTTACCATTCTCTACAGCTCACCCATACTACCGTCCAGGCTATTGATGTTCGGACGCAGACGATGCAGACGAAGATATGGGGGTTGCATGATGAGGTCACCAACCTCCAGGACAGGTTCGCATCATGGCGAGATCAGTATGGTGCAGGGACGTCAGGGCATAGTGGAGGCTACGGTGATGGTTCGACTTCTGACACAGAGTGACAGGTATTGCCCTTTTCACTTGGTTTGCATGAAGATGTTTCCGTGCTTTTGATACATTTGACATGAATTTGATAACATTTTATTTTGTTTTATGTTTGATACATTTTATTTTGGATGATGACACATTTCGTAATTAGTTAGCTTGATTTTATTATGTTATGTTATGGTTTGAGTAATTTAGAAGCAGGTGGATGGCTAGCTCTACAGCTGACTGGACCGGGAGGTCAAAACAGTACGGTGTGGTAATCATTCCACGAGTAAAATATCCCAATTTTAGGGGAAACTCGGCCAAAAACTTTTCTGACCCTTTACTTTTCTTTTACATTATCATTAATCTGAATGCATGTGACACATTGAGGACAATGTGCAATTTGAGTGTGGGGATGGGAACAATTTGGGTAAATTTGAGACGAAACTCAAACCATTGCTTCGTCTAATTCAAGCCTTACACAAAACTTCTTTGGAAACTGGTTTCTGTACTGCCCAAAATTTTTCAAAATTTATTGTTTTTAAAAGAAATGTGTCTAAAAAGTTTTTCCCCCTCTCATTTATTGATTTAAAATTCTATTAATTTTGTAAAAACCTCAAAAAGTTGAAGTGAATTTTTACTGTCAAGAAGAAACCAAATTTATTTAATTATGAACTTACACTTTTCCTTTTCCCTTTTCAGTGAGAATTTGAGCTCTTTATAGCCTGATCAACTATAAATCATGTTTTTCTTTTCTTTTTGAGAGAAACCAGCTAAATGCGATAGATGGTAGAACTTGACACGGTAATACATCCCGAGACGGACAAAATCATAAGCCACATTTTTAAAGGATGGAGGCAACTAGGATTTCTCTTCTTCTCACCCCATTCTCTACCCAAAAATACCCCCCTAGTAAGCCCTTTGAGCCTAAACCCTTTCGTTTCTTAACCCCCCAACATATTTGCAGAATAAACCTCCCCCCTCTGCAATTCACCCAAAAACCCCTAAACCTTTTTCTTTTTACACCCCTTTATTTTAGTAAATAAACGACTCTTTAAAAGTTTTCAAAAGTAAAAACTTTCACTATTTTCTTACTATTAATAACACGACATAAAGTTGATGACCCTAGACTTTATACCTATTGTCTAAAAAATAAAAAATAAAAAATAAAAAATAAAAAATGGTCGAATAAAAGGGAAAACCCACTTAGAAGCTATAGCAATTATGCCTCTAGAAGATTCAATTAGAAAATAGTGAAAGACTCCAAAGTTTTGAAAGAATAAAAAAGAGACCTTTTTATTTACTCTTTTACCCCTTTTCAAATAAAACATTCCTACCCTTTAACCCTAAGCTTACCCTTTAAGACCTCGTGATAAACTTGTGACTTCTGGTGAGATCGGTGGAGGTTCAATTTCATGTCAAGCATATGTTCTCTATTTCATCTTACCTTGGTACGAGTGTCCACCCCCAAAATCTTTAACCCGAGTGATGAGTGACCACTTGTGAGGTGTGTAAGTAAATATTTAAATAAATTTTTAAGTAGGCTTGGCATAAATAACTTACTTCAAACCTAAAAGGTTAAAATAAGTTAATGGAATAAAAAATACGAAAAAATGGACGAGGTACAACTTTTAACGACATAAATCTTGACAAAACACAAGAATGGAAATTAGGGTTGTGTCTGAGCCCACATATTATGAAGTTTTGCTTGAGGACAAGCAAAGGTTTGAGAGTGGGGATATTTTATAAACACTAAATTATACATATTTTTATTATCAAATTTACTCGTTTTTCGGTATTAAACCTAACTACTAACATCAAAACAAGTCGATTTTGTTTTCTTTTTAGTTTGTCAGGTTTTCTGAGGCCAAAATACTAAAAGAAGCATAATCTAGTAGAAAAGTGAAGAAAATGCTAACTTTCGAAAAAACCAGCCTTAGCACGGCCCGTGGCCAGCCTGGCACGCCCCGTGCCCGACCCGAATACTCAGAATCTTCGCATGATTCGGCACACCCCGTGCTCCTGATGACACACCATAGCCTCCTGACACGGCACGACCCATGCCCAAGCTAACACAGCCCGTGCCTCTGATGATAAAGATTTAGAGATCAAGCTTCTGACACGGCACGGCCTGTGCCCAACTCAACACGGCCCGTGCCTCTGACGAAGGAAGATTTGCGGATCAAGGTCACTGACCCAACACGGCCCGTTCCAAGCAGGGCACGACCCGTGCCTGTCCAGACGATTTGCCTATAAAAGCCAACCTCCACCACTTTTCAATTCGCTCAATTCTTTCCTCTCCTCTCCCACTTTTAGATTAGTCGAGCCACTTGGCGTTTTCGAGTCTTTAAGTATGTCAGAGTCTGTAAGAACTATAACCAGCATTAGTAAATGAAAGCATTTTGTCTATGAAATTCTCCGTTTACTACCTGGCACATCTTTAAGCTAATCAGCAACGATTAGCTCAACTCTTACACTTGATTGGAGTTACCCAGCTTTTATTGAGTTTTCGAGTTGTCTTTATAACGTTGTTTTAAGGTGTGTCTAATGACTTTATGAAAACCATTTTTATTGAAAGTTTATTATTGATTTTCTGAACAAAACATGCTCTTCGTATCACAGACCATTTAGGGAGTAGAAATCCCAAAGGCCGGACTTGTGACACCCGGTCGTGGGATGATGCATGATCCGAAAGGTGACTCGCGCCCATGCTACATGATACGATCGAGGTTCTTATGTCTATGTAAGCAAACTCGGCTGACCACGCAGGTGCGGGCTGAAAGTATTTGGTTGGGGATGGGGGTTGGTAATATTTTGTCACTTCACGGAAGCTGAGATGGTACATGTTTGTGAACTTGGCTCTGGTTACGTCGGACGTACACTTGCGGAGAGCTAGGTGAAAATGAAACGGACCAGTGTCCCTTAAAAAGGTAATTTTCATAATAAAACAATCCGGCACGCAGGGTTGTTCCCATGCTGGTTCATGACGGCCTGTCGAGTACGGTAAGTCGTCGGTTTGAGGGACCCCCGTAAGTAAGTGGCATTATACCACTTTGTTTGTTTATCAGTGGCACCTTCCACGGCGTTCGTACTCCTCGTAGACGGTTGATCGTGGAGATGGTGAATCAGCCTAAGATTCTGAAAGGTGGTTGGTCTTCTGCTGATAAACAATCTTAAAGAAAAGTCATAAAGCAACAACTCGATTTCAAGTTAATGGTATGTTTCTCCAATCAATATTGACAATGACTAATTAAGTCTCAAAACCCAATTTAGTTATCTATATTTATATATATATAGGGTAAGGTTCCTTGGAAAACTACTTTTATTTGGAAAACTGGAAAACCAAAGGAAAGTTATATTAAATGAAGGCTATTTGGGTAATTTGACATTCTTTTTTTCATTTTTTTTAATTTCACATATATACACATGATAACTTAATAAAAAAGCAAAATAATAATAATAATAATAAATAAATAAAATAAAAAAACGATTTTTTGTTCATCTTGTCCGTCCGACTATGTTGCATATGTGCAACATAGTGTGTTGCATACGTTGAATATATGCAACATAGTATTTTGCATATATGCAACATTGTATGCTTCATACATTGCATATATGCAACATTGCATGTTTCATATATTGCATATATGCAACATGCTATGTTGCATGTACGCAACGTAAACAACATACAATGTTGCATATATGCAACAAAGTCGGACGAACAAAAAAAAAAGTTTTTTTTAAAGTTTTTTTTTTAGTTCTTGTATCGTTAGGTGGCCTTTAGGTGGATAGACACGAAAATTTAAAAAAGAAAAAGAAACACCAAAATGACCTAAATAGCCTTCATTTAATGTAATTTTCCTTTGGTTTTCCAGTTTTCCAACTAAAACTTAGTAATCCATTGAACTTAACCCCATATATATATATATATATATATATATATATATATATATATATATATATATATAGGGTTAGGATCCTGCGAAAACACATATTAAAACTCACGTAACTTTTTCATACGTTAACGATTTTTCATAAAATTTGCGCCAAAAGTCTTAGAATTACGTTATCTTTAAATCTGGAGCAAAATATTAAAAAAAAAAACTGAACGTTTTTTTCCCGTGTGATGCACATGTGCATCATATAATTAAAAAAAGTTATAAAATGCTATTTTTTTCTTTAAATCTAAAGATAACACAACTATAAGATTTAGGGTGCAATTTCTTTTTAAACTATTAATGTATATCACATGTATGAGCGTTTTTTTTTGGTATGATGCACATGTGCATCATTCAATAAAAACGCAAAAAAAAATGATGAAAATATATGACATATGGTGCGACTAAGAAAAAAAAATATTAACTCATACTAAAAGTATGAGTTTTTTTTTGTGATGCACATGTGCACCACACAACAAAAATTTAAAAAAAAATAAAAAAAGCGTTAAGTTTTTTAAAACTTTTATAGGATTAAAGATAATATAATTTTAAGACTTTTGGTGCAAATTTTTTAAAAAAATATTAACGTATGAAAAAGTTATGTAGGTTTTAAGATTTGTTTACGCAGTTCTCACAAAAAAGGGTGTTTTCGCAGGATCCTTCCCCTATATATATATATATATATATATATATATATATATATATATATATATATATATATATATATATATATATGGAAGGATCCGGCGAAAACACCCCTTTTTTGTGAGAACTGCGTAAACAAATCTTAAAACCTACATAACTTTTTCATACGTTAATATTTTTTTTAAAAATTTGCACCAAAAGTCTTAAAATTATGTTATCTTTATTCCTATAAAGGTTTAAAAAAAACTTAACGTTTTTTTTTATTTTTAATTTTTTTTTTGTGTGGTGCACATGTGCATCACAAAAAAAAACTCATATTTTTTGTATGAGTTAATATTTTTTTTCTCTTAGTCGCACCATATGTCATATATTTTCATCATTTTTTTGCGTTTTTATTGAATGATGCACATGTGCATCATATAAAAAAAAAACCCTCATACATGTGATATACATTAATAGGTTTAAAAAGAAATTGCACCATAAATCTTATAGTTGTGTTATCTTTAGATCTAAAGAAAAAAAAATATTTTATAACATTTTTTAATTATATGATGCACATGTGCATAAGATGCACATGTGCATCTGATGCACATGTGCATCACACGAAAAAAAAACGTTAAGTTTTTTTTTTAATATTTTGCTCCAGAATTAAAGATAACGTAATTCTAAGACTTTTGGCGCAAATTTTATGAAAAATCGTTAACATATGAAAAAGTTACGTGGGTTTTAATATGTGTTTTCGCAGTTCTCACAAAAAGATAACGTATTACTAACTTATTTTCTAAAAGCCAATAGATAGAGTTTGGTTAAACGTTAACAAAGGTTGAGTATTGGGAGCTCTCATTTTTCATTATGTCTTGATCGACCCTGATTCAACTTACCACTGATATACTGCCCACAATGGGTGCACTTGCCCATGTAACGTGGTGAAATGATAGTTGTCAAGTAAATCAGGTATTATAAATTCAAAACCTTCAAGTTGCTACAAAGGTTAAATAAAACTGCCATATTTTAAGTACACCTCAGCACACGTCAAAAGTCCCACTTGGACAGAATGAAACAACATTAGAAGGAACAGTCATAGGTGCTCTAGCTACCCATAGTTGTCTCAACCAGCTATGACACTTCAAGTCAGCCACCAAGGTATATCTATAAACTCGCGTTATAGATTAGACTTGTGGTAATTCAAAGTTAAAAGGTCCTTTCTGTATAAGACATCAATTGAACAAGAGACATGGAGCTGATTCATTCTCTTTAACGATCAATCATTATATTTCTTGTTCATCAGTTCGAAGTGTTCCAAGCAAACACACAGTAAGTTTGGGTAAGGCCTTACACTTAACACTTGGAACTAACGAGAGGGCCCACGACGTCTAGCTGTTACATGATTAGTGCAAGAGTACAGAATCCCGTCTTGACTACAGTACATCTCCCATTAAGCTTCAGAACCATTCCCAAAAGTAGCCGTTATGACTGGCAGTTACGCGACAGCGTTAAGCTACAATCAAAATAATGGTCTTAGGCAAACGGGAGGTAGCATATGTATCTCAGGTCAAAGGACACCATTGAGTATACTGTTTAATCAAATATGTCTTATGATTAAATCCATGAAGAAAATTCGATGCGAGTTACATCGCAACGTCATTCCATAATGAGGCATGTGAGTCTGAATAGTCAACTATTTGAGTCCAGAGTCAGAATAGTCTTAGTTCAGGACCGTTCCCACGATTCTGATCGAGCTACGGACATTTAGAATATTTCAAGATAATCATGTATATTTAAAACGTATAAAATTTGAACACGTGATGCAGAATTCGGACTCTGCATCTAACCATTTAGATCAGGTCAAATGATTTGTGCAAACATTAAAGTTCGACATCCCAACACTAAATAAAACATTATTACAGCGTAGAATTCAGGCACTACGTAGTATTAATAACTCATTGATCAAATAGAACTGTGAATTATATGTTAAGTTCTTAGTATGTATTTTGGTATTGCCTGATTAAAGTGTTTCTTTATTTCTAGTGTTTATCTTGAATAGTAGAATTACTTAAGTGAATTTGAATGTGTGATAAACTCGTGCCCTTGGTATGCACATGGATTACTGCGTTATCACTTGAGCATGTTGAAGGATTATTTATTAAATCCAATCAACCTTCTTAAATGTACCGTTACATTCGTGATTCAAAATATCACTTAAGGTGGCTTTATCGTTCAATGAGTACTAGATCATACTTATTATGAACACTTTACATCATCAGAAATTATGATGATGTGTTTTTCCAGCTTATATCATTGTGTAGTCTTTTATAGTGACATCGATGCAATATTCATGTATTGGATTACTTTCGTTTAATATCTCGTATGATAGGACTCGTTTCAAGAAATTGATCAAATATGTGGATGCTCTTCTAGAGATGGATTCAATTATGGGTTTTCTTGAAACTTGGAGATCGGTTGAGGTTTCATTCAAGTTTAGTGAAGTAAACTTCAATGAAAATTGGATCAACACATAGTCGTTGTTCTAGTAAGGACTGGTGGTGATGCTCCCACTTGCTTTATGTAGACCATGCATTCCCTTAATCATCTTTCTTTCAAACCACATGGATATTTATTTGCAAGATAAATCCTTAAGCGAATACTTCTCGTTATCAAAAACGAAATCATTTAGTTTCATAATTACGGTATGAATCTAATTGATTAATATCCTAATGTCATGTTAAATGCATGAGATGGTAAGATGAAATCAAACTGCTTGAGTTTGATGGTATCCTTGATATGATCATCTTTATGTTTGAAAGGAATTGCATACTTGACGCAATTATGATTATTACATCAAAATATATAGTCTGATTTATGATTGATAATTCAATCATATGACTAACCAATGAAGGAAGATTTTAAAATAGTAAAATTGTCATCCAGCCTTAATGGGAGTCGTTAGTTATTAAGAATGCCAGCATGCTTTCATTACAGCAACAACTGTTTGTTGTGAAAGGATGTTTTTCTAATAAGTCTCGAATGTTTTCAAGAGTTGATCTACACAGTCCAATAGTTCCTATTAAAACCAATTTGCTTTTGAAGCGAATCAGATATTTATTGATCTGATGATGGACGTGTATTACTCAAATCAGTCTATCGCAAGATTTCATCTTGGAACTAACTTTGAGTATGCAAGTGATCAGTGAAGAGGCGTTTTGTTGGTAAGAGGTGTGAACGCCGATTATTGGCAAGTCATTATTCATGTGTATATCGGTTTCTAATCTTGAAACCCAATCCTAAGGGTATGAGCAACAAGTTCTCAACAGGAAATTTACACATATGAGTACAAGCTAGCTGTAGTCCTTGACTTTTAAGGTGATGTGTGTATATATCTATTTGTGACCATTATTCTCATACGCACACGACTTTGTGCAATCATATTATAATCATTCAAATGATTATATTATATCCACGTAGCTGGTAATTTTAACTTTTACAAACAAGCGTTTAAACTTAGCAAAGGTCCTATTGTTTGTGTTGACTAAATTCGAGAAGGCAATTTCATGAAATGTTCAATTTGATTCAATGAACTACTGAGTTATGTGATTTCAAACCTAGAGGTTTTAAGAGTCATAATGGGTCATCATTTCAGCCGTATCAAGTACAATGAGAATTTAAGACATCATAGTCATAATGAGATTCGGGAGGACAAACGTCCTTCCACTCGCATTATACTAGTCTTAAGTTCATTAGATCAAAAGTACCAGGTATAGTGTCATGTTATATAAGTTTGAATCTAACCTAACAACCAAGTAAACAATTTTCAATCATAATCATGCATATCCAAGAAGTTTAAACAAGAAATTTAGTGCATGTCAAGTTTCAAACCAAAGCAAAATTGTATCCATCCTGGACCCCGCCAGGGAAAACAAACAAGTAAGTTGTTTAACGATACTACCAAGAATTCAAAGTACGACATGAACTTTATTCAAAGTTTGCAAACATGCAAAGGGGTAATGTCTTCTTGGTTTTGCTTCCAACGACTTCATGTTCCTACAAATGTAAAGTATGTCAAGCATATATTTTGAAGGATCAAATGAAGTGGTCTATAATATGGGGTTACGAATATATACCTCCGGAAGTGCGTGCATCAGCCTTCTTCCCGTTCACCTTGGCAAGATATCCGGGCAGTTACGTCTCCAGTGCGCCATCTTATTGCATTCGAAGCATTGGTGCTGGTCTGGCGGCGGTGCTTTCGATGTTCTTTGACGTGCCCCTACTAGAGCTACTAGAGCCTCTGGCAGTAGTCTTGCTCGTCTTCCTCTCCCCATGTTTCCTCTTGTTTACCTCAGGTTTCTTGACACCAGCAGATCGGACTGCGAGCACATCAGGGGCTTTGGCCTTATTGTTGTTGTTGCTGAGTGAAAAAGCAAGTAATCACCAATGGTAATTTGCCGCTAAATCAGGTATAAGAGTATTGGAAAGGTATAAGATGACAATGGAGAGAGCAAAGTTTTATTGATTATTATTGAGAGAGAAAAGTACAGACGCATGTGTAAGTACAAAGTTACAAATGAATCCGAACCCCCAGACTATTCCATTCTTCGGGTATTTATAGGCTCCGCACATGATCCTCCAGCTTCGTATCCGCAAGATCACATATGCATGTACCCTGCACAAACGCTTCCGACAAGCATCATATCCGAAGGACTTGGAAGTAAGCGATCGGATGTGCAAAACACATCTGAATCATTGTTTACTTCATCAAGTCCCCCAAGTCTATTAAGTGAGTAAACAAAGTTAATAGACTTACTTCCGAATAGAGACGGTTTTTGCATATCCGACATTTATATATGTACAAACTGACACGTATAACCGTCATCATAGCTTTCAATCACCTTTTAATGTTGCGTATCGAATCTTTAAACCATTCAGTTACCTGTCACAATCAAGAGTAATGAAAAGTATTTTTTTCAATATTTTCAAAATTTCCCTTCCATATTTACCCTCCGTAAAAACCGCTCCTGCGAAACTGCTTTGTTTAAACCGCTATTAAAACCACCTATTTACCCACCTATATATAATCCTTTCCTTCTCCCCCAAAAATTTTACCAAAAAGTTCCATTCTCTCCGCCATTACACCTGCACTATCTTCGTCGCCATTTTTACCCAAGGTCAGCATTCCTTCCTTTCTTTCTTCTTTTTACCACTTGTTTCTGTACTCTTTTTCCATGGCTAAGACTAAGAAGGTTTCTTCTAAACACAATCTTCCAATCTCCTACCCCCTGATTACCCAAGAGGAATTGAATGATTTCGTGAAAGACTTCCGAATTCCACGAAGCTTAAAACCCACTCTTGCAACAAAAGGAAAACCCATTTACCCATTTCCTGATAAGAAATTTGGCCTGTATCTTGACTCTATCCGGCTGGCTAATTATAGAATCCCTTTCACTCCCTTCCTTTGTGATGCCCTGACCTATTTCGAAATCCACCTTTCTTAATGCAAACCCACTGCCTTGAGCATTCTGAATCACTTTGAGTTGTCTTGCAGAGCACTTAACCTAGAACTCCAATTAATTCAATTTCGTGCCTTTTACCGACTCACCATGTCGGGCGACTCGTACACTTTTGAGAAACTCCGAGATATCACCCATCTTTTTACCAGGAAGCCACCTACAAACCGCCACTGGAAAAATCAATTCTTCTACCTTGACGATTCATGTCTCCCAGATACCATAAAATGGCATGACACCAGGTTAACCGTTCATGGTGTTATCCCCAAAAAAGCCGAAGTTCATCAAGCCACATACGAACTCATTGGCAAATTTGTTCACCCGATCCGTCGTGTTCCTGAGGAAATATTGGTTCTTGCAAAAATTAGCAAAAACTAGTTTTTCCCTCAGATGCGTCCTGTTATCTTGTGCGGGGAAGGAAGTGCGTTTTTCTTTATAAAATCCCTTCTTACCGTTCGTTTTCCTTGATTTATTATAACTTTTCTCATTTTTACATGCAGCCATGGATTCGTCTGACGCATTGCATGTGAAAGATTTTAATCAGCTGAGGTTTGGCAAAACCAAAATCAGAAAATAAGCATCTTCTTCCACAACACCTCCCACTGTCTCTACCGAAGCATTCACTGATGCACCACTTAGTGTTACTGTCGAAGCCACTGTTGATGAAACCCTTACCTCTTCCAGAACCCCATCATTGATTACAACTTCACCTCAGAAAGAATCCCAAGCTCCTTCTCCAAAAATTCAAAGAAGGAAGAAAAGATGTGACAAACCTTCTAAGGGCACCACTGAAGCGGAAGAAGAGAGAGAGACCGCTCCCAAGAAGACTCGCAAGTCACCGATCACCCGATCAAAAGCAAAATTTTCCAGCACTGTTGAAACTCTTTCTGAACACCTTGGAGGTGAGATCCCTCAAGGAACTCCCTCACCCCCATCCGAAAGCGAAAGCATGCCTGTTATTTCACCCCCTAGTTTGGCACACCTAGTGAGTACCTCTTTTGCTGACTTTATTCAATCACCCTGCCAAACCATTGACTTAACAAATACTCCATCTACTGCAATTTCTACCCGTGAATGTGAACTTCCTCCAGCTTTTACGCAAACCATGGTTCCATCACCAGTTGTCTCAACATCACCCTTAAAAACTCAGATCTATATCAGTGGTTCTTCAAGCCTTGGATCCTCTTCCAATCCGATCAACTTCTCAGATGCAATGTGGATCCGTAATGAAGCCAAATTGATGGCATCACGCAATAAATCCACTCAGGGCCTTGACGAATTATTTATTCCTACCTAGAATATTACCAATAGAGACAGCCTATTGGATCCAACATGTGCGAAGGACTTTTTCTTGAAGGTTATCGGACCAGGTGATGTGAGATGTTCAGAAGATATGTCATCTCCGGAATTTGCATCAAAAGTTGTTTCTTCTTATGCCACAAACAACACCATCATCCCTGAACTCTACAACCGTTGGATTAAAGCTGTATTCCAACTTCAAACATTGAACGCAAAATTAGGTATGGTTGCGAATCCGGATCTGCAGGAGAAAACCCACATGCTCCAGAAAGAAAACCATGAGCTGGCTCAATCCAACGCTGCTATTTCATCCAGGTTGTCCGATGTTGAGAAATCTTTAAATAGTTCCAGGATCTTGGTTGAAAATCTTGAGAAGCAGAAGCAGGATCAGTTTGCTGACTACCTGAAGAACTTAAAGGAAAAGGATGAGAAGCTTGAAGTCATGCAACTCCAACTTCAGCAAAGAAATTCTGGTATTATATCTCTTAACATGCGTATTCGCATCCTTCCTTCGCTCATAAACCATCTTTACTTACTTTCACACATTATCTTCTTTGTTAGAACTCGATACTATCAAATCTGCTTTTGATGCTGAAAAACATATGTTGGAGGAAAACAAGAAAACCTTGGAGGACGATAGGAGTTGGTTGATTACTGAAGGCATCCATGTAGCTATGGATAAGGTCCTGTAGGGTCAAGATCTTAAATCAGCAATTACCACTGCCCTCAATGCCATGAATGCTTGTGGCTTTAATGAGGGTGTTCGTGCGGGAGTGTTCTTCGCATCTGTTGATCCCAAAGCAACTGCTAAATCCTGCTAAGGATTTGACCCTGAAGCTCCCAAAAAACTACAGGAAGCAACTGCAAAATTCCAGAAGTTGACATTTCCTTTTGCTAAAGCTTGAAAGGATCTACAAGATGCACCCCTTGAACAAATCAAGAAGACCTTAGCAGCTGATCCTTCATCAACTATCATCCGCCAACCTTAAAGGCACCAGGTAAAACTTTCTTTTAACCACTTTTGAACAAACAATGCCACACTTGACTCCACCTGCGAGTGGATTTATTTTGATTGCACGTATGTGTAGGGCTTAATTTTTTTAAACAATTCTACTTTTATGCACTTGTCATGACGTATGGTTGGTTTGTTTATTTTGAATGTATGTGTTTTGGTCAAAAATTCACTTGGGAATCCTGTATTCCAAACTTAGATTGTGAGGTAGTGTGCTTAATTAT
>JBCNJP010000003.1:23117701-23135247 GCA_039602395.1 Deinandra increscens subsp. villosa
ACAAAAACCACACGCAAAATACCACACGCACTCCACAATCACCCAAAAGGAAGAGGACTAGGTCTCCTTCACCTAGACCCTCCACAGGACTACCTCAGAATGAGGGTGATATATCACCTAGGCCACATGAAGTAGATTCCCCAACCCTTATTGCAGGGAATATACTGCTGGACTTGGTTCAATCACCCAACCCACATTCTGCTGATAAGGTGACTTGCAGTAGTGATGAAGCAAGTCAGGTGGAAAGGGCTGACACTACTCATGAAGTCCCACTGGACCCTGAGGACAGTGCCAACATCATTAAGACCCAATCCACGGACAACTGTTTCTGTCAGGGAACCTATTCAGGAACCTTTGATTGACAACAGGAATCCCAGGTGCCAAGAAACCATGGGTGCTGAGCATGAACAAGGTCGGCTTGTTTGCTCTTCTTTGCTCAAAGATACTGGCAACACACCAGTTGAGAGCAGCAAGACACATACTGAATTGACGGTTCGATGTACAAAACTTGAAAATGAATTGGCAGCTCTCCGTGCAATTGTGAGAGCTCAAGGAGAAGAAATTGAACGGTTGAAGGCAGGACAATCTGTGAAAGCCACTGATAGGTAAGGTTGTCAACCATACGTTGAAATGAAATTCACATGTCAAACTAGATTTAATTCAAAATAGGATCTTGCACAGGGTGTCTTCCTCAGATGTTGATGAAGTTGAACAAGTTGATCCGGTTGAACAAGTTGATCCGGTTGAACAACTTCATCCGGAGGAAGAAGGCCATGTTGATCCGGTTGAACAACTTCATCCGGAGGAAGAAGGCCATGTTGATCCGGTTGAACAACTTGATCCGGGGAACATGTTGATCCGGTTGAACAACTTCATTGGGTGCAAGTGACTGCTGATAATCAGATGATCACAAGTGTGATGAGTGATCTGCAAACCACAAATGTGGAGATAGCTCCTGAAGCTCTATCTTTCATGAGAAAAATGATGATTAGGAATACTCTTAACTGCACTTGGTTAAGGAGTGCTCCATCTCTGCCCATCATTCCTGTTTTAAAGCCTAGTGCTCCATCTCTGCCCATCATTCTTCTTTTAAAGCCTAGTGCTCCATCTCTGCCCATCATTCCTATTTTAAAGCCTTGTGCTCCCCCTGATACTCCTGAAACAGAAAAGGTTGTTGAAGCTGATGTTGAAGAAGATGGAGTCAAAGACAAGGTGTTTGCAGCTGTTAAAGAGACAAAGCCTGTGGAGCCAAAGACTGAACCTACTGATGAGAATGATTTTTCTGCTGAAGCAATCAGATTCAGGAAAGGAAAAATGGTGATGCCCCAGTACCAATTAGATTCTGACAAGGTGTTTGCAGCTGTTAAGAAGACAAAGCCTCCAACATTCATTTATGATCAACAGGTATCTCTCCCAGAAGATGAGGTAAACATGATAAAACAGGCACTTGCAGATGCTGAGAAAGCTGAACAAATAAAAAGGGATGGAGACATGGCCTTGGCATTCAAACTAGAAGGAGACATGCTGCGTTATTCAAATGATAAAGTAATAATGGGTCTGATAAATGAAATCAAGAGAAGGTCTATTGATGAGAAAATGGCAACGATGGACTCTGAGAAGGAGACAAGAAAAAGAAGAATGGCCACAGAATCTGACAAGGAGATCAAAGCTGAACAAGAAAAGATCAGACTGTCAGATAACCTTCACAATGCCAAACTCCTTATGAAGTTCACATATATTATCATAGCCAGGGGATGGGCAACTCCTGAACAAGCAAATTTAATGACTGCTAATCAGTTATGCGATATGATGTCCAGGGTTGTTCAAGAGGATGGTGAATTAAAACTGAAGGAAAAGATAGATGCTGATGAAAGGCAAGAGAAGATAAAAAGGGAAGAAGAGATACAGACAAATCCTAGAAAACCCTATGACAGAGGAAGAAGAACTCAAGCTTCTCAAATGCTATTTCATTAAGATGAGGGGGGAGGACCCAAAAAAGATCAATCCTTCTGGTATTAATAGCTTGAGAATCAGATATTCAAATACCATACATGAACAGAACAAAATCTCAAAGGTTACAGGTGAACCAATACCACCAGGTGCATTTTCTGATCTGAACAGAACCCTAGCCTCACAGCAACCCAGAAGAAACCCTCCTAGAACTAGTAGACCAGAAAAAAGCCTAAACCTATAAAGCCTCCTAAACCTGTAACATTAAAGCCTCTTCCACCAAAGTTTAGAACAGACAACTTCACACCCATTGTACCACAACCTAGAATTGATCATACTCATTCCATCTCCATATCCTCACCTAAACAAACCCCGAAAACCCTCATCTCCACCCAAGTCACCAGAAAACCCACCCACCAAGAGAATGAAGTCAGTGGCTAAGAAGGGAAAAGGAAAAGTGATCAATGAGGAGGATGAATACAGAGATGTCCATGCTGAAAGGAGAAGAATCATCTCCTGGAGGTATGATGATCAAGCCAAAGTATACCTGTTCACAACCAGTTCAGATGAGGTACTAAAGTTTATAGCTGAAGAAGCTATGTACAACCTCACTGACCATGAGTTGGGTGATGTTAGACAGTTACGTGGTGATATGAAGGGTACGTGTTCACAAGAGGACTCCTTAATGCTGAGGATAAAGATGTATTTGGATGACTTATACGGGGAAGTAGATGAAGCCACACAATGCAGCATTGACAATCCTGTTTCGACGCTTGAAGTTGATAAGGATGGAAAGTTGGTAGTCTATAGAGTTGATGGGTCATTCACAAGGCATAGTACAGTTCCAGATCCAGAATGGAGCCAGGCTGACGAAGACCGAATCCATTTAATAATGAAAACTAACAGGCTTCATGTGGTTAAGAGAAAACAGGTGACCAACTGGGAGTATAAGAAAGAAACAGACATGTATCACATTTTCACCAGTGAACATGGCGAGACAATTAGAAGCTTAGAAGATGCTCTAAATGGGCTTTCTGAAGATGAGATACGAGATATTGTCAGGATTGGTGATACTGAGAGCAGAATAGTGACACAGACCTATCATGAAAGTCTCCTATTTCACAAGGCCAAATTTTGGTTACAAGCTATTGAAGAGGAGAACAAGATGGGAACCGGATGAACTTGGCTGGAAGAAGAGTTGATCCCTGTATTTGTGTACAATTGCATAAGTTGTTCCAGTTTGTATGTTAACATAAGTTGTTACAGTTTTATTCATACACTTTTCATCTATAATAACATACACATTTTCAATGAATCATAGCAGACCTCCATTTCACTCATAACTGTGATCTTACATGAAGTATATATTCATATGCTATGTTAGTATATGTTGGCATTTTGATGTGATGGTATGAGATGATTTATAAACAAGATAAATTTTACTTCTTCAGTAAATTGGAAGAAGAACAAAACCGGATGAACTACAATTCCTCAGGAAGAAGAGTTCATGAGGATTGAGAGAAGATGAACTAGAGTTCTTCAGGATGAACCGGATAAACTAGAGTTCTAAAGTTCTTCAGGATGGTTAACCAGTTTTCATCTATAATAACATACACATTTTCAATGAATCATAGCAGACCTCCATTTTACTCATAATTGTGATCTTACATGAAGTATATATTCATATGTTATGTTAGTATATGTTGGCATTTTGATAAGATGATTTATAAACAGGATAAATTTTACTTCTAAATTGGAAGAAGAACAAAACCGGATGAACTACAATTCCTCAGGAAGAAGAGTTCATGAGTATTGAGAGAAGATGAACTAGAGTTCTTCAGGATGAACCGGGTAAAATAGAGTTCTAAAGTTCTTCAGGATGGTTAACCAGTTCACAATAAAATAAAAATCACATCAGTTCACAATAAAATCTATTTGCAACAATCAAATTTAGAATAAAATCAACTTTAATGATTGAGATAAAATCTATCTATATTAATGGGGTTAACCAAAACAAAACAGGAGGAAGAGTTAACAAAAACTTTAATATATATATATATATATATATATATATATATTGATCTATATATAAAGATTTTCATCAGATCCTATACAAAGATCTATCTAACTAGCTAAGATCTAGCATCCGACATATAGTCTTCATCATCAAAGAAGCTGCTGCTATCATCAGGAAACAGCTTTTGACCAGGCGGCAATCTCGGTCCCAACTCGGAGGTGTAGGTGGAATCCTTGTTCCGGATTAAATACACATTCAACTCTCTCTCTCTCCCTCTGGTCCCTGGAGATGAAGTTTCATATCCCCTACAACTTCGTTAGTGATGAAATCAGCGTACTCAAGCCCATTTGTGATGGACAGAGGTGGGATCCTCCAGTAAATGAGGAAATAGCCAATCGATGTGTGGTTTAGATATTGCACCATTTGATTCAGATCATGACAATTAAATGTGCGAATTTCGACATAGTCGACATAATCCACTGTAAGGATCGAAAACGGTCCAAACGCGATATCAATGTCTAGTAACAACCGTGCGGAATCCGGTGTTACTAGATGATTCAAGCATAAGTAATAAATCTATAGAAAAGATGATAAAAAAACACGAATAAACCCAAGCTTTAATTAGAAGCACTTGATTAAAGCTTGGTTGCAACACACTTGAAGATTTCAAAATTCTCCTTGGAAGAATTTCGATTACACCTTGAGGAAACACAAAAACCAACAACCCTAAACAAGTAAACGAATTATCCTTATATAGGAAAACCTAGACTTGATGAACAAGTCACAAAATTTCGGCCCACATGCCCTATTCATGACCGAATCCACTAACCCTCATTAACCCAATTACAAATTAGCCCAATTACATTTAAAGTAGCCCACAAGTATTTCTAATGCAAAAGCCTCACAAAATTACGATCTCAACAATCTTCCCCTAGGATTTAGCATTAGACAGCTTTCACTCTGAACTTCTTGGACAAATGCACAGTATCTGGATCATACCACAACTCCTTCTCCATAATTTATGCCACAGCTCGAGTATAGCTCTTGGCATATTCTTGAGTTTCTTTAGAGCTTTCAATTTAATGCCTGTACAACACCAGTATGTCTTTCTTATAAAATCGCAACAAATCATGAACTTCCATCACACTCATCGTCTTTGACTTGCAAATAATTTTGGCTTCGCCAGAATAGTCATTGTAAGCCCAAGTCTGGAAGTCATCCAAACATCCTTCAAGATGCTTCATCGGTAGAGGAATGATTTTAGTCTTCTCTGTAGGTGGATACAATATGTTAGTGAAATTCTTCTTTCCATCCAATTTAAACACACCCCTCTATTTCTTCGTGTAAGACTTCTTGTGTGGAAAGTTCTTAAATCTCTTGAAATTGCTAAGAACAGCATTCCTCAACTTCTTGTAGAAATGCTCAGCATAGTCATTTCTGGACGGGTTGGAGAATTGTGCCTTGTATAACATCGTTAGATCCACAGTTGTCCATGAGTAGAACTGAGTCTAACATTTGTAGTACTCCAATGGATACTGACCCGTTCTTCTAACAACAAACATATTCTTCTCTCCATCAAACATCCAGAACTTCACATCTGATTTGATTCCTCTTTTATCATGATAATGTTCACCCAACTGAATCAAGTACCTTTCCGGAGGATAAGCCAAAGTCTGTGCCTCCCAACTTCCATCAAACTCAGTAGTAGGCACTGTTATGTAATCTCTATCTCTTGTGTCTGTGTCTTCATCGGTACCTTCAGGCATCACATGACCTGATGCATCTGGAATATCATCTTCAAAGTCAAACACAGGTGATTGTGAGGAACCACTGGCACCTGAACTTCCTTCTTTATTCCTTAGATCTCCCTTTTCATCTTTCTTTGAATTTCCTTTAGCTGAATTCATCTGTCTGATCAACTGGTGTAGTTCTTTAAACTGCCTGGTAAATTCTCTGTTGATCTTTTTCTGATTCTCTAGCTTAGTATTGTGAACCTTTTGAATATCAATCAAATCTCCAATAAGTTCAGTCTGAGTTGCATTCTGAGCTTTCAATTCAACTATCACCGCTCTGAGTTCTCTTTCTAACCTGAATTCTGTTGTTTCTACAGCTTTTCCTTTGTCTTGGTGCTGTGGTTAGTGATGATGATGATGATGATTGACATGCAACTTGTGCTGGTAGATGGAGGCACTCGTGGGTCCAATCGTTTCCTTCTCGGGTCACTTAGGGCTTCTGTAAGGTGTTACGTAGCAATCTTCACTTTCTCAGTCAGATCTTCGGTAACAGAAGCACCGAGGGGAGGATCCTCTGTGGCTTTCTGTTTTCTTATCAGTGGTATCTCAACAGTCTCAGTCTCTACTTCCTCAACCTCTATGTCATCAAGATAAGAATCATAGTTTATGGTGTCACTTTCATCAAAATGCAGAGCTCCAATCTGACACATCTTCCAGATCATAAGTCTTCCCAATCAGTACTATCTGAAATTTCAGTCACTGGTTTCTGAGAGGCAGGCACATTGTGTTCTTCTTCAACAACAGTCATTTCTTTGAATAGGAACCTCCTCTCTTGCAATCTGCAGCAAACTCTCCAAACTTGTTGCCAAATGGGACTTTATCAGATCAATTTCTTCTTGGGGTTTATCATAGTGAAAACCTCAATCCCCATTGGCTTAGTGTCATGTGTATCATTAGTCTTTCTCAAGGTTGGATATCTAGAATCCAGAGCCAATTGAATGAACCTTGGGACTGCAGCAAATTTCTTATCCCTGGTCACTACTGCCTTGACATCTTCAAAAATCAACCTGGACCAGTTGAACCGAACCCCTCTAACCAGTGACACCATAGCATGAGTGTGCACTTGGTTTAGCTGATCTGTTGAACTCTTCTTGGCAATTATGCACTTCTGCAAGTAGTGAGCCTAGCATTCTCCAATAAGGTGGAAGGAGAGCCTTCATAGTAGGTGGAGACACTGTATGGTATCCCATTTCCTTTAAACACTGGGTAACCATTTCTTTATCCAAAGCCATAGGATCAGCAGCAACATCTTTCAGTCTAAGAGCCTGTCTGAAATTCTCTTCAGTCAACACCACAGCTGTTCCTTGTATCTTGGCAATGATCTGCTTCCCATCATCTAGATACAAATGCAGTCTTCCAGAATTCCTGTTGCATCCGCTTGCAAATGACAGGATTTGCTGTAAGGGCATAGTGTAGACAGCACCGTTTCAAACCTTCTATCATTGAACTTGTACTTCTCTCGGTACTCTGCAGGCGGGTCCAGCAAATAAGTGACTGTATTGTGATCTTTGACAAACTCAAAGTCCCTGCACTCACAAACACAGATAAAATCCAAAACAGACAGAAATTTATCAGTCATAAAAATTTACTCGACAAACGGGCAGCATAACGGCTTAAAAATTAAAGGAAACCATTTGAAACATATCATCAGGTACCTTTTCGATCGAAAACTAGGTTTTTGATCGAAAAGCATCCATCCGATTGTAAAGTCACTGATTACTGAGAATCCCTGATCGAAAAGTGTAAGTCTCGATCGAAAAGCCTAAGCTCCGATCGAAAAGCATAGCTTTCGATCGGAAAGCTCAGTTTCCCTATCGAGAAGTCCCATAGTCACCGATAACCGATTGATCGAAAAGTACCGGGGGCTGATCGAAAAGCTTCTCAGCCTGATCGAAAAGCCCCTAGTTTCGATCGAAAAGCCTCATCTTCTCCATATCGATACGTGCAACTCAATCAAACAACTAATTATCGAACGTTTTAACACATAAAATCAGTCCCAAACCTCTTTAATCACAGTTTTTCACCTGACCTAACAAAAAAACTCAAGAAACTCAAGAAAAATTACACATACCCGGGTCGATCCTGTGAGGGTCTAGCTGCGCGCTTCAGTCGGGGCGCCATGGCTCAAAATTAACACCGAGATGGTGTTTGGTGAAGGATTCTGACCAAGAGGGTGGAAATCGGATGATGGTTTCGGTGGCGGACGGCGGCAAATCGAAAAGGGGACAGCGGCGGCGGCGACGAGGGTAATGGAGGGTGTTCGGGTGACGGTTTTTGATGAGGGAGGTGGTGGTCGAGGTCGCAGAGTGGTGGCGAAGGTCGTGGTGGTGTGTCGATGGTGGTGGCAGCCGGTGGATGGTGGGTAGCAGTGATGGTGGATGGAGATTAGGGTTTAGAGGAGAAAAAGTGGTGAAGACGGAAATGGGGGGAGGGGGTCCGACCCTTCTCCTTTTTCTTTCAAATTTTTTTTTAAAAAAATTTACATCATCACCCCCTCTAAGTTTTAAAGTTGAACACTTGACATACAAACTTTAACAAATCAAGACTTTTTCTCTTAATCAAACAGTCAAACTTAACCCCATTCTTTACTGAAAGCTTCCCCTGAACTCAAACCCGAGAGTGTTTATATCTGACAGCTTAACATTAACTAACAAAAAAATAAATAAATAAAACAAAATTAAAGAATAATAAAATAAAAAAAATAAAAATAAAATAAAATAAAAATCTTAACCGACTGAGTTTTGAGTGAAGAGGCATTGTGAGGGATCATACCAGATAGTCTGTGACTGAGGAACCCTTTTCAGCTTCAGTTACTTCGCGTGTTCAGGCGATTGCCGGTATTTTGGTCCATTTTTAAACTCGTTCCGCTTTCGCTTATTCAGGCAGTTTCATCACATGATTTATATTCTAGGGTTTATTAATTATGAACATCTATCCAGGTCACACACATAAGTCCTAGGTATAAATTTGTACACTCTATCAAGTACACCTGGTTTCCGTACAACATTTTTCACGACACCTTTCCTTAAGCCTAACATCATGCTCCAGACTGGGTTGAGAAAAGAAAGAATAGATCACGGAGGTTTTGTTGGATATTTTACAACGTCAACTGAATTTTTGAAACATTTTTGATAATGCTCTCATCAGTGACAAGGCTAAAGGTTTTGGACACTTGAGGGTCTCTTTTGGTTGTGCACATTGGCATCTTTTGGGTTTATAAAGTATGTACAATGTGATCTTAAGTGTACGTGGATCAGGGAGGTTTCAGATCTCTGCTTTCGCAGAACAGAGGAGTCCTGACTCACGTAAAACATTCCCAGGTCATTGCTTACGCAAAGCAGAGGGAATGGGAGTTTTTTAAGCACGACATCAAAACTCAGAACTGGGCGTGTGTCTCAGGATTCTTGGTACACAGTCAAATAGAAATTTTACTAACCTAAGTGTGTGCTTCCTATCAAGCATCATACGTTATCTTCAAGTGTTGTGATAAACCATACCTTTTGATTGATTGACAACAGAGCCTACCAAGCATAGTCGGCCATGAATCACAGCTTTTCACATCCACCTTACACGTGTCAGTCAGCAAACACAATTTAGAGGAAACATCAGATGTTTATTTTATATCTTCCCCTTGCTTTTAGAGTTTTAAAACACAAATAAAGAACACTATTTTTTGATTTTTTTAAATTAAATTAAAAGAGCAGATAACAGTTGTCAGATTACTCATCAAAGGCTATCATTCGGAGGCCTTTGAGACACACTTCAAAATTTGCACTGGGAGGGGTTTTGTGAACATGTCCACCACATTGTCATCCGACTGCACCCGTTCTAAGTGAATGAGCCGGCGTTCATAGCAGTCCCGAATGAAGTGCGTTTTTATGTCAATGTGCTTGGTTTTAGAGTGCTGCACAGGATTTTTAACAATTTGTAATGCAGTATTATTATCACAGTAAATGGGAGTATCAAAGAAATTCAAACCGTAATCTCCCAGTTGATGCTGCAACCATACCACCTGTGAGTAGCATGCAGAGGCAGCCACGTATTCTGCTTCAGTTGTCGATTGCGACACCGTGTGCTGCTTCTTGCTTTGCCATGCCACCAACCTGTCACATAAGAATTGAGCTCCGGCAGATGTGGATTTCCTGTCAAGCTCATTACCACCATAATCACTGTCAGTGAAAGCATACAGATTAAATCCTGACTCTTTACGGTACCAGAGGCCCAGCCGTGGCTGACCCTTCAAATATTTAAAAATAGGTTTAACAGCAGATAGATGAGAGAGTTTAGGATTAGCCTGATAACATGCGCATTGGCACACAGCAAGCATGATATCTGGGCGGCTGGCAGTCAAGTACATCAGGGAACCGATCATAGACCGATACATGTGCTCGCTCACTTTCTGATCGTCTGGATCTTTGGTAAGTGCAGGCCTGGCTGCCATGGGTGTGGAGACGGGCTTCGAATCCGTCATCTTGTACTTCTTATAGGATCTCTGAGACATACTTAGCTTGGTGGATAAGAATCCCGCTGTCACTCTGCTTCACTTGCAATGCGAGGAAAAATTCCATTTCGCCCATTTGACTCATCTCAAATTTTGTTCGCATCACCTTCTCAAAATCTTTACACAATTCTTCGTTTGTTGACCCGAAGATGATGTCGTCCACATATACTTGAACCATGATTATATCATTTTCCACCTCCTTCCTGAATAGCGTCTGATCCACTATTCCTCTCGTGTACCCATGTGACTAAAAGATGATCAGTCAAAGTCTTGTACCATGACCGAGGGGCCTGGTGTAAGCCATACAAGGCTTTGTCTAGCTTGTACACATGATAAGGGTGTTCTTCATCAATGAACCCAGGAGGTTGAGTAACATACACCTCTTCATCCATCTCAGCATATAGAAAGGCAGTTTTCACATCCAATTGGTAGACAGTGAAATTCATGTAGGATGCATAAGCCAAGAAAACTCTTATTGCCTCAAGTCGAGCAACGGGTGCGTATACTTCATCATAATCAACCCCTTGAATCTGTTTGTGCCCTTGAACCACCAACCTGGCCTTATTTCTGACAATAATACCATTATCATCCTTTTTAATTCTTGTAAAGCCATCGAGTTGTGATGACCTTTTTGTCAGAAGGCCTCTCCACTAGCCTCCAAACTTGGAGCCTTGAGAATTGATTCAGCTCCTCATGCATGGCTTCTACCCAACTCGGATCAGTTAACGCCATTGTGATATTTGGAGGTTCAATTTGCGAGATAAAACAAGAATACATGCAATGATTGATATCCCCAGATTGACTTCTTGTTACCACCCCTGAAGCTAAAGGACCTATGATGTTGTCCAAGGGGTGATATTTGTGGATCCTTGTTTCGGCAATGGCTTGAACAGGGATTTCCAGGAGGTAGGTTGGTTTGATCTGGTTCTTCATTTGTGTCAGCTTCTCCTTCTGCATCAGCTACCTGAGATTGAATAGTCATCTGTGCCAGGGTTGTTGTCTGCCTCATTGTCAACATTAGTATCGACAGTTTCCTGTACTGGTGTAGTATCGGCTTCAGAGGCAGTGACCGGAGATTTTGTGATGGAGTGAGTTATTGATGGTCCTGAGATTGTGTCATCAAAAAGTTCTTCAGCTATGACTGGTTCCAATCCTAGCGGAAGAGAAAATTGGTTGTAGTCAAAAGCTTGAGCAGGACCCACTCCACCATCTGATGGATTTTCTTCTAGCCAATCCACATTGGTAGACTCTATTACAATCCCGGTTGTTTTATTGAACACCCTGTAGGCTGAGCTGGCAGAGTAACCTACAAAATAACATTCATCAGATTTAGCAGCAAACTTTGGTAAATCAGTATTTACTAAAACAGTGCAAAGACACCCAAAGGCCCGAAGGTGCCCAATCCTGGGCTTGTCATGGTAGATCAATTCATAAGGGGTCTTTTGCTGTCGCTTATTGATAAGAACCCTGTTTTGGACATAACAAGCAGTGTTAACTGCCTCTGCCCAAAACATCGTCGGCAGCTTAGAATCACACAGCATGGTACGAGCAGCTTCAATTAGAGTTCGGTTGCGACGCTCTGCTACACCATTTTGCTGAGGGGTATAGGGGGCACTATACTGATGTTCAACTCCTTTCTCAGCGCAGAATTCATCAATGATGCGATTCTTGAATTCCGTCCCGTTATCGCTCCTGATGGACTTCACCTTCAGATTCAACTTATTTTCATTAAGCTTGAGGAATGCAATCAGTATTCCTGCAACATCACTTTTCTTTGACAAAAAGAACACCCACGTGAAACGAGAAAAATCGTTAGTAATAACTAAGCAAAATGCACATCGGTTAAGGCTTAACATACTGACTGGACCAAAGAGGTCCATGTGAAGCAGCTCCAGTACAGATGAGATTCTATTGTACACCTTTGGCTTATGTGGGCGTTTGTGCTGCTTCCCCTTAGCACATGCCACACATTTCTCCTTGAGCACAAAATCTTTGATTGGAAGGTCTTTGACAAGCCCTCCTCTTGCGAGTCGATTCAGATTCTTCAGATTCATGTGCCCCAACCGCCTATGCCATAACTGAGCATGATTCTCAGCTGTTTTGGAGAGGAGACAAGCCACTTCAGTTGTGGGGGGTTTCTGCATGTTGAGAACATAGGAGTTCCCATATCTTGGTGTACGCATTAACACCCAATCATCCGGAATGGAGTACCCTGGTTTAAGAATGAGACATTCCTTGTTATTGAAAAGCACCGGGTACTCCCTATCACTGATTTGTGAAACACTTAACAAGTTGTGCTTCAACTGCTCTACATAGTTGACGTCATGGAAGCTGAGACATCCGTTTCTGACTGTTCCTTTCTAACTTATATATCCACCAACTCCTCCTGCGAACGATACATATCCTCCGTCAAATTGCTCCAAGTCTTGTAGTAGAGATATGTCGCCCGTCATATACCGGGAACAACCACTGTCAACATACCAAAGGTTGTTAACAGTCCTCCTGGGCTATCCCTGCATTCAAAGGAGATTAGTTAGTCTTGGGTACCTAGGCCTTAATGGGTCTGGGTGAAAGTTGGTCAGTTTTGGCTGAACTTAAACTGTCCCTTGTGTTGTCCTGCCTGGGACGGTGTTTTTCTTTCCCAAGCTCCTGAGGCCCTTTTGATGGATTTTTATTTTTTGTTTGGTTTTTTGAATGTTCACCTCTTGAAAATAAGTGGAGTGTTTTTTATACACCCCAGTAGGCTTGAAGGACAGATTTACCAGTTTTGGAATGTTCCACCTGTCATCCTTCCTCCAACCATTTGATTTAGCCAAACCAACTGGGTTTGGATGGATGGGTGATCTAGAAACAGATTTGAAAACAGATTTTAAAACTGGTTTTGGGGATTCAACAGATTTTGGTCTCCAAGCTGTTTTGACTGATTTCTGAGATGCTTTGTTTTCTTTAAAAAATGGTCTTTGGTTGTTGCCTAGGAGCCTTGGGTTTCTGATGTACTTTGTGACTCTGAGGTGCTGATTTCTGCACCTTGGGTCTTGAAGGACCGGGCCTTGGAGTTGGGTCACTTTGTTTTTGGACCTTTGGAATGGGTCTCTGATGAACCCTCTTGGGATAATAGGGTTCATATGGCCGGTGTAAACAGTTTCTTGCCACGTGTCCTGGTCTACCACAGACATGGCAAGATTGTTTCTTTGGGTATGCGGGAGCCTGTTGTTGGTTTCGCCCAGTGGATATCCAAGTTGGTTTTGAACAATTTTTGTGAATCCAATGGGTTTTACCGTGGGGCTTTGTGGTCAAAATGTACTCCCGCTGCACCGGCTTAAACTGATCATATGCAGAATTAATCTCTGGGTACGGGACAAAATCATGAGGTCTAATGTCCCGCAATTTCTGCACGTTTTGGTCACGACTGACATTATTTTCAGGAAGCTTCACACCAGATAAAACATCATTTTTGGAGTTAGGACCAGCAACCTGTGGTCCCTTACCCTTTCTTAAAATCTTAACAGTTCTTAAGGGTTTTACAGGTTTAGCATCACATTTACCAATAAGTAAACACACCACAATCAGAAGTTTTATCACACAAGACTAGACTCGGAAGTTTTTGACTCAATCTTAACAGAAGATTCAAGTTTCTCAAAATTCAAAGTTTTTATAAAAATCATCATAATTAGACTTCATGGGACTCTTAGAGGACTCCTTGCAATTCACTACCCCTGCTTCTTTATTACCTTTATAAGCACAACAAGTAGAATTGTTAGTAATGTTAGAAACAGGAGCAGAAATCTTAATAGGGCATGCAACAAGTTTTTTTTGTCAATTTCTGTTTTAACTTCTAAAGTGGTCTTAGAGATTTCATGATCATGAATCATTTCATGCATTAAAGGCATTGGGACAGAGTGCATGGATTTTTCATTGCTATCATCTACACCAAACCCTAATCCTGTGAGCCCTTTAACATGCCTCATTCTAGTATCTGTATTGTAAAAAAGAGAACTCGCCTTCAGCATTTCAGACACAATCTTGTCATTACGTTCAATTTTGTTTTGAGAGGTTCCTAATTTTGCTTTAAGTTCATCTACCTCTTTGGTTAACTCCTCAACTTTAGAGTTAGTGATTCTAAGACATGCATTTTTATCACACATTTGATTTTGAAGACTTCTAATATCTAAATTTAGCAGCTTCCAGTTTTTCTCTGAATATCCTACTCTTATCTTTATACTCCCTAAGGTCTCTAGCAGTTAATTCATGATTTAGGGTTTCATTGATGAACTTACGTTCCCAGTCTTTACATTCATTAAACACAGTTTGACATTTAGAGTTTGAACATACCTCATTACTGCTGGCTTGAGACCCTGGAGTGATGTCTTCCATGAACGCATGGTGAAAGACTTCAACGGCTTCTTTCTGTGCTTCTTCTTCTGCAAGGAGGGCCACATGATCAAGCGTCAGACTCAAATCTTCCACTTGAGTCGTCCAATCATATCCTGGTGTGTGCTGGACCACCAGTGCCTTGTCATTCTTCACTGTCTCCTTTCTCATGCCTTCACTTCTTGTCACACCCCTCCGGCACCACCACCTGTCTGGCACGGGGGAGGTGTTATGGAAAACAAGTTGTCAATATCAGATATGCGGAAGCAACATAATGAACATATTTTATTTATAACACAATGTACAGACAGCCTAATATGCTTAACTTCACTTGACAAGAGTTACATATTGTTAAATGTTACAACATTATCACTTAGGGCCCAAGTGTCCTGAAAGCTTAACCCGTATTACTACTTCGTTTGATGGAGACTAGTTTAATGCTTATGATCAATGGCTTCTGAAATTATGTTCACCTAACTATTCATGGTAATCAAACGGTCTACCTGCAAAATGGTTAAATCAACTTTGTCAACAACAATAATGTTGTTGGTGAGCTGAACCGTACCTGTTATTCAACTTTCAAAGCTACTGGAACTACAAACTTGCTTACATGTAATGACTAGAATTCAACCAATAAAATATATATAAGTCATGGGGTACAACACATGCACCAGAGGATTCTAGCATACTAGTTACGTAGTAATTTTTCACATTACATGCAATATATATATCTGATGCGTAGCCAGTAAGCAATCAACTGTAGAACCATAACTGTTAGTTGTGTTCTCAAAACTTTCAATAACAAGGATAAGGTAACAGAACTCACAGTGTATATATGATAATCTTATGATAGATGCACAAAGATGCACCTCGTTGCCAAAAATGTCACAAGCTCGAAGAATCTGATTAGCTAAACAAGTATAGGTTTAATTTATTTAACACAGTGATAATACTAGTTAGGCTCGGTTGTGCTCCGCGCCTTAAATAATACAATACGTTTGTAGATTGAGGTCTCGATACGATTGGATGTCCCAATACAATCGTATGGCCTACAAGCGGATACGATCGTATTTTCCTAATAATTATCTATCAAAACAGATCGTGCCCGATACGGTGGTATGCCTACTGATCTTAATACAACCGTATGGCCTGTTTAACAGATAAACGAATATAATATAACACTCGAGTCTCGAACGGTTATTGTTTAGTGAATTCCTTAAAACGTTACATAAAATTATAATACATAATTACATAAATACCTAAATACATAAATATAAATGTTTGTTTACAATTATAATACATTAATACTTTGGTTTTCAATAACCGTTCCTCATATATCGATTATACTATATCAATATAATGATATAATACAAAGAACACGGTATACCTCCGGTCGGTACGCAGAGTCGAACCCGGTTAACCGAACAATGCTAAACATATCCAAAATTGACGTGCAAGTAGTCCATTCCACGTAGAATTTCGCCACGAGTAATAATCCGTGCTCGGTTTCCGAATTTGATCTCGTTTGACCCCTCGAATTCGTTGACCAGATTCATCGCGGGTTTGACCCGGTTGACTTTTGTTGACCAATCATCCAAAATAGTTCAAATCAGCCCCAAATCACCTCTATGATCTTCTATGCTTAGTTCTTAATCAAACAAAAACCATAATTGCTTTTCATGGTTGTCCGGCAATGGTAACCGCCACAGTCCGGGTTCCGGTTCACTAAACCCACCGTATCACTTATCCGAGCAAATATAAATCATCCAAACACTTTCAAACATAACAAACCGGTCACTAGCCTTCTTAGACAAACAAATTGAAACCAAAATAAACAGCTACCACCACCATCGCATTCTGCCCGGCGGCCGGAGGCCATGGCCGCCGCCGGTTGGCCTCCCAATAGTGTGAACCGGCACCACAATCATTCTAACCTAAGGAATCCCCTCAAAAATGTGACAAATAACCTAGATAGAAACATGTAGGTTACGATCAGGGTTTAGAATCATGGAGAAACAAGATAATTAGTGAAGAAAACCCCCTAAATCGAACCACGTTTATCTTAGATCGAGTGAATCTGTGACTGAGATGGGTTCTCAGGGATGATTCGTCTTTGACTGGAGCTTCAAGAGGCACAGCCGCCGCCGGAGGCACGCGGCCTTACCCTAACAATCCTCGCCGCCGCTAATTACCGACGTGGCAGCCGGAATCGCGGCTGCACCGCCGCTGCTTCTGCTACGCTGTGTTAGACGCGGACAGGGAGAGAGAGAGAGACAAACAGGGGAGAGAGAGAGGGAGAGAGAGAGCGCAGCGAGAGGTTGGTGTAGGTCGGCGCCGCCGGCCATGGTCGGAGACCGGCCGGGCGCCGCTGATCTTTGCCGGACAAGGGGAAGGGAGAGCCGTGAGGCTCTTTCTTCTTTCTCTCTTTCTGGTTCTTTTACACACACATGTGTGTGTGATGTACGTTAAAGAAGAGGAGGAAAGTACACTATGTACTTATCCTAAAAATAAAAATGTAGTACAATTCCAGATATATAGGTATTATACCGCGATCTCTGAACACGATAAATACTGATTATTATGAAAATGATTCATGATGAATCCCGTCATGTCTAAAATATTATAAGAGGCTTGTAAATATCTCGGAATACTTAAAATGTCAGATTATAAATGATTTGTTAAATATGCGGTTAACGGGCTGTATAAAACGTGTAATTGACGCGAATCCCATTAAACTCCGTTTTGCGAACCGAGTATATCATCACGACTGTAATTCTCTGTAAGCTCTTAGAAAAATATTTATAACTTCACAGGGTCGGTAAAACCATTTAAAAAAATAAAGAAGTACTTTTCGGTTAATATTGCGTAACAGTCCCATTTACCGATTTCACCGTTTCTTTTACCGATTCCTATG
>JBCNJP010000003.1:23135747-23178819 GCA_039602395.1 Deinandra increscens subsp. villosa
CAGTGCTAACACTACTCGTATCAATCTGCAGATAATGAGGATCACAGGATCGCTAGGTGCCAATAGAAATCGAAAAGGATTAAAGATAAGATGAACGAGAGGATTAAAACAGACGTTTACATGCAAGGAGGCTGAGATCGCCCATTATCGCCTTCTTGTAAGCATAATAATGTACTTATCTCACTTATGAACTGAATGAAAACTTAATATTTCTCTTATGCAACCATGTGTTCTTGATATACACTTTTCATGGCATTTCTCATTCTTTTGCCTTGACAGGAGTGTGACAACATGGATGATCAATGTAGGATCTGATTGTGATTAAGGACGCTCACAGAGGCTTGAGTGTGTTCAAACCCTCCAAAGAAGCTAAGGTAAGCTTTTGATTATATGTTGCATTTTACAAAGTTTCCAAAATAAGTAAGATTTGATGCATTGATTAAGGATAGACAATTAATTTGATGGAACAAGCAAATCAGTATAGTGAGAACACTTAAGTCTTAATAGACAATAGGAGCTTAATGAAGGTTGGGTATGGTGTATAAGTGCTTGAAGGTTAAGGTACAAGTATTTAATGCATGCACTATCAAGTATTATGTCATTTTGATAAAAGTATCATTTTTAGGTGCCACTGATGGTTATGGATTAAGGATGGTCTAAAATGACTAAGAAAATCAGTTGGTAATAAAACGAGTAAAGTTGCAAGTTTATAAAATTGGGAATTATGATTAGTGACACAATGTAAATCTTCCAAGAAGATTCGCCTGGACCAGACGATGTGCATCAACTATTTTGTCTCGTGGTTATATAGAAACAAGCGAAGCATTTATTTGCTCTTATGGACAGGAATACGATTCGCATGGGTTGTTTGACCATATTGTGAATTCATGTAAACAGTCTGTCTTCATCCGACATTCTAAAGAAAAATTAGGTATTTTCCAAGTTTTTAAGCCCGGACACGTTAAGGCAATATGTGGCTTTTACGCGAATTCGGTATGCGATCCGTCGTTTACTGGGAATCTTGAATTTGTGTCTCTGTCGAATTAGGCTTAATTAGAGGTCTAATGGTTATTTATTATGTCTCTATCATCGCCCGTTTGATCGAGTCATAAATCGTTGGTGAATTGCCCAAAATCAATGCGTACGTCAAACCGACCAAAATGTGCTATTTGACCTAATTTGCTCATTGTTATGTATTATGTGATGTATTTATATTTGTTTTGAGTGGATTAAATGTGGTTAACATGATGGAATGATGAATTGGGTGTATACGGGACTCGAAAACATTGAAAGTCGACAAAATGAGCTCGCGAGAACAAGGAATTAGACAAGACAAGATTCGGCAGACAGCTCCAAGCGTACCGTTTGGAGCATACCCATGCTCTAGGCGATGCCTAGAGCTACATTTCCAATAAAACCCTAATTTTTCCCTTTAAATATCCCATTAGCCTCCACCATCCTCATTTCTCACCTTCTCCACCCCTAAAACGGTTGTAAAGGGCTATTTATCATATGTTCTTCATTCCATCTTGGTTTTTGAGCTAAATCATCAAGGATCAAAGCTTGTTACACCCCATTTCATCCCTTATTTTCGGTTTTTGGTAAGTTTCTTGCAATCCTTTGAATTTACATGTCAAAATCTGAGCTTTATCATGCAATTAGGTTAGATTAATGCCATACATGATGTATGATGATAGATCCATGGTTTATTTGATCAAAGATTGTAACTTTATGATAGTTTAAGGCTAGATCTACGTCATGCATATTGAACCTTGCTAGATCTATGTGATTTATGATCAAGTTTGCATTGTTAAAATGGATTAGGATTAGATCTACATCATTGTTTTGGTCAAAAACTGCCTAAGCAATTAGTTGATCAAACTTTGTAAGTGAGGTAGAGTGTTTGATGTAAATAGAGATGAAAATGTAAATTTGGAGATTGACGCGAGGATGTAACGAGGGAAAAATCCAGGAATCCTTGAGTATCCTCAAGGAGCCTAGCAAAAAACCTCGGGAGCCGGCTTAAAGTGCCTGCTGCCTGAAACTTTTATATAATCGAAAAGTGTTCAAGTACAAATGAAATGAGCTCGTATTCTACGTGTTACAGAGAGTTTTGATAGCAAGTACCTGTGTGTTGTGTGCAAGCCTAAAGCTCAATATAAAGAGATTACATCGCAACAATATCTCCTAAAAACTAGCAACTAACTCCACGTCTCCCACTTAGCCGTTTGAAGTCCACTTAGTCCACGTTTCTGTTAGCTGACCGGGTCTTTAGGACACGTGATCCATGTTGGAATTAACCTGCGAATAACAAACAAAAGGGGAAAAGCAATAGTTAGTCAAGAAATATAGTTCAAGATCCTTACAGCGAAGTGCTTGCGAGCTGATGCGAGCTGCTCAATATCTCCTGAAATCTGGTACCAACAATTGCCCCCAAATTTTTGACGGGTGTTGCATGCAGGCCAGCTGTCGAAAATTTGAATTCAGGCCTTATCGCTAAGTAATTATGATTTGAGAGAAATTAGTTCGTCCCAACTTCCTAGGCGAAGTTCCCGTTGGGTTTTTCTTTATAACCTCTCCTTCTCCTCATTATCTCTCACAATTCCTCTTTCGGCAAAACCCTAGAGCTTCTGCGAATTTCCACAGGTCAGTCCTTATCTCTTTTGTCTTCGTCTTTTTCGGTCATGGGGAAGAAGATGCTCCGATCTTCGGCCACTGTCTCCGACAATGTGGCCGATGACTTCACCGACCAGGGACTCCTTCCGGCGACGGAGGAGGAGACCTGCAACTTTGATGATCGAAAGATCGCGATGTTGCAGCGATCATCGAGCTTCCCTGCCGAGGCAGAGTTCCGTCCGTACGACCCAGTTCTGAAAGCCGATCACATTTCCGACGAGTGGGTCTGCTTTCTTTACTACCCCTTTCTTCTCGGTATGACATTCCCGTTTCCAGCTTTAGTCAACGAGTTTTTCTCAGTCACCCATCTTGCCTATTCTCAAGTCATGCCAATGGTATGGCGAATTCTCTTCTCTCTTCATAACCTGAACCAAACCCACAACTTGAACATTGGGGTTGCTGAGATTTGCAAGGTGTACCGACTGGGTACTCATGGCCACAGTAGATTTGTTTTGAAAACCAGACCTGGAGAAGCCCAGATGATCCCGAGGGTTTCTCATAACGACCATGATTGGAGACGCCAATTCTTCTTTGTCAAAAGGAGTAGTCTTGTTGGTTGCAAGAACCTTCCTACCCAATGGGTTGTCAAGGGTAGGAAGAGTTTTTGTGATATTCTAGTTCCATAAAACTCTTCAATTTCTTCGGCTGATGTTTTTTGCTTTTTGTCTTTGCAGCTCCCAAGTTTGAAGTCTTAATCAAGCCTGCTCGTGACTCCTCCAAGAAGCTCAAGGATCTTTACAGCATCCCGGTTGCGGAAAGAAGCTGCCTGCCCGAAGACGTTTCAAGTGCTCGAACCATCTCCCAGCAATCTCTCAGCCCCTCGAGAACCATGTCTGCAGGTACTTGTAGGAACTTGTTTCTTTCTGTCTCAAGCTATATCTTGTTGTTTCTGAAAACTGATCTCTTATTGTTTATGATGAAGCTCCAGGTTCAGCTTCCAACTTCTCTTTCCAGGACCTCAAGCTCCTTATTGCCAAGAAGGAAAAGACTGAAGAAACCAGCAGCAAAGCTCCCATAGATGTTTCAGCTCCCAAATTCCGGCCTCCCAGCACTCGGTCCAAGACTTCCTCTGCCAAGAAGCGCAAGGCTTCGGACACCACCATCAATGTGGACAGTTTCGATGGTCTTCCTCCTGTTGCAGCTGCCAATAAGCTTCTCTCACTGCAAGCTGTGGTGAACATTGTAAGTATAGTTTAATGATAGAGAAGTATGTTAGAATTATAGTTAGAATACTTCCCTTGTTGACTCTGATCCATTTTGATTTGATGCAGGGTATTGACAAGCTGAGCCATGAAGTCATCGAACTCGAAGGCAAACTGGAAGCAGCTGAGCAGAAGCTTGAGTCCTCTGAGCTTAAACTTGATGAAGCCTTGCTCCGCATCGAGCAGATGGGTAAGATAGCTGCCAGCAAGAATCGTTACCATGAGAAGCAGCTCAAGGAACAAGATGCTGCAGCTGCTGAAGCCCTAAAGCTGGCTGATCAGAACGCTCAATCCTCAGCTGCCATCAGCGTGCTCGAATGCATGATTGAGATGGCTACCGCTGCGCAGGCTGAAGGCTTCACTCCAGAGAGCTGGCCGGTTAAGGATTGGGAGGAGAGCCTTAAAAAGCTGATGGCTGAGAGGGATGAAGCTGCTGAGAAGGTTGCCAAGGAGGTTGAGCCGGAGGTCATGAAGGTGGACAAGGAAGCTGGTGAGAAGGACAAGGGCAAGGGTAAGGAGGTGAAGCAGGCGGAGGCTGCTGGTGATAAGCTGGGCGATGAAGGCATTCTTGACTAGGTCGGAGCCCACTTTTTTAGGTTGTTTGTTTGGTTTGGTGGTAGTTTAAACAATGGTTGTGGTGAAACTAAAACAATGGTAGTTTAACTTATGGAGGCTTGGATGGAGGGACCTTGAGTTTCAAGGCGAAGTCCAAGCTTCCCAGACAATATAGTTGGCCTCAGGTGGAGGGATCTTGGGTTCCAAGACGAAGCCTGGGGTCAACTTCTTTAATTTCCTGCATATATATATATATATAACTTAGCAGTATTTTGATCATCATGGTGTGTCGCGTGTATTTTTGGTTATATAGCAAATTCTGAGAAGTATTTGAATGAGGATCCTGTAGGATGCTCAATAACATAGTTTAGTTTAAAAACTTAAAAGTTGATAAAACCTGCCGAAATTAACAAACCATGATGCTAGCCAATACTCAGTTAGTAATAAAAATATGTAACATATGCAGTACCGATGTCACCTGTTCAAGAATATTCCAACTGTTGAGATAGTCAAGATCCTTGAGGATCCTTAGAAATCCTTAAGATAGACTTGGGGAAATTCCGATGAAACTGAGAGTAAGTCTTGAGCACTTAGGAATGAGTCAAACGGGGGTCAAGCCCATCTTAGTCCTTCGAGGCATAAAATGCCTGATAAGCCTTGGGTCTAAGCCAACTGGGGTCAAGCCCATAAACTTGAGAGACACGAAAGTGCCTAAACCTTAGCTAATGTGAGAACATTAAAAACCTTTGTTAAACTGAGGTCAAGCTCAAATAATACTTGGGACTAAGCCAACTGGGGTCAAGCCCATAAACTTGAGAGACACGAAAGTGCCTAAACCTTTGTTGACATGAAAATGCCAAAAACCTTAGGACCTTTTCGAGATGACACGTCTGCCACCCATTTTTGAGATGCGCTCTATGGCCAACAGTGATGAAATTATCAGCCACCCGTGGATGGACTGGTCGCACCACCTCGAACCATAGGCCACCATCGTGCGCTCCTGGCGAGGGTCTTGCGCTCCTGGCGATTCCCATTAGTGAACGAGAAGGTGAAAACCTCCTAAACCTTTGATTGCATTCAGAATGCTTTAGACTTAGAAGAGGTGATCAGCCTCTAGCTTATGATAGGATGCTTAGAACTTCTGCAAAACACTCAAGGCTTGGTGAGGGGTGGGTGTTAGCTTGGCTAACACCCCTCCGATGCCTAAGTCAGTAATCATTCCATAAATATAATAACATGAAATTGAAATAAGAATCAAAATCGTACCTGAGGTTTTCGAAGCTTAAACAAGGATTCTTGGAGATGCTTTGAGGATCCAGAGGGCACTTACATAAAATATAACTTCAAGTGAATTGCGTTCCAAGCTCTTGGGAGCAGCTCACCTTCCATAGTAGCCAGCCTATATGCCCCCTTTCCAGCTTCTGAGTCTATTAGGTAAGGACCCTCCCATTTAGGTGCGAGTTTTCCATCTGATGGATTGGTAGTATTTTGAAAAGCTTTTCTGAGTACTAGATCTCCTACTTGAAATCTTCTGATCCTGAGATTCTTATTGTAAGATTTGGCCATCCTTTGCTGGTATGCTGCCATTCTAAACTTTGCGAGGTCTCTGATTTCATCGATTGTTTCTAGATCTTCAAGGAGCTCCTGCTTATTGGCTTCAAAATCTCGGCAGCTTGTTCTGGCAGTCGGCATCACCATTTCAGTGGGAATCACAGCTTCTGAACCAAATACTAAGGAGAATGGTGTTCGACCCGTAGCATTCTTGGAAGTTGTTCTGTCAGCCCACAATACGAAAGGTAGCTCTTCAGCCCATTTCCCTTTTTTGGCTCCTAGCTTCTTCTTAAGATTATTGATGATGATCTTATTGCTCGATTCCGCTTGACCATTAGCTTGTGGATGTATGGGAGTCGAAGTCACCATCTTGATGCCCCATGCTTCGCAAAAGCCAGTCGTTCTTTTTCCAATAAACTGAGATCCGTTGTCACACACTATTTCTGATGGGATTCCAAATCTTGTCAGGATATTCCTTTTAATGAAGGAAATCACTTCCTTTTCTCTAACTTGGACAAATGCTTCAGCTTCAATCCACTTAGAGAAATAGTCCGTCATAGCCAACATGAAGACTTTTCCTCCAGGTGCTACAGGCAGCTTACCAACTATGTCCATGCCCCATTTCATGAACGGCCACGGAGATGATATTGAATGGAGCGGCTCAGCAGGCTGATGGAGGATAGTGTCGTGTGATGTGTCGTTTGTGTACTATGAAAATCTGATCAAGTTTTAAAATGGTAATCACCAAGTGACCAAACTACACACCAGGGCAGTGCACCCGTCGTGTGCAGTACAGTGTTGGTAAGAACCAGATATCAATCCGTGGACGCGATGACAGACTCCCGATACTGGATCTTTGCTAATATCTAACCGATGAAATGAAAATGGTGAACTTGACTGGAATCTAAGCTAAATAACTAAAACCGACAAAAACAGCTAAAAACCGGATAAAATGATGGAAAATCAGAAAAAGGGATGCATCGCCTAGACTCGACTCCTCTAGACTCGCTCAGACCCTCTGATAACTAATACCATGAAAACTATCGTCTAATGTGGAAAACTGGACTACCTAGGACTATAGACACATCCCGAATAATCCGGAAATCCTAAATGAAGCACGTATAGCAAAACTGTGAAAATTGTCTAACGGGTTAGCTACTTCGGTCAAAGTAAACTAATCCTACATGAAATAGAAAACTATGTGAGAGGTCCCTCTATATAGTACCTATACCATGCTACGATAACGAAAATGATTCCAAAAACTTATGACCTAGAAACCGCTAAACATGAATAAATAGCATCGAATCTTATGTTCAAAAGCAATCTATCCTATTAAACGATGTAAAACAAGTTTCCAGCCTATGAAACGATTTGGTCAAACCTAATCCACAAGGAAAATAACTAAGTCAGCCCCAAATTAATGATAAACCATCAAGTAGGAGTTCTCCTATCAAGCATCAAACGTTTGACCAATAAAAGTCAACCATTTAACAATAAATAAATCATCACATATTAGTAGTTCTACCAAATATGACAATTAATCCACATAATTTATCAATAATTAAAACCAAATTAGTGCACATAATCATCATAAATATTTTAAAACCATCATCATGCAATTATACACTAGTTCATAGTGAAAGTCAACCAAAAAGCCAAAACGAGTCTAAATTTATCAAAGTCTAGGTGGTACAATGATGAAATCAGCCATTCATAATGATAAATAGCAATAAAAATCTAAACTTGACATCAACCATGATCATGAATCACACGAACAAAAGCTTCAAAACCAAGAACTAAATTGAAATGCAAACCGGGTGGTCTTCAAATCTCTAAATTTGGTTTCCAAAACCTCTGATCTTGATCCCCTTTCCCTTCTTGATGTTCCAGATCTCCTTTTCTTTTTATTCTTTGTGGCCAAAAAAATAATAATATCGATGCTTCTCCAAAAAAAGAAAAAGAAATGGGAGTATGGCCTTAACTAATATTCCCCTGGGAATGTGATATCTCCGTCCCCTCCTAATGCGGCGCCTCCCTCACTACAAATCCTCTGGTCTCCCACGAATTTTTTGGGGTCCTGCTCTCTATTCTTCCTGGGCTACTATTCTTAATTCAACGGGCCGCTGGGACTTGTTTAATTAGGTGGGCCGAGATAAACAAGCAACCAACTTGGGTTGCACACATGGTTGGGCCGAGAAATAGCTAACGATGCTTTGGGCCGAGATAATCAACTTTGGAATGTGATTGAAATGCCTTCAAATATGCTCGGTTGGACATGATGCAACATTTAAATGATTTTTTTTATTTGTTTAAACCTTTTAATTATTTTAAATATTTTTTTTCGCTTCAATTCTTCATCGAGTGCTGCGGGGTTTCATCCAAATTCACACGCAGCACATCAACTACCTAGAATTCACATACAAAAACAATTAAGCACCATATCTTTTGTAATGTCCTCAATTAAAAATTCTAATTTTTGCAAAGTTTTCTCAATTAAAAACCAAGTTAAATGTGAACTTTAAATATTTATCAAATAATAACCAAAGTTCCACCAAATCATCTAAAATTCAAATATAAACATTTAAGCACCAAAACTTAATAATTCTTAATTAAAAACCAATTAAACGAAGGGATTTTATTTATTTATTTTATGTACATGATGCTATGCATCAAATATCCCCACACTTAAAGCTTGCTTGCCCTCAAGCAAAAATCTCATGCAACACTTCCACAAGCCAATCGAAAACGTGACATCCTACCCAACCCAATGCAACTACTCAAGCCCACATGCATCGCCAATTCTCAAGATTTACACTTTTCAAAAGATTTATAATCCAACAAGCAATTATGATAATTATTTAAAAACATGGAAATGCCTACTAGCTCAGACACACATCAAGGTTCAATCAAACAAGCATCACACCCCTCACAATGATCACTCAACTCGGTGAAATTTAGTGGATAGATGATTAAAAAGATCATCGATTTAAGTGGATCACTCAAGGCCAAACATGCACTTCATTGTCATAAGCTTGTATCGAAATCGCATCTCCACCAAATAACATAAAACCGAACATAAATCAAGAGGACTTTATTACGGGTTGTAATGTTAGGCTAGGGTTTAGGGTATGGAATGGGAATGTGAAAGTGGCTAAGTGTTTAGAAATCCGGAAAAGTCAATAAACAAACTAAAAGAGAAACTATTTACACAAATAACTCAAAGTCGGGTAATTTTGACCCGAACACATAAACTAAGAAAAACTCTATTTTTTTCAGCTTTATCTTAGGTCTATGACCTCCAATAATGAGCTAGAATTTTCTGCAATTTTTTTTTCATTTTTTTCGCTTTTTTTTTTTTTCATTTTTTTTTTTTTTGCAATCTCATATGAATTCCTAGAATGGAGATTGAGTACTAGGAGAATCACACTTAATCATTTTTTTTTAACTAAATATGACTTGATGAAACTAACCAAAATATATACACAAAACCCTAAACTAATCCGGATTCTTCACACAAGGGTTAAAGAACAAAATTAAAGGCTAAACAAAAGGCTAAATGGGTCAAAAAGTGGGAAAATCAAACGAGAAGGAAAAAGGCTCAACGGGTTTTCTAAGGGATAATGTTTTAGGGTAGGAAAAGTGATAAGATCAAAGAAAAAGGCTAAATCAAAAGGGGTTAATCCTAATGCCTCTATCATTTCTATGCCCAATTTTAGTTCATGATCTCGACGCGTATAAACAACACAAGTTCTAAAATGAAAGCGCATGATGGCATAACACTCAACCAAACGAAAGTGAGTAAATAATGTAACATATAATGCAATTTAGGCTCAAATAACTCACGGAAACGGATGGATAAAGGCTACCGATATGATGCAAGCTATCAATCCCCCATCCGATAGTTTCACTAAGTAAAGCATCCCATTTATTGATTTTATTTGAAAAAACACTTGCTTGGAAATACTTTTTCAAGAAACTCGAAGAAAAGGTTTTGACTAGAGACAAGCATCGTATACACAGGCGAGCAAAACGTCACGAATTACATCAACGGGCCCACTTCCATGTGCAATAAGACGGGCAAAAATCTCAGTTTCAACAAAAAACAGGGGGATATGATAAGAAAATTTGAAAATTTTGCACAATTTTAAGCAATTTCAGTTCAATTGACCCCCATCCCCACACTTAATTCGTACATTGTCCCCAATGTACGCTAAACAAAACAAAATAAAGGGGAAAGGGAACTGAAATACTCCCCTATCACTGTCATGTGCCAGTGTCTGGATGCTGAAAAATGAATCGAAACCAGCTCTTGACTGAACAGGTGCCAGAGCTGAATCCACAAATGCCAAAAATCCTCCACAATCAAAGTATGCATCATGAAACAGCTCTCGACGAACATGCCAGAACCGTCTCGCCAGTACAAACTATCATCCAAGCACAACCAAATCATATCAATCACAAATATAAATCAATAAAGCACAAATATCTCGAGTTATGTGTCAACAAATGAATGCAAAATGAAAAATACAACTCGGATAATAACTAAACCGGTGAATCAAGGTAGCTGGCGGTCCCGTGGTGAATCTGGAAGAAAACAAAACCCAAAATGAAACAAAAGCGATCGGATTGCAAAATTTGGCACTTTTAAAAGATATTTGAAAATTTGAGTTCTTGGACGATTGATCAAATGCGGGCCGTTTGTTGTGAATTATGAAGTGAACGGCCGGCATTTAACCAAAAGTCAACAGAGCCTACAACACAAACATGCAAACCGCCCGGAATGGAGATTGAGTACCAGATGATTCACAATGTGTGCATCAGTAGACCTGTTATGCCAAAACAACATTTTGCAACCAAATCGCTCAGCAGCACCAACCAACATCAATATACGTAACCCAGCTAGAAAAGTAACATTTGATCAAAATAGAACCGTTTGTTTGTCAATTATGAAGTGAACGGTATGCTTTGACCAAAAGTCACATCCCCGATAAACCCTGATACGGACCGTTGATTTTCATTTATGAAGTGACAGTCCGTATCCTCAAAAACAAGAAACAATATCATGAAAGCACATTTAAAGCTGAAAAAAATAGAGCTTTTCTTAGTTTATGTGTTCGGGTCAAAATTACCCGACTTTGAGTTATTTGTGTAAATAGTTTTTCTTCTAGTTTGTTTATTGACTTTTCCGGATTTCTAAACACTTAGCCACTTTCACATTCCCATTCCATACCCTAAACCCTAGCCTAACATTACAACCCTTAATAAAGTCCTCTTGATTTATGTTCGGTTTTATGTTATTTGGTGGAGATGCGATTTCGATACAAGCTTATGACAATGAAGTGCATGTTTGGCCTTGAGTGATCCACTTAACTCGATGATCTTTTTAATCATCTATCCACTAAATTTCACCGAGTTGAGTGATCATTGTGAGGGGTGTGATGCTTGTTTGATTGAACCTTGATGTGTGTCTAGCTAGTAGGCATTTCCATGTTTTTAAATAAATCCCATAATTGCTTGTTGGATTATAAATCTTTTGAAAAGTGTAAATCTTGAGAATTGGCGATGCATGTGGGCTTGATTAGTTGCATTGGGTTGGGTAGGATGTCACGTTTTTGATTGGCTTGTGGAAGTGTTGCATGAGATTTTGCTTGAGGGCAAGAAAGCTTTAAGTGTGGGGATATTTGATGCATAGCATCATGTATATAAATAAATAAATAAAATCCCTTCGTTTAATTAGTTTTTAATTAAGAATTATTAAGTTTTGGTGCTTAAATGTTTATATTTGAATTTTAGATGATTTGGTGGAACTTTGGTTATTATTTGATAAATATTTGAAGTTCACATTTAATTTGGTTTTTAATTGAGAAAACTTTGCAAAAATTAGAATTTTTAATTGAGACACTACAAAAATATGGTGCTTAATTGTTTTTGTATGTGAATTCTAGGTAGTTGGTGTGCTCGTGTGAATTTGGATGAAACCCCGAGCACTCGATGAAGAATTGAAGCGAAAAAAGATATTTAAAATAATTAAAAGGTTTAAACAAATAAAAAAAATTCATTTAAATGTTGCATCATGTCCAACCGACATATTTGAAGGCATTTCAATCACATTCCAAAGTTGATTATCTCGGCCCAAAGCATCGTTAGCTATTTCTCGGCCCAACCATGTGTGCAACCCAAGTTGGTTGCTTGTTTATCTCGGCCCACCTGATTAAACAAGTCCCTGCGGCCCGTTGAATTAAGAGTAGTAGCCTAGGAAGAATAGAGAGCAGGACCCCAAAAAATTCATGGGAGACCAGAGGATATGTAGTGAGGGAGGCGCCACATTAGGAGGGGAGGAAATATCACATTCCCAGGGGAATATTGTTAGGGACAACTCCCATTTCTTTTTCTTTTTTTGGCCCTGCAATGATTTAGTCGACTTGATAATAACTGAAGGTGGGTCGGGCGGGTGATCTTTAATTCCAATATAATGAACGACGGCCTGGTGATGTTTCTCCTGCTGCTCTTCCCTAAGCTGATCCCTAAGTCTCTCTGGATATGGAATATGAGGGATGTAGGGTCGGGGAACATATTTCTCCACTACTGATTCCTCGGGTCGTGCTGTACTTGCTGGGCTTAGCCTCGGTTGCACCTGCCCAGGAACCTCTACCTCAATCTCCTCGTCTATCTCATCATCACTCTCCTTATTAACTGGCTCAGCACTGAACGTCGATTCTGGATCTGGAGTGGTGTTGTCATTCAGGTAAAAGATTGCATTCACGTATTGCTTAGGATATGACTGTGTGTACCCTGGCAATCCTTCTGGTTTTCTCTCAGAAAACAATTTGGAAAGTTGACCCATGGTCCTCTCCATATTCTGGATATGAGCTGCTAAATTACTCAACTCTTTGGCCACCACAACTATGTCCTGCTCAGTCCGCAAAATCCTCTGATCATTCTGCTGTGAAATTTTCTCATTCTGCTTGATAAATTGAGACATCATGTTAGTTAAATTCTTCAAACCTGAATCCTCTGTTAGTGTCTGTTTGCCAACCTCTGGGTCATAGAAACCCTGTTGCCTCGGTGGCGGCATCTGCTGAAATCCTGCGGGATTAGAACTGTTAGGCCTCCACCTCGTATTGTAATTATACGCATTGCTGGGTGGTGGGTGGGCCTGGTCGAACATGAAATCAGACTACTTGTGGAAATCGGTGCTACCCCCGATAGGACAACGTGTAATGTCGTGGGGTCCTGAACACAGCTTGCAATACTTCACCTGCTGCTCCATCACCTGCATTTTGGCTATTTTCTTTGATAACGCCTCGACCTGCATGGATAAAGCTGTAATAGGGTCAACCTGGAGTACTCCTATCTGTTGGTTCGGCTTACTCCGTGTGCTCGGCCACTGATAATCATTTAAAGCAAGCTCCTCAAGTAAGTTTTGCGCCTCTTCGGGCGTTTTACTACTTAATGTCCCACCAGCTGACGTGTCGACCGTATGTCGTGTGAGTGGATGTAAACCGCTGAAGAAAATCTGTATCTGCTGGTGTAGCTCAATGCCATGGGATGGACATTTTCTCAACAACTCTCTAAATCGCTCCCATGTCTCGTATAAACTTTCCGTTTCGTCCTGAAGGAAGGTACATATTTTGTTTCTGAACATCGCAACCTTCGATGGAGGGAAATACTTTGAGATAAATTTCTGTGTTAAAATAGCCCATGACGTGACAGAACCAGGCGGGAGAGACTGAAGCCACGCCTTCGCTGCGCCGCGGAGGGAAAATGAGAATAATCGCAACTGGATTGCCTCTGCGGGGACCCCCTTAAGTTTGAAAGTGTCGCAAATTTCAAGGAAGTTCGCGATGTGGGTCATCGGGTCATCATTAGGTAACTCATCAAACTGAACATAGTCCAGAATAATAGTGATGACCTGAGGCTGAATCTGGAAGTTCTGAACGTCCACCGGTGGACGGATAACACTCGGCAACGTCCTGTCGATGTTGGGGCGGGCGTAATCTGCAAGTGTGCGCCTCTGATCTGCAGGTGCGGCCATCGGCACTGGTAATGTGCCCTCCACGTGTCGAATGTGATAGAAAACTCTGTCTGCCTCAGATAACAGTGAAAATCGGCTCTGGAGGTGACGTATGCGCACAAACAGACAAAAACGTGATAAAAACAACGAAACAGAAACATAAAAAGAAATGAAACTAACCTAAAAGTCTAACTAACACGAAATGGAAACATAGAACCAAAAAGAACAATTAACAGCTAAAATACGCAAAGAAAACATGTAAACAGATAAAGTAAACAGGTGGTTAAACTACTAGCTCGGATATTTCTCGGAATCTGACGCGTCCACGGCAACGGCGCCAAAAACTTGATGTGTCGTTTGTGTACTATGAAAATTTGATCAAGTTTTAAAATGGTAATCACCAAGTGACCAAACTACACACCAAGGCAGTGCACCCGTCGTGTGCAGTACAGTGTTGGTAAGAACCATATATCAATCCGTGGACGCGATGACAGACTCCCGATACTGGATCTTTGCTAATATCTAACCGATGAAATGAAAATGGTGAACTAGACTGGAATCTAAGCTAAATAACTAAAACCGACAAAAACAGCTAAAAACCGGATAAAATGATGGAAAATCAGAAAAAGGGATGCATCACCTAGACTCGACTCCTCTAGACTCGCTCAGACCCTCAGATAAATAATACCATGGAAACTATCGTCTAATGTGGAAAACTGGACTACTTAGGACTATAGACACATCCCGAATAACCCGGAAATCCTAAATGAAGCACAGATAGCAAAACTGTGAAAATTGTCTAACAGGTTAGCTACTTCGGTCAAAGTAAACTAATCCTACATGAAATAGAAAACTATGTGAGAGGTCTCTCTATATAGTACCTATACCATGCTACGATAACGAAAATGATTCCAAACACTTATGACCTAGAAACCGCTAAACATGAATAAATAGCATCGAATCTTATGTTCAAAAGCAATCTATCCTATTAAACGATGTAAAACAAGTTTCCAGCCTATGAAACGATTTGGTCAAACCTAATCCACAAGGAAAATAACTAAATCAGCCCCAAATTAATGATAAACCATCAAGTAGGAGTTCTCCTATCAAGCATCAAACGTTTGACCAATAAAAGTCAACAATTTAACAATAAATAAATCATAACATATTAGTAGTTCTACCAAATATGACAATTAATCCACATAATTTATCAATAATTAAAACCAAATTAGTGCACATAATCATCATAAATATTTTAAAACCATCATCATGCAATTATACACTAGTTCATAGTGAAAGTCAACCAAAAAGCCAAAACGAGTCTAAATTTATCAAAGTCTAGGTGGTACAATGATGAAATCAGCCAATCATAATGATAAATAGCAATAAAAATCTAAACTTGACATCAACCATGATCATTAGGGGTGTACATCGGTTCGGTTTTCGGTTAATTTGGTTAATTCGGTTTTGAAATTTTTGAAAGTCTATCCGTAAACCGAACCGAACCGAAATAATTAAAAGTCAAACCGAACCGAAACCGATCCATATGCAATTCGGTTCGGTTTGGTTCGGTTTGGTTGAAAACCGAATTAACCGTAGTATCCAGATTCAACCAAATATCATTTTACACTTTTTTAAACCAAGTGTATCCAAATCAAATCCAAATTCAATCAAATATTAACCAAGATATCCAAATTTGATAGGAGTGCTGGAGGAATGAACTCGAGAGGAAGAATGGAGGACGAAGTGACGAACTTCCAGAAATTCTAGGATTGAAGATGGTCGATGACTCGATGGAGGCAGGAGGGCGGAGGCTGGAGGATTAGCCGAAGGCGACAAGGCGTGTTTCAAGTTAGAATATTATGGTTAATGTTTTAAATGATATATATAAATATATAATAATTAAATAAAAATTTGGTTTTCGGTTTAAACCGAACTAACCGTATTAACCGTATTAACCGAAATTTATAAAAATTATAATCCATAACCGAACCGAAAACCGAATTAAAAATTCGGTTACGGTTACAAACCGAACCGAAAACCGAAATTGTATAACGGTTTGGTTTTTTTTGGTTATGGATACGGTTCGATTTACGGTTTTTTTCGGATTACGATTTTTTTGTACACCCCTAATGATCATGAATCACACGAACAAAAGCTTCAAAACCAAGACTAAATGAAATGCAAACCGGGTGGTCTTCAAATCTCTAAATTTGGTTTCCAAAACCTCTGGTCTTGATCCCCTTTCCCTTCTTGATTTCCAGATCTCCTTTTCTTTTTATTCTTTGTGGCCAAAAAAATAATAATATCGATGCTTCTCCAAAAAAAGAAAAAGAAATGGGAGTTGCCCCTAACAATATTCCCCTGGGAATGTGATATCTCCTCCCCTCCTAATGCGGCGCCTCCCTCACTACATATCCTCTGGTCTCCCACGAATTTTTTGGGGTCCTGCTCTCTATTCTTCCTAGGCTACTACTCTTAATTCAACGGGCCGCTGGGACTTGTTTAATCAGGTGGGCCGAGATAAACAAGCAACCAACTTGGGTTGCACACATGGTTGGGCCGAGAAATAGCTAACGATGCTTTGGGCCGAGATAATCAACTTTGGAATGTGATTGAAATGCCTTCAAATATGTCGGCTGGACATGATGCAACATTTAAATGATTTTTTTTATTTGTTTAAACCTTTTAATTATTTTAAATATCTTTTTTCGCTTCAATTCTACATCGAGTGCTCGGGGTTTCATCCAAATTCACACGAGCACACCAACTACCTAGAATTCACATACAAAAACAATTAAGCACCATATTTTTGTAGTGTCTCAATTAAAAATTCTAATTTTTGCAAAGTTTTCTCAATTAAAAACCAAATTAAATGTGAACTTTAAATATTTATCAAATAATAACCAAAGTTCCACCAAATCATCTAAAATTCAAATATAAACATTTAAGCACCAAAACTTATTATTCTTAATTAAAAACTAATTAAACGAAGGGATTTTATTTATTTATTTATATACATGATGCTATGCATCATCGTGCTGGCATGCATCACACTTCTGAACAAAGGCCATTGCATCCTTCTTCATAGTAGGCCAGTAGTATCCTGTCCTCAATACTTTGGAAAATAGTGATCTGCCCCCAGTGTGATTGCCACAATCACCTTCATGAATATCCTGGAGTACGCAAGTGCTTCAGGCTGCTCGAGGCATCTCAAGTATGGTCCTGCAAGAGATTTCTTGTATAAGATACCATTTATTATTGAATATGGAATTACCTTTGTTCGGAAGAGTCTGGAGTTCTCGTTTTTGGGGATTTCTCCTTCTTGGATAAATCTCCTGATAGGGTAAGTCCAGGATTCTGAGGATCCTGAGAGTCTATCATTTCTTGATCTTTATCTGTTGTGACATCATTAACTTCTTGTTCTTCAATTGCTGGTGTCAGGATGTGAGTTATGGGAATCTTGACACCTTCTGGGATCCTTAAAGATGATGCTAAATTTGCCAAAGCATCAGCTTCTGCGTTTTCTTCTCTAGGTACCTGTGATATGCTGCAATTTTCAAAAGATAATGCTAATTGTTTTACAAGGTCTAGATATTTGGTTAGCCTTTCGCCTTTCACTGCATAGGATCCATTAAATTGGTTAGTTAATAACAAGGAGTCAATAAAAACTTGAATGTGTTGGATACCCATATCTTTAGCGAGTTGTAATCCTGCAATTAAAGCTTCGTATTCGGCTTCATTATTAGTAGCCTTGAATTCACAATGGATAGATAGAGGGATAATGTCCCCCTGTGGCGATTTCAGTAGCGCACCCAATCCTGTTCCTCTAACGTTAGATGCTCTGTGTACAAGATCCAGCTGCCTGAAGCTTCTTCGAGCTGCTTGACCTCTAGTTCAACTTCTGGCAGTATGTCGCTGCTGAAATCAGCCACAAAGTCTGCAAGGGCTTGTGACTTGATTGCTGTTCTTGGCTCATATATGATGTCATAGGCACTTAATTTAACTGCCCATTTCGCCATTCTTCCTGACATTTCTGGTTTTCTTAAGACACACTTAATAGGATAGTTAGTTTTCACATAAATAACATGAGTTTCAAAGTAATGTCTTAACTTTTGAGAAGCCATGACAAGAGCTAAAATCAATTTTTCTAAATAAGAATACCTGGTTTCAGCATCTAATAATGTTTTGCTTACATAGTATACCGGATGCTGTTGTCCCTCATGATCTTTCACAAGCACAGCACTTACTGAGCTGCCTGAAACTGCTAGAGAGAGATAGTGGTTCGCCCTTGACTGGTTGCATTAGAAGTGGAGCAGATGATAAATATTCTTTCAAGGAGCTCAGAGCTGCTTCATGCTTCTCACCCCATTCGAACTTTTTGTTCTTCTTCAATATGTCATAGAATTCTTTGCTCTTTTCGGATGATCTTGATATGAATCTGTTAAGTGCTGCTACTCTTCCAGTTAATCTTTGAACTTCTTTGACATTTGTTGGAGACTTCAAGTTTATGATTGCTTGGATCTGCTCAGGGCTGGCCTTATTCCTCTTTCAGTAACCATGAAGCCCAAGAACTTGCCGGCTCTTACTCCAAAATGGCACTTGGAAGGATTCAATTTCATGTTGAACTGGTCCAAGATATCAAAAGCAGCTTCAAGATCTCTAGGATGGTCCTTTGCTTTTTTCGATTTCACCACCATATCATCTATGTATACTTCCATGGTGTCCCCCAGTTTGTCTTTAAACATCATGTTGACTAGCCTTTGGTATGTGGCACCTGCATTTCGTAAACCAAAAGGCATTGCAATATAACAATAAATACCTGTGGGTGTCATGAAGGCCGTGTCTTCCTGATCTGATGGTTCCATTTGAATTTGTTGAAAGCCCGAAGATGCATCCATAAAAGTTAGCATCTCATGCCCAGCAGTTGCGTCCACCATAGAATCAATATGTGGTAGAGGGAATGGGTCTTTTGGACAGGCCTTGTTTAGGTCTGTGTAATCTACACATACCCTCCACTTACCATTCTTCTTTTGGACTACCACCACATTAGCCAGCCATCGAGGATATTTAACTTCTCTAATCATTTTTGACTTGAGCAGCCTGTCAACTTCTTCTTGGATTATGATGTTTCTCTCAGGAGCGAACTTCCTTCTTTTCTGATGTATTGGCCTGAAAGATTCATCTATACCAAGTTTATGAGTAATAATATCTTTAGATATACCTGTCATGTCTTCATGTTTCCATGCAAATGTTGTGACTCTGGATTTCAAGAGGCTCACGAGCTGCTCCTCAGTATCCTCAGGAATATTGGTTCCTACCAGCACTTTGATTTCAGGATCTTCAGGATTAAGTTGAACTTCTTTGATTTCCAATTCCTTTGTCATCTGAATTCTTCGTGCTGGTTTCTTTAATTGCTATGCTGGCTTGGACTTGATGGTGTTCTTCATAGCAGAAGTGTAGCAGTCTTTGGCTTCTTGTTGATCACTTAGTATTCTTACAACTCCCCAAGGTGTGGGAAGCTTCACACATTGATGATAGGTAGATGGAACTGCTTTCATGTCATGGATCCATGGCCTTCCCAAGATTACATTGCAACAAGGAAGGGAGTCAATAACGCAGAATTTCTGCATGGAGTTGACTCCTTCAATGTAAACAGGAAGTCTGATGTCTCCAACCGTATGCTTGGTTTCTCCGCTGAATCCTACTAACACCGAGGATCTTGGAATTATCTCTTCTTCTGGAATGCTCATCTTTTTAAGCACGTCCAATTGAATAATGTTGACCGAACTGCCATTGTCTATCAGGATCCTGCGAACATAATGGTTAGCAATACATAATGTAATTACCAGACTGTCGTGATGAGGATCCTGGATGTCCAGCTTATCAGTTTCGTCAAAAGAAATGACTTTGTCTTCAGTCAATATCGCATTCTTCTTTGGTCGACTGCCTTGATCCATTTTGGCCTCCTTGGCATGTCTTTTTGCTGATGAGAAAGAGGCTCCACATATGTCAGATCCTCCTGAGATGAAGTTGATCACTTTAGCATCTGCTGGTGGTGACTGTGCTCTTTTGGGCAGCTCAGCAGCTTCTTGAGTTTTACTCTTCTTTCTGCCAAACAATTCTTTGAGATGCCCCTTGCTGAGCAGGTAACTGATTTCTTTCCGAAGGGCTATGCAGTCATCTGTTAAGTGCCCAAAGTCTTCGTGGTAGGCACACCATTTAGACTTATCTTTCCATGATCCTTGTTTATCCGATTTTCTTGGCCACCTGGCTTTATCACCTAGATCCTGCAAGGCACATAACAAACCACTTGTGTCAACCGAAAAGCAATAATCAGATACCTTTGGGAAGTCTTCTTCGTCGTCTTCATCTTCAACTTCATTGACCCTGGGATTATCATTCCTGTAATAGGGTTTGGTTCGTTGTTGCTTTCCGGGAGAATCTTCCTTCTGCCTAATGATTCATCACCTCTTTTTGGATCTTCTTATCATCTTCCAATCTGATGAACCTTAATGCCCTTGTTCTGACTTCATCAAGGTTCCTGCAAGGAGTCATAACCAAATCATCATAAAAGCGGGAATCCCCTCTAATCCCCATTTTGAAAGCTTCTACAGCAGCAGCCATATCCAGGTTGGGGATATCCAGAGCTTCTCGACCGAATCTGGCCACATAATCCCTTAGGGATTCGTTGGGCTTCTGAACTATCCTGTACAAGTCACCAGTGAGCTTCTCAAAGCTCCTGCTGCAAGAAAACTGGTTATTAAACAAGTTAACTAAATGGGGAAAAGAAGTAATGGTATTAGGAGGGATACTGAGTAGCCATTTCAAGGCTGGTCCTGTCAGTGTTGAGCCGAATCCCTTGCATAAGCAAGCTTCTTTGATGTTTGCAGGAATGGGGTTGATTTCCATTCGTTCCCTGTATTGTGCCACGTGCTCCTCAGGATCTGTGGTCCCATCGTAGAGTTTCATGTTGGGGGTTTGAAATCTTTTTGGTATCTCTACGTCACAAATGGGCCATGCAAATCTAGAAACTCTGTGGCTGCCTGCTGGCACTTCAGGAATTGGACGAATAACACCAGGAACACTTGAGATCATGTCCTTTAACCTCTGAAGTTCCCTAGCGATAGTCGGGTTGATACCTGCATCCTGCACAGTTCCTTGGTTAGGGTTAGCATAAAAATTATCAAAGTTGTTACCAGCCCTGGAAGTTTGAAGATGGATCTGGGGTCCATATTCAGCATCTCTAAGGATGGTTGGCTCAGTTGTGGTTCCCACTTGCATGGGGATGAAGTCTCCCTCATGCATCTCCTGAGATGAACCTGGGAATGTGCCTGCAGAGACAGTAGGGTTAGAAAATAAGGATCCTTGAGGATCCTGAGCAGCTCGGAAGCGGCTCGGATATTGTTGGAATGGCTGAGATGAAGATCCCTGTAGCATCTGAGGAGTAGGTGCTGCTGACTGCTGACTCCAAGGCTCATGAAGGTTTGTCGCCGCAAACCGCTGTGGTTGAGATATAGGTTGTTGCATTGAGACTGCTCGGCACCCGATGGCTTAAAAACCCGGCTGGTTGCTGACTCGAGCATCTCGGCGGCTGCTGACTTCCATATCCGCTGTAGTAAGATTCTGGGGGCTGCTCGGAGTAGAATCCAGAGTATTCCAGATCTATCACCCTGGAAGTCTTCTGATGCTGAGAGCCTGAGAATCCTGCAGTAGTAGCTGTTGCAATACCTGACTTTGGAGCAGTAGAGGGATTTACTTTCTGTTTCGGCTGCTCCGATATTTCCGGAGAGTCGAACCCGAATGATTTTGGCATCAAAGGGCTGATTTCCTCTACTGGTTTCTTTGATTTCTTCAATTCCATGATCTCCTTCATCATTTTCTCGTTGGTTTTGGTTTGTTCATCCGCATGGGCCTTCATTTGCCTGATCAAAACATAGAGATCGTTATTAGAAATAGCAGAGTCAGTGGACGTACCTTGAGATCCAGTAAAAGTGGGGTATTCCACTCTTTTAGCATCAGTATCAGTCACTTTCTTCATCATTGGGGGGAGACCAGTGCTGACAGTCGGCTTAGTGGATGAAACAGATTTTGAAGTAAATTTTGGTTGGCTCGACATTTTCAAGAATCGGTTATGGGAAGAAGATCAAGGCTCTTAATCGAATTCAAACACCGTTTGCCCCACGGTGGGCGCCAAATTGTTTTGGTCAAAAACTGCCTAAGCAATTAGTTGATCAAACTTTGTAAGTGAGGTAGCGTGTTTGATGTAAATAAAGATGAAAATGTAAATTTGGAGATTGACACGAGGATGTAACGAGGGAAAATCCAGGAATCCTTGAGTATCCTCAAGGAGCCTAGCAAAAAACCTCGGGGGCCGGTTCAAAGTACCTGCCTCCTAAAACTTTTATATAATGAAAGTGTTCAAGTACAAATGAAATGAGCTCGTATTCTAAGTGTTACAGAGAGTTGTGATAGCGAGTATCGTGTGTGTGTGTAAGCCTAGAGCTCAATTTAAATAGATTACATCGCAACAATATCTCCTAAAAACTAGCAACTAACTCCACGTCTCCCACTTAGCCGTTTGAAGTCCACTTAGTCCACGTTTCTGTTAGCTGACCGGGTCTTTAGGACACGTGATCCATGTTGGAGTTAACCTGCGAATAACAAACAAAAGGGGAAAAGCAATAGTTAGTCAAGAAATATAATTCAGGATCCTTACAGTGAAGTGCTTGCGAGCTGATGCGAGCTGCTCATATCTCCTGAATCTAGTACCAACAAATCATGCATGTTAGTTATTGCTAGATTTATGTGATTCATGATCAAGATTCAATTTTTATGATGAATTAGGGTTAGATATATATCATGCAAGTTGGTTATTGCTAGATCTATGAGATACATGATCAAGATTGCAACTTTATGCTATATTAGGGTTAGATCTATGTCATGCATGTTGGATATTGCTAGATCTGTGTGATTCATGATCAAGATTGCAACTTTATGCTAGATTAGGGTTGGATCTATGTCATGCATGTTGGATATCGATATATCTATGTGATTCATAATCAAGGTTGCATATTTATGTTGGATTAGGGTTAGATCTATGCCATGCATGTTTATTATTGATAGATCTATTTGATGCATCATCAAGAAGTGATCTTTATGTGATAATAGGACTAGAATTATGACACACATGTATCTTGATGTTAGATCTAGGGTTGCTCGTGTTGAAATTGTGTGAAAGATTGTGCTTGTTGTGATTACATCTATCTTTTGACCTAAAATTACTTTCATGAATAATACATTTATCTCTAGGATATTATGTTTACATCCTTAGTTTAGATTGAGCCTCATAAACGTAGGTATCACCATCACCAACGTGTGTTGCATCGATTGTATCAACGTGTGTCGTAAAGTGACTTCACTTATTCACTTATTCTCTATCATCCTCTAGTTGTGAAGGTTATCCTCGAGGTTTAACTATTTCATTAGTTGGTGTCATTGCCCATCAGAGTCTCCATTTCCATGTGAGTATTCATAGCCTCTTTTATTTTATTTTTTGGGGTGCAACATGTACACCTTATCAATCTCAAATACCTATTTCATTACTTTTAAATTTCATGCAGTATGATTGTTATGTGTGTTCTAGTATGTTGAACTTATGTGATTATTATTTTTGTGGATGGAATCTATCTCAATGTCAATGTCAATGTCAATGTCAATTTCAAGGCGTGATTATTAACACTAAAAAGGTCAGGGTTAAAATAATAGATCTATTGGTTTTGCAGCCCACCTAACTTGACTGGTAACTGGCGTTGGGTGATTGGAAGCCTTATTTATCAAGGGTTGGATTACTCTACTTTATGTGTTCTATATTAGTACTTGTTTATCATATCAGAATGTCATATGACTCGTAGATCGCATGTTTAACCTATCATAGTATATCAAACCTATGTTTACTCACCAACTATTCGTAGTTGACCTTTATTTTGTGCATGTTGGAGGTTTTGTTGCAAGATGATGACTTCATGATGATGACACCTTAGGATGCATGCAGACTTAGTAAGACCTAATCATAACGAGATAATGTGTTTTTAGTATTGTAATATGATGATAGAATATTATATTATTTGATTGAATGAAATGGGATAATTAAGAATATCGCAACCTTCAATAGTGTTGTGTGCAACTGGACAATCATCGTACCTCGACGTATTCCGCCGTCGGTTGTGGTGTGACAAAAATAACCTATTTATAGGCTTCCTGGTCAATGAACTGAACTGACCTAAGAAGTCATGGTTTGTTGCGCAGTTCGCGACTGGGTTCGCATCCCAGTTCGTTTCCAGGGTAGATTCTTCGCAAAACTTGAAACATTCTGTTCTTCTGATCCAGCTAATGTTCTAACAAAAGGAAGGCCACGAAATCGGATGGTCAAAGTTTGCACGGTTGACTTTTCAAAACACGATCTAGGACCAGATCCAGAAAATTGGCAGAGGGGAAACATCAAGCAAAGGTTATAAAGATGATATCCAATGGTACTTATAGTGGAGGGATGCTAGGGTTTAATAATTTGAGAAAAAGAAGGTAAGGTAACTTTGAATAAACTTGGAAAACATTAATTGGATGAAATCAAATTGAGTTATAAGATGATAAGATGTTCCAGAAGGTTTTAGGATAGTTACATATGATAAGGATCCTTTATTGGGGTCTTAATCGATCTAAAAATACGAATTGAATAGACTTTGAACAAAAAAAACGAGCCAATATCGCGAAAAAATAGATCAGACCCACAAGGCGGTCTTTGAAAACAGTAGAAAAACTTTGAAGATCCCCTCGTAGTCCGCGAGGGGAAAGATTGACCAAGTTACTATTTATTTATTTTTTCTTTTGTTTTTTGTTCGCTCGATTGATCTCGTTTCAACTGGATAGCTTCTTAAACTTTACCAACAACCATAAATTACTTATTAAAACATTAAGGAACATAAAAATATTATTTTATACATTCACGGGTTACCCGGATAAAACTAAATTTGCTCGAAAAACCAAATTTTCGTTAGTTGCGTTTTTAATTAATCAATTTATCCAAAAATCATTCATTAAATATTTGCTTTGTAAAATCATTATGGAAAATTTAAAACATCAATTATATGTATAACTTTGTAAAGACTCGAATCAATAAATATAAAAACAAAATTCAAAAATGTGCAGAACTTCCGATTTGGGTCGGGTTTTATAAACGGGTCGATTTAGTCAAAACGTTTGATGAGGAATGTTACACGTAGCGTGTCTTTTAGAGTATTAGAGGAGTCTAGTATTCTTAAAACATATCACAAACATCACACACACGGTTGAGTCTCGAAATATTGGTGATTAATAAAAAACCAATACGTGTTGCCACTTACGTGCGAAACTGTTATGTGAATTTAGCTGTGTGAACATAAATAGATTCATGACATGTTTATACTTGATTTTGTTGGATTAAATATGATAATTTGATGGTGAATGAATAAAAAGTAGAAACATAGAAAACCATGACCAAAAACACGAAAAGGAAAAAATGGGAGCTGGTCAATGAAAGTCAATCTGATCAACCCGCCTTGCGAACCGCAAGAGGGCTCTATGGGTCAGTTTCGCACTCCGCATTGACCCCAGATCAGGGAAACCCTAATTAGGCCCTATTTAGATCATTAGCCACCTACAGCCCTAAGAGTTTGTCCAAATCATTCCTTGGTCCAAATCCTTGAAGTTTTTTGTGTTAGATCAAGATTCAATCTTGTTTATCATCACCGATCGTTCCTACGTTGTTGTTATGTCAATTTTTTCTTTATCTTGTTTATTATCATCAAGATTCAAACTTTATGTTAGATCTAAGCTTGTATGATGATGATATGGTGATTCCATGCATAGATCTAGTGTCATATGTGATAAAGTTTGAATCTTTATGAAAAAGATTTGACTTTTATGATGATTATGATGATGATATGCTAGATCTAGGGTTCTTGTTCATGCATGATGATAAATGTTGGATTTTTATGCTTGATTCGTGTCATGGATGCATACAAATACTAGTTCTAAGGCTTAGATGATATAAAGTTGCAAACTTTAAGTGAGATATTTGACAAAAATCCGATTTTGATGTTCATGCACGCTAGATAATGAGAAAAGGTAGCTTCTTGATGCTCGATCTATGTGTTGTAGTGTGCATGATGGATGATAAAGCCTTGAACTTGATGGGGATTTGCATCGAAAATGAATTATTTAAATAATAATATTTCTATCGTACGAAAAGTGCACGTAGAACTATGTAGGATGCATGTATATATGCGTTTGTGAACACTTTTTAAGATTTGAAATATGCTATACGTGAAATCCGTATGTTGTGTGATTAAAAAACATTACTTTTACGTGAACTTTGGTTATACGCGATAAATGTATATTTACCGGTTAAGTATTTATTTATGTGACACATGCATATTAACCCATGATTGGATGATTGCTTGTTTACGTGCATTAGGTCAAATTAAATATAGGTTGTACGCATATATAAATCTTAAATCTCCTACCTCGGTGGGAATGACAAGATTTTGGAGGATCGCCCCATCGATCTTACATCGTATACGCGAGAAAATTAATAATTAATTGTGACGCATAAATATTTATTGCTATATGAAATGTTATGTGATGTATACGTATTAGGATAAATATATGAAAACCTAATTGTTTTGGTCAAAAATCAACAAAGCGATTTTGTATTCAAAACTTAGAATGTGAGGTAGTGTGTTTGTCAATATGCTCGAAATGTAAAGTTGAACACAAGGATGTAACAAGAGAAAATCCAGGATCCTTCGAGTTGCCTCTAGCAATCCTAGCAAAAAAACCTCGGGAGCCGGCCTGAAGAGCCTGCTTCCTCACTATTTTTATTGATACGAAACTGGAAATTACAAGTGTTTTTGGAGGTTTGATCAATCGATACTAAGTGTTACAACGATTGTATGCTATCAGAGCTAAAAGTGTATTCGTGTTGTGTGTTCCTAAATCGATCGAATCCTTGATTATATATGGATTACAAAAATAACTAATTATCCGGGATTTCTGGGATCCTATCGTCCAACTAACTTGACCGTTAGGGCCTCTTTCGTCCATTTGGTCCACGATATTCTATAGCTGGAGCTTGAATCTCGGAAGTAGTTGATGACTCAACGGTACCTGGGTCAAATAAACATGTGGCAATTATAAGGGTTATTCGAATAAAATAAATCAGGATACATGGACAAGTGGGATTCCCAAACTATAGTAGGATTCCTAAACTATCTGCAAGCGATGAAGCAAAGTTTGCTAATGCATCGGCTTCTAAATTGTCTTCTCTTGGCACCTATGAAAAGTTATAATTTTTGAAAAGCAAAGATAATTTTTTCACGATATCAAGATATTTGATTAAATTCTCCCCTCTCACTGCATAAGAGCCATTAAAGTGGTTAGTCGAAAGAAGAGAATCAACAAATACTCGAATACACCGGATGCCCATATCTCTAGCCAATTGCAACCCAACAATCAAAGCTTCATATTCAGTTTCGTTGTTGGTAGCCTGGAATTCACAAGATATGGATAAGGGTATTATGTCTCCCTGTGGCGATTTTAGCAGGATGCCCAACCCTGTTCCTCTAAAATTTGAGGATCCATCGATGTAAAAGATCTAGTCTTCTTCGAGCTTCTCAAGCTGCTGGACTTCCTTCTCAACTTCTGGTTCTCTGTCACTGCTGAAATCAGCCACAAAGTTAGCCAAGGCTTGGGATTTGATTGGTGTCCTTGGCTCATACTTGATATCATAGGCACTCAATTTGACTGCCCATTTGGCCATCCTACCTAACATCTCCGGCTTCCTGAGAACTACCTTAATAAGGTAGTTAGATTTCAAGGGTTATTCGAATAAAATAAATCAGGATACATGGACAAGTGGGATTCCCAAACTATAGTAGGATTCCTAAACTATCTGCAAGCGATGAAGCAAAGTTTGCTAATGCATCGGCTTCTAAATTGTCTTCTCTTGGCACCTATGAAAAGTTATAATTTTTGAAAAGCAAAGATAATTTTTTCACGATATCAAGATATTTGATTAAATTCTCCCCTCTCACTGCATAAGAGCCATTAAAGTGGTTAGTCGAAAGAAGAGAATCAACAAATACTCGAATACACCGGATGCCCATATCTCTAGCCAATTGCAACCCAACAATCAAAGCTTCATATTCAGTTTCGTTGTTGGTAGCCTGGAATTCACAAGATATGGATAAGTGGTATTATGTCTCCCTGTGGCGATTTTAGCAGGATGCCCAACCCTGTTCCTCTAAAATTTGAGGATCCATCGATGTAAAAGATCTAGTCTTCTTCGAGCTTCTCAAGCTGCTGGACTTCCTTCTCAACTTCTGGTTCTCATGTCACTGCTGAAATCAGCCACAAAGTTAGCCAAGGCTTGGGATTTGATTGGTGTCCTTGGCTCATACTTGATATCATAGGCACTCAATTTGACTGCCCATTTGGCCATCCTACCTAACATCTCCGGCTTCCTGAGAACTACCTTAATAGGGTAGTTAGATTTCAAAATAAAGTCTAAGTTTAGTGGAAGCCATTATAAGAGCTAGAATTAATTTTTCAAGGTGAGAATACCTGGACTCTGCGTCTAACAGAGTTTTACTTATGTAATATACCGGATGCTGCTGACCTTGGTGGTCTTTTACTAAGACTGCACTAACTGAGCTTCCGGATACAACAAGGTACAAATACAGCGGCTCCCCGTCTTCTGGTTTCATCAGCAGTGGAGCTGCTGACAGGTAATCTTTTAAGCATCTCAGAGCTTCTTCGTGCTTCTCGGTCCACTCAAACTTCTTGTTTTTCCTTAGGATATCGTAGAAATCCTTGCTTTTTTCTGAGGTTCTTGAAATGAACCTGTTGAGTGCTGTGATTCTTCCTGTCAACCTTTGTACCTCTTTTACATTTGACGGTGACTTCCAATTTATGATTGCTTTGATCTGCTCGGGGCTTGCTTCGATTCCTATTTCGGTAACCATGTAGCCTAAAAACTTTCCAGCTCGCACCCCAAAGTGGCACTTGGAGAGATTGAGCTTCATGTTATATTGGTCAAGGATGTCAAATGCAGTTTGGAGATCCTTGACGTGATCTTATGCCTTCTTGGATTTCACTACCATTTCGTCTATGTAGACTTCCATCGTGTCCCCCAGTTGCTCTTTAAACATCATATTGACAAGCCTTTGATAGGTGGCACCTGCATTTCTTAAACCAAAAGGCATAGCAGTGTAACAATAGATACCTGTCGGAGTCATAAAAGTTGTATGCTCCTGGTCACATGGTTCCATCTGAATTTGTTGGAAACCTGCTGAGGCATCCATGAAGGTGAGCATATCATGACCAGCCGTGGCATCCACCATCGCATCAATATGGGGAAGTGGAAAAGGATCCTTAGGACATGCCTTATTCAAGTCCGTTTAGTCAACACAAACTCTCCACTTTCCATTCTTCTTTTGGGCCACCACCACATTTGCTAGCCACTTGGGATATTTGACTTCTCTGATCATCTTGGTTTTGAGAAGATTGTCAACTTCCTCCTGGATGATAACATTCTTCTCGGGAGCGAACTTTCTCCTCTTTTGCTGTATGGGCCTGAAAGAAGTGATCTAAACCAAGTTTATGAGTAATAACATGTTTAGGGATACCTGTCATATCCTCATGCTTCCAGGCGAAAGTTGAGGTTCTGGTCTTTCAAAAGCTGAACCAATTCTCGTATCAACACCTGCTGGGATGCCTGTACCTACGAGCACCTTGATTTCAGGATTCTAAGGGTCTAGATGGACTTCTTTGACATCAAGCTCCCTATCCTCCTGTACTTCAAGTGCTCTTTTCTGTAATTGCTATCCCTTTGTCATCTTGGTGGGTGTTCTTCATTGAAGTTGAGTAGCAATTCTTGGCTTCCTGCTGGTCGCTTTCAATCCTTACAACTCCCCAAGGTGTGGGAAGCTTGATGCATTGATGATAAGTTGAAGGGACCGCTTTCATTTCGTGTATCCATGGCCTGCCAAGAATTATATTGCAACAAGATAGAGAATCTATAACACAAAATTATTTGCATAGAGTTTACCCCCTCTATGTATGCTGGTAACCTGATATCCCCAACGGTGCTTTTAGTTTCACCACTGAAGCCAACCAGGACTGAGGATCTGGCAACTATTTCAGTTTCTAGGATCCCCATATTTTTGAGTACATCAAGACGGATTATGTTTACTGAGCTTCCATTATCAATCAGGATCCTACGAACAAAATGGTTAGCAATATATAAAGTGACCACAAGACTATCATGATGGGGATCCTGAACATGAGAACGGTCGCTCTCATCAAAGGATATGAGTTTGTCTTGAGTTAGGGTGGATGTCCGGACAGGTCTATCACCCTGTTCAGATTTGGATTCCTTAGCATGTTTCTTGGCTGAGGAATAGGAAGTGCCACAGATGTCTGAGCCTCCTGATATGAAGTTGATTATTTGAGCATCCTGAGGCGGAGAAGCTGCTCTTTGAGGAACCTTGTCGGCTTCCTGAGTTTTGATCTTCTTTCTGCCTATCAACTCTTTAAGATGCCCCTTACTGAGTAGGTAGCTGATTTCCTTCCGAAGTGCTATGCATTCATCTGTTAGGTGGCCAAATTCTTCGTGGAAGGCGCACCACTTGGTTTTGTCTTTCCAGGATCCCTGCTTATCATTTTTTTCTAGGCCATCTTGCCTTTTCGCCAAGATCCTGCATTGCACACATTAAGCCACCAATATCAACAGAGAAACAATACTCAGATACCTTAGGATACTCCTCCTCGTCATCATCTTGATCCACAACATTGACTTTTTGATTATCTGGTTTGGAGTATGGACGGGATCTATACGGCTTCCCGGGGGATTCCGACTTCTTATTGTTGGGATCATATTTTAGGAATATCCAACCTTTGGTGGATCTTCTTGTCGTCTTCCAGACGGATAAATCTCAAGGCTCTGCTGCGTACTTCGTCAAGGTTCCTGCAAGGAGTCATAACGAGGTCATCATAAAAACGTGAATCCTTAGAGAGCCCCATTTTAAAGGCCTCAACAACTGCTGCCATATCCAGATGGGGAATCTCGAGAGATTCTCGTCCGAATCTAGCGATGTATTCTCTGAGCGGCTCATCTGGCTTCTGAATTACATCGATATAAGTCGCCTGTGAGCTTCTCAAAGGTTCTGCTGCAAGAAAATTGATTGTTAAACAGATTAACTAAATGAGAAAATGATGTAATAGTATTAGGAGGAATGCTCAGTAGCCATTTCATGGCTGGTCCTGTTAAGGTTGAACCAAAGCCTTTGCACAGACAGGCTTCCTTGATTTCTATTGGAATGGGATTGATTTCCATGCGCTCCCTGTAATGTGCTACGTGCTCTTCAGGATCCGTGGTCCCGTCATAAAGCTTCATGCTTGGAGTCTGGAAACGCTTCGAAATCTCAACTTGAGAAATCGGCCAAGTGAATCTAGAGATCGTGTAGCTTTCCAGAGGAACCTCAGGGATAGGCTTCAGGATTCCCGGAACACCTGAGATCATCTCTTTCAACTTTTGGAGCTCCCTGGCGATACCTGGATGAATACCTGCATCCTAAGGAGCACCCTGGTTAGAAGCTATAGGAACTGAGTTGGACACATTACCTGATCCAGGATGCTGGACTGGGATCCTGGGGTCATATCTATAATTCATTGGGATGCTCAGCTCCGTAGTGGCTGCTGTCTGCATGGGAATGAAGTCACCATCATGTACTTCTGAGGAGCTGGTCCTGAAGGCTCCTGCAGAAACAGAAAGGTTAGAATGTTGATATCCCTGGGATTTCTGGCCTGGGTTCCCAGCAGGAAACAGGATATCCTTGAGATGGTGTAGCCAAGGATCCCAATGATAATGGAGTCCAAGGATCTTTGGAGCGTGGCCGCGAGGATTCCGGCGGAGATGGCTCCTGAGAATCCAGACAGTACTCCTTGCATATCCAATAGGCTGGGAAGTAATCGTAGGGGCTGTAGTGAAGCATACTGCCGATTTGTAATTGTAGCGAGTCGGATCTGAGGATCCTGAGGCGTTAAAGTCAAGATGCCTAGGAAATAAGGGACTTTGCTCCTCCATAGGTTTCTTAGACTTCTTAAGCTCCTCAATCTCCTTCATCACCGTTTGATTGGCCTTTTCTTGTTGATCCATCTGATTCTTCACCTGCTTGATCAAAGTAAAAAATTCATTGTTAGTAATAACATGATCAATAGATTGAACCTGGGATCCCGTGAACTCAGAGGCTGAAATAGATTTTTGCTCAGTGGGTCAGACATTTTTAGAATTGAGAGATCAAATGGAGTGAATGAAAAATGGATTTTTTGTAGGATGAAGCACCACTTGCCCTACGGTGGGCGCCAAACTGTTTTGATTAAAAATCAACAAAGCGATTCCGTATTCCAAACTTAGAATGTGAGGTAGTGTGCTTGTCAATATGCTCGAAATGTAAAGTTGAACCCAAGGATGTAACGGGGGAAAAATCTAGGATCCTTCGAGTTGCCTATAGGAATCTTAGCAAAAAAACCACGGGAGCCGGCCTGAAGAGCCTGCTTCCTCACTATTTTATTGATACGAAACTTGAAATTATAAGTGTTTTTGGAGGTTTGATCGATCGATACTAAGTGTTACAACGATTGTATGCTATCAGAGCTAAAGTGTATTCGTGTTGTTTGTTCCTAAAACGATCGAATCCTCGATTATATAAGGATTACAAAAATAACTAATTATCCGGGCTTTCCGGGATCCTATCGTCCAACTAACTTGACCGTTAGGGCCTCTTTCGTCCATTTGGTCCACGATCTTCTATAGTTGGACCTTGAATCTCGGAAGTAGTTTATGACTCAACGGTACCTGGGTCAAATAAACACGTGGCAATTATAAGGGTTAGTCGAATAAAATAAATTAGGATACCTGGACAAGTGGGATTCCCAAACTATAGTAGGATTCCTGAACTATCTGAGCTTCCTGGAGCATCCTGAAAATAAACCCTCAACACTAATTTGATCACAAATGTGTTATCGAGTCAATTTGTTAATTGTTCGCGTTTATCGGGACAGTTGGTCAACACGGTCAAACACTCACACGGTTATGTGTCTTAGGTGTAGTCTAGAGGATTCACCGTCTCTTGTCGTCTTTTGGTTATTTGGTTTCTTTTACGCACCCGAGTTGAGTTTACGACCCCTACGTTAACTTGTTTCACTTTGGGAGAGAAGACATGCGGTAACGTTTATTTTTATAAACTCAAACTTGATGTTATATACCACATTTTGTAAACCATAGATAAATTAATTTGCTATAAAAGTCCTTCTACTAGTGTACCATGAATACTTGATAACGGAAAATTATGAGGTAGATCTACTGGGCCTAACAAGCCCAGCTCGAGCTAGTCGCTCTAGCCCCACTTGCCTGGGAGGAAGTAAAACTTGTATTATTTTGTCTATAGCTTTACAATGCTCGGAAAATTGCATGGCAGAAGGAAAATATTAACTGTCAGTAATGGGGACACGAATCCTATGGTGTTACAATAATCTATGCACTAGTTTTCCACGCACATATAAATTAGCCTTACGTGATGTGTGATTCTTGCTTTTGGTTAGGTCTCGTTGAGACTAGCCGGTTTAGTAATTGTTTTGATAAATGTTTATTATCTGCTTTTACTTAAACTCTGTGAACTCACCAACCTTGTGTTGACACTTTAGTATGTTTCTTCTCGGGACATTAGGCGGCACTCTAAGGACCGCGTTAAGAGTCTCATGGTGCATTTGTTTAAACTCTGCATTATCTATTTAAACTGTTTAAGCTTTTGGGCCCCATCGGCGTAAAACATTTGAAACTTATTTTGTTGATTTTACACTTTCGCAACTCTGAAAACTGTTTGTTAAACTTTATGGACTTTAAATTTTGGTTTTAACTGGTTTAATTATGCATATAGATTATTCTGTGTGTCCGATGACTGAGATCCTGGTTTGTCATGCTCCCAATGCGGTTATACTTTGCATGTGGATTTTGGGGGTGTGACATGTGTTCTCATGCAGCGAGAGAAGGTCATCAAGTATGCATCTCATCAGTTGTGAGAGTATGAAAAGAACAACATGACCCAATATTTAGAATTGAGAGCCATGGTATATGCATTGAAGATCCGGAGACATTACTTGTACGATACCAAATGTATGATTTACACTAATTAGAACAGTCTTGAGCATCTTTTTGACCAAAAGAAATTCAACATGAGGCAGAGAATGTGGGTAGAGCTTTCAACGACTATGAGTGTCCTATCAAGTACCATCCGTGTAAAGCTCACATTCTAGCTGACGCCCTGAGCAGAAAGTCTACCAAGCTGAAGTAAGTCTGAGCTTTAGAACTAAAAATTCACACTGGAATTCCAGACAAGATCAAAATTGCTCAGTTCGAGGCATTGAAGGATGAGAACGTGGAGTTAATCCTTGCGTGGAATAGAAAAGAAATTTGTGACCAAATCAAATAGGATCGGGTACTTCATGGATAGAGTATAAGTACCTCAGTATGGAAACTTATGAGAGCTAGTGATGGACGAAGCTCACAAATCTAGGCACTCTGTAAATCCATGATTGGATAAAATGTACAATGAGTTGAAGACTCTTAATATGTCACACCTCAACCGACGGCGGAATTTACGCCGGGGCATGATGATTGTCCAAATGCTCATGACACTAATTAAAGTCTCAATAATTTGTCATTACCAAATTCCAATTCAAACAGGAGGTTCAAATACACATAACATAACATAAAGATAAAGTCTTAATTGATTTAACTAGGTCCAAAGCATCCTAGATGTAGCATCAATCAAGTATGGCTCAAATTGCATTTCCTATAACATGTATAAAAATAGAGAGTGTCCACTAAAAATAGTTGGTGAGTAAACATAGGGTTAGAATACATATAGTAGTTTGAAAAGCGATTCACATGTCAAATGTATACTCAAGCATGTATGAATAAACAAATATTGCATAATCAAACCTTGATGACTAGTGTCCGTAACTCGAAGTTACGCTTAGCTTGAGTTAGGTTTCGATCACCCGAATGCCAAACCCGTCAAATTCAGGTGGGTTGTCAGTCCAATGGAATCCATTATCATTACCATTGGCTTGTATGTTAATGATTATGCTAGAATATAGACTTCGAATAGCGACAACATAGTTTAACATATAGCATAGAAATCACACATAGACATTGAACAAAATCTATTAACGAGTATCCCAAATCGAAAGCCAATTCTATGAATTGCGTAAACTTTGAATGTATGAATCGGACGAAAATCGTATCCATGGATTGGATAACAAAAAAAAAGAATCAAATTCATGATTCGAATACGGAAATACGAAAAGAAAAAAATCAGATTTATGGGCCGAACTTTGACTTAACAACAGTGGAATCCATGAGTTAAGCACAATGGTTGAATCGACAAAGTCGGGTTCATGACTTAAATAGTAAAAGTCAAATCTATGGATTGACTTCTGAATTAACAAAAGTAGAGTTCAAAAATTAAATAACAAAAGTTGAATTCATGAATCGAGTTCTGAATTAACAAAATTCAAGTTCACAAATTAAATAGCAAAGTTGATTTCATGAATTGAATTCTGAATTAACAAAAGTCGAGTTCAAAATAAATAGCAAAAGTTAAGTTCATGAATCGAATTCTGAATTAACAAAATTCGAGTTCACAAACTAAATAACGAAAGTTCCCCCAAAGTTTATTGTTTGAATCAATACTTCATGCAAAATAGAAAGTGAAAGTGGATTTAGAGTAAAATCGAATATCGTCGATGAAGAAAATAACGAATTTACCTAGGTAGGGTTTGCAAATAGGATTTCCAAGTGTCACGATAGTGCTTAATCAAACGAGAGTGAATCCGTTGCCAAGCACAACCATGAGTTTCGAAAAAAGTTAGATATTATAGTGAGCTTAAAATCAACCGCGACATATGAGGATAACAAGTTTAGGGATATTGTCACCATGAATGTGATAAAAGTCAAAATGAAAGTCAGTCTTGCAGGAGCAAGTGACTCTCGAGGGTTGGGATAAGTAGGTAACTAACACGAAAACAATTCTTGCATTCCTAACGGTATGTGGCAATAAGGTGACTTTGCTATCGGAGTAGCACCAGGTATGGTGTCCATGCAGAAGTCATTTTGGCGAACAGGAGGAAGACCCGATACGTCTTCGAGAAACACCTCAGGAGAATCCGATGACTAGATGTCTTTGACTCCCTTTCATAATCATGAACTTCCACGATGTTGGCCAAGAAGGCCATATACTCCTTGCATAAGTATTAGTGGCCTTTGGTACAAGACATGAGCCTAAGACCACTGGCTGGTTTATCGCCATAGACTACCAGGACTTAACTGCCCGGGCGGGGATATGAATGAACTACACAAAGCCCACAACTTCGGTATTTATTGAAGTAAAGATAAAGTCTTGCGGATGGGTTTCGATAAGAAAAAATGCTTAGAGGTGCCATATCAACGAATAACGTCGAGGCACAACGGTTATTGGTTCAGGAATCAATAAAATATTGTTGAACATGAACAAAAACTTTAGAATTTGCAAGCATGCAGAGTTATTTACTTGTGAAGTCATAAAGTCATAAACTCATACACATGCAATCCCGTAAGCATGTGGACTCGTAAATTCGTAAACTCCTAAACGAGTAATTTTCTAAACATGTATACCTTGAAAATGCATATGTAAACTCAACACGTAAAATTAGGGAATGTTCAAAATGGATAGCTTGAGATTTTTGAAATGGATAATCATGTACATGTAAATTTGTAAACTCGTTGGAGTGCATATTTGTTAACTTGCAAGCATAAAAATCCCGTAATCATGCAAACTTTTAAACTCATGAACTCATCAACAAGAACTCACCAACATGTAAATGAATTAAAATGATATGAACCATAAATAGATTTTTGGAATGACATACGTAAAACATTATTGAGTTAAAATTTGTCTGCAAAAAGAAGCTTAGTACACCAAACAATGAAATCACAAGGACCAAAAATGAAATACCAAAAATCAGATGCTTGAAAACTGAGTGGTTGGATTTAAAAGATAAGTTTAGGCTAAGGGTATCACTTGAGGTCAAGACACGTATATGCGAAACCTGATTGACTTGATGGGTCGAAGCATCGTTTGCAATGGCCAGCTCGGACACACATTGTGAATCACTATGTTGGGTGTGTCCATTGGGCATTGGTGCAACAAGTTGGGCTATGTCTTGGAACAATTAGGTGTTGGGTTTAGGTTGTAGGAGCAACTCAAATTTATGGGTATATTTTATATAATTGGTATGCTTGGCATTAAATCAATGTTGGGCAAGCATAAAGATGACATAACAAGTCGGGTGGTTTTAGAATGTTGACGTAGGTGAGGGAGTGTATAGACCAAAATGTGCAACCATCCACAAGGGAGTTTTTATGAAATCACGAGACATTAGCTTAAAATAGGATAATGACCAAATATCATAACTGTGGTGATGATGAATGATTGATAATTATTTGAAAACACGAGGGGGATGTATGAAAAAAAATCAGGGGTATGTAAAATCATGAAGGCAGCGAATTGATTGTGTAAGTATCAATATATATAAATCTGAGATCAAATCGTCAAATCATGAAACTCAAGGGGTTATATGAAATGTTAAACTTCGATCAAAATAGAATTGTGAATAAATATCATAAATCATAGTATAGTATATGATGCCATACAACACTAGAGCGTCGTATAAAATCATGAAATCCAGAATCACAAGGATAACACTGGATGTGATAAAACACATAAAGATTGTTCATAGAAACTCAATTGAATAATAGAATGGCCTTCATTTACCAAGTGGGACACTACAACCTTGACTGATCAAAGTTATTCTAGTTCATGTGACGTTTGGCATGACATGCTTTGGCCTAATAAGTAAGACATTCTCACCAAAAGTCCTCAGATCAGCATTCGGGTCCCTCGAGTTGGGATTTATACGCAATGCCTTTCTATAGGAAAAAACTCGGTTACCGGTGTCCACCCTTCCAGTTACTACATGTTCGACACTTAGAACTTAAACATTTGACGAGGTTGAAAAATTGAAAATGAATATAATGATGAAGTTTTAAATGTAGCATAAAGTGATAGTGTTGATATGTGTTTAATGAAAAGATCAAGGCTTGGATATAATAAGGTAAGATTATATAGCATATATATGGACATAGAGTAATATGTATGCATGCAAGACATGAGATACTCATGATTGGACACCTAAAGCCATAGTCTAGGTCACCATTTCTAATAACCTAATTCCCTATAGCTATGGCTCTGATACCAATCTGTCACACCCCAACCGACGGCGGAACTTACGTCGGGGCATGATGATTTTCCAAATGGTCATGACACTAATTAAAGTCTCAATACTCAATCATTACCAAATTCCAAGTCATACAGGAGGTTCGAACTACACATAACATAACATAATAGATTAAAGTCTTGATTTATTTAATCTAGGTCCAAAGCATCCTAGATGTAGCATCAATCAAGTATGGCTCAAATTGCATTTCCTGTAACATGTATAAAAATAGAGAGTGTCCACTAAAAATAGTTGGTGAGTAAACATAGGGTTAGAATTTACATATAGTAGTATTGAAAAGCGATTCACATGTCAAATGTATACTCAAGCATGTATGAATAAACCAATATTGAATTTAATTGTGCATAATCAAACCTTGATGACCAGTGTCCGTAACTCGAAAGTTACGCTTAGCTTGAGTTAGGTTTCGATCACCCGAATGCCAAACCGGTCAAATTCAGGTGGGTTATCAGTCCAATGGAATCCATTATCGTTACCGTAGGCTTGTATGTTAATGATTATGCTAGAATATAGAATTTCGAATAGGGACAACCATAGTTTAACATATAGCATAGAAATCACACAATAGACATAGAATGAAATCGCATAGTTTGTAAAATGAATAAAGTAATGCTTGCATGAATAATGTATACATGTTACATCCGAAAACTTGAAAAGGAAAAGGGATTATGAATACTCACCTGAAGTAGGTGAGTGAGATATGGAAATAGATCCAAGTGATATGGAGACGACTATCCGTGTTCTAAATTATATAAAGACAGTTTAAGTCTTAGTGATATGAGTCAAATTTCTAAATCACCCACTTAGACTAGTTAAGTCTTTGTTTAAAATGTGTTAACCCGTATTGACCAATGGTTATATATATTGAGTTTTGATTTAGTGTATCATTTGGAGAATTTGGACAGCTTATGAGCTGTGACTTTAAGTGCATTTTTAAAATATCAAACATTATCTATAAATTACCAAATTTTACAGGTTGCTAGTTTCAATGTATTCTAAATAACTTTTATTTAGATAACGTTTTATGACAAAGCCAAGAGATAGCTCGAAATAGCTCCACAAAACAGAAGGTACAGAAACATGCACCTATTTTGTTAGGACTAACTCAACAAACTATAATCGTGGAGTCTGAGTTAATTAATTTGGGTTCCAAATGACCTAGATATGGCTAGTTTAAGGTCTGATAGTAAATCTGTGATTTTACAGAACTACTTCAGAATTTCCGAAGTATATCTGTACTCGTACATAACTACTTTGGAATTTCCGAAGTACATCTGTACTCGTACAGAACTATAACAAAATTTATGTAGTATTTCATCGTAAAATTAATGACACGTGTTGTTTAAGGTATTGGCTAAAACCCAAGAGTGATTAAGATGGTAACTATAGAGTTGAGTAGTTTTCTTTAGTTAAAGGTGATTAACCCAACAAGCCTCTTTAAATGGGTGTTCATCAGATATAATTCAAGAATGAGCATGAACAAGAATAATGGAACGAAAGGTTTCTCACAGTAATACAAGCAAGGAGAAGAAGTGTAGTAGAAGATGACTGAGTTGAGCTCGTGACTCTTCTAACACGGTTGAAGCTTCGAACGAGGTTCTTGAGGCTTTTATACAGTTTTTGACAGAAAACTTGAGGCTATCGATATTTGGAGTGTGTATTGCTTACTGTCGCATGGATGATTTAGGGAAACCAAATGCTGTATAGATTTTAAGGTCTAAAATGAATTACTTTGACAAGAGGCAAAAGATGTTAGAAATTCAATAATGATTCTGAATAACCGTTCTCTCAACGATACAATAATCGAATGATCAATTGCAATATAACGAAACAGTAATACAACGTATAAAAACAACTAAACGTAATCACCACTGAATCCAATCACGAACAGTAGGAAGATCAGTTCCTGCAAAACAGAAGAAACACAGAAAAGAAAACGAGAAGGAACCGGGCTTGTGTTTGACACAATTCCCTTAAACAGATTCGATGTCTGTTCCCAGGGTACACCGGTTCAAAACTGTGTGTACAGCCAGATGAGAATACTTGCCTGAAATGAAACCGGAATGAAGCAGTAGCAGCGAGAGATCAGCAGCAACAGCACGACAGTATGGAATACAGTTTTCTCGTGTGTATCTCCTATGCCCACAACTCGTATACTTGTACACGAAAATTAGTCACTACGATTAAGGTCATCCATATTACCACCATGAACTACCGTGGTAGTTAATCTCGTGAAGGAATGTATTGATATATGTCAGTCTTGAAATGCATCAGGTTTGGTCAATGAGCCAAAGGCCATTTCTAGAATCTGCTAAAAATGAAGCTCTCGAAAAATAGCAAAAACTGTGTCGCTGCTCGGACACAGGTTTCGGAGCTGCATTCGTGTCCGCAGGTCGCGCGGGCATGAGTTCAGAATTTCGGCTCGACAACGCCATTTTTCGCACCCCAACCCCCCTGCGTGAGGGTATGAGCTAGAGTCAAACATGACACAAGTGATGTCAAAGCCTTTGAGGTTTATCCTTATAAACCAATTACCCTCTTGTTCCCACACCAATGTGGGATAGCTCACATCATATTTTTCCAAACTTGAACAAAAATTCTTTTGAGATAAACATCTCATTCACACATATTTTCCAACAATCCCCCACATGAATGGAGGTTGATCTCAGAAGTAACTTAATCCCGATCGAATTTCAACAGTTGAATCTTGCATACGATAGGTAGGTGTAACCCTTTGAACCTACGCTCATGAAACACACTTAGTCTATTGGCTCTGAGTAGGCGGTGATGCCATTGAACTCATCTTCCGTTTGTGTAGGCGACAATGTGCTTCACACAAGACTCTCCTTGACAATATCAAGTCCTCATAGTTATGTTCGTTATGGTCATGAACATTAGCCTGGTTCTACGAGAGCTCTTAGGTATTGTGCCCCCTCTCAATACCCTTCAAAGCGACCCCACTTCTCTCTCACATAGGTGATTCACCACGTATGGCTGCCTCAGCTGAATCATTAAAAGCCATAGGCTTAACCTCGTACTTGTCACTTTTAGGAATGGACTAGGAGATGTATCGATTCCAATTATACATCCCCTTCTTAAAGTGCGTGGAGTTATCAATTCTTCCCCCCACAGTGACCTCACTAGTTCATACAATTAGGTTGTCCTATTGAACTCAGATCTTGGGATCTCCAGTCAACTGAGTTAGGTTTTCCTTCATATGAACTTTAATCTTTCAAGGGCTTCAGTCCCATTCCCATGGACGACTTCTGAACTAACTCTCTACTTAGGCCTTTTGTCAGCGGATCCGCAATATTATCCTTTGACTTCACATAGTCAACAGTGATAATTCCAGTAGAGATTAGTTGTCGTATCGTATTATGTCTACGTCTTATATGTATGTTCTTACCATTATACATTGTGCTATGAGCTCTGCCAATTGCCGATTGGCTATCACAATGTATACATATGGCCGTTGCCGGCTTAGGCCATCTTGGTATATCCTCCATAAATTGACGTAGCCATTCTCCCTCTTCACCAGCTTTATCTAAAGCGATGAATTCTGCTTCCATCGTGGATCTAGCAATAACCGTTTGTTTCGACGATTTCCACGATATGGCTGCACCTCCAAGTGTGAATACATATCCACTCGTTGCTCTGGAATCCTTCGTACCCGATATCCAGTTTGCATCACAGTGTCCTTCAATCACTGCAGGATATCTGTTGTAGTGCAGCGCGTAATCCCTTGTGTACCTTAGGTACCTAAGTAACCTAGTCACACATCTCCAATGAGTTGAACTTGGATTACTCGTGTACCTACTTAGCTTGCTTACAGCATATGCTAAGTCTGGTCTGGTACAACTCATCAAATACATCAAACTGCCAATAATTCTTGAATACTCTAATTGGTTAACAGGTTGTCCTCTGTTCTTAGCTAGATGTTGACTTGTGTCAATGGGAGTTCTAGCTACATTAGAGTCATTTGCATTGAACTTTTCAAGAATTTTATCCACATAGTGGGTTTGTCCTAAAGCAAGTCCACTTTGGGTTCGTGTGATTTTAACTCCCAAAATCACATCTGCTAAACCCATGTCTTTCATGTCAAATCTTGCTTTCAAGATGTTCTTTGTTGATTTTATCATTTTGTCATTACTTCCAGCAATGAGCATGTCATCAACGTATAGACACAAGATGACATAACCATCTGGTGTGTCTTTCACATACACACACTTATCACATTCATTGATCTTGAAACCAGAATCACGCATGACATGGTAAATTAGAGTTGAGTAGTTTTTAGTTAAAGGTGATTAACCAATAAGCCTTTTTAAATGGGTGTTCTCAGATATAATTAAGAATGAGCATGAAAAGAATATGGAAGAAAGGTTTCTCACAGTAATCAAGCAAGGAGAAGGTGGTGAAGATGACGGTTGAGCTTGGATCAACACTTGAAGCTTCGAAGAGTTCTTGAGCTTTTATACAGTTTTTGACAGAAAACTGGGTTGAATTTGGAGGATGATTCCGGATGATTTAGGAAACCAAATGGTATAGATTTTAAGTCTAAAATGAATTACTTTGAAAGAGG
>JBCNJP010000003.1:23179319-23208134 GCA_039602395.1 Deinandra increscens subsp. villosa
ATTTTGAAAAAGTTTCAAACCCTGATGGTCCGAACTATACTCGAACCTTATCCGAACCTAGCTTATCCGAACTGAAAACACTACCGAACCTTTTCCGAACTAGAAGATAGCCAAACTAGAGCCGAACCTTATCCAAACATACCTTCTGACCTGAACCTAAAACGAACCTTAGACGAACTTGGACTTTGACCCAAACTTGAAACGAACATGAACTTCGGATAGACGAATCCTAGCCAAACCTAGAGTTCGGACGACGGTTATTCCGAAAAAAGAAGTCCTCAGCCGAACTGAATCATTTTCACTCAAAATTTACGAATTTGGACAGATTTGAACGAGATTTGCAGCATTTGATCAGAACAAATGATGGAGAATGATTTAGGAGTGAAAGTTTCACGAAATACACGACCGAAATGATCAAAAACTCATAAAAACACTCAAAAATCACCAAAAACAACACATTTTGCTTCAAAAACTCCAAAAATAGCAACCACATATCAGTAGAATGAACCAGATAGCTCTGATACCACTTGGAAATACGTGAGCATTGGATTGTCTACTCGATCTAGCTATATCGGATACAAAACACGTAATTAAGAGTTATTTTATTGATCAAACGAACAATTACAACTCAAAAAACACAGAGACACTGACTCTGAGAAACACCGTGAAAAACACACATTTAAGATCTGATCTAGCTCACTCAGTTCTTAATTACAAAGCACAAACTCCTATATATAGTCGACTGGCCGAAGCCCAGGCGAACTTGAGGTTCGCCTGATCCGAACCTCAGGTTCGGACCAAGTTCGGCTAGCAGCAAACCTTTGTCTTGATCTTCATATTGTCTTGACTTGATACTTCACACGACCCACAGATTATGTATCAACAATTATAGACGCAGGAGGATTTGGCTACTCCAATATACCGTGAGGCTGTTTCTGCCGTTGACCAAATCATTATGGAAGGGTGGTGGAACACAGTTTTGGATACGAGGTATCAATGAACAACCGTATTGGGGGATGTTATGACTCTTTCTTTAAGTTATTACAAAAGTTGATTGCTAACTCAATCATCTCACGTGTTAGGAGTTAGGATGTGGTAGGAATATAAGATCTGTTTTACTTGTATTGTCTGGCTAACAACAAGCCATGTACACTTGCACACTATCTTGCGGAGCTTTTGAGCAACCAGTCGAGCATCAAGGGGGACAATATTTGTTGTGGAGGGTTCATTACTACCATTGCCCAGAATGTTGGTGTTGATCTGGGGGATGCTAATCGGGTCGGTGAAGTTACGTTGCCTCGCCTTTTGGATCACAAGGGTCTTTGCCAAATTAAATTTGCAGTGAAGTTACAAGGAGATGATGGATATTATTAGCGGTTGCGTCATCCGTAACCAGTGGGTGGGCTTGATGAGGATGTTGGGGCCGCTGGAGGCAGTGGGTCTGGTGAAGGTCTTAAATTTAAGAGTTAGTTTCGCTTTTAGCATGGTTTTTTTTATTATTTTTAATTCATGGCTTGATGTTTTTAAATTTTTTATTGTCTGAGTCCTCTTTGATAAGGTTATTTAATTTGTCTATAAGTTTTTCTTAAAAAATACCAAAAAACCTTGGCAAACTCGAATGATTAAGAATTCTTATATAAACATATTACAAATGCCTAGCTATGCTAAAGTAATGTATAGTTTCTAAATTATTACTATTATCTCTTTTCTGGTTTTGCCACACTAGCTACAACAAAATAGATTTTTTTCTTTTAATTTTTTGCTAAAGTAACTACAAAAAAAAGTTGTTTTTTTAATATTCCGAGTGAGATGAGTTTAGCACATAAGTGGTAGTGTAACGAGTGCGGTTATGTAACATAACTTTTAAGTCATGGATTCAACATTTTGAGTGTTCGGTTTCTAATTTCAACATTTGTACATAGTCTTTTTGTATTTGCGATTTATTAACAATAATTTTTTAACGTCTTTACGCGATCATTATGTATTTTCATTTTCTTCATGTCGCATTATAGCAATGTTTTTTCCTTTGCCATTATAGCTATAGTAAAATAGTTTTTTTTTGTCTTATTGTTTACTAAAGTACCCATTCCTATTATTTTATTTTAGTTTTTGATCCGCACGTGACGAGTCCTAAGTTGGTGAAAAGGGTATAGTCTTCTAATATAATTTTGGATCATATGGTTAATACTTTAGTATTGAGCATTTTTAACGAATAATTTATCAGATTGTTATTTATAATTTCATAATGAGTAACATATCAGATTGTGTTTGCGATTTAGTTATGATAATTTGATTTTTTCAATGCCGTTGCACAGTGATTTTGTATTTCAGTTTTCTTTACGTTACGTTATAGCAATGCAACTGTATTGTATACTCGCGAGAACTCCGTGACAGCAAACGAATAGAAAATTTGAGTTAATATAGCACTTTCCTCCTTATTATTATTTTTATTCTACGTATTAGTAATTTACTTAAATAAATAATATATATAAGAAGAAATAAAAATCACAAGCGCTCTCTCTCATCTCTCTTTCTTTCTCTAATAAAATCATTTAGGGTCTGTCTAGTATGAGGTAATGGAATGTACGAGGGAATGGTGTGGACAAGGTAATGGAATGGTTGAGGGAATAAAATGGATCATTATAATTCCATCATCCTGTTTGGTTACCATGTGAGAATAAAATAAATCATTTTCGGTTGCGACGGTTAACGGTAGGTGGCGGCGCGTTGCCCTCTCCACCGTACCACCACCACCAGTCACAATCACATGTGGTGTTGTCAGGTGTGAAAGAAGATTTAAAGAACCTGATCGATAGTGTACGGATTCCGATGGGTGATGGTTATTAGCGACGGCGGGGTGGGTGCTTATAGGGGGTGGCCGGTCACCGGTGATTAGTCAATGGCAAAAGAGAATAAGGATGGTGTTTGGGATTTTTCTTAAAATCAAGTTAATGAAAATGACAAGATTGGTCCTTTAAGTTTATTTAAATAGAAACAAGTTTAGATAATGAGAGGATTAGTCATCCACGTCAGCATTTACTAACGGTGTTAGTTTTATTAACGGGAAGATTATTAAAAAAATGGTATAAAGATTAGACTGTTATATTCCAAAAAAAATAGGTGGGGTTATTATCGGCCAATCATGAATAGGTAGGATTATTTATATCCATTTTTTGTATAATTAAAACGTAAACATTTTAAAGATAAAATACGAGCGAATAGGAAACTAAATCTTTAAATTAATAAAATATTCAAATTAACGTTATAAAGTACTTTAAAACCGAATGGGTAATAAATAAAGGAAAATTGGATTTTAATAATCCAAGTTATTACCAATTGGCCAATATTAATCCCAATTTCAAAATTGGCCTACATTAATCCCAATTATTAAGGTGTTGGATTTCATTAGGCCCCCGGTAAGTTTTCCTTAACTCCGTTAGTTTTTTGCTGACGTGGCAGCCACGTGGCTTTTATTAATCAGTGCCACGTCAGCAAAAAACTAACGGAGTTAAGAAAAACTTAACGCGGGTCCAATGAAATCCAAACCTTAATAATTGGGATTAATGTAGGCCAATTTTAAAATTGGGATTAATATTGGCCAATTAGTAATAACTTGGATTATTAAAATCCAATTTTCCATAAATAAATAACGTTTTTGAAAGATAATAATATAAACCCTTATATTATACATTTAAGTTGGAGGTAATAAATAATAAAATCTATTTATTATTCTAACGTCGTTAAAATTAATAATGTTTTAATAGTTGACAACAAAACTTTACATTATGATACAAAATCAGAGATATAATATAATAAAAACTTATTAATATTTTTTTTTACAATTAAAATTCCACTAAATAAGTAATAAAATTTATTTTTAAAGTTTGTAATCACCAATACGTTCGTGGTTTTAGACTTGGAAAATAACCGGTGTCGATCTGACTCGCAGTCATATATCAGGTTAATGGTCAGATATGCATATATCAGGTTAAGTATAATGCACGAATAGTTTTAACTAAGCACATAGTTAGAGTTTGAAAATTGACCTGAAAATTTATGAGTTGTCACACGTAACCATCCAAAATACAAAGTGGTTTTAAATTCAGAAGCTTTTAACACTAAAGATCTTGACCTCAATCTTCATCGTTTCGATGGTAAACTCTTTGTATTTTTCCTTCTTAATTATCAAATCTATAAAAAGTGCATATAAAATGACCCTACTAAAATACTAATTTACACATATGCTCTCGGTTCGGTTCTTTCGGTTCGTTTTTTCGGTTCGGTTCAGTTCTTAATCTACAAGAAGCCGAAACCAAACCATTACTTTCGGTTCGGTTTTTTCTGGTTTGATTTTTCAGGTTTTTTCGATTCGGTTTTTTATTTCGTTTTGATTTTTTTTTCTTCAGATTTTTGCTAATCCCTAACCTCAGTGACCTCATATTGTCCCTACATGCAATCATCCAAACTCATTTGCATCAATTTTATCTTCTTCTAAAAATGGACTTTTGAGCATTGCATATACAATCTAATGCATTACCTTGGGTTTTTTACCTTCCTAGTCCACTCCACAATCCTAGAGATTTTTTTTTAATAGCAAATTTATCATACTCTTACTTCTAAACCACACTCTAAATTAAATTATACTAATTACGTCACTGGCTGGGTTTGAACCCAGGACCTCTAATTATAAGGATAAAAAATTTACCAAGTGGGTTAGTCGTACATTGACCCAGAGATGTTAGATGATGAGCCTTTAGTCTAAAAATCAAGTTTAAATGGCTCAACAAGTGCACATTGTCATCTATAATTGAAAAAAGATGATAGTTTTACAATATTACTTTGGGTTATTGGCTTCAAATAATCCTAACTATCACTTGTTGGCCAATAACACTCCCAACTAACGAATTTCCCTCTGGCACTCCCAACTATCAACATATTTCCTCCACCACTCCCTTCGTTAATTTTCTTTAACCCCGTTAGTCATCTGCCTACGTGGCCATAAGCCACGTAGACAACTACATAATCATTTTATGCCATGTAGGACAGCCACGTAGGCAGATTACTAACAAAGTTAAAGAAAATTAACGGAGGGAGTGGTGGAGGGAAATATGTTGATAGTTGGGAGTGCTAGAGGGAAATTCATTAGTTAGGAGTGTTATTGGCCAAAAAGTGATAGTTAGGATTATTTGACGCCAATAACCCTTAATTGGCCCCTATTAATCCCAGTTATCATCTATTGGCCAATAATAATCCCAGTTATGTTTTTTCCTCATAATAATCCCAGTTATTAAAATATTGGCCTATATTGAACCGCCGTTAAGTAGACACTAACGGTGTTAGTTTTAGGCTGACTGGACATCCACGTAAGATCCTACGTGGCATTTTTTATTTAATCCTTTTTTATTAAATAATATAAATAAATAAAATAAACCCTATTAAAAATTACAATCGACATTTGCAAACCCCCCCCCCCCCCCACCCCAAAATCTCGTCACCTCCTCTGTGCGATTCCTAATATCATAAATGTATATCCCCTAATTTCTTTGCGATTCCTAATATCGTAAATAATAATCTCCTTATTTCTTTGCGATTCTAACGTGATCACCATCTAATCTTCAAGCTGTAAAGAACTTGTGAAAGAAAAAATGGGTATATGATAGAAATCTGAAAATAAGTAGAGTATAATCAAAGCTTTAATATCCTTTCAGCAATGATTCCTTCAAAATCCAGCTTTAATATCCTTTCTTTTTTCTTATTTTCGCTATCATCTTTCAACACGTCTTATACTCGCCACCACCGCCTTCCACGGCCACCTTCCCACTTTCCCGTCTTCGTTCTCCTCCCACAAAGCCGATGAATCATAATCAAAGCTCAACTGAAAGGGCTCTCTCATCATGTCCAAAAACCATCTTTCTTCAACCTTCACTCTTCCACCATCTTTCTTTGATCTGCAATCCAAAAACTCTCATCCCTCCATGTCATGAAGACCTTTTTCCAGTAAGCTCTTCACATGAGCAACAAACTCAGCACAAAGTGATTTATTCAAACTGATGATCACATTACAATCGCAAAAAGTGATGAGATTTGGAGGTGATCACATTACAATCGCAAAGAGATTAACAAGTGATGATTTGCGATTTTGCAATCGCACAGTGACGAGATTAGGAGGTGACGATATTTTGCGGTTTTTGACAACGTTGATTGTCATATTTTAATAGGGTTTATTTTATTTAATAAAAAAGGATTTAATTAATAAATGCCACGTAGGATCCTACGTGGATGTCCAGTCAGCCTAAAATAACACCGTTAGTGTCTACTTAACGGCGGTTCAATATAGGTCAATATTTTAATAACTGGGATTATTGTGGGGAAAAAATATAACTGGCATTATTATCAGCCAATAGATGATAACTGGGATTAATAGAGGCCAATTTTCCTTATTATAACAGCAAATTTATCATGCTTTTACTCCTAAACTACTTCTCATAGTAAATTACTTCGACTCCAATTTACTAATGATCTATTAATTCATAAACATAAGTACGTAAAGTAAATGTAGGATTTCTTATATCATAATAAATCAAGAATTATAAAGTTTAATTGTGAGAAAACAATTAACTAACGAACAAAACAAATAACAGAGTCCAACTTCAATAAATATAATGTAATTTTAATAATAAAAGGATTTTGTAAGAATCTGAAGTGGGTAAAATTCATGTATAAATCATTATCTATTACTTGTAAAAACCAAAGGAAAACTATATCAAATTGAGGTTTTTTGGGTTATTTGATATTTTTTTAATTTAATTTCACGTATATCCACCTGATGACTTAAAAAATCTGATTTTTTTCATCTTGTTTTTACGACTATATTGCATATATGCATTACATGAAACATACCATGTTTCATATATGTAACATAGTATGTTTCATATGTAATTTTAGATTTTTTTAGGTCGTTAGATGGTAATTATGTGTATAGACACGAAAAAATAAAAAAGAAGAAGCACAAAAATTACCTAAATAGCCTTCATTTAATTAAAATTTGATAATTTTTTATATTAGTTTTTAAGTTTGTACAATAAAAATTGTTTTTATTTAAACCTTATACATTCTAAAGTTCTAAACTTTTTAACATAAGTTAATTAAATTGAGACATTTTTTCACTGTTTATATTTCTTGATCATAAAATGTGCATTATTATTAAAAAAATTATGATTCGATCAGCTGAAGTAATTCGACCATGTGAAAATTGAAACATGATAACATGGTAAATTTTTGGAATATTAGATTTTAGTAATCCTAGTTAATGCTTATTGGTCGATACTAATTTATATTTCATTTATTCTCTACAATAACCCAAATTTTAAAAGTATTGGAATCTATTAGACAATCGTTAAATGACCACTAACGTCGTTAGGTAAAATTTTATTTTTTGATGATTGGGCATCACGATGGCGTCTTATGTGACATGTTTTTTATGACAGTGCTCAAAGACAAATATTTTTTTAGGATTTTTGTATGTTTTGATGTTATGAATAAAGGAAAAATGGATTTTAATAATCCTACCTGTTAGGTATTGGCGGATAATAATCTCAAGTATTTTTTTGACCCAAAACGGTCTTTCCTTTTCTTGTAGGTATTTTTAATGGTCATTCCGTCCAAAAATCTAACGCTCGTCAATCTCATTCTACGTGGCACCCCTTTCACCGCTGACGCGTTTTTACTTTAAACCTTTATCCCAATCAGCCGCTTACGTGTACCATGTTTTTACCTTTACCCAATTTAACCCCTCAATAGGCCCCCGTGAATTTCTTGACTGATCCATTGAAAGGAAGATTAACTCTCATACCATCTAACATTTTGGTCTTTGGATGGATTGGGGGAAACATGCATGAGTGGATCTTATAGGGGTTTTCCCCGTCGTGAGCTTAGCGTGTAGTACCTTCACAGCAGGTCAGGTTGCTTTGAAAGCCGCTTCATGAAAAATAGCCAAACATGAGAAAGCATGTCTTAACAACCAACACATGTTTATATCATTTGCTTTTGATACCTTTGTCTTTCTCGCACCTGAAGCCATCAAGCTACTTGGCATGGTCCAACGTGTCATGCACAGTAATGTCATGACACTTAGATCTACGAATGTAGTTTTTAAACGGCTTGGTTTTACTATACAAAAGGGTTTAGCGGCGCGGCTTGTTGCCCATTTGCCTTCTATCTCCTTGTAATTTGCTATGCAATAGAAATTAAAAACCTCGATAAATCGAATATCGAATATTAACAATAAAAGGATTTTGTAAGATTCTAGGGCCTGTTTGGTTCAGGGATTTATGTGGGATTTGGGGAGGAATTGGAATGAATTCCATCCAAAATTATGTTTGGTTCATAGAAAAAATGGAATGAATTCCTTGAAATTCCCTTTGTTGATGGAATTCAACAATCCTCCCTAGTGGCGATGGAAATTAAAACATACCAATGTCCAATGGAATGTTTATACATTAATTACCAAAGTACCCTCGTCATCCTAAACATCTGATGAAACCAAAATCATATCCAATATTAATAAACCAGAATCACCCCTGAAACAAAATCAAAATCACTATTTAGTGAACAAAAATCGAAGCAAAAAACAACCCAATGAAAACGAACTAGACAAAGAAATGAAAATCAATTGAGAACTAATTCGATTGTTTCATTCTTGAACTAGACAAAGAAATGAAAAGCAATTGAGAACTAATTCGATTGTTTCATTCTTGAATCAACCTTCATTTTTTTCTCACAATCTTCGAATCCAAACCCAGATTGAAGAGAAGAGGCGGATGGATTGAGGTTAACTTCGACAAAACGGTGAACATGACAAAGGTTATGGCAGAAAGCGAAGACAACAACCAGTCACCTCCATAGTCGGGGGGTTTTGCCAGAAATTTGCGGAGGCGGTAGTATGGTTTTTGAAAATGGTTATGGCGCCTTATGGGCTACTATTTCAGCGGCGATTTGGGGAGGCGCTTATAACCCGTATCTTGGTGGTGGTGGTGATTTTGGGAGGAGATGATGTCCAGATTAGGGTTGCAGGGTTTTAAAGATGGGAAAGGAAGTGAGGGTTAATTTGGTCATTTCAGTTTTATACCATTCGAGTTACTTTTTTATATCTGCCAACCAAACACCTTTTAGTTTTTCACTAGAATTAATTCAAATTCCTTTCGATTTCAATTCCATTCAATAATTTCAACCATATTGAAAATTGAAACATGATAACACGGGTAAATTTTTGGAATATTAGATTTTAAGAATCCCAGTTATTGTCTATTGGTCGATATTAATCCGTATTTCATTTATTCTCTAAAATAAACCAGATTTTAAATGTTTGCAATCTATTAGACCGGTGTTACATTGCCACTAACGTCGTTAAGTAAAATTTCACTTTTAGATGACTAAGCATCATGATGGCGTTTTATGTTGACATGTTTTTATGTCTGGGCTCAAACATAAATGTTTTTTTTTAGGATTTTTGTATGTTTTGATACTATAAAGAAATGTTTTGTTTAGGATTTTTATAGTTTTTAATCATGATTGGTTGTTTTTTTTAAAAAAAAAAATATTCTTCACATACATCAAAAACATGTCAGATAAGACGTCACCGTGATGCTTAGTCATCAAAAAGTAAAATTTTACTTAAATGCGTTAGTGGTTATTTAACGCCGGTTAATAAAATCCAATACTTTTAAAATCTAGTTTATTATAAGGAATAAATGAAATACGGATTAATATCGACCAATAAATAATAACTGGTATTATCAAAATTCAATATTCATAAATTTTTTCTTGCGGTCAATTTTTCTTCATTTAAATTGAAAAGTAAAGAGTAAAATCAGAGAGATAAGAAGAAAACAGAGGGGTTGGAGTGTGGCACCTTCACCACTGAGGAGGGATGGAAAAATGTGGCTTGGGTGGTGGTGTAATGATGGTTCCGTGGGAAGCGTACACCACATTAGAGGTGCACAAAAAAACCGATCCCAGGATAGGAACTGGTGAACCGGACCGGTTCCAAACCGTTTTTTAGGGAATCGATTCGGTCCCAAAAAAAACCGCCGGTCCTTAGCCGATTCTAGCTTTTCAGGGGAGGAACCGAACCGGAACCGCTTTTTCTGGAACCGATCCCAAGAACCGGCCTAAGAGCCGGTTGGAAGAACTAGCCATTAGAAATGGCTATGTAGCCGTTGGGGCTTAGTTTTTGACCGTTTTTCCTGCTTTTTGGCTGCCTAGTGCTCCTATAATTTAGTATAAATAGTAGTGTAATGTTATGGGTTGAATAGAACATTCAAAAACAGAAAAAAAAAAAAAGAACTCTTAAAAAAAACGCAAAAAAAATACTCTTGTTTATGTGATGTTTGATAAAAACTTGTTTGCAAAATATTGGTTTAAAAAAAAAACAGCATAGCAGCAAAAAATCGACATCAAGTATTGGTTCTTGAGAAACCGGTTTTGGGACCGGTTCTTGAGGAACCGGTTTGAAACAGAATCGGAATCGGTGCAACCAGTTCCAATTATTTTCCTTGAGAACCGAACCGGGACCGATTCTTAAAGGAACCGGTTATTTATACTGTTGACTAGAACCGGAACCGGTTCGGAACCAATACCAGTTCTTTAAAAAAACCGAAATGTACACCTCTACACCACATCATCATGGGCGCACCTTACCCTACGTTGGGGCTTACAAGCCTACCACTCATACATTAGCATGGCCCGTAAAATATTTGTTTAATTCTCAATCAAAGCTAAAGGAGTTTTGAGTTTGTGTGAAGTGGTTATAAAGCAATTAATTTTATGTCGTTGTTTGCTTGCTTATATGCATAAAATTATTGTTGAGTAAGCAGAGTAACTTTCAAGTAGGGATGGCAATGAAACCCGAACCCGACGAGAAAACCCGAAACCCGACACAAATGGGACGGGTATGGGGTCGGGTAATCGGGTATGGGTCCGAGTATGGGATTACTTTTGAATTTTTTCGTGGGTATGGGACGGGAATGGGATTTGATGAATACCCATTTACCCGCCCCGATTACCCGATAATATATACCCGCTATATTTTTCTTTGTTTTATTTATCTATTTAAAATATATATTGTATGATTTTATTTATCTATTTTTTATTTTTATTTATAATACTAACTTATTGGTTAAAAACATTAACTTACATATTATTAAACTTATATATGTTTAGCTATTTGATATATTTTTTTCTAATTATGATAAATATAAGTTAATAGTTAGACTATATATACACCTGACGGGTATACCCGAAACCCGCGGGTATGCCCGATACCCGATGGGTAAATACCCGCTTGAAACCCGATGGGTTTTGGGCCGGGTATGGGATACAATTTTATAACCGGGTATGGGGTTGGGATTACTAAAACACGTCCCAAACCCGCCCCATTGCCATCCCTACTTTCAAGTCGTGGTGTGTCAATTTTTAATACAACAACGAGCAGTCGGTATATTTTGAAAGCAAAAAAAGTCGGTCACTCTATATAAAAAAGTAAAACTATAATAGAAAATAGAAAGAGATTTAAATGAGAAGTTTGGTTTGATAAAAGGGGGGTATGGTTGCGGCTTCAACCCCTCTGCTCCTTTCGGTTTCACGGCTTCTCCTAGGCTACCACACCCCCATTTGCAGCTCCTCCCTTGCAGCTTCTTTTTTTTAGCCTTGCGGCTATTTATAGCCGATGGAAGCCGAGGCATTTTGTGTGCCAATTCAAGATTTTGAAGCTTAAGGCTTCATTTTGAAGCTTTTCCACCATACCCTCTACTTTTTGAAGCTTTTCCACCATACCCCCTACTTTTTGAAGATTTTGAAGTTTATTGGTTAATGGTTTGAAGCCCTGAGGCTTAACACCAACCATACCCCGACCCTAAGGCTATTCGTAATGGGGCGTTATGAGAATTTTTTTCCTAACATGGCGTCCCTCATAGCGCCCCTAACCACCCCCCGGGGCGTCATGTTAGTCAAATGGGTGGGGAGCGCTACGTAGATGGCGCCGTGAGGAGGAGGTTTGGCATTCAATTTTTTGACCGTTGAACGGTCATATGCTTATATTTAATTTTTTACACACTCATTTCACTCATCCTTCCACTTTTATAAAATTCTTTCTACAAACTACAATCAAGATGTTTTTCTCGTGACGGATCTTCTTCAAACCCGCGCTTCTAAGCCCCGCGGCGAACAAACGAGCCCGAGCAACAACCGCGGGACGATGGTTTGTTCGCGTATGTTGCGAACATGACGCCCCTGCCACAAGCCTTCCCACCTTTTACACCTTACCAAAACTTCGGCTTCAACTCGTACTCGCAACAAAACTTCGCACCATTTCAAACGAGCCAAGGTTATTCACCGTAACAACCTTTTCCATCTCCTACCCCACCTTCCCGTACGTCTTCACAAGACCCGTTGCGGTTTTCTCGGACGAACCCGAGGAGGTTCCGGAGACGCAAGAGGAGGCGGTGTCGGTTGGACCGAGAAAACGGAGATCTCACAAGAAAAAAGACACCGCGGAACCGAGACAACGAAAAATTGTGCAACATTGGACCGAGGAGCAGGAGGTGGCACTAGCTCGAGCATGGCTTGACACGTCGGAGGATCCCATTCACGGTAAATAATATACTTTTTAAAATTAAAAAATTATTACACACAAATTATTAATTTTTTTTAAACGTATGTAATAGTCAAGACCTTATGACTTTTTGGTCAGAAATTCGTCAAATTTTTTTTGATGAGATGAAAAAGGAGCCGCACCGAGTTAACGATTCGTTCTCGGGAAAGTGGACGGAAATGAACAAGAGGATGAAAGCCTTTTCCACCATATACGGTTGGATTAAAAGTGGTCGACCGAGCGATGCAGACGACACCGACATCATCGTAGCCGCGTTGGCGGAGTATCGAGCGAACGTGCCGGCTTTTAACAACCTCAAGGCTTGGCGAGTGGTTTACAATGCACTAAAGTGGATGAATCAATCGGATCTCTCAAGGCCGACAAGACGACCAAGTAAAAAATCAAAAACGTCGTCTTCCGTCGCCGCACTCGACTCCCCTAATATGTCCGACGCTCGGGCATTTGATTTGAACGATGTGAACGATTACGACGACGGTGTCGAAATCGAGCTTGCTAGGGTAACGGGTAGGGACAAGGCAAAGGCAAAGGCGAAGGCAAAACGAGCGGCCTCCTCATCGACAAGTCAAGCACCATCCACCGACTACGCCGTCCACCAGAAATGCGAGGACGATTTGATGATTTGTTGTCGTTGACAATTAAGAGACAAAAAGCCAAAGCCGTTAACGCTCGGCAAAAAGAAAACGATTTGGAGAGGCTCATGAAACTGATCCCCGAAGACGAACCTGCCCGAAGCCTCGCGTTGCAACTTCGAGCGGATATCATGGAACGATATGGACTTTAGATTTTTTTTTAAGAATCTAGGTTTGTTTTTTAACTTTTCATGTTTGGTGTTTTTTTAATGAATCTGTACCTTTTTTTAAAAAAATCTTGTAGTTTTTTTTTTTAATTTATCTTGTTTTATTTAATAAATGTTTTAGTTTTTAATATTAAATTATATAAAAATAATGAATAACTAAATAATTCTGTAATCATTGGTAGGGGGTTATAAATTGGTTACCATTACACCACTTTAGTTATGACGCCACTATTGATGACGTGGACGCCACATGGCGCATAACGCCCACAAGGGGCTCCATCCACTACAGATAGCCTAAGAAGGAATGTTAGTCATTAAATCTTGATCTAATAAAAAAAAGAATGAGGGGTATTTTAGCCTTAGCCATCTTTGTTGATTTTTTACCAACTTCCCCTATTTTTTTAAAAACATTCATAGCTTTCACATACGACATTATTTTTATAAAAAAAATTACACCATAAAAACGAGCATTTTTTATCTTTAAACGCGTATAGTGTTGCTATATAAAAAAATTTACTCTTTCGATTTTTGACACAATGTTCAAATCATTGTGTCAACATATTCAGATAATTGTGTCATTGTGTAAAAAATATATATAGTTTTGCTATATATAAAATTAAATTCTCTTTTAGTTTTTGACACCATATGACACAATGATCTGAACATTTTGACACAATATGACACAATGATCTGAACATTTTTGACACAATATGACACAATGACCTCACCCAACTATATTATATCTAACCCGGTTCGGGTTTAAATAAAGTTTCATAACTTATAACAAAAGTAATATTCTCTTTATATTTGGTAATCTATGATTTCCAAAATACTTAGTACTAACACGAGCTAGCTTGAAAGAATTAATTTCTTTAGAACATTAATTGAAACCTCATTTCACCCTAGGGATTCTAATGGCGTAAGGGGTTACCTACATCCGAGAGAACAGAAAACATGGCTATACGCTAATTGAAACCTCATTTCACCCTAGGGATTCTAATGGCGTAAGGGGTTACCTACATCCGAGAGAACAGAAAACATGGCTATACGCTCAAGGGTGTTAGGGAGACAAAGACACATCTGAACACTTTTCCTAGAAAAACCCTCAAGTGAACTTTTAAGATTTGATGATACAATTGGACGACTTAAGGACCAAACCCATAATCTCATAATCATAGGTCTCCCAAGATAGCCTTGTCCCTAAGACGATTGCTCGTTTGTTACATTGAAATGTCACAAACATTATTTAACATATATATACTATGCTTATAGTTACTAGTTTATCAATAAAAGTCGTCAAGGGGGAAAGACATGAGTTATTAAGGACATTCAATGATCAGTTTCTGATTTCCTTTATTCTCTAATTATATGTTTCTCTCTAATAACCACCCCTCATATAAAAGAAAAAGATCAACTGTCTAACAAATACTTATATTCTCAACTGTATTCATAAATTAAACAGAAAATTCAGCATTTAGAACAACACAACATAACCGCTACATTTTGCTGTTACTTCTCTTCATCTCCAAAATCACCATATTAGCAGCCACAAAGAACAAGCACTATATGCACATTAGTTCCATAATTATAACCCTACACCATCATTTACCATCAAGATCCCACCGGAGCGATACCTTTCGCCTTAGCCTTGGCTGCAGCAGATGCAGCACTAGCAGCAGAAGAAGCCGCTGCAGCGGCAGCTGCAGCCGCAGGGCTTGGTCTTGAGGGTGGCGCCAGTTTAGGTGCCACCAGTTGTTGCTCCTGCGGCTGGAGTGGCGTGTTCAGTTGAGCAAGAAGTTCTTTGATCTGCTTCCCTGATAACGTCTCGTGTTCAAGCAATGCGTTAGCAACTGCGTGATGCTCGTTGCTATAGGTCGTGAGAATATTCTTTGCGTTATTATAAGCTTTTTCCAATAACTCGCGGACTTCTTTTTCAATAAGAAGTCTCGTTTCGGTGCTCATACTTTTCCCGTTATCATCATAATTATGAGCCACGACACCGACTTCTTTGCTCATACCATATTTAGTGACCATTTCTCTTGCAAGGCGGGTAGCTTGTTCAAGATCCGATGATGCACCAGATGTAACTTCATCTTCACCAAAAATCAACTCTTCCGCAACTCGGCCACCCATACAAACATCAAGGCGGGCCAACATTTCTTTACGGGAAACACTCGTTTCATCTTTTTCTGGCAACTGAGCCACCATTCCAAGAGCCATACCTCTAGGAACAATGGTGGCTTTGTGTACAGGGTGGGCCCCATCGGTATGTATCGCTACGAGGGCATGACCACCTTCATGGTATGCTGTTAGCTTACGAACCTCGTCTGATATGACTGCTGATTTGCGCTCACTTCCCATCATGATTTTGTCCTTGGCGTACTCTAAATCAGCCATGCTTACTGATTTGGCACCGTCCATTGCCGCCTTAAGAGCCGCCACATTTACCAAATTTGCCAGATCAGCACCTGAAAATCCAGGAGTTCCTCGGGCAACAACCATCAAATCAACATCTTCTGCCTTTAAGATCTGTTGAAAACAGTTTTTAACAATAACTTCTTTCCCATAAATAATGAAATAACCCCAGAAACAAAATCACTTCAACACTAAAGCACCCTCTAAATTGAAGTTTAGTTACCAAAAGAAAGTACCTTTGACATGTGAGATTCCATTATCTGCCTCCTGCCTTCAACATCAGGATTAGGAACCACCACACGCCGATCAAACCGCCCAGGTCTTATGAGTGCCTTATCCAGTGACTGGGGGAAGTTGGTTGCTGCAATTACGATAATGCCCTCGTTTTGTTTAAACCCGTCTAATTCAACAAGCAATTGATTCAAAGTCATCTTCATGTACTGCTGGTCTTTAGGGTTTCGGCTTCCTCCGATCGCATCAATTTCATCTATGAAAATTATGCACGGTGACCTTTTCTTCGCTGCAGCAAAAAGATCTCTAACCCTGCGGGCCCCAACACCAACAAACATTTCTTCAAATTCACTTCCACTGCATGAAAAAAACGGCACACCTGCTTCTCCTGCAATGGCCCGGGCTAACATGGTTTTGCCAGTCCCTGGTGGGCCCACAAGCAATACACCTTTGGGTAGCTTCCCACCAAGACGTGTGAACCGCTGTTACATTTTCAATGTTAATAGTACCATCAAAAACTATAAAAATAAAAAAACATAGATAAGAATGTTCATTTCAACAATTTCAGAGGCATATCCAAACACCCCCTTATTACCTTGGGGTCTCGGAGATAGTAAACGATTTCTTCAAGCTCAGCTTTTGCTTCATCTACACCCTTAACATCACTAAATTTTGTGTTAGATTCCATACTTGGTTGCACCTCATCATGTAGACCTAATCCTGCTTAGAGTCAATAAATCAAATACTTCACTTAACAACAAACACATATGCATTCGGAAAAAGATTAACACCAAAAATTATTACCTTTAGTGATTCCTCGATCTTCAATGAGTGCTCCAACACCTGATATCAGTAGAAAGCCCATGCCTAAAGCACGGACGGTACGCCATAATTGTTCTTTAAAATGTCCTCCTTCAGTAGCCACCATATGTATAGGTGCAGCAGCAGTTCCTAATACCCCTTCTTTCGTAGATTTACCAACATTTTTAAGGGCTGAAAAGCCACCACCAATAATATCTTCATCATAAGCATGTTTCCCAGAGCTCGCCATTCCTGTTAGAAATATTGGGAAATGAAAGATATTGCTAAGTTTGAATATTCAAAATACAGTTGTAGAAGAGTGTTTGGATGCGTGTTCTGAATGTGTGCTTATATGATTTTAAATGATAGGGATCAGATAATCACAGGAATAAAACGTATTGTAAAAGATGGTGTTTGGATGGTCGATTGTTGTTTTAAGTTGTATAATCAGATATATAGATGATACTTGAGTGTTGACAAATTTTTACTATATCTATTGGTGGTCATATCACTCTGCTGAAAGCTGTCCTTGATAGCCTCCCCATTTATTATCTGTCCTTATGCAGAGCTCCGGTTCAGGTGATAAATGCTATCGAAAAGGTGCCTAAAAGATTTTTATGGGCTGGCACTGAGGATAAGAGGAAAATTCACTGGATTGCGTGGGAATAGGTTGTGTGTGCTAAACAGGATGAGGGATTGGGACTGGGCCGCATTCAGGATACCAATGTCTGCCTGCTCGCAAAGTGGTAGTGGCAATTCAGGGTGGAGGATGGGAAGCTGTGGAAGCAAGTTATTACTACAATACGGGTATTCTGGTTAATAATTCCCTGTCTAGTCCGGGGAAGGCTATTGCAAACATCAAATCCTCTCTCAACGAGTTAAATGTTAATCTTGGGTCACTTATCATTGACAAAGTTGGTAAAGGAAATCGTCTCAGATGCTGGCTCGGCCCACGAAGCCTAGCAGCAGCCCTTCTGTGAGCATTTTCCACTTTTACTCATCTGTTTGCTCTTGTAAAAAACCCAGGATGTTATGTGTGCAAGTGTTATCTCAAGCAGGGGTCTAATGTTGTGTGGCTATAGAGGCGGAAGAGATATCCAAGCTCTGTTGATGAATTAAGGGAGTTAAATCAATGCATTTGCATCATCAAGCAGGCTAACATGGGGGTGGGGGAAGACTGTTGGGTTTGGGGTGATGAGGACAATGATGGCTTTTTGTTTAAAACCCTCAAGGCTATAGCTAATTATTCTACAAGCAGGGACAGTGGTTTTGTTATGGAGTGGAGTAAATGGGTTCCGATAAAGGTCAACATATTGGGATGGAGGGCTGAATTGAATTGTATCCTCCACTCTCAGTGAGCTGCAATGTTAACATTGGGGAGGTGTGGTGTATGATGTGCAATGGTGCTCCGAAAACGGTTGATCACCTTTTTGTCTCATGTCCTATGGCTATCACGGATTTAATTTGGTCTAATATTAGTCTGTGGTGTATCTTCCACCGATCTATGATCTATGCTTTCCATCTGAGGGTTCTTACTCTTCACAAACAGGTAGATGGTTCCAACTCTCACGGACAGGTTATCCAGGCCATTATTCTCACGGTGTTGTGGTGTATTTGGAAAGCCAGAAACGAGTACCGCTTCTCCGGGTCTAGACCGCATGTCAATCATATCTTGGAGGACATCAAGGAAATGGGGTTCGTGTGGATTAAGAATAGAGCAAGGTTTGAGAGCTTGGAGTGGAGCCAGTGGCGTTTTTTCAGAATTGGCATGTAGTTATTGTGCAGTCCTGTGTGTTTTTGTTCTTATTTTGGGGTTGTATTTTTTTTGCTCTGATCCACCTCCTTGTTGGATCGTGGTTGGATCTTGGTCTGGTGTTCTTGTTTCCTGTGTTGGTATGAATAATATTTCCCCGCTGTTTAAAAAATAAAGGGTTCTTTTGCATAAAGCGCCAACATACTGTTTGATTTGTCTTGTTTTGGTAACAGTACTTTATTTTGTAGATCTAGCTATCTAAAAGTTACTAAAAGTCTAGAAGATGATGCTTTGTCCCTGTGTCCTTTACTCCTGTTTAGGACTTGGGTTAAGCTTACATTTTGTATAAAAATAACATATTTATATATAATGACTCATGATATGGCAGTAGAAGTCTCTAAAATTAGGCCAAATTACAGGGTAACTCAGTAATTTTATTTGACCTTTTGGTGGTAAGTTTTCTTGAAGCTATTCTAGTAGATTATCCACAGCTGATTATTAGACCCACATATTCAATATTTGTTTATCAGATTTCAGAACATTAGAAAACTGATAATTTACAACTACAACTCACAACAATCATATAATAAGTATCAAAATAAAAATTCAAGACTCCTAATAACAAGGTTGATTATTTGTATCATCTCGTGTGTTTTTGGTCCCAAATTTTAGTCCACAGAAAAAGAGTTCAAACACCTTAAATAAACTGAATGAAAATTCTTGACTCACCTCTTTGCAATGTCCTGAGCAACTCACTTTCATCCAATCTATCAACTTTGACCAAGGCTTTGACATATTCTTTCAGTGCTGCAGGATTAGAGTGCATAGAAGGCTGGCTTTCAAATAATCTTATAATGGCCTCAGGATCATTTCTGTGGTAAAGCTCTCTAAAATATGATGCATCACTTGCTCTATCTGCATCACGTTCACGCAATCTTGTTCCTAAACTGCCCACATAACTAGACTGAAACCTTCTTTGGGCATTTGGAAGCTTGTAAACTACAGACACATAACCATTAAAATTTTAAACAAACAAGATGGATGGAATAATTAAAATGTAGTATTGTTATAAGCTTAAGTACAAATATACCTGCTTCAGAGATGACCTTTTGAGAGGTATTGTATGGTCTGGTACATAGATTTTTTAACAGCATCAACTGCAATTGTTGCCTTGAGGTCTATATACAGAAACAAACACAAACATAGTATTAATAATAAAATGTGTAATATCGGATCATTTCTTGACAGATTTAATATCATGCAAAGTTCACCTATAAAGTTCTCCACCATAGAAAAAATAAAAAATACAGTGAGACCGTTATAACAAAGAATAAGCAAAATTGCACTAAATCACAGGCAGGGGGAACTTAAAAAATACTAACATAGTCGACACTCGAGTAAAAGCATGACATTACTTCTAACTTTTACTTAAATCTTCCTTCTGTAATTAAAGGTGAGCACCTTATGCCCCTTGTAAGACTTCCCCCTTGATAGCTACCATGTGCTATGTTCGCTTCTGGAACCACTGATGTCGGGTATTTGATAATGAGCCTCTCATCTTCATAAGTTGTTTCGTCCACGCACATGGCCCCTACCAGGCCATACTTGCTTCCTCTCCTCCATCCGTCCTAACTTTTTGCCGCATTTGCTTCGAGAAATGGGCTAGCACCAATTGGTCGCATTTTGTGGATTTTAGCAGGATTGTGCATAAAACCGAAATAACGGGCTGGTAACTGAAATAAACGATAAACTTGAACGGAACTAACCAAAAACAATGCAAAACTAAAAGTTCTGATTTATGTTTCACAAAAACCGAATTTATCGTTTGGTTGTTTCATCCAAAAAAACGAATCAACAACCACCACACCCAATATATCCCCACATAGTCATGATAGGGTCTGAGGAGGGTGGGATAGAAAAGGCGGCTTCCAGAGAGATCCTCCGCTTGACACAGACAATAGAGACACAAACATATAAGGATATGGATAGAGAGCAAAACAATCCTAGGCATTACAGGAAATAGAAGGCAAACAAAAAAAACAAATCAAAACTTGTAAAAACCAAAAAAAAACTGAAGTGAACTCGTAAACACCAAGTGCGTTTTATGTTTGAATGTTAAGTCATTTTTAAGAAATTAACAAATGATGTAGACTAAGATTTTTTGACTCAAATGTTTACAATTAACTGACCAATGCACACCGTAAGTTTGTACGTAGGAGCTTGTTATTTGCATATATTTAGGACAACCGCAGGTTTTTGATAGCTAGAACTCCTATGTTTCTTGATGTATACATCAATTGAACTATGAATTAATCTCTAAAAGTTAAGTTATTAATGGTCGAATTCACTAAAATGGTGAGTATTATATGAAACTTAAAAACTGAAGATACACCACAACAAATGTTATCGTGGGTCCATTATCATTAATGAAATTATCTCACAACAATTTATTCAAGTAGTGACGAAAACAAAAGCTAGCACAGGCGCACAGCTGCTATGATGGTAGTGTCTATCTATAACGGCTAGCAAAACAAATAGAAAGAGGGAGACAAATGAGTGAAAGAAACAAAAGAAGAGGGATTATGCTTTCTAAGAGCACTCTTGTGCTGATAAAGTGGGGAAAAACATTAGAAACCAAAGGAAATTTGATTCTGTATCATTCACTCCCTTCATCACATCTATACACATAACATACAACAAAAACCATATATCCAGTAAACATTGGTTTGGGCCTAAAACAATATACGATTATAACATATATATTCGAAGCTAGCCATGCCGAAGAACAGCTTGACTTGTTCCCTGGACAATCTTCAACAGGAACAAAAGAAGCCTAATCATGGTACCAGTATCAATATACGCAACCATATGCCCATAAAACGGCACCAATCCACAGATACATAACCATTCTGAAGCTGTTTAAAAGAGGCTTGTAAGAACACTAAAGCTAATAAGATTAGGGTTTCATTTCCTTTACCTATGTAACCCTAAGCGATTGCGATTGAAATTGAACACTAAAGTGGATCGTAATTGACATAATATATATAAAAGAAATAGGATAGAAGGACGATTCTTGACGGAAATATGAGCGAACTCCAACCTGATTAAGGAGGTGTTTTAGGCCCATCTTTCTCCTCGTCTTCAAATCAAAGGTCAAATCTTTGTTTCGCCCTTTCGTCCTCGAACAGATATGTGAAGATGGATGCTTGATTTTTGACAAAAAATTGGTGGGATTGCGAGAGAGGTTGTCTAGCCCAGAAAGGGAAACGAAGATTGGATTTTGGTCCTGTTTTGATGTTCGTTGAAAGGGCTATTAAGCTTTAACCTGCTGAACACGCTAAAGTATTATATGAACATTTTTCTTTAATATTTGATTTATTTTATTAGATTATTAAATTTTAATAATCCAACTTATTAGTTATGTCCGATTGGACGATAATAATTTTAATTACGAAAATTCTCTACAATAATCAGATTTATCAAGGTATTAAAAATCTATGAACCTCTGTTAAAAATATGGTGTTAGTTGTTTGCTGACGTGGTACTTTGTGTGACATTTTTAACCAAGTTACTAAACATGAGGGGTTGTTTTGTAAATTCTTTAAATTGGAGAGATCTGTAATTTTCATCAAGTTAATAAATCTTTATTCACCATCCACACCATCCATCATCACCATCCTAGATCCTCAACCACCACCGTCATCGCCACCATCACAATAATCACCATCGCCGGCCACCCATCACCTCCTCACGTAGCCAGATGCCACCATCCTCAACCATCACCATCGTCATTCACAACACAAAACCCACCACCTACTTCCCGTTCACAAATTCTCACCTCCGGTTCTCTCTTTAAACACCTCTGCCTCACCTCCGCCTCACCCACCACCATACAACCACGACGACCATCCACATGCCGCCACCACTAGACCCATCTAACCTCAACAATGGTCCAGATTTGCTACAAAAATCTACTTGCGCCTCAACAGACAGAAAAATTACGGCTATCGCCGCCCTATTGTGGCTTCTCTCCATCATTTTCCGACGTTGTAGCCATTGCTGATATCGGCGACGTCGCGACGGGGCCCAATGCTTCGTCTGAGTTGGAGTTTTACAAGGAGAAAAGAGATGAAAAACTTCTTGATTTGGGGCTAGAACCGCCGAATGGAAACGAGATTCGTGAGGAAAAACTCCATATAAAGGTCACAAAACTCGTCGTCGGATTTTGGTCCGAATCGTCTGCAGGAGCGCCGACGTGGCTGGCCGGAATCCCTTTGTCGGAGACTGGCTCCCAGCCCTCCCTGTCGATCTCACCTCATCTCTCTCACTAACACAACTCATTTATAAAAACACACACACACACACACATTTATAAAAAAAACAGTCCCTCAATTTTAAGAAATTACAAAAACAGCCTCTCGTCGTATGCCATGTCAGCAAACAACTAACGGTGTTAGGGTATTTTTAACGGAGGTTCATAGATTTCCAATACCTTGATAATTCGGATTAATGTAGGGAATTTTCGTAATTGAGATTATTATCGGCTAATCGGACATAACTTGGATTATTAAAATCCAATAAAGCTTAATATTTAAACTAATTTTCCAACACGCGCACTGCCATAAAAATATAACATTTTGTACATAAAACACATGAGTTACTAAATGTAAAGCAAGTAGAAATAAAAAAAATATGCAAAGTGCAATTAAACAAAACGGAAATTAAAAAAAAAAACAAGGAGTTACAATTAGAGACAGAAGCTCCAAGTATCAAACTTATGACCTAAACGTTATGTTACTTAGCTCTTCCTATGACACAACCACCTTTCATGCTAAATATGTTACCTTTAGATAAAATTATAACAAAAATATATATATGTATATACATACACACATACATACACACACACATATATACACACACATATATACACACAAGTTGCTTATTTGCGCGCCATGGGGCGCGAGGCTGAATTTGTTAGCACATGAGATTTTACGCATTTCACTATCAGGTTAGCTATAAACGTAGCAGATCTTATGTGTTCATGGTATGCCATTTAAAAATACTACACTAATTGTAGCAGCAATCAAACATGCACTGGAAAAGCTTACACATGGCGCCATTCAACCTTTTAATGTAGCCATAATGGCGCAGCACAACCGTCAATGCGTAAACTACTATGTTAACCACATGCGGCTATTTTTATGCCCACATATTTCGATTCATGAGATCGGTTACCTTTCCGGCCGTGATCAGCCTTGCAAGCATGATGAAAAACATTTAACAGATGCAATGTGAGTTCTATATTGTAAAGGAGCGAAATTTTGACTTCAAAGATTGTAGTTTATAGAGGTCTCAGCTTTATGAAGCATGCCACCGAAAATATATTAGTAAAGAAACACTTACTAAGAAAGTTTAGGCACCACCCGCTCCAAACAACCTACAAAAAATTCTTGCAACTCATAGATCCAAAGCAAAAAGGCTGCTAATCATGTGTCTCCATAACAGGTACCAAGAACATGTTATATATTATCAAAAGTTGTTCCTAGTTTGAACATCACATAGTTACAAACCATATGCTTACATAATAAGTTGGTTCTAGCCTAACCATTACATACCATACGCCTACAAAATAAGTTGTGATGGTGCCAAGATTACCAAAAGCTTTGTTAATTTGTATTTAGCAGCACTCTGACCTTTTTTTGTTCACCGGAGATCCTCGATCCTTGGCCTCTTTGAGTTCCCTGACAGGCTAGTCTCTGAGAAGAGCTCTTTTTGTGCAGACCTTGTTCTTGGTTTCTCAGTGGTGCCTCATGTTGTGTCAGTTATCTTTGGTTCATGAACAATCCCTTTGGTATGTGGAACAGAGGGCGCAGAAAGTGTGATTCTCGGTGAGCTTGTTGAGGACTCAAGAACCTGAGTTGCTAGTGTACCTGCTGTTGGTGACAGCGTGCTATTTCTGGCTGGCGATATGGAGACATATGGCTTTGTGCTTGTGTGGGGGTGGAACAATTTGTTCACTATAAATCTCAGGATGTTCTCATGGGACATCTCACCATTCTGCAACCGGAAGACCATTTTCACTCCTCGGATGGCGTGGATCGGATCTGGTATCTTGGTTGGGTCAAAGTAGCCTTGCTTTGTTATCATATCATAGCATCTCACACCAAGTATGGTTGTCATTCCTTCATCGAAAATCACAATGTGTGCTTTACAAATTGTGTCTTAAAGAGTGCAATTGACACAATACCTATTGGATTCTTGCATTGGTGAGCATAAAATAAATAGTTGGCTGGAATCATATTAAAAAGAACCTCGCATGTCATTCAAATTACAAACTGTGAGACTATACACACTTTACTTACAGCAAGCAACAGCTAAAATTCAGAATGAATCGAGATTTAATACATTTGGTGGCTACTAAGATAGGGCCCATGCAACATAGTAACTGTCACACCCCAACGGATGGCGGAATACGTCGAGGCATGATGATTGTCCATAAGCACATGACACTAATTAAGGTTTCATAATTCATTTATACCAAGTTTCCAATGTCATACAATGATTTCAAATAACATGAACAAATAATTTCCAATTTATTTAGCTATGGCCGATAGCATCCTATGTGTGTAGCGTCAATCATGAAAGCTTGATTCTCAATAACCTGAAAAACATGCATAAAGGGTCAACTATCTACATAGTTGGTGAGTCATAGGTTTACTGGAAAATAGTTTATGAATAACATTTGATAATGTTTTGCAAAGATATATTGTTAAACTAAATGTGCAAGTATTACTCTAATTACACATATATTCGTCACCCAGTACAAAATGATGTTCAATCCCCTCAAAGGAATCTCTACGGTTATGATGTTCAGTTTCCTCAAAGAAACCTCTACGATTATGATGCTCATGAGACTTACAAGTGTTTAATTCCCTCAAAAGAATCTCTACGATTATGATGCTCAGTTTCCTCAAAGAAACCTCTACGATTATGATGCTCATGAGACTTACATGTACAGGTCCCTAGAATACGGTATAATGTCGATAAATACAAGCAATTTATTTAACAATTCTTCATTTGCATAGATAATAAATGATTGAAAAATGATTCCACAAAGTCATACATGAATAAACATTTACACACACGTATTCATCACATAACAGATATCCATTACATAACATATATTCATGACATAACATATATCCATCACATAACAGATATTCATCACATAAACATGACCCCTGATTGATGGTTCGCAAACCAACAATCGGTAACAAAATTTTTCCACGTGTTCAATCCCTCTCGAGGAACCTCTACATATCATGAGCGGTTCCTCTCGGGAATCTCAGCGTTGGGATGACGTTCAGTCCCTCGCAAGAACCTCAACATATCTTGTGAAGTTCTTCGCAAGGAACCTTACATATGATGCTCCGGAGCCTTAAGCATAAAGTTTTCCAAATAACATACAATAGCAATCATGGCAAAGTATATACTCACACGATATCACACCGATACACACAAGTAAATGCATTCAGCGGTATTGACTTTGCATGGAAAGTATGAAGGTTTAAATGACTAAAGTTTTTGCAATGATTCATGATGATAAGCATAATAAATAATATGATTTACTTGAAATAAAGTAATGATGATGGAAAATGTTTATGTGTGTTTTCCACTCCAAAATGGTTTGGAAAATTTAAAGAAAAATGGGCTATGAACTCACATTAGGTTGCATAACAAGATAAACGTCTAAGTCCGGTAAGTCCTTAAGAATCACCTAATAAGCATATAATCATAAGTGTGTGTCAAACTTACTACTGACGCGACCTAAAAAATGGTGATTTGACAATGGTGTCGTTTGACTCGCTGTGCGTGCGGATTACCAAGATCATCAAGTGACATGACGATTAATCTAATTGATCGACCAAACCGTTTATTCCAAAATATTAGATAGCCAAAAGATTAGAAAAAAAAAATGTTTTAACGTACGTTGATATTTCACTAAAAAGTATGCATGATTAAACATGTAATATATATATATATATATATATATAGGGGAAAGATCCTGCGATATATACATACCTACATATATATATATATATATATATATATATATATATATATATATATAGAGAGAGAGAGAGAGAGGGGAGGGTTCCCCTACATAATCATGTTTTGCCTAAGTTCCGTGCAGATAGGGGCATTTCAGGAAATGTCCAGATTTATGCCCCATATGTATTTTTGGTATTTATCCATTTCCCCCAAAAATTCTAAACGGCCATTACTTTTTCGTACATCGTTATTATCCCAAAAAAAACTCACCATAATTCTATTCGTGATTTTATCTTTAATTCGAGACTAAGTTTCCTCGATTTGGAAAAAAAAATTTGACGTTTTTACGGGGTTTTCCAGTTTTTTTTTTCTTTTTTTAGGTAGTACTAGCTGCAATTTTAGGGTCCTGCAAATTTTCAGACTTTAATTCGAAGCCTAGACATCTTTTTTAATTTTAAAAAAAACATTAACATTTTCTTTTATATTTTTTCTAGCACAGCAGCACATAACACAAAAAACAACCAACATAGACACACAACATCATAGAGCCAGCACAACCACAAACACACCAGTACAGAACCAGCACAAAACAAAAAACACTAGCACAAACAGCACAGACCAACACAGCAGACCAGCATAGAAGTATACCAGCATAAAAAATCACCAGCACAGTGTATAATTTTTTCAAAAATTTTAAAAAAAAAAGTTGTCTAGGCTTCGATTTAAGGTTTGAAAATTAACAGGGTCCTAAATCGCTACTAGCACATAATAACACAAAAAAAAACCAGATCTGAACGTCGTAAAAAACGTTAAAATAATTTTTTTCTTCAAATCGAGCAAACCTAGTCTTGAATTAAAGATAAAAAACGCGACTATAATTATGGTGATTTTTTTTAATAATGTCGTATGAAAAAGTTATAGCCGTTTTAAAATTGAGGGGGGGGGGGGGGAGGGGGGGAGGACTTTAATATGTGTTGTTATCCCCATTTTACCCTTCGATCCTTTAAGTTTCATTTTACCCCCTCCTCTCATCTCTTCCAATCTTATCCATCCATCCATTTCATTTAGTGGCCCGGATCTGTCCGCACGAAACTTAGGGAAAATCCCAATTCGCATTTGATCCTCCACCTATATATATATATATATATATAGGGAGAGGATCATTTGAGAACTAATTGGGTTTGAGAACTAAAAAGAACTAATCTTAGCCACTAGTTTATATATATGGAAAACCGCCCCATGAATTTGAATGCTCCCCCCTTGAAAATTAGTGGGCCCACAAATTGGTTCTCAAAAGTTTTCAAAAGAAAAAGTTCTCATTTGAACCTAACCCTATATATATATATATATATATATATATATATATATATATATATATATATATAGGGTTAGGTTCAAATGAGAACTATTTGTTTTGAGAACTTTTGAGAACTAAATCTCCACCACTAATTTCAGTTGGGGACCACTATAATTCATGGGAGGGGGTATATGTAAATATAACTAGTGGCTTAAAATGGTTCTTAAAAGTTCTCTCAACCAATTAGTTCTCAAATGATCCTCTCCCTATATATATATATATATATATATATATATATATATATATATATATAGGGAGAGGATCATTTGAAAACCAATTGAGTTTGAGAACTAAAAAGAATCATTCTAAGCCACTAGTTTATATATATGGAAATCCCCCCCATGAATTTGAGTGGTCCCCCCTGAAAATTAGTGGCCCAAATTGGTTCTCAAAAGTTCTCAAAACCAATTAGTTCTCATTTGAACCTAACCCTATATATATATATATATATATATATATATATATATATATATATATTTATATATATTTCTCAGATGTATATACATTTTTTTGTAAAGAAGTTTATAGTGACATTTACAACGGATAAATAAATTAATATTGGATTTAACCCTCTATGAATTATCAATACAAACTTTGATCAATATAAACATCCACGAGGTTCTAAAATACGTTTAGGGTCGTTTGGGACCAATCAAATGTCACTTGGAAAGCAAGGATTACAAAATAGAAATCATAGAAAAAAACATATAGATCGCGGGGATCAAACCCGTGACCTT
>JBCNJP010000003.1:23208634-23262634 GCA_039602395.1 Deinandra increscens subsp. villosa
TATTTATCTATATATATAATCCCAAAAGTCTTTCTAACAGTTTATCAATTAAAGATATTTTACGTATATGCATTTTAATGCATTTCCATAAGAGTTCACGTATATATATCAATCCAACAATAATTTAACAGTTATAAATTCATTTAAAAATTAAAACCTTAATAGTTAATATATATATATATATCCACTCAAAGGCAGTGTAACAGTTTAACATGACCATTTCAGTTATAAATCATTTGAATGCATTTTATGACATGTGTATGTATATCAGCCCGAAAACATTTAAAACATTTAAGAGTGGCTCATAGAACTCACATTCTCTTTAATCGGTTTACTTCGACAACACTCCCACTACGATTCCATATTTAACCTAATTTGCGTATCGTATGGCGTTAACGCAAGGTTTTATACAATAAATACCTCCTATGTATATTTTAACATCTTATTATCCTAATAATATTCAGTTATTAAGTTTATCCCTTTTAAAGGTCAAAATGACCAAAATGCCCTTTAGGCAGTTATCCTTTTCTTTTAACAATAATATGAAGACGCGTATTCCTATAAGTGGGATTTATGCGAGACCCTCAGTTTGCCAGAAACCCCAGAGTACAGGCGCTTACCCTTCGGGTCCGCACAAACTTCTAAATATCTGATTAACTCGGTATCCTTAATACTTTATTATTTATCCATATTAAACTCATATATACTTATTATATATAACATGTTACCATACCAAAAATCAGGTCCCCATACCCTCCGTATTATTTTATATTAAATAATCATATTCTGAAACCCTAATTTCTCGTTTTTTCTCGTTTCTTTATCAAAAGTCTTTTTCTTTTCAAACCAACTTAGGGTATTATCCATTATAACATTTTATAATATGCTTTAAAATATCAAAGCTTAATTTAATACCGTTTGCTCAATTTGGGCAGAACAACGTTACGAAAACCCTAATTTTGACCCGCTTACAAAACCCTTACCAAACCTTTTCCAATTCTGAAAAAAAACTTAGGGCTTTCTTAAAACCCATTATTTTAGGGTTACCTACAAAAGTTCAGACCAACATGTATATTATCATCTTTTATCAGTTTATTACCCGGTAACGGGTAAACATGCATTTTCTACATATTTTATCATGTTTAGCTATCTAACACATATATCATATGCATTAATCACATTAGTCACGTATTCTTTACGTATTATCAAATTTTCGGATGTTACAACACTGCTCTATTTCGTATCCAAGGGGAAAGAGTTAATAACAGAGAAATAATTGGATCTAGCATTAAACTCCCTCTTTTAGGACGGAGGAAAAAAACAAAGGCCACCGGTTTGAAATCCGGGACACTACGCTTCATGTCTACCGCCCAGACCACCCTACCAAATTATGTTTTATTAATAATACTAAATAATATAATATTCAGGTAAAATGAGTAAAACATAATATGCTAGATCGGAATAATAGAATTTTAGAGTTGTCAAATCTAGATTCGTAAGGAAATGTATCTTTAAAAAAATAGAACACTTGCGATACATAAAGTTTGTTAACAAAAAAGAAACGGAGCAATGAAGTTATTAAAAAAACCTAGTAGAAGTAATTCGCTATTACGAGATGGTGTTAAACAAAAAAACGGTATTCTGTTTGGGAAACACTGCTCTATATCTTATCCAAGGGGCAACAGTTAATAACAGAGAAAAAATTGGATCTAGCATAAAACTCCCTCTTTTATGACGGAGGAAAGAAACAAAGGCCACCGGTTTGAAATCCGAGACACTACGCTTCAAGTCTACCGCCCAGACAACCCTACCAAATTATGTTTTATTAATAATACTAAATAATATAATATTCAGGTAAAGTGAGTAAAAGAAGGAAAAAAAATTATAATATAATATAGTGAAAAAGAAAGGGAATAAGGGCGGAGAGAGGGTTCATAACGATTCGAACCAAGGTCCCCAATATGTAAGTTTTAAACCTTTCTCACTAAGCCACTATAACATATGTGAATACTTTGGTTTAATACTGTATATATCTGTCACACCCCCAAAAATCCCACGCGCGACAACGCGCCGCAGGGAGCGTGACAAACCAGGATCGAACACATTAGCCATACGAACAGTCTATATGCAATGTAAAAGTAAAACCAGAGTAAATGCGGTTATTAAATGCGGAAGCGTAAACGACAAAGTTGTAATAATTGTTCAAGCGCCAAAACATGCGTAAACCAAAAGTTAATAAGTTTGATAAATAAATAAGTCTATGATGCATGCATGGTAATAGTAATCCTTATGTGGTGCATCCTAGCTCGTGGCAGACAATCCAGTTTAGCGACCTGAGATATAACATGCTAAAGTGTCAACACAATGGTTGGTGAGTTCACAGGTTTATCAGTTCAGTAACATTACAAGTTCAGTTTAAGATTGACCGTTCAATAACGTCAAGTTGTAGGAGCATAATCACTAATATATATCAAATAGCTAGCTAGGCTATATACATGAAACTTCGCACGTTGATGGTCACCGAAGCTAACAGTTGTTCATAGTTTGCCTTGTTGTGTTTAGGACGAATATAACACCCGTTCGATATCCAATCGAGTCAGCGCGACTGACCCGGGTGGGGTTTGTCAGACCCAGTAGTACTACAATATATTTCCCGCTATCGCCATTAATACTAACGGTACCATAAGAAGGACTTTGTTGTATAGTGTGCTACAAGTACTTCAAGTGATATATAAAAGTCTAATTATCTCAGTTGTGTAAATCATGCATGTTAATCTCCCCCAAAAGGATTAAAACAGTAAAATGGGGCCGTGAAACTCACCTTAGGTTGCACAGCAAAAGTTTCCAAATAAACAGTTAATCCAAGTAGCAAGAACGAGTCTTGTGCAAGCAATCAATCACCTAACGAGCATACGAGTATAAGTGTGTGTTCTAAACTATTAAATCTAACGTAACGATAGAAACGAAGGATCGTGAAGTTCGGAATAAGTCGAGGATGGCACTTGTGCCAAATCCGAGCGATTATCGAAATAGTACGAGAGAATACAATATATATCAATATTATATATTTTTCAAGTTCAAATATTCTAAAATAATATATTTATATATATATATATATATATAATATATATACTTACTAAACGCTCAAGAAGTGTTAATAACGAAATTTGCGATGACAATATATATATTTATATATGTTAAAGGTTTTCATAAAATGTTCGGTTATTTCAATAGAATCCGACGACATAAGTTTATATATTAATCTATTCAAGGTTTATATATATCTTACCTTTTTGTAAAACTTAGACTTTTTATATCAATATTTATATATATATATATATATATATAGATATTAGAAATCTATTTTTATTTAAAGATAACAAGTTACACATGTTTTATAAATCCAAATATGATTTACGAGTTCTAACATCTTAGATATATTTTTACGGGTTTAAGATACAACAAGGAACACTTTGGGTACAAGATCTAGTGGGTAAAAGGCTCAAAAATGCAAAATAAAAAGAAACAGCAACCATGGAGGTAGCTGGGTTCGAACCCGCGACCTCTGTGTTATAACACAGCGGTGTTACCACCCGGCCAGCGCCCTGATTGAGTTCAGATCCGGACCGAAATCTATTTATGTATCAGTGCATACAAGACTGGATAACAGAATCAAAGGAAATCAGAAAAAGGAAAACGCAGGGGACGAGTTTCGAACTCGCGCCCCTCGCGTAACAGTCCAGCGCCTAACCCATTGTGCCAGTTTGGCGTCTGGGTTATATCCGGAAACGAAACTATATAACCCGTACCCAATCGACCTCATCTTCTTCACCCAATAACTCCGGTGATCGGAACCCTAGTTCCGGTCGCCGGAAAATCTCGAAACTCAAATAAAACGCATAAAAAGGTGCGACTAGCACTAAGGATTCATTACCTCAAATCGGTGATGCTTGATGATGCGATTTTTATGCCGAAAACGAACCCGAGATTTGAACGCGAACACCGAGCACGTGTACGAAACTCAACTCTGATTTCTCCTGGATGTTCGTCGGGAACTCGCGATCACAGGGGTGTATCACTCGATGGTAAACAGTGGCTAATCAGTGGTGGTTCGGTGGTGTTTTGCGGTGAGTTTGTTTCGCCGGAAAACAGAGAACGAGAAAGAGAACGAGAGGTGCGAGAGAGGGACTGGACGTGTGATTGAATGAGGAGGAATGGTTATCATTTGGTGGACTTGAATTGCCCATTGATTGCAAGCAATTGTAACCGGCGAGACAATGATCGGTTCTCCAAAACCGATCGTGACTTCAATTCACGATTTACTGGGTTTTATTTCCAAGAATTGAACTTTGGCAACTTTGGTCCCTCAAGAGTTTACAAAATAGGTTTTAGGTTTTGGGTATTTATAAATGAGGCCCTCAAGGTTTGGTTAGCTATAAATAAGTTTAAGAAATGACAAAGTTAACCCCTCCAAGTTTAGGATTAGTTAGCAAGACTAACGGAATTAACGGAGAATGTTTTTATCAACGAATATACGAAGAACGTCAAAATATATAAATCGTGTAACGTTAGTAAAATGTATAACCTCGTTTTATCCACATGAAATCATAGAATTATAATTCCACAATTATTTTCTAAACTCCCATAAAATCATAACTTATCTATATATAATAACTCATTTTTACTCATCTTAAATACTCATTAAAATCATAAAACTATTTATGTAAATATATACGAATATCACTTAAAATTATAGAACGCCAGTCATAGAATTTCAAATGTTTCATCTCCCGTGCATGCTCGTAGTGATTGATCACACAAAACCCTAATTTGCTAAAGTCAACCAGTCAACACAGTTAAGCACATAAATGTTCACACAACATTTAATACGTTTTACGTTCAGTTAATGTCGGAAAATGACCTGAAAAGTCGGATTGTCACAATATCTTAAACAAAAGTCAACACAGCAAGCTCACTACCTAACATGTTCCGGTTGTTGACCATCCAAATAAATCTATAGATAAAGATAAATGGGGGGACTTGGAAAGCAATAGCACGTGTGGATGATTACCTTATTAGCTTGGGTTTTCATTTTGATAGTCAGCTGGTGGAAATAAATGGGCATTGGAGATGGATCGGAAATAAAGATGGCGTCTTCTTGGTGAAAAATGTGAGAGACCTGATCAATTCTGTTAACTCTCAGGATGCCTCTTTTGTTTTTAAATGGTGCAGGGCGGTGCCTCTCAAAGTTAATGTTTTCGTATGGAGAGCTTTACTCGGTCGGATCTTAACCAAAGAAGCTTTCGCCAAGAGGAATATCCCCGTGCCGAATCTTACTTGCGATTTATATGAGGAGGGAGACGAATCTGTGGTGCACATCTTAACTGGCTACCCTTTCGCCGATCGGGTTTGGACGTTGGTGCAGAATTGGTGCCGAATCTAACAATTTCGTGATCTCTCTCTCTCTCTCTCCTCTCTAACAATTTCGTGGACCTCATCCACCTTCACCATCCTAACCGTACACCCTAAACGGGAACTTGATCAGAGTACAAGATGGATTCTTCACTAGCAGCACTCACGTTAGCGATCTACAACAGGTAATGTTTAATATATTATCTGTTTATTTATTATAATGATTCAGGATTCGATCAACATGTGGCATCAGAACGTTATGTTGCTTAAACGAATCATAATACTGAAATCGTTTATTTTATTATTAAGGATCTCGAAATCAAACTGGTTTCTTCGAATCTACCTAAAATCTAGAAACCCTAACTCGTTCTAATCATATAAACGAAAAACTGGTTTTTCTGAGACTAAAATAAATTTAAATACAAATCAAAAACCTTAATAAGATCTCGTTTTGAAAAAAACTCTGATGAAACCCTAACTGATTTCGGATAATTCTTAGTCTCTCGATCGAAATCCTTATCCTCTTGCTATTTTGATCGAAATTCAAATTTTTGATCCACAACAATAGCTTTTCGATCGAAAACCTTAACTTTTCGATCGAAAACCTAAGCTTTTCGATCAAGAACCTTAGTTTTCAATCGAAAACCTTACTTTTTGATCTAAAACTGTAGTTTTCGATCTAAAACCTCATTTTTTATCAAAACCTTATTTCTGATAGAAAACCTTAGTTTACGATCGAAAACCACCTTTACGATCGAAAACCACCTTTACGATCGATCGAGAACCACCTTTTCGATCGAAAACCTCTTTTCTGATCAAAAACCTCTTTTCTGATAGAAAACCTCATTTCTGATCGAAAACCTAATTTTATGGTCGGACCAAAACCTCATAAACTTCGACCGGATACCTTAGTTTTCGACCGGATACCTTAGTTTCAACCAGATAACCCGTTTTCGACCGGATACCCTCAGGGGCTTACTATTAATTGTGTTTTGTATAAACCTTACAAACTTATGTTTTACAAAACCTAACACCAATTAAAATCAGATAACTAATTGACTTGTCTTATTAGTTAACAACGGACATCTAATAAGGTTACAATTCTGGCCAAAGCTGATTTGTAACCTATTTAATGTCATTTAATTTCATCTTACAAGTCAGATTATTAACACTGATTTACAATCAAAATTAGATTGATTTATTAACTTAACTTAATTAAGTTGATGTCATCTTCAGAAGTGGTAATTCTAGCCAAAGCTGATTTACTACCTTAACTAATGTCATTTAATTTTACAATACAAGTTGACTTATTTAAATTAAACTAATTTATTTGCTTAACTTGATAACATATTTAAAACCTCGATTCTGGCCAAAGCTGATTCCTTGTTTTGCAATGTTCATCAACTAAAATCAATCATTCGCCTTAGACATACAAATGTTTCACTTCTGGTCAAAGCTAATGGGTTGCATTTGTATTCAGCGAAAGTGATCTGTGCATAAAACTTAAGTGTATCATTTCTGGCCAAAGCTGATGTGTTACATTATTTGTGCACATACCCTTGTTTTGTTCATAATGCTTAGGTGATAGGCAAGTAACCAACGCGAAAGCCGATTCATTTAAGTAGAACCTAACTAGTGTGTTATTTTGGTGTTATAACAGACTATATCACATCTTCTTTTGTTTTATAATTGTACATTATTATTATTATATATCATGATTATTATGCCTTAGCTTATCATTATGCATTATTAATTATGCCTTAGTTTTAAGTACCCCATAGAATCACTTTTAGATCTTCTTTCGAACCAATTTAACTTTTAATCTCCATAATCTAATCCACTCTAAATTTATAGTCACTAAATGATTCCATAAAAGTTTTCCTCTCATCATTATGATTTTGATTATCTCTTAAGACAAAAGACTCTTAATTACTCTCTCAAATAAAAAGTTTTACAACCAAAACATTAAAAGAGAGTAAAGTCTACTCAAATTGTCTATCATGATAATCAAAGTCCCTTTAAACAATGCTATCAGGGGGAGAAGTTTTAGATTTCCTAATCTAAACATCGTGTGAAGTAATAAATTTTAAATGAACTTCTTAAATGTGTGCAAACACTTAACATCTAATATGCTTAGTGCAAAGTATAAATTAGGTTAATGATTCAGTAAAGACACCATAAAACATGACCCTTAAAGGGCTTACACATGTTTCAAATTGAAGTTTTATCTAGTGCATTTCTTAGTGAATCCTTTCTTAGCACAATTACATGCTACTTAAAATTAGTGCTTGATAGCATTGTGCATAAAGGATACATAATGCCTTAAATTAGAAAAACAGATTTCTTCACCTCACAATCACTAACCCTTATATAATTGAAATAACTTAATTAAGGAGGATAGTTGTAATTTCTAAAATAAGATACAAGAAAGCTTCCAGTTCTAATTCCTTAATTGAACAACTGGCTAACAAAGAATAATCAATGATGATAATTATGCCCATTAATTTTTCAAACTAACACAGTGAATTATAACTAGTCTTATAAAGATCTCTCACAATCCATACACTAGAAATAAAACCAAACGACAACTTATAATGAGAGTAAGTGACAAAATCAATGTCAAAGTTGTATAAACCATGAAAATCTATCATTGTACTACACTTAATGATACCTTATATGATCCATCATCACTTGGAACTTAGTATCAATACTTAAGTAAGACATTGACAATTATAAGGTTTCACATAACTATGACAATGTCACTATTACCTTAAACTCTCAAAGTTGTTGGTTATACTTATCTAGTTCTCTTTACGTGGATTAAAATCTTTATAAATTATAACTAGATGATTCACGTTCACAATCTTTGTTATCACGTAAAGTGAAAACTCAACAAGGAGATGATATGTGTTAAAGGAATATACAAAGTTCCACTAAAAGTTCTAACTTACCAAAACTCAAACATATTAGTGGACCTTATCCTGAAATGGAATATCTGAGCATAAAACATTTATCACTCATAAAACTGATTACTTATTCTTGTACTTAATTAAGGAGGAACATCTTTCTCACCTAAAACTTTTAAGGATAGAGTTGAAAATCAACTTAACCATAAAATGAAAGTTGTGAGATTAGATCTAATAGATTAAATACTAAGATTGACTAACAAATAATGGTAACACTCTCAATCCGCTAGGACTATAGTAGAGTGAACCAGTAGATCATGTATAATACTTCTAAAGATACATCATTAAGTTATGCATCTAAGTATCCTTATAAACATGATAACAAATATGTCATCTAAGTTATACATATATTCCTATTAACCAAGGCTCTAAATACAACAACTCACATGCTAAACAAGGTTACCTAAAATGTCCCTAAGAATTCATTCTGAAATTCGTACATGAAGGCAACCAGGTATAAAACATATATTTGGTTATTAGCCGCAATCAAACCTTAATCAACCCTCAACACTAAGCATGTTGCATGTCAAGTTCCTAAGAAACTCTAAGATTAGTGGGAGCAATCAAAGTCCTTATCAATGACTTCTCTTCTAAGGTCAGTGGGAGTAGTGAAAAGTCCTTATGCATGACTTGCCTGAAAGTACAAGAGGCGGGGGGAGAGACAAAGTTAAATTTAAACTCTGAATTTAACTCCGATTACACCTCTTGTACACCACGCTACTATAACACTAATCCACTTCCACACACTTAGAAATAATGTTACTCCTAATATACCTGACTTAAATGCTCAATAGAAAATTTATGAAACTATTAATGTTTTTGCTTCAACCCGTTAGATCCAGCTTAGTAGGTCATCAAGACATAAATTGTCTATTAACTTTGATGATTATGAACCTACCTTAATCACATGGATATTAGAAAGATTACTAATCATATCTCTTATACTAAAAGCCATTATTAGCGATCAATCAAATCATCTAATGGAATAAAGCTATCATAAATGAGCTTAATTCCCTAAAATCAAAATAACGTTAAAAGTTTAGTTTTCCATAGCTAAACTAAAATCCGAAAGGAGAAATTGAACGTTATAAACCATGGTTGGTTTCTAAGGGTTATTAAAAATTAAGAACTCTTTTCCTAAAGAATTCTTTGAGAGATCATCATTGTCCCTATTACTCACTTATAATTATGAGTGACATTTAACGGACTTATAAAATATCTTTCCCTAATCCCCACTCAACATAAAGACATGTTTATAAACTAAACTAAAGGTTTCAAGCCTAAAAGTTAAAGAACACTTAGTCTTTAAGATGAGTAAATTCATATAAAGGGTTAATATAAGCAAACTTACAAGTGAAATTTAAGTTTGATGAAATTATAAATGTAAATTCTTCATCAATAATAAGTGGACAAAATGGGCCTACCTTAAGATGAGTGGGAGCAACTAATACAACACTTGCCCTTATATACATTATTTTAGGCAAGTAATATGTTGTTTTTGTTGTATGAGTCAAAACGACTTATTCTCGCATAATTTTGACATTAAAATCTTGGAGATGCTTCTTATGCAACAAGCATTAAAATACACCAAGACCAACTTAACAAGAAATTAATTGAGTCTCATATGACTTAATTATGTGTTCAACACATTACAACATGCAACGTTGCTCTCAGTCTATAACTTTAGTAACTAAAGGAGATTACTAATAAAGGTTCAAGTAAATAAATCTTATGCTTCACTAGTTAGAAGCCTTACGTATGTTCAAGTCTATACTCGTTCAGATATTGCCTTCATTGCTGAAATACTATAAATGATGAAAACCATTTCCTAAGTTTAGTGTATAATAAAGCATTTAAGATGGCATCTATAAGAAACAAAAGACTATAAATTTGAATTATAGAAAAAGTGAGAAACTTAAAGCAGCTGACTATCTCTAAATTTTGACTTTATTGTATTCAAAGGATATTAAATGTTAACTCAGGGGTATATCCTCATGTCTACGGACGAATTTATCTCATAGATCATGGAGGAGTCATAAGAACCTGATAACAAAAACCTAAGTTATTATGACACAATATGTTTGTCACTAAAACGTTGTTGGTAAATTTATCAGTAGATTTATAATTCCATAACTCCAATATAACATACTGAAGACTTAATATGATAAAGTCAGCTACCCTAATCTCTTAAAACAGTAACAGTTTTGACCGGAGCTGCATTAAATTTTCGATACAAGATTATTGTTCATTTAGGAACAAATAGAGGAAACTGAGTCCATGTATTGAAAACATTCATGATATGCTTAAAGGATCCTATAACTTAAGGTCTATCCTCATAAGTCTTTTAAGAGCTTATCAATAAAGACGGGGTTTACTAATGACCAAGCATATCACAATATGAATGACTAACTATTAATTATTCCTCATCCGTTTTGATTTTGTCTCTGAATAAGTTATGCATGCCTTATTAACATATAGACAATTTTATTATAAATCAACGTTAAGGGCTTATTCTTGTCATTGCTTCTAAATTTAAGTTGAATTTTAAATTTGGGATTGTAGTATGATTAATGGAGGTCTTGAGTTGGATAATCAATTCTGTGACTGTATTTTTCTGTTGCAATTCTGGTTTAAAATTGAAATGAGTATTAACTCCTGATCAGGCTTATCTAATAGCTCATCATAAATGATTACACGGCCAAGTGGGAGAATGTTGGAATAATATATATATATATATATATATATATATATATATATATTTACGTATATATATATATAATTATATTTATGGCCTAAATCATTTATTTTAAATAATCAATGATCTTATTACCTAATTTAACCCTATCAGACATTTATTTGATGGACGTAATTGTCCTTATTGATAGAATTAGGATTTCCCCTTAGGTGTATAAATAGAGATCATAGGGAGAGAAAAACATCACCACTAATCACCTACATATTTTCGTGATCTCTCTCTCTCTCCCTCTCTAACAATTTCGTGGACCTCATCCACCTTCACCATCCTAACCGTACACCCTAAACGAGAACTCGATCAGATTACATCGATGGATTCTTCACTAGCAGTATTCACGTTAGCGATCTACAACAGGTAATGTTTAATATATTATCTGTACATTTATTATAATGATTCAAGATTCGATCAACAAACACATCAACCGATACCTCTAAATATTAGGTACTATCTTACAACCACCAGCAATGATTTAAAAGAAAGTGCAAATGCATTTATTTAAAATGAGGCTACACGTGTTTTGGCTTGTGAGGTTTGTTCCGACTTAGTAACAAAAAACGGTCACACCAATTCAATGACTATACCTCCACCCTTACTTCGTGTGGAGGTAAAGCTCTTTAATTTTTATCTAAAAGTTCAACTTTATATAAAGGCTGGCACAACCAATTTAACGGTTAACAGAGTTGAACCACTTGTTGCTACATCAACTTCGTTAACTCCTGAAACCCTGTCTCATTAAGTGAAGCTCACCACCGCCCCCCTTTATCGGGAGTAAAAAGAGCTCTTGAACCAAGTATAGGTTTTTTTATCATCATAATCAAACAACATTTGGAATTCGATATTAATATTTGCACAACCTTGCTTTAAATCTGATTGCATCTAAATCTAATATTAGTAACCTTTTATTTTTTTATTTTTTTTAACGGCAGTAACCTTTTATTTAACACAGTTGTATAGGTACCACATAAAATTCAAAGGTATGTGTGAATATAACTAGAGCCCTTTACAAATGAATGTATTATAATATAATACCGAGATTTACAACGTTCTGTTTTCCCTTTTTGCCAAAATAAGAAAAATTGATGATACACGTTAATACAAAACACCTAATATATAATAATAATTAATTACCAACTTGTTTAAGATCACGTTCGTTACATTTTTTTATCATTAAATTACAACTTTATATTTACTACTAAAACAAAAACCATCCATCCATCTTATCTTCATAATCATATGCATAGCATAAAGAAAGGAAGCAACTTATTGAACATACAACATATTAAACACATACCAAGGTTGGATCTAGAATAAGACAATGAATGAAAACAACATTATAGTGGCCAAACCCACATCCCTCAAGGTCTTGGTGTTAGCTATTTAGCCAGGATGGTTCACGGCTTCCCAAACCAGATTCTTAGGGACCGGCTTCGTCAAGTCACGGGCCTGTAAAGCCGCGACTCGCAGGGTTGCAATCGTCATCTCATTGGCCTTGTAGAAAGAGGCAGAATCATAAGGCAAACCATGTTTCTTGCACAAATCCTTCACAAAAGGAGAGATTTTCCTAAGATGACATCTTGGCAATCTTGGAAAAAGATGGTGCTCAATCTGAAATTGCAACCCACCATGGAACCAATCCATGAATTCAGAACAAGTGATGTTAAGTGTCCCATTGGTTTGCTTCTCGAACCAATCGTTCCCACGCGGCTCACCAACATAAACACTAGACGAAAAATGGTTCAAAGTGAATTGAACATGTTGAATCCCAGTGACCGAAAAACTCGCCAACACAAACATCACGCGCTCGCCCCAATTGGGTAAGCAAGAAACTAGCAAAGGGTACCATATCCAAAACACTAACAACCCAAAAAGCTCTTCACCCCTTTTGGGCACTTGTTTGTTTGATAACAACAACACAAACGATTGCGCAAATAGATTGAGCCTCGCTACGCACATAACAGGATAATATGTCAAATGCTGGTAGCTAACTAACAATCTAGTCAAAGAATCAAAATTCAATTTTCTTCCATAATACTTTGATGTTATAGAATCAAAGAACTTTGAGGATACCACAAACACTGGCATGTGTTGAAGATCAGGATCATATTCAAGACTGTTTACCGCGATATGGTGAGCAGTGTGGTTTCTCTTCCACCAACCTATACTGATCCCGGCTAGACAGTTTCCGGTCAAGATCTGAGTGAACCGATTGGATTTTCGGTCACTCATGATCTGATAATGACCGGAATCATGTCCAAGCCAACCACTTTGGATCCAAAGAAACCCCATCAGCCCACCACAAACCAAATGAACAAAACAACTTTCACTACATAACACACCATAAACACACACACTAAACAACATTGTGATGAACAACATGGAGATCATAACCCCATGTCCTTTTTTTTCAAACAAACCCATTTTGTTAAACTCTGAATAAAGCTTTCTGTAATCTTTAGACACATTGGAGACTGTGTAATCTTTTAGATAATACCCATTAAAGAATTTATCAAGATGCTGCCAAGCAGTTGGTGGATGAAGGGCAATATAGGCATCTGTGACATCTTGACCTGCAAGATTCAGCAATGGCAAATCACCACCTGGGTGTGTTTTCATCCAATCTGAAACATCATACACTTTTCCTTGGATACTTATCCACAGATCACCCGATTTGTTGTGGGTTTTGAGCTCATCTGACGTCACATACATCTTGGCTTCTGCCATTGAAAAGAATCAGAAGATGAAAAATGTAGGTTTGTTTTTGTTGCAATTGAAAGGGGTTTTGTAGACACTCACTTCTTATCTATTTGTGGTAAGAATAGAATGGTAGAATTGGGATTTGTTGTGAGCTGTATTATGAGTTCATTTTGAATTATTATTATTATTGGTTAGATATTTTGGATGAATTGGGATGGGTGTGAATTGGCATTAGCGCCAATTGAGTTTGAAAGAGCATATTCCTTGAAAGATTGCAGAGCCATTTAGTGCAGCGGCATGTGCTTAACAGAAAGAGGTTGAGTGAAGCTAGACACGTGGAAGGATGATTGTGGCTGATGGGACTAGAGTTGGGTGTAGCTCTTTTATTATACTCTTTTTACATTTCGAGAATAAAAAAGGATAGAAATAGAAGATATTTTTAGAGCAGTGAATTTATTAAGGGTGGAAGGGTTCGCCTCACGTGATGAAATCACGGTGACGGTGAACTCGTACGGACCATCGCAAATGTGATAAGATGGGAGGAGGTGGGTTTCACGGTTTGTTAAGATACCAGAAACAGGTAATTAGGATATGATCGATTTAGAGAGATAGAAGAAGAAGCTAGAGAGAAATGAAGTTTACTCAAATCATCAATACTTTTTATTAGATCTCTCGTCATATTTAACCCATTATTTATATATTATAGATAAGGTCAACATAGGAAACATGTGTACTAGCTTGTTACAATTAAACAAGAACACCATACACTATGGAACTATTACAATATAGCCCCCTTCGTTATTTGGTATGTAATAATACTTCCCCTCTAAACATTGTTGCTCTCAAGAATCAGTGGCGAAACTTAAACTTTTTTTCGCGGGGACGATAAGTCAAGGGGCAAAAAAAAAATCATATAGCTATGTATATCCTATATGTTCGGATAAACGAATCCGGTTCGAGTCGGGTTCAACAATAAAATATAAATTTAATATTTGAAAAGGAAAAATGGCCCATGCCGGCCTCGAACCCATGCAATAGTATCAATTTGATCGCCGGTTAATTAAGAATCAGTTTTACGACAAAGTAACGAATGAGTGATCAAGAAAAAAACCTATCAAAGTCACCCTTCACCAAGAAAAAATAATAATAATAATAAAATCCTTAGCCAAGTCTCGAAACCTGAGACCTTCAACTTATTTTCACAGCACACTAACCGGTTGAGCTACCAGTCCGTTTGTTAATTTGAATGAACCAGCCATTAAAAAATACACCTATTAAGCAAGGGATAAAAAGAAAAAAAAACAACAAATGCAAGTCTAGAACTTGCGACCTCCGAGTATTAAAACAACGCCTCAACCAACTGAGCTAATGGATCATTTGATTATAAAAAACCGAGGGGGCGATAGTTAATACATATAAACATTTTTACACAAAATCACGTAAATAGATACTTCTTGACGAAAAAATTGCATGGGCAGCCCCCCCCCCCCCCCCCCCCCCAACGTGCCCCTAAAGAAGCTGCGCCATTGTCAAGAATGATGGTGAAAAAGTTAGTCCATGGATTTCTTTTTGTGCACTAGTATTAGGCTTTTTTTTTTTACCTCCTTAGTGGCATGTAATACATTCTCATATTTATGCTTCTCAATCTCATGCTTATTAGTTAAAGAAGTGAACTTGTCATTCTCTTCCAAAGACAATTCTTGCCTTATGGTTTCCCCAAAAACTTTATCTATCGCTTCTGAAATATCAACCCGCTTCGATTTATCATCATCCCATGTTGAACAATCAATGGAACCTAACCGACTCACCCAAGCTTGTGAATGTTTTAAACTTCTCCTGTATTGTTGGTGCATAACCCAAGCAGTACCAATGGTATGATTAATTTGAGTACTAATAGTTTTTAGACCGGCCAACAAAGATGCTCCAGAATTTTGCACAACCACCATTGCAAAGTTCGATTGTTTTATCACTAATTAGGACATCCGTCATATCGAACTTCCAATAACCTTTTTAGGTGACAAGGACATGTGTAGGTAAATCTTTGGAATGATTAGTATCACCCCCACTAAACACAAGTTAACTTCCTTCATTTGAGTCGACAATTCCATCGGTTTATTAATCCCTTCATTAATGGGCCAGGCAATAATCGGCTCGTGTAAGTTCTGTCCCAGTAATGCGAATCAAGGGTACATGTTGGTCTCCATTCCCAGGTATCTATTCGTACATGTTGCCAATTTTCCAGGATCTCTTTTCTTTATTTAAACATCATAATCGGCTCCTGTAAGTTCTATCCCAGTAATACGAATGAAGGGTACATGTTGGTCTCCATTCCCAGGTATTTATTCGTACATGTTGCTAATTTTTCAGAATCTCTTTTCTTTATTTAAACATCAACATGCCAACCCAATCAGCATGATAGCTTTCAATATGCATACTAAAGTATTTAGGTTGGAATTGAATTCCCACATACTTATTGGAATCTTCAAGTTTAAATGGATCCACGTAATTATCATCAATTTTGTTGGGTAATTTCCCAAATCCTCATCAGATGAGTCACTTCCATCAACCTCAACAACTAGATTCTAATTAATTGGTCAATATAATCAAAGTGCAGAAAGTCTTTAGAGTCATAAATTTGCAAGGATACTAATGTTTTAACTTTCTTTCCAAATAGTGAGATTGACTGGTGATTGTCTAATTCATTTTTATATCCAGCCAATCCATTCCCTTGATCCTCAAAACTGATAGAAAGCGGTACTAATGGATACCCATTCTGATACAAATGTGGTGGCAACATGTCACAAAATCCGAATCAATACTCGAATCGTCCATACAAAAAAATTCTCCCGATTTTCCAATTTTAGATGGAACATGTAACATTTGCATTTTACCCGATTGAGAAATCCGACCCGTTTTGAAACTTCACGATTTAGATTTGCGAATTTTTTAGAACTGGCAGAATTTTCGGGTCTTTATGCCCCAATTAATGGTTCTAAATGATTTATAATAGTTTTCGAAAGTAAATACTTAATTACAATTAGTTGGAATCAAATTTGACTTCTCGAATCGAAAATAAAGCAATTTCTGGTTTTTACGCGATTTTGGTACGTCATTCGTCGTTTACCGGGAATCTCGTATTTTTGTATCGTATGTCAATTTCAACATATTTATGAGTGTAATAATCGCATATCATTTCACGAGTCATCACATACTTAATCGATTCACGGAACGTTGGTGATTAACCTAAAAGTGATACGTACGTCAAAACCGACCAAAACGTGTTATGTGAATTAATTGTTTGATCATAATTCATATATGGCGATTTTATATACAATTTTATTGGCTTGAATGTGGTTAATATGATGGTGGATAAAAATGGTGAAAAACGTAGAAAACGGGACTCAATAAACGACGAATAACGAAGAAACTAGAGCGAAAACGGTAAAACCGACCAAGGATGGTCAGTCCTAGACGGCATGCGGACCTCGGACCTTTCTTAATGAACTCTCACAATCCGCATCGTGTATTTGATGGGCAAAAACCCTATTTTTCAACTATTTAAGCATCTTTAACCCCTCTAATCCCCATTTCACCCATTTTTCTCAAACCCTAGCCACCAAAACGGCTGACCTCTCTCTAGCTATCCATTCTTGAAGACTTTTAAGTTCATTTTGGGGTGTTTCAATCTTAGTTAGGTGTCGTTATTCATCATATTTGGTATGTTTTCTTAAACCATGCTCCTACCTTCTTGAATCCTTGCTAATACTTGATAAAGATCAGATTTTTAGGGCTCTTCCATGCTAGATCTAGGTTATGCATGACACTAGAAGATAGATCTTGTGATTAAATGTTTAAAGTTAGGATTTTTATGGATAAATTTGGTTTTTATTCATTTCCATGAACTGTTGATATTGGACCTTGATAAATCTTGTTAAAGTTCATGTCTTTATGCATGGTCAACATAAAGTTGTGACCTTGGTGATAGATCTAGGGTTTTATGGATGAAAAATGTGATTTCCATGTTTAAAAATGATGTCTTTCTTAACTTACATGCTAGATTTGGTTAGATCTTGATTATGATAAACATAGATGATTAGATCTTTATAAAAATGTTGTCTTGATTTTAGATCTAGGGTTGAAACATGTGAACATTGCTATCTTGATTTTAGATCTAGGGATGATATATGTTTTGTATACCAGCTTAGATTTCATGATTTAGGGATGATTGATGAAGTATGAACTTGGTAGACCTTAGATCTATGTACATCACCCATGTTCGATGATTAGATCTTAAAAAGGTTGGACCTTTGATGATGTTTTGCATAATAAGGGGTTTAAATAAAAAAATTAAAAATAATGACTTTTCCTGAATAAATAAATATATAAATAATGCATGATATCCATGACCTAGTCTTGCTTTATGATATTCAAGTTAGCATGTGTGGATATTTAATTGACGACCTAATACTTGTGTAGCTAGACCCGTTCAAGAAAAACAAATGTATATTAATTGCAATAAATAGTTTTCCTTGAAAATTAATTGTAGCTACTTGAATAGTTTTAGGAATGACCTATCCCTTGACTATGATCGTATGTTATCACCATAATTAAATCACCAGCGAGTCGTCGAGCCGATTGTGTCGTGAAATTCAATTATATAATTATTTATGTATTTATTCATTTAAATTATTTATTTATTCATTTTTTCCTCCACCTTGTTTAGTCGTCGAGGTCGTCTTCGAGTCTAACCGTTTCGTTTCGTGGTGTCATTTTCTATTCGTATCTCCTTCACCAGGTGAGTATTCATAGCCCTCTTTCATTTCAATGTTTTGGGGTGTAACATGTATCAGTATTCAAAACCCTAATTCTTTATTATGCAAAATTATATGCGATTCTATGTGCTCTATGTGTGATATTCTATTATGTGATACTTGTTGGATTCTGTGTGTGGAAGTCTTTGGTCGGAAGCCTAGTCGGTAGTATTTAATCGCTAATCGCATGTGTACCATTAACCATCGAGTTGTGGCAACAATGATAGATCTATTGGCTGACGACCCACCTGGCATGCCTCGCGTGTGGCGCCGGGTGATTGCTCCCTTACTGTCTAGGCTTGGTGCACATCACTTATATGACTGGTTGATCATTTTTTGATAAAACATTTGACTTATTAAATCGCAATGTTTTAATCTATGTATCACACGAACCTATGTTTACTCACCAACTATTCGTAGTTGACCCTTATTTTATACATGTTGTAGGTTTTGTTGTTTGATGATGTTTAGCTTGTTGATGAATTTGTTGATAAATTAATGTATTTCTTTTGAATTATCATGTATATCTTATATCCTTTTAAATGGGTTGATTAAGAATATCTCAACATTTAATTAGTGTTGTGTGCATCTGGACAATCATCGCGCCCCGAAAATTTCCGCCGTCGGTTGGGGTGTGACAGATTGGTATCAGAGCCACGGCTATAGGGATCTAGGTTATTAGAACCGGCTTGACCTAGACTTATGACTTAGGTGTCCTACATGAGTGCCTCATGCATAGCATGCCTATATAATTTATATGTACTATAATTGCTTCTTAATTATATCTGTTTCATTTGTTGCCTTTGTCGATTTGCACACACTTGTACACAAATCACTTGAGGCTTCATAGCCTCCTTCCTTAGTTATGATGCCTTACGTACTGATGAAACACAAACTCCCACCGTGTGTAGGTGTAATTTTATGTCATAATCGATTTAAGCTATAATGGAAATGGAGTACAATTCAGAGAAATTGAGTTGAGATCGCGTTATATTGATTGAATCGAAGAATACAGAGTATCAGAGAAACAAATTAGAAATTACACCTTAAGTGTGTGTAAAATTGGGAATCCCTCTAAAGTATCCCGAAAGGCCTATTTATAGCCTCTATCATATCGCATGTACGCCACTTAAACACTTGCAGTTGCTACATCGGAACTGCATCTGCAGCATATCCTTTTGGACACCTCTCAGTACTTCCATGTTTAAGCATCCTCCTGCTTCCTAGTAAGCCCTGGACCAATGAACTTCCATCTTGCTTGCCCCAACTTTGACCCATCTTCATCAAGTCCCCCTAGTCCATTAATTATTTACACAATAATGATGGACTAGACTTGTTTCACCTGTGAAAAAACCCTTCTTTAAAGTTAAAAATTAAAAAATTTCATTAATCATCAAGTCCCCATAGTCCGGGAATTATATGATCAATAACTATCGGACTATTATTTTTGACATCTCATGTGCATCTGTATTGATCCTTATCGTTCACATCGCTTGTGTATTTTTGCAACCACCTTGTCAGTCGCACGTTTATGACCAGACGCCTTTGTCAGTTTTCAAGGACACGTGTCAGCTGCCTACTCGAATGAAAAGACAGTTTTCTTTTTCTTTTTAAATTTCAAAATTTTGCGACCGTTGAAGAGTTTAAAAATCCCCAAGTTATTCTCATTCCTCTGATTTCTTCATCCATTTCTACCTTAACTTCGTCATCACTGCTTTCCACTTCTCTGCACTGATCTTTCATTTCCAACAAAAGGTTAGTTCATAATTCCTTATTTCTCTTCTATAATGGCTTATCCTTCAATTAAAACTGATAACGTGTCTTCAAAGCACAATATGCATCGATCTTTTTCGATTTAAACCCCAAATTACTTGACGATCATACTAGTCGATACAGTATTCCTTTTGACTTGAATCCTTCACTGCCTGATCCCGGAACTCCAATTTTTCCATTTCCTGGAGGAAAATCGGTATTTATACCGAAACTCTGAAATGTGGAAACTACCGTCTCCCTTTTCAAATTCTAATTAGCGCTTTAATGTTCTTCGAGATACACATTTACCATATGCACCCTAGGGGGTTTCTCGTTTATGTCATTTTGAGATTACCTATAGAGCCATTAAAATTTCCCCAAGTGTAACCCTTTTTAGGGCTTTTTATCGTCTCACCATGGCAGGGGATTGGTATACCTTCGAAAGAAGGAGAGAATTATCCTCTCTATGCACCATACTAGCACCCAATCCTCGATCGTGGAAGACGAGCTTCTATTATGTTGACGATCGATGTGTCCCCAAGGAGATGAAGTGGCGTTTAATTGAGAATACGGTCAGAGATGTAATCCAAATGAATCTGAATATAACCTCAAGCATTTGAATCTCCTGATCATATATGCACGCCGTGATAGGGAGTTCCCTGAAATTATTTTGTTGTTATCTCGCATTAGCAGAGCCTGGTTCACCCTAAGGCTTTGGCCCATTCTGAGAATTGAGGTCAAGGGTAAGAATCCCCTTTCCCATTAATTTTGTATTTTTCAAATAAGTTTATAAAATTTCCCTTTCCTTCTTTCTTACAGAAATGGATCTACTCGAGGCCCTATCTATGAAGAGTTTCAAACAATTAGAGTGTAGTGCCGAAAGGATGGATGGAAGCACAAAACCGTTTCTTGAACAAACTGCATCTTCATTTTACGAGATTAGACCGCCAAGGATCCTAAAGATCAAGAGAAAGTGGTTGATTCTGCCACCATCAAAGACACTTCCGAAGCAACAGTTATCGGTTCCGTTAATGAAGTTCAACATACGATAAATCTTCATGCAAAAGAAGCAACTACCACGAATCCTCCAGACAACCATAAAAGTTCAGAAAAAGAAGTTCCTTCCACCATTACCTCCACCGAGCAAGTTCTAGTTGCCACAATCAAGGATACTCCTGCTACCGTCAAAGCACCTTTACCACCAAAGAATAAATGGAAGAGGCCTGTCATGACTCCACAAGCAATGCCTACTACACAACTGAAACGGAAGTCCCCCCGCCTTACTATGTAGGCTTCTCGCAACTCCAAGTCCATTACCACTTCCATCATTCCGAAAGTGACATTGGACAGTTCTTCCGATGATGAACATCTTTCAAAGTCACTTATTGACTGATTGGTAGCACCCATAATTCCAGATGATTTCGATATCTCAGCATACTTTTCCAATTCTCCTAAATTTGTCCCTGACCAAGATGACAACCCATTATCTATTTTGCATAAAGTTCCTACTGCATCCTCCCCCAGTGCTTCCCTATATGTCATCACCACCTCTGCAAGAAAAGAGCTACCATCCTTTGCGGTCCCCACTTCCGAGTGGTTAAAAAAAAGAAATAGACCTTGTTACCCATCATACTAGCGTAACAAAGAACCCTCAAACCTCTGACATCACAGCAAAATTTGCTCCTGATTAGGACATCCTAAATGGCGATAATGGTTTTAAGCCCTTGGTGCCAACAAGCTAATGTTATTTGGTCAAACTCCCACTGACATTGCTAGTACTCTATTCATCCCCCATGAAAGGTTTATTGATGAACTAATGGCCACACATGGTAAAAACCAAAATATGTTCGTCAACCTTTATGGACGATGGGTGATTGCTGAAGCGAAAGTAGAGGAGTTGCAAAAATTGGATGTCATCCTAAAAATGGTTGGTTCCTCCAAGGAGAATGAAGTAAAAGTGTCCAAGATCGAAGGTGAAATTGAATCACTCAAGATCAGAAACTGGAAGCTGTCTGCTCTTAAAGGAGAAGTTGAGTGAAATTTGAAGGCTGCTCAAGATAATGAAGTATTCTTGAAGTCACAAGCTCTTGCGAGTAAAAAGTGTTAGATAACTAGATTATCAGGCTTAAGGATGACCGCAGAGCTTTATAAGCAATCTTTGAGGACTCCAAAAATGGTTAACTTTAATTTATCTTTGCACTTCCAATTTTCCTTGTAAACTATAATATTACTAACCTTTTTTTTCTTTGACTAACCTAGTTGAGGGAGTTGACATGTTGACAAAGCGAGTGAAAGCTGATATGATTTCTCTGGCTTTAAAGGTGAACTCAGCAGCTAATCTTATGGATTCAATGAGGGAATCCATTGTGGTTTGTTCCATGTTATTAAGGGCATCACCGACGCAACTACAATCCCCCAGTTTGACGTCACTGCAAAAGACAAGCTTATTGAAGCCCTTGACGTTCTAAAGTCATCTTCTTTTAACTTTGTTGATCAATTGGCCAAGTTGGATACTACTTACCCGGAGATTATTCAAGAAATTCTCAAGTCTACTCAGCCCACCAATCCTTCTACTAGCAAATAGATTTGTGAAGCTTTTATTGTTATCATGTCCTCAAAGTCCACTTATACGATGGCATTTTACACAATTAACTCCTTTTGAACAAGTCTTCTTACTGATTTGGAACTCATGGTTTTTACAGCCGCATGTGGGTGCTCAAGAACTATTACTATTAATTTTGACTACCAAAGCTTTATGTTATGAAGTTTATTTTGCTCATACTACCTTAATTTTCCTCCTTTTGATTGCTTCCCACATCATCAGCATGTCATATACTGATGAGTGGCTTAAAAGTATATTTTATTTATATATTAATCATCCCATAACACACCGCGTTGGCTCTAATATATATTATTTTAATTGGTTTTTGTGTGTTGAGAAGATAATGAGTTTAAATGATATTATTAAGTTGAGTACGAGTCTTAACATGTTAACTAGTCGTGCGTCGTAACTGTTTTTACAAATGATAATTTGTATTGATGTTAAGCTAGACGAATTTATGAATTACTAATAGTAGTGTTTTATTTTGTGATGTTTTTCTTTGTCATAGGAATTTATATTAAGAATGGAGCAGTAGTCATGTGGACATTAGAAATCAAATATCAACCACAAATGATGGATGGTGAAGGTATGCTCACGTGAAAGCATGTACTCAAAGGAAGGAATGGATTAAATGAAATTGAGAATGAATGGTACAAGTCACGTGAAAGGCACAAGAGGCAAATTAATTCTTTTGGTTGAGTGTGAACGCAGAAAGCATTGGCAATTTGAATTGGAGTCAAATATGCGGATCGTGTCGCGAGATTCATATGAGTAAAATCCCTCGCGACACGCGAGGGACTCAATGTCGGCAGATTTTCGTTTTTCTCGATCGGGATCATATTTAAACTATTAAACATTATTTTTTAGGTTAATCTCGGCTGTGGCCGACCAGAGCACGTCCAGAACGAATTTTCTTCATAGTTTTCATCGTTTTTCTTCGTTTTTAATCATTCAATGATGCTTGTGATGTCCGGCTAATTCCCCGGTGATTACCGACGGTGAACGGTTAGCGTTTTCTTTATCGTTTTTCAGTTATTCTTTGTCTATTTTCTGACTCTATAAACATAGTGACAATGTTTGATTCATATGGATGTTCAATTTAATCTATTTATCTTGCGTTTTGGTTGCATATGTGCCCCCCGCTCCCGGACTACCTTTCAAAGCATAGCTCTAGGACTATACTTAGCTCATACGTAATCTGAATGTTAGGTTGGATTGGGTTGAATTGATTAACTGAATTGGATTAGGAATTAGCTAACCGGGATCCTGAAGTTGTCACGTTTTAATTTACAGTTTTCTCAATCGAGTTAAAGTTAGTTTTCTTAGAATTAATATAAATCAATTTCAACAGCTAAGAGGCATTTAGGTTAAAGTAATTTAGGTTTAGTTTAGTTAATCTAAGTTAGTGACAGTAATTAGATTAAGTAATTAGGATCGCTAATAACCACCAACTCCCTTGGTTCGATACCCTAGCTTACCACTACTGCAAATCTTAATTAGGTTGGGGATTTGTAACGGTCACGACAACCCGTTATCAAATTGGCGCCGTTGCCGGGGAGTAAGTGCGCTTATTGGTGATTTTAGTTTTTTTATTTAATTCGTGTTTTGTTTGTTTTACAAAAAAAAAAAAACTCATAAAAAACCAAAAATATTTTCTTTTTACTTTCTACAATTTTAATTTTGCTGGTCAAGTTAATTTAAAAAGAAAAACCAAAAAGATTTTTCACTTTCTGCATTTTAGTATTTATTTATTATTTATTTATTTTTTTAGTTGTTTTAGTGTTTCGAACAGTGCTACTTGAAAGGTTTTGTTGTTTTTTAGCGTTGCAGGTAAATTTGAAGTTAATCATGGTGAAGGAGGAGAAATGTTATAATTGCGGGAGTTTTTACCACAGAATCAAGTTTTGCCCAACATTGCCAAGTGGAATTCGAATCGTGGAGGATTCAGATGACGAAGAGGAATACGAGGACCCGCACTCATGTTATCCATATGATGATCCACGTTCATCATACAATCAGGGTTATTCTCAATCAGGGAAGTATGATTATTCAGCATATGATGTGTATTCTAATAAATATAAATCTAATGTCACATCTTTTGTAGGGCATGAGGAAGGTTTTAGGAAACGCTACTCCCAATCGGCATACGAGGATCCCCAATATCAGCCACAGCAGAATTACAATCAACCTCCTTGGGGTCTACCACAATTCCCTTACAATCGAGGAGGGAATCGGATACGGTTTGAACATGGGGTACCAAGAGTTATGACACCGGCCGAAGTTCAAAGGGAGGAAGAGTATACACGGAGAATAGAAGCTGCTCAAAGACTTTCACGAACGAGAACTGAACATGAAAATTCAGTTTACTCGCATTTTAGAGCACCGCCATTGGATTCTCAAGGAGGTTACCAATCAGGCTATCAGGACGAGGGTAATAACTCATATCAGGTATACCGGGACCGTCAGGTGGATAGTCAAGAGAATTACGATGGATATCCAACGCAACAACCAAGGTCGGGTCCAAATGTTTATCAATTTGAAGTTGTTGAGAAATCTCTAAGAAGATCGCATTTGTCCCAAATCGAGCAAGAATTGGCGAAACCTCATCAGTCAAGGGAATACCGCATACAGTTGTTAGATTACAAATATGATATTTTATGGAAGGAACAACAAATTGGTGAGCAAGGCTGGTCGGGTTTTGAAAGGTTCCAACAGAAACAAGCATGGATATCCTCACAAGTTGAGGAGGCGGTTGTGGAGGCTAATGCCACACCAATCTCTCAAGTCGTTGAAGAATCAAAGATTGAATCCACCATGGCTGAAGAAGAGGTTACAAGTCTTCCCGTATAAGAAACTGATTGTTTAAACCTAGATGAAGACATATGTTTATCAGAATGTGAAGAAGAAGTTTGGGAGGCGATTGATGAGGTGATTGAGGCTGAGCAAGAAGTGGTGCATGATAAGGTAGAGGTTGTTGAAGAAATAGCATTAGAGGTTGAGAGTAGCATGGAACACGCGGAGTGCAAGATTGTGGTTGAAGATGTAGTTGATGAGCAAGAGGTTGAGATCCTGACAGGTACTTCTAATCTTCATTCTTTAATTATTATGCAGGTGACCGAGGAGAAGCCGGTAAGGAAGAGGAAGGTGGTCAAGGATGATGTTGGGCAAATACAACCCAAGAAGCTCTGCAGTGTAACTGGTGAAGTGCCATGTGTGCGATTGCAAGACTGGATTCGATATATTAATTACAGAGCACACGTGGGAAATTCTAAAGGTAAGTGTTCGATCCATGATAAATTTTCTTTTAATTTTCAAATTAATATTTTTTACTTGTTGAGCATACAGAGAAAATCAAAAAGACATGTGAATTACCGAGCGTGGATCGGTAACGCAATTGGCAAGTGCGGATAGAAAGAACTGAACAGAAATGTCAAACACCGAGCCTACATCGGGAACTCGGTTGGGAAATGTGGACTGAAGCCACCGTGAGCAGAGAGGATGGTCTGGCTGAAGACCATAAATTTAGCGCTTTCTGGGAGGCAACCCAGTGGTAAGTTGTGTTTTTTGTGTTTGTTTTTTTGTTTTTTGTGTTTTTCAGGAATTGCATCGGTTTAGGGTTATGAAGTTGAGCAAAACAAGGTTCCAGGTATGTCTAGGTTAATATATATTGGAACTTGTGTTGGCATAAAATGGAAAAAATGATCAAATTTTCGGTGACATTGCTCCCTCGCGACACGCGAGGGAGGTGGAGTGAACTGTCGCGACACGCGACGCTCTTAGTGGCCAGATGTTTTTGCTTATTTTTATTGCTTGAATCCGGTACGTTTCCTATTTATATTTCTTTGTTTTATTTCTTTTTTATTTTTCGTTGTTCTTTTTAACACATTGAGGACAATGTGTCACTCAAGTGTGGGGAGGGGAATAACAGGTTTTGTGTTTATTTTAGTGTGTGTTTATTTAATTTTATTTTATTATTATTTTTTTTTTGAGTAAAAAAAATAAAAAAAAATAGAAAAATTGAAAAATGTCTTTGGATTAAATTGCAAAACATGGAAAATGATAGTACAATTGGGAATCAGTTTTCAAAAATAAAATTAAATAAAAAAGGGAAAAGTGGTAGAAAATGAGAGAATGGAAAACATGGCTAATCTGTGATGTGTCGGTAGGCCCAACTGATCTAGGAATAGCTTAATAATCCCATTGTGTTTATTGTTGTATAAATATGTAATTAAATCAGTCTGCTAGTGGGTTCCCATTTTAGGGGGGATAGGAAGATTGAAACTGATGATTAGGAGGAAAAAGACCACTTTAAATTAGAGACTTATATGTCCTTAGAATAACCTGGCACGTTATGATCTTTTGCGAAAGCAAATCCGAGAAATAACGGCGCCCCATCTTTCCATCTTTTGAGCATATTAGGTAAATAATTTGGTTAATAATTTTAGAGTGAAGGGACAAAATACTCATGTACAAACTAAGGATAGTATCCCGTGGTGCGTGCCTCTGATGATGTTCTGGATCTCGCGGGCAAAATACTCACGTATGATTTCGGGGGTAAGACCTTGTGAAAGAATGCCTCTGATGATGTCCGTTGGTAAATATAGCTAAAATTAACCAATTATTAAAAAAATGAAAATGAAAAAAAAAGAAAAAAAAAGAAAAAAGAAAAAGAAAAAGAAAAAACGATGAGAAAAAGAAAGAAAAAAAATGGAAAAATAGGAAAAATAGTTGATTAGAGAAATAAATGCTCAAAAACTTCATTATCCATCTAATCCACTATTATTTGGACATCTGAGTATCTGATTTAAGGGAGGTTGGGACAAATCTACAAAAATAATCTTAAATACCCTTTACTTTGACTGAATTTGATTCGGGAGTAGGTTGAACTTGAACTTTCTGAATGTGGGACACATATGCAGACTGATAACTCTATTCGGTAATTTATAAACACTTTGGGGGCGAAACAAAAGGTCGGTGGTTGGGTTTAGTCGGACCGAAATACTGGCAATTGCAGTTAGTAATGTGATTACATTAATGGGAATGTGGAATTGAGATGGTTGTGAATTTGAAGAGTTATATGATTTTGAGATTGATTTCCCAGTTATGATTCCATGGCAGTTTTCCGGGACGGAAAAAGATAAGTGTGGGGATGTGATGAGTGGCTTAAAAGTATATTTTATTTATATATTAATCATCCCATAACACACCGCGTTGGCTCTAATATATATTATTTTAATTGGTTTTTGTGTGTTGAGAAGATAATGAGTTTAAATGATATTATTAAGTTGAGTACGAGTCTTAACATGTTAACTAGTCGTGCGTCGTAACTGTTTTTACAAATGATAATTTGTATTGATGTTAAGCTAGACGAATTTGTGAATTACTAATAGTAGTGTTTTATTTTGTGATGTTTTTCTTTGTCATAGGAATTTATATTAAGAATGGAGCAGTAGTCATGTGGACATTAGAAATCAAATATCAACCACAAATGATGGATGGTGAAGGTATGCTCACGTGAAAGCATGTACTCAAAGGAAGGAATGGATTAAATGAAATTGAGAATGAATGGTACAAGTCACGTGAAAGGCACAAGAGGCAAATTAATTCTTTTGGTTGAGTGTGAACGCAGAAAGCATTGGCAATTTGAATTGGAGTCAAATATGCGGATCGTGTCGCGAGATTCATATGAGTAAAATCCCTCGCGACACGCGAGGGACTCAATGTCGGCAGATTTTCGTTTTTCTCGAACGGGATCATATTTAAACCATTCAAACATTATTTTTTAGGTTAATCTCGGCTGTGGCCGACCAGAGCACGTCCAGAACGAATTTTCTTCATAGTTTTCATCGTTTTTCTTCGTTTTTAATCATTCAATGATGCTTGTGATGTCCGGCTAATTCCCCGGTGATTACCGACGGTGAACGGTTAGCGTTTTCTTTATCGTTTTTCAGTTATTCTTTGTCTATTTTCTGACTCTATAAACATAGTGACAATGTTTGATTCATACGGATGTTCAATTTAATCTATTTATCTTGCGTTTTGGTTGCATATGTGCCCCCCGCTCCCGGACTACCTTTCAAAGCATAGCTCTAGGACTATACTTAGCTCATACGTAATCTGAATGTTAGGTTGGATTGGGTTGAATTGATTAACTGAATTGGATTAGGAATTAGCTAACCGGGATCCTGAGGTTGTCACGTTTTAATTTACAGTTTTCTCAATCGAGTTAAAGTTAGTTTTCTTAGAATTAATATAAATCAATTTCAACAGCTAAGAGGCATTTAGGTTAAAGTAATTTAGGTTTAGTTTAGTTAATCTAAGTTAGTGACAGTAATTAGATTAAGTAATTAGGATCGCTAATAACCACCAACTCCCTTGGTTCGATACCCTAGCTTACCACTACTGCAAATCTTAATTAGGTTGGGGATTTGTAACGGTCACGACAACCCGTTATCATATACGTCAAAAGATATATATTTTTATATCATATTATCTCCATAATAATGATTAATTCAAGCTAATAAGTAACGAAACAGCCCAATAATGTTCCCTTTCGAGTTTTCTTTATTAATGCAGGTCCAAATCACAAAAGAAGCTTAAAATGATGAAAAACGCAAGAAAACTACAAGAAAGTGTGATTAAAGACCCCAGGCATGGCCCGTGCCCAGCAAGGCACGACCTGTGCCCCTCTTACTTAGCCGATGGGAAAGTTAACTCTTGCATATCTGACACACGATCCGAGCCACTGAAGCCATACGGCTCGTGCCCCTGCCATCCGAAGATTGCTCAAGATTATCTGCCAAGGCACGGCCCGTACCCTGCTAGTCAGGGCCCGTGTCGCTCTCCCTCTTTGCCTATAAATTGTCATCCAAGCTCTCATTCTAAGTGTGCCAAAGTTAGGGAAAGAAAAGATGATCTAGACTTGTTCTAATCAGCTAGGCTCACTCAGCTTTGCTCCTACTATAGTTAGTAATAATGTAGTTTCTTTCTCTCCTTATTTTCGGTTTTCTAGCTTCTTGATCTTCATATGTTTGTAAGAATCTTCACTTAATATGAAGTTGTTTAAGGTTTGTCTATATACCATCTCACCTTCTGTTGAGAAAATATATAAATCTTACTCATGTTTGATTAAACTCTTATACTTACTTGAGGAAAACAAGCTTTTGGTAAAACAATACAACGAGCCTACGTATTTACCTTAAGGCAAGTACGGATGGCTTTATTGAAACTCTTCTAAATTTAAAGTGTATTATTAACCTTTTTGAACAAATGTGCCTTGCGTATTATAGACCATTTGAGGATCCGAAAGCTCATCAATCGGACTTGTGACACCCGACTGTGGGACGATGTATGATCCTAACGGTGACTCGCACCCCATGCAAAGTAATACGCTAGTGAGTTTTATGTCTATGTAAACAAACACGGCTTTAACGCTGAACACGGCCTGAAGGTACTGGTTCGGGTTGGGGTTAGTAGTGCTTTGTCGCTTCATGAAAGTTGGTGAGATACATGTTTGTGAACTTGGCTCTGGTTACGACTTCTCATGTTTACGCGAAAGCGGAGCATGGAAAAAACGGACCTTAGTCCCTTTTAAAGATGGTTTTTATAATAAAATACTCCGATGCGTGGGTTTTTCCCGTGCTAGTTAATGAAAATATAATTGAAAAGATGAGACATGTTATCGTCCCTTAGATGTGATCTTGATGGAGCGGCCGATTCAGTTATTCTTTCATCTTAGACATTCATGGTAAGCCACCATGAAAACGAGCCAAGTTTATTTACGGCTCCGATGGCTGGACCCGCATTGCTGGCTCTAGAACGCGAAATGTGGAGGTGAGGATCCCTCCATACGTTGGTAGGCGAATTCTTGACCTGGTTCGATATAGTCCACCACCTGTATGTTTCCGTCTACCTTCTTACCGACGTCGAAGTTTATTTCCTTTTTGCCGAATTTGATCTTTAGCGTCCCGCTTCTCATGTATACTACTGCTTGTGAGGTTGCAAGGAAAGGTCTTCCTAATATGAGGGGTACCTCCACATCTTCCTCCATGTCAAGAATGAAAAAAATCAGTAGGAAAGACGAACTCTCCTACTTTAACTAGGAGGTTGTCAGCGATTCCTGAATGAATTTTAACTGAGCGATCAGTAAGTTGGATGCTCATCCAGGTAGGTGTAGGAGTTCCGAGGTTCAGTCTTTTTTGCATGGAGGCTGGCATAAAGTTGATGCTAGCTCCAAGGTCTGCAAGTGTGTTTTAGACAATGATTCCTCCGATGGAACATGGAATGGTGAAACTACTAGGATCCAATTGCTTCTTGAATAGCTTGCTCGAGAGGATGGCAGAACACTTTTCGTTCAAGCTAACCAGGTTTAGTTCAATAATTTTTCTCTTGTTGGAGAGAAAATCCTTAATGAACTTGGTGTATTTCGGCATTTGGGAGAGGACTTCGATTTGAAAATGCGTGAGCGGTAGATCGTCTACTTAATCTTAATGAAATCAATGTAAAACGAGATGAACACCGAGATTAAATACAAAGAGACTTGTATTATACCACTGAGAACCACAGAGTACACAGATTGGAAGTAAGACTCAAACGTGCAAGCCTCCACAGTTCTACACAAGACAATCTATATATACTAGTTGAAATCCCGATGGTCCAAACTCCAGGTTCGGACCTGTTCGGACCAGTCCGAACTCTGAGTTCGCCAGGAGTTCGGACCACATCTATCTTGCATATCTTCGTCTTGTATTCGATACTTCACATGACGATCAGAAACCATGTATCAACAAACTCCCCCTCATCATGTATCTTGTATCTTCAATCAAACTCTTCCTCTTCTTTGACGATGTTCAATCTTGAATACTTGATATTGCATCGTGTGTAATCTCTTTACCAACAATCTTCAGAAAACTTGAAGTTGTGATGTTCTCTTTCCACTTAGCAACCTGCCAACATAAATAATCTTGGCGCAAAAACGTCTCTTCGAGACTCCAAGATATTTTGAATTGATTTTGTATACCGTGTTGATCAATCGAAAATAAATCAGAAACAAAATCTTTTTGGCTTTTAAAAACTTTGAATCAAAACACACCGAAATCTTTTTGGTATTTTCTGATAAGAAAAGTGAATACAGTACAGAATCAGACACTTTTTTTGTCTTTAGCGAGAAAGATCACGACTTGGGATCATATTGAACATAACATGCTGAACTACATTTCAATTTCGATTATTGTAGCACATAAGCCATGTCGATTGCAGCTACAATTTGTCCAACTTTAAACTCACGCGAAATCATACTCATAACATCTGGATATGTTAAGGTATTGATTATATTTACATTGACCAGTGTACCTCACACTATCAGACATACTCAAATATGCTTCGCTTATCACATTTTTGTGATTTCATTTGTGATTTATCACATAATGATTGTATACATAATATAGTCAACTGTGTTCCATGCAAAAAGAAATAAGAACGTTAAATCATCTACCTTAAGGTTGATCTTTCAATACGCAGATAAGGCCTGGGATTTAACAAAATAAGAAAATAAAACAAGTTGAAATTGTATAACTCAACAACAATCAGGTCGGTCTTGTGGACACGCAGAGAAAGCCCGATGAGTTATACGAAACACCAGAGAAACTAAAGCAGAACGTCAAATGAACAACAATCAGGTCGGCCTTGTGAGCACGCAAAGAAAGTCCGATCATTTGACAAAATAAAGAAAATCAAACAAGTTTAATCTTTGCAAAATGAACACATGTATACACAGTGACTTCTCATTTTATTTTTCACATATCTTTTTCTTGATATATCATGAGATATGCATCAAGATGTTGTCCAATAGGTTAAGCATCAGATTTAGTGTATATCACATTTGAATACTTTTTGATTTGCCAAGCCTACCTTACACATCGATCAAATGGTCTTATGACTTTTTCATTTATTTTATCCATGAGCCAGACGATGTAAGCCAATGTACCATCATTTCCCATTCATGTCGGATATAATTTCTCATTTTTCAATGTTTTTGTCTTTTCATAATTTCTCCCCCTAAAAATGACAACTCTATTTATAGATTTTCATTTTTAACATTTGAAAAACAACACACTATTTTTGGATTTTTGCAAAAACAAACTCCCTTCAAAATGAGACGAAGTGAAAAACAAAGCAGAAACTGATCAACCAACATGAAAATTTCAGTGAAGCATTTTGAAAATCAGATTGATTTTGAAATTCAGATTAAGTTATCACAGATATTTCACAATCAGCAATTTTCAATCACCGAAAGGTCTTCCTGAAATACCTGTTTGACACCAAATAAATCATCAGTCGCTTTGGGACCGACCCGATTCAACAGCGTCTGGTCGCCCGGTGTCTTCCACATAGTCATTGTTGGCCTTGGAAACAACTTTTGGTTTCCAAATTTGAAATTTTTTTGATTTTTGATCAAAAACAGAATCAGATTCAACCAGCGTACTTGGTTTAGACCATGACGACTTACGAGTTGATTTGATATTTGGAGACCATGGTTCATAAAAAATTAACCTTTGTTATCCACATATTTAGCAGTGTTGTGGATATATGCAGTCGTCGGGCAATCAGCAGCAAGATGTCCTGGTTGACGACATGCATAACAAAGTTGTTCTCAAAAAATGTTTGAAATATTCTTTGAAATTTGAAAACTAGATGAATGTTCAGAATCAAAAACATCAAAGAAACCATCAGAAGAATCATCATACCTAGGAGATGGACTCCTTGAAGATGATCTCCTTCCAGAATAATAAGATTGTTCTTTCATAGGAGGTGATTTCTTTGGAACTTTAACTTTTAAAATTCTGCTTTGCATTTGCTGGCTTCTTCGCTTGAACAGGTATTTCCGTCTCTTTATAACCCAATCCTTTGTGCTTTAAACCTGGGTTCTTTGAAGAACCTGAAGAATGACCAGAATCATCTCTCTCCTTGGCTTCTCTAGTGAATTTGGCTTTGATATCTTTCAGCTTATTCTTCTCAACCAAATCCTTGTCTTCTCTAGTGAATTTGGCTTTGATATCTTTCAGCTAAACTTAGGAGCTTCACCCAAAGGCTTTTCCGTCTTCTTAGACTTCTTCTTCTTGGATAAAGTGGCAAATTTTGAATAATCATGCAATTCGGCTTTAGGATCAAACATAGCATATGTAACCTCAGATAAATCCATTGGTTGTATAAGAAATTCAGCAATGTCGGTGACAAGTTGCAATTCTTTACTTGCCTTTGCAACTCCAAAATTTCCAACTTCAATTCCGAGATTTTCTGTTGAGCATCAAATACGTCTTTTTGTGACTTGATGAATTTTGCATTGAGATCATCATATTCATAAGTTTGTAACTTCCAGATCTCACATTCAGTAAATAATTATTCAAGAACACTTTCTCTCTTTTTCTTGTAAATCTCAATATCTTTTGTCAAGACTTTATTTTTATCTCGATAAAGAACATTTTCATCTTGAAGCATAAAAATCTTGTTTTGATGTTTCTCAATCGTAGCCGCTGATTCAATCACAAGAGCATTAGCCTTTTCATACTTTTGTTGAACCGTATAACTCTTTTCAAACAAATTCTCAAAATCTTGAGCAGCGTCTAATGCTTCAGCTTTGGTTTTCTCACATTCTTCTTCAATTGAGTCTTTTCTTTCAAAACATCTTCATGAACATGAACCAATTCATAATACTTCTTTTGAAAATCATCCAATTCCTTCTTAATCACAACAATCTCTTCAGTTGACAATTTAGACCTTTCTTCAAAACTTGCAATCTTGTTACTCAGCCTAAAACATTCAAGACATCTTGATTCTTCGACTTTAACTTCTTTAATCATTGATATTATCGAATTTGAATCAGAATCAGTCAGAATGCTATCATCATCATCATGACGAGTAGTCAAAGCAATTGTAAATAGAGCATGTTTCCTTGTAGCCTCAGAATCTGCATTCCAGGCAAATTCATTTGGATGCTAAAACACCTCATTTAGTTTCTCATCAAAAGAAACAACTTTTTCTTCAATCTTAGAACTTTCACTTGGTGAATGAAAAATCATATGAGCATGTTGACCAGACTTCAGCTTGTTTTCAGTTGAGCTTGGACATTCTCTTGCAAAGTGACCATATACCGAACACTTAAAACATTTTACCTTAGATTTGTCCAAACCAATCTTCCCATCTTGATTCAGTCTTTTCTTGCCAGTTCTATTAAAAAATTTCTTCGTTCTTCGGACCAACATAACATATTTCCAGTTCAAATCCATCTCTTCCAAATGATCATAATCTATCTGATCGTAATCTACATTTGTCAATTCAGCATTATTCACAGCACCAGTAATAACACCAAAATATGAAGATACCAACGCAGACATTAATGCATTATAATCATCGGTGGTTTGAGCAGACAAGGCATTGTGAACTGAAGAACTAGGAACAGAAACATTACAATCAGCAGAATAACTAGGAGTTTCAGATTTACCTGCAATGAATGTTGTAGGAGGTGCAGAACTAAGAATATTAGATTTCCCAGCATTCATGGTAGAATCATTATCACCAAAATACACAGCAGGATTTTGAATTTGTGCAGGAAGTGATTTGTTCATCATCAACTCCATATCCCTCGCTTGAATTCTTTGAATCAGATCATTAAAAGATAATCCTGGATAGTCTTTGTCATGAGTGATCATCATCACATAATTTTCCCACTTCTCTGGCAAAGCCTCCAATATCTTTTCTTTCATACCAGCTTCTTCTTTTGTAAGAGTCACCAGACGCATTTCACTCATCAAATGAGCAAATCTTGCAATCAAATTTGGAATTGATTCATTTTGGTAATGCTTGAAGCTATCAAATTCCTTCTTCAAAACTTTTTATCGACTTTTCTTATATTGGTCATTGCCTTCACATGTCTTTTCCAGTGCATCCCACAAACTCTTTGAAGTATAGTTACCAGAAAATTGATGAAGTAACTCTTTAGGCAAAGCCATCGTCAAAGTACCATAAGCTTCTTTTTAGCTTGATAAGCTTTCTTTTGTTCAGATGACATCTTCCGTTGAAGAATGGGTTCACCAGTTTCATACTTAGGATAGACATATTGATCAGTAAACGCCAACTACATATCAATGTCATTTGTATCAATGTAAGCTTCAAATCGTTTAACCCAACTATGATAATCTTCCAATTTGAGCAATTTGAGAACTTTCTGACTTGTTCCAATTTCATTATCATAATTCATCATTGTTTACATCGTTGCTTGAACCAAATTTTGAATAGCCGCGAACGCTTGAAATTCGGACATTTTTGAAAATGCTGTCACTGTTCACTCTGAACCTTGTCCGAACTTCTACCGAACTTGATCCTAACCTTAGCCGAACAAAGAAGTGGCCGAACTTTGTCCGAACCTCACTCTCGGATGACCAAACAAAACTCAGACCGAACTCGTACTGAACGATGTCCGAAACTAAGCCGAACTACTACCAAACGTCGTCCGAACTCTCACTGAACTAAGAAATGACCGAACTTCATCCGAACTAGGTGTTCAGAGCGGTTCTTTTCAGCTTAGTCCAAACCTCAAACGAACTCTAACTCACTTGACACCATTTTCTCTATTTTCAGTGTTTTTGGATGAATTATTCGACAGAAACACAAGCAAACTCGATAGAAAAAATCTAGGAGAAGATTTTTTATAAGAAGCACACTCGAGAAGATCAAACGAATTCAAAAATGATACTCATTTTCGTAACACGTGAAATTTTGACTCAAAACTCCGAAAAACAGAGATTTCCGACCAGTAGAACAAACAAAATGCTCTGATACCACTTGAAAATGCGTGAGCGGTAGATCGTCTACTTAATCGTAATGAAACCAATGTAAAACGAGATGAACACCGAGAGTAAATATAAATAGACTTGTATTAGACCACTGAGAACCACATAGTACACAGATTGAAAGTAAGACTCAAACGTGCAAGCCTCCACAGTTCTACACAAGACAAACTATATATACTAGCTGAAATCCCGATGGTCCGAACTCCAGGTTCGGACCTGTTCGGACCAGTCCGAACTCTGAGTTCGCCAGGAGTTCGGACCATAGCTATCTTGCATATCTTCGTCTTGTATTCGATACTTCACATGACGATCAGAAACCATGTATTAACACGATTAAAGGTAGGTTGATATGTAGTTGCTTCAGGAGATTCAAGAACTTACCGAAGTGTTCGTCAGACTTCCCCTTGGCAAGTCTACTGGGATACGGAACCTTCGGGTTTTTCAGGATTTTTTCTGCTCCAATTGGGGAAGTAGGAGTGGGCGTTTCTTGAGGTGGGATGGTGAGTATTTCAGTTCTCGGGGAAACTTCCTCTGGACCGACCCATCGGCTTCGTAGGGTGATTGCGTTACATTTGGCTTTAGGGTTAGTCTTAATGTTACTGGGAGAGAACCGCCTGGTCTCTCGCCCATAGTTTTGGCAAGCTGGTTTAGCTGCTTCTTGATATTCTTGACGGTAGCTTGCTGGTTACGCAGCTCTTATTAATGTTGGTTGAATCGTTCTTCCATCTTTTTGTTGGACTCATTAATCATTCGTCCGATTGAGGCGGGTGAATTCTGATGAACTTCCCCCTTGAGAAGAACAAAACGACTGATTCTTGGATTGTTGCTGGTTGTTTTATGATGGCTGGTAAATGTGTATATTTCTCCATCCAAAGTTGGGATGGTTTCTCCAATCAGGGTTGTATGTGTTACTGTAGGTACCCCGTTACTGGTTGCTGACAAAGTTCACCTCCTCAGGATTTCCTTCAAGACTCGTCATACATGTGCAGTCTTCATGGAGGCCTCCCCATCCGCTACAGGTTAAGACGGTGGCAATTGACTTGCTGGTCTCGAGCTTCTTGATCTTTGAGGTGAGTGCCTCAATCTGAGCTTGAAGTGCAACTGAGTCATCCACATTGAATAGTCCAAGTGCCTTCACCTTGGAACTGCGCAAGATGTGCCACTGAAAACTAGATTGGGCGATTTCCTCTATTTTGTTGAAGACTTCATTAGGTCTCTGATTTCCAATGCTGCCTCCAGAGTTGGAGTCAAGAACCTGACGTGTTTGCGGAAGCTGACGTGTTTGTGGAAGCAAACCGTTATAGAATATAGAGATTTGTTGCCAGATCTCTAATCCATGATGAGGGCATCTGCTCAAAAGTTCCCTAAAATTATCCCATGTGTCAAGTAGTGACTCACTATCTTCTTGAGTGCAGGTGTTGATTTCGGTCATGAGTTTGGCTCTTTTGGCAGGTGGGAAGTATTAATAGAGGCATTTCTGAACAAGATCGTCCCAAGTGGTTATAGAACCATTAGGTAGAGTGTCCAGCGATGCCTTAGCATGGTTTTTTAGGGGAAAAAGGAACATATGGAGTCTCATGTTGTTGGCGGTGGCTCCGATGGGTTTGAAAGTACTAAAAATTTTTAAGGAAATTTGTAATATGAAGATGAGGATCTTCGTTAGCGAGGCCATTGAATGTTGCAGAATTTTGAATCATCTGCACCATTTAGGGTCGAATTTCAAATGTGTCTACCTCATTAGCGGGAGGAGTAATGGTGATGCCCAAATACAAAGCATTAGGCCTGAGAAAATCCATGATGGTGCGTTGTTCAGCCATGGGTGGATTGTGGGTGGTTGAAGTGGTAGGTAAGTTTTGGATGGTGTGTGCTACAGTTCAAGATCTGTTTCGAAGTCTTTGTCAAAGAAAACGTACTGGTTCAGGAAGTGGGGGCTAAATTTTGCCAGGTGGCGTAGAGTGCATGCACATCCTAAAATCAAAACAATAGAAACTGAGAAGTAAACAGCTCCAATATTACAAGAAAAAAAACGGAAATCAACATAAGTTGTGTGTGATCAATATAGTTCCTAAGTTGATGTACAATCTATAAAAGAAAAGATAAGAAAAGTGTATAAAATAATTTGTATATGGCTTCATCATTTCTTCGTATTTTCTTTGTTTTTCTGTTCCTTTTGTGATTTTGGACCTGGAAACACTAAAAACTAAAAAGGAAACATTATTCTATTGTTTCAATAATAGTTAATTAGTTTTTGTCTATTTTATGAGGAATATTTGTGTATAAAATATGTATATTTGATCGTATATCAGTTAGCATACTCCATCCTTGCTACATGTCATTGCAATATCCTTTGCTTTTCCCTCTCGGTGAAACATGATGGGTCTCAGATTTGAAGCTGGTAACGAAGTCTCCTTCAGAGGATTAACGGTTGACCCTGAATATGTACTATAGTTTTCCGATCCATGACAGGCCCGGCGTAGACACCCATTTGCTCCACGGTGGTCGCCTGCTACAACAGTATTTGGTTAATTCCTATGTTTTGATAAGCGGAACAGGTTGGAGTATATTGAGGACCACCAAAGCAGTCTTAGAGTTGAGTTCTTGAATGGATTCTACGATGCTGTTGCGCATGGTGACACTGTGGGCCACACTATTGGGCAATGAATCATCCTACCGGTCTCATTTACCAGGGGGGCACAATATATGTATAAGCATTATCAAGATGCTTTAGCAATCTGCTGTGTGCATGGCAACCCCCAGTATTTTATAACATTTACATGTAATGTGAGGTGGCCTAAGATTATAAGGTATATGCAACGGACACCTCTGCTGACACCTCAGGACATGGCTGATGTAATTATCACGATTTTCCAGATGAAAGTGGATGCCTTCATTGCCTTTCTAAAGCAGGAAAAGCCATTTGGTGTTGTAGTTGCAGGGACTTAAATCTTATTTCATGTTTGGTAACATTCTTAGGTTATGGACAATTCTAGATAACTTTTACCTTCTCACATTACAGATCTATACACCATATAGTTTCAAAAAAGAGGGTTGCCACATTGTCACACTCTTCTATGGGTTGCAGACGAATACAGAATCACATAACCATGTCATCTTGATAAGTACATCTGTGAAAAAATTCCGGATAAGGACCTGAATCCTTTACTTTATCAGATAGTTACAGAAACTATGATACATGGTCCGTGTGGGTCACTAAACAGAAAACCTACCTATATGCAAAAAACAAATATACAAAGATGTTCCCAAAGGATCATGAGGAATTTACACACATTGATGATAACGAACAGGCATTTTATAGGAGAATGGAAAATGGCCCAACCGTCAATAGAAGGGATGTCCTTATTGATAACTAGTACATTGTTCCATACAACAAAGCCCTTTGCCTACGTTTTCGAGCGCATATAAACGTGGAGTACTGCGAGGGGAGATGGCCATTCAATACTTATTCAAATATATCTCTAAAGGCGCCGATCACAGTAGATACGATGTCATATCAAATATGGATGCCGGCGACAACAGCTCATCTTCTAAAGAAAAGGAAGTGGATGAAATGAAAATTTTCATCGATGGTCGTTTTATTTGTCCACATGAGGTTGTGTGGCGTATCTTAAACTTCCCAATACATCATAGAAACCCAGCGGCACAAGCTCTAGCTGTACATTTGGATGGCCACCAGAATCTCACTTTTAGGGACAACAACTCCTTTTTTAATGTGTTAAGAAATCCAGACGTCGATAATACTACTTTAACTGAATGGTTTGTTAACAATAGGAGGGATCACATCGGTCAACATCTTCGATACATTGAACTAAGGTATCTTTTTGCCCGCATGCTCCTATTTTGTGAGATATCAAATTTGTTGTGTTTATGGACAGAACATTCGCGAGCTATATCGTGCTCAACACAGTTCATGAGATAAATGTTCACGCCAATTGCATACGACCAGCTCTTATAAAACAAAAAATATTGTATGAAATTGAGAGGATCCTCAATTCAAGTGTGACATACTTCACACTTTCTAACTATGGGTTGTCCATGCCAGAAGGTGGCGTGCAAGAGTTGCTTCGCAATCGCTTGCTGCTGGAGGAAAAATGTTATGGCATCTATTGCAGCTCAACATGAAAGGATGAGAGGATCTATGCATCCAAGGAAGGTTAAAATCTATGAAACAGTCATGCGATCTCATCTTACAAATACACGATTGCTTCTATTTATATATGGGCATGGAGGTACAGGCAAGACATTTTTGTGGAATGCCATAACCAGCGGTCTTAGGTCTCTCGGAAAAATTGTGTTAACAGTTGCAGCATCCGGAGTAGCGTCTCTTTTGCTACCTTCAGGCCGTACAACTCGTTCAAGATTTAGGATACCGATAAATGTTACTGATGAGTCATTGTGTAACATTAAAAAGGATACGCAGCTAGCGTAGCTTCTCGATGAGACATCTCTGATTATATGGGATGAGGCACCGATGACCAACAGGAAATGGTTAGAGTGTTTAGACTGAACTCTTAGGGATCTATTTGATAATCGGCATGTGCCTTTCGGTGGCAAATCTATTCTCCTTGGTGGTGACTTTAGGCAGACACTGCCAGTTCTACATAACTCTACCAAATCAAAAGTCATCACTACCACTTTGCCAAAATCTTACCATTGGACAAAATTCAGGCTGATGAGCCTAATAGAAAACATGAGGTTGCACCGCGATGGAATATCGGTGACAGAAAAAAAAGTCCATTGATCAATTATCAGAATGGCTATTAGACATAGGCGATGGAAAATTAGGCAGACCCACGCAGGCTTTAGACACGGAGGCACAAGACATTGAGATACCACAACAGTACCTGATTTGGCATAATGAGGATCCCCTTTTATAGCTTATCCGAATTATATTATGATAAAGAAACATTGAATAGACCCACTGTGGCAAACATCTCGAATAAATCCATTGTATGCTCCAGAAACACAACTACACATGATATAAATGAGAAGGTTCTTGCAAATGGCGCCAGGCCATATCTCATCATACTTAAGCATAGATTTAATGGAACCAAGGATGGGTGATAATGGTACAGCTAAGACGCTTTACCCGATAAAATATATGAATAGCCTGGACTTTCTAGGATTTCCAAACCATTGTCTAGACCTAAAAGTGAACACGCCTGTTATACTTCTTCATAACATTGATCAGACTAATGGCCTCTGCAATGGCACACGTTTAATTTTCACGTAACTTTCAGCGAGGGTCATTGAGGAAAACATCATCACTGGAGCAGCAATAGGCAAACGTGTTTATATCCCTCGCATTACCTTCGTTCACAACAAGGAATTCCTGCTTATCTTCCGAAGAAGGCAGTCCCCTATAAGGCTTTGTTATGCGATGACTATCGATAAAAGTCAGGGACAATCCCTAAACAAGATAGGTGTATACCTACCAGAACATGTTTTTGGACATGGGCAGCTCTATGTTGCTCTTTCAAGAGCAACATCTCCTGAATATTTGAAAATACTTATTGATGAACCACAAAATCCCACCGTATATAAATGAGAGATTATAATTCAACTAGGAACAAGCTAATCTAAGAAGAATAATCGATGAATCAATGGATTTATTAATATCTCAATATTTGGGGTACAAACAAGGAAATCACGCAGTAAATGTGTGTTTTCTGGAATCAGAAGTTACATTGCAAATGAGTGAAAGAACTATTTATAGAGCCCCTGAAGTCGCATCTTCATGAGTTGGTCGGATGCACTTGCATCTTGTTCATCTGCAACTGCATCGCTTCCAGCTCATTCTCTGTGTGACACTTGCTCTAGGGATCTTTACCATCGGAAATGTAGATGCCAGGACACTTGCATGTCCGGTCTTGACCTATCCTCATCACTTATCACCCCACAGGATGGTTACCTAGAAAACACCACAAGACATGTTGTCTATAAAGATTTTCTTGAACAAGTAGAGATGAATCAGGTGTGCCTCATCAATTATATAACACAGAGCATTGTATAAAAATATAGACGTTTGGATACACGAATACATAGAATCTTGCATTCTAAACATTATGTTCGAGTATATGGATTTCTGATTTTAATTGTGACGTTTTCTGTAAGTAGGGAAATAATGGTGCCAGAGGTGGCAATACATCAGATATATTTGTCGTCTCTCCCTACACCAGTCAGGTCCAGAGTAATTCACAAATGGTTAATTTACAAGCGCCATAAGTGGGGGAGTTATTTACTAATCGACAAGCATGTAAGTGTGCAGCACTTGAATGGATATATTCCCTAAGACAGATTATACATAAATGTTGTTGGTCATGCTTGATATCTTTTACACAGGGCCACACTATGCATGCACTATACAGACAGTTTGATGAGGTGGACATGGATAATATAATCACCCTTATGGATTGCTACATCTTTGATGACTATATTTGTCAGTTGGCGCCCACAAAAATGAGAGTCGCAAACCATACAGTCGCGATCAAAATTGATGTTGTCGCCACCATCACAAAGATTGATGATGACACCATAATACCAAGAGTGTATTTTAACTTCCTGTCCCATACCCAACTAAAAGACAGAATGGACAAAGTTAATTTTCTAATAGGTTACAGTCTATGCATAAAATTAATCAAAGAAGTTACATTTATTTATCAAATAAAATCTAATCTGATGTTAATTTTTAAGCACTTATTCTTTTTAATCGCGTTGGCTTTTACTCAATATAAACTTCATTGGAAAGGTTGAGGACATAGAGCACATCGAGACAGAGAATAACAACAGCCTCCTTGGATTGACTATGAAAGATCTTAGGTATAATTCGCTTCAGCAAGTATACATATATCAACTTTTATTGTTGCTTATAAAAAAACATAGGGGCTACATACTTTGTCAATCAGTGGGTAACCAATTTTTGTTGCTCTATGCAAAGAGATTGCTGCTTTGGTGGATAGAGATGCTCTTGCTGCTACAGATCAGGTTGTTATCCCAGCTTTGTCATCTATAAAATTTGTGGATTTCGGAGGTAGGATACAACTTGCAAACCACAAACCAAGTACCCTAAATTAAAGACTAACACAACATGTGATAGCAAGTGATATGCAACTGGAATCAGCTACTACAACCATAGTGGCAGTTAATCATGATATTGAGATAACTCAAGAGATGACAAAGAGGTACAACCATATTAGAAAGCATAGCATGCTCACTAAAGCCACTTCATCTAATGATCATTGGAAAACTTGCAATTTTCAACCTCCAGTCGCCTCAAATGAACCGCGCATAGGTACACACCAAAATTGTTAGACCGAGATAGAATGACGTTAACCTCACTGTGTCAGGAAAACATGAACAAGATATATGTAAGTACCAACTAAAACATGCATTCTCTCTTAACGAGACGTGGTGATGAGTTGTAATAACCCGTTTGGGTGTTTTTAGGCTGAACATGTTCCGTGATAATGACATATGAAACATTGTCTCTCCTTAGTTGGATTCTTAAACGAATGGATAGTTGAAAAAAAAAACAATTAACAAAAATAGCAACAACCTTAACATAGATGTCTTAGCTATGTCGCTTTGAGGCTTCATACATGTAATATGTTGTATGTGACCCAGGGAATCAAGTACATATGCGAGGCAACAATCACTAAAATTACAAGAGGGCGGTCATGGTTCTTCGTCCGCTGTTTGCCATGCAAAACAACAATAATGGTAACACAGAATGGCTACACATGTCCTAGACACGGAGAGGCATCTCTTATATACAGGTAAAGCCAATAATTACCTTACATTGCAAACATGTGATTCTGCTACTAAGGTAACATTGATAAGTAATGAAAGTTTAGACTATTTGTGTATATCATTTGGAAATTAATGTATGTGAGATTTTGATTGTTTGCCAGGGATACTAAATTCATTTAGGACCTAATAAAAACAAATATATATATGTGAAAGTTCAAATACAAAGGCATTTTTCTGTGCGAAGCGTGCGAAGGAAGGAGAGGTCGACACGTGGCGTTTTCTTTCTGGACTGTAAATCTCGAAAACGGTCCTCACGCGATATCTAATCCAATCAAGACCGTGCGGAATCCGGTTTGATTGGTGATTCAAGAACAATCGATTAATAAAGTATATAAGCAATGAAAAACAATAATAAACACAAACCGATTGAGAATCACTTGAATAGACAACCTTGGATTGCAACACCTTAAACGAAATTCTCAAGGAGAATTTCGTGAAACACCAAGTACAAGAACACCCAAAATCAGCAACCCTAAACCCCTAGATTAGCTATCCTTATATAGGGGGAGATTAGCTTGGGAAACAAGCTAATCTATCTTTGGTAACCCTAATTACCCACTAATTCCCGTTTTTGACCATATAGGCCCACTAAACTCCATCTAAACTCTTTATAAATGAGCCCAAACATGTCTAAATTGGCCCAATGACCCAATATACCCATAACCCAGCTTATTTTCACCTAATCTAACACATAGGCCTTCAGAATACTCCGCCAAGTGATGATTTAATACACAAGCCACAAATCTTGGTCCTTACAATCTTCCCCTTGGCTTGTGCTATTAAATATCTTCTACTTTCAATCTTCAGACTTCAGTCTTCTCCTTGGCTTGAACATGGGTTGGTGAAGATTCTTTTCTTGAACGATCTTCATTGGGCAGCAACGGTCGAGTTCTGGGAGTTTTCTCTCAATCAGCATCAGCTTGGACTTCAAATGACAAACAAGTAATGAGAGGAGGATTCTCAAGTACTTGCTCCTTCTTGAAACATGTCGAGTCCTTGCTGGATCATCAGTAACTGTCTTGACCAGCATGTAACTTCAGAGGGTAAAAATGTTGAAAACCTCTATCTTGGCATTCTTGAATTTCTCGTTGTGACTGCTCTGCATCTTTTCTTCATTCAGCTTCCCCTAAACATGTGAATGGTATCTTTTGAGTCTTCAGAAGCTTCACTTGAAAAACCAACAAGCTTCCCCTGAGCATAGGGTAAGTCCTTTTCCGGCTGGTTCTTCAACACGAACAGTAGCAGCACTTATTGACTTTTCTTCTCCATGACATCTCATTTAACCTGTCATGCACAACATGGAACAAACACTAACCAGACGATGACTGGTTATCGGGTTAGCATTATTTAACCAAAAGCACTTCCCCTGAACCCAAGAACTCTTCATATTATCTACCCCTGTGATTCTGGAGGGGTGATACTTTCTTGCACAAGACCCAAAAAAAACTTACTAAAACCTTTAAATTAACCTGGCCACGGTTGTAAAACAAAATAAACAATAAAAACTTAAGATAACACAAAAGAAAATAAATAAAAAAACAAACATACCAAATTTCTAAACGAGAAGGTTTTATTTTGGGATCAAACCGTATGAATCTGACTGAGGAACCCTTTTCAGCTTCTGTTACTCGAACACGTCCAGGTGATTGCCAATATACTGATCCACTTTAAACTCAAACCCTTTTCTTATTCAGGCTGTTTGTCACTTTATTATCTTTTAAGGTGTATTAATTATGAACAGCAAGTGGGTTTCAACAAATCCTAGGTACATGTTATTACACACTATCAAGCATATAAATTCCCTACCACATATTTTCACAACCTGAACCAGAAGTTTGAAAGTAAGCTCGAGACTTGGTTGAGAAGAGAAAGAATAGATCAGATAGATTTTTTTGGGTATAATATACAAAGTCAACTGAATTTTTGAAACAATTTTAATAATGCTCTCATCAGTGACAAAGGCTGAGGGATTTGGACTCTTGAGGGTCTCTTTTCTTGTGCTCTTTGGCATCTTTTGAGGTGTATACATGCATTTTTTTTTATTTTTTTTAATTGCATATATTATTTATGATGATCTGTAAGCACGTATGTATGGACAACTCCAGGTCATTGCTCACGCAAAGCAGAGGAGAGCCTTACATACACTCGAAGCATCCCCAGGTCATTGCTCACGCAAAGCAGAGGGGACACCGACTTTTTGAGCTCAATTTCACACTCTTGGAGACAAGCGTGTGTATCGGGAACTTGAACATGCAGTCAAATAGAAATGCAATTAACCTAAGTGTTGTTACCCAACAAACTGCCATATGTTATCTTTAAGTGTGTAACGCATACCTTTTCAGATTTTAGAGCCGAGCCTACCAGCATATCACCATGGATCATGTCTTTCACATCCGCCTTACGCGTGTCAGCCATCTCCAAAACGGAAATTTATTTCACTTCCCTGCCTTCTCAAACAAACAAAAGATTAAAAATTAAAAAGCACAATTTTTTAGGGGTCAACTATTTCATCTTTTCTATTCTTCCCCTTGCTTTTTGATTTTTTTAAAATCAACACACGTTTTTTCTTTGTTTTTTTTTATTTTTTATTTTTTTTATTTTTTATGCACACACAGACACATTACTAAATATCAATTAAATCTGGCCAAGCTAACCTTCAAAGTTTATCTTTTGAGATTTTTTTTTTTCAGATTTGGGTTTTGTTTCATGCACAACCATACTTCACATCAGATTTGCCAAGACACTAACAATTCAGACAATGTTACTTTTTCAGCTGATCTTTTCAGATTTACCTCTCAAATAGAGACATACCCTCCATTGAAACCTTCATGTCATGTAGTAGAGAGATGCCGCCTATCATGTGCCTGGAACAATCACTTTCATAAACAAATAAGTTAATGGAAGTCCTCCTTGACTGTTCCTGCACAAGGTGAGAGATCAATTAGCCATAAGTACCCAGGCCATTGTGGTTCTGGGTATACCTGAAGAGTCAGTGAAAGAAATTTCTTTTAAAAACATTCCCTTGGTAACATCAGGGATTGGGGGTGTGGCTGCCTTGGTTGGACTGAGAATGTCCTTTTTGTTGACATCTCTGGGTTTGTGATTTTCTTTCCCAAAAACCTGTGGTTTTCTCGGTGGATTCTTATTAGAATTTTGAACTCTTATTTCTTGAAATTGTTTGGAGTGTTTCTTGTACACTCCAGTAGGCTTGAAAGACAAGTTCACAACTTTTGAAACATTCCACCTGTCATCCTTCCTCCAACCATTTGATTTAGCTGAACCAACTGGATTTGGATGGATGGGTGATTTTGAAACAGTTTTAAAAACAGATTTTAAAACTGTTTTTGGGGAGTCAGCAAATTTTGGTCTCCAAGCTGTTTTCACAATTGATGGTTCATGTTTAGTTGACTTGGGCTTTGTGCTCCATTTGGGGACATTTGGCTGTGGTTTGCCCTGCTGCACCTTTTGGTTTGAAGGTAAAGTCTTTGCTGCTGCTCTAGCATGTATCTTTGCCTGTGAGGGTGGTGATGTGGACTTTTGCACCTTGGAATTTGAAGGGCCAAACTTGGGTTTTGGGCCAACATGTGTTTGGCCCAATGGGACAGTCTTTTGTTGGACCTTCTTTGGATAGTAAGGCTCATACGGGCGGTGCAGGCAGTTTCTTGCCATGTGTCCTGGTTGACCACACACATGGCAGGACTGTTTCTTTGGATACACGGGAGCCTGTTGTTGGTTCCGCCCAGTGGATATCCAAGTTGGCTTTGAAGCGTTTTTATGGATCCAAAGGGCTTTACCATGGGGCTTTGTGGTCAGAATATACTCCCGTTGTATCGGTTGGAATTGGTCATATGCAGAATTAACTTCTGGGTACGGGACAAATTCTCGAGGTTTTATGTCCCGTACTTTCTGCACATTTGGAGTGGGACAGTTCACACTCCTCTCAGATTTTTTCACATCACCTGTGGATTTGGGAACATCATTCTGTGGTCCCTTACCCCTTCTTAAGATTCTAACAGTTCTTAGGGGTTTCACAAGTTTCAAATCACATTTACCAACGTTAAACACACCACAATCAGAAAGTTTAACACAACCATTTGCTCAGAAGACTCAGAAGTTTTTGACTCAGACATGACACAAGTTTCAGGTTTCTCAAAATCAGAATTTTTAACAGAAAATTCAACTTCAGACTTCAAGGGACTTTTAGTGGACTCCTTGCAATTTACTACACCTTCTTCATGTTTACCTTTATCTGCACAAGAAGTAAAAGGGTTAGTCTGGTTGGAAACAGGAGCAGAAATTTTAATGGGACAAGCTGCCAATTACTTTTCAATCTCAGCTTTAGCATCCAAGTTGGTCTTAGAACACTCATAATCTGAGATCATTTCATGCATCAGGGGCATCGGTACTGTATGGGTGGATTTTTCATCTTTTATTTCAGTACCGAGACCCAAACCAGAGTTGGCTTTTAGATGACGCATACGAGCGTCTGTGTTGTAGAAAAGTGAGCTAGCCTTCATCATTTCTGACACAATCTTACCGTTTCGCTCAACTTTGGTTTGCGATGTTTCTAATTGCCCTTTAAGTTGTTCAAGTTCAGTTTTCAATGTGGCAATTTCTTCATTAGCAACTCTCAGATATGTGTTTTTGTTACTCAAGTCCCTTTGAAGATTTTTTATGTCAATTTTAGCAGCTTCGAGTTTCTCACTTAAGTTTTTACTTCTACCTTTGTATTCCCTCAATTCTTTATCAACAAATTCACGATTTAAGGTTTCATTAAAAAACTTAGTTTGCCATTCTTTAGATTCATTTAAAATAGATTGACATTTAGGGTTAAGACATACCTCAGATCTGCTGGCTGATACAGAATTACCTGGAAGAAAGGATGCCATGAATATCTTTGATTGAACTTCTGGATCAAAAAGTGGGTTTTCGATCGGAAAAGAGTTGGATCGAAAAGTACTTTTCGATCGGACAGGGGGTCGGTCGAAAAGCAGACTTCTCGATCGAAAAGTGTCAGCGGATCGAAAAGTCTCAGTGGGGACTTTCCGATTGACAAGAGAAGCTGATCGAAAAGTCACAGGGGGACTTTCCGATCGAAATGCTCTGATCGAAAAGTCACAGGGGGACTTTCCGATCGAAATGGGCTGATCGAAAAGTCACAAGGGGACTTTCCGATCGAAATGGGCTGATCGAAAAGTCACAAGGGGACTTTCCGATCGAAATGGGCTGATCGAAAAGTCACAAGAGGGACTTTTCGATCGACAGAAGGCTGATCGAAAAGTCACAAGGGGACTTTCCGATCGAAATGGCGCGACAGTAAAGGGTTTTCGATCAGCCTGGCTGATCGAAAAGTCACAGGCTGGGTCGAAAAGTCACTAAATCTCGAGCAATTGGTCACGACCACTTCTGATTTTTTCGAAACCTGCAAAAAACAATTTTCGAAACCTTGCTACTACGAAAAACACCACAAAACTCAAACGGTTAGTTGACAAAAAACTTGAATCGGATATCGCGAGAGCCTCGAAACTTGCGTTTCTTGGCTCTGATACCAATTGTAAGTCCCGAAAACGGTCCTCACGCGATATCTAATACAATCAAGACCGTGCGGAATCCGGTTTGATTGGTGATTCAAGAACAATCGATTAATAAAGTAAATAAGCAATGAAAAACAATAATAAACACAAACCGATTGAGAATCACTTGAATAGACAACCTTGGATTGCAACACCTTAAACGAAATTCTCAAGGAGAATTTCGTGAAACACCAAGTACAAAAACACCCAAAATCAGCAACCCTAAACCCCTAGATTAGCTATCCTTATATAGGGGGAGATTAGCTTGGGAAACAAGCTAATCTATCTTTGGTAACCCTAATTACCCACTAATTCCCGTTTTTGACCATATAGGCCCACTAAACTCCATCTAAACTCTTTATAAATGAGCCCAAACATGTCTAAATTGGCCCAATGACCCAATATACCCATAGCCCAGCTTATTTTCACCTAATTTAACACATAGGCCTTCAGAATACTCCACCAAGTGATGATTTAATACACAAGCCACAAATCTTGGTCCTTACATGGACGCGGAGGGGCATTTTTGTCAATTAAAATTTTTTAATTAAAATATACGGAGATTACGTCACAGCGTTTCTTCATGCGGCGGTGCGTGATTTGCTGTAACGTGTTTTATATCGAGTTCTTCATGCGTCAAAATAGGAACAACATGCGTGATTATAGGGAGTCAATTAACTGATTTTTTTAACTTATGTTCATGTGTTTTTTTCTTTTTTGTAAGAGTTTTTCTGTTTGCCTTTTTTATTTAATAACTGCGTAATTATAATTTGTTGTTTTTTTGGTTTTTTTTTTTTGGGTGAATATTTTTTGTTTTGTGTTTTAATTATATGTCGTTTTTGTGGTTTGGTTGTGACCTTAATTTTATGAGTTACTACATGCGATAAATGCGTTATAATAGAATCTAAAAATTTTCGAACATATGTTCATGTATTTTCAGCTGGTGTCATACACAATTATATTGTGCGTAATAATGATGTATTTTATTGTTACACTTGTCTATTTTTTAAAGTTGATTTTGTTTTCATGCAGAATCATTGATAAATGTTAAGTAGGTTTGTTTTAGTTTTTTACTAGAGTTTTTTTGTGTTTGCGTGATTTATTTTAATATCTGCGTAATTTTATCGTTTGCGTGATTTAGTTGTAGTTTGCTTAATTCTAAGTTCGAACGGTTTTTTATATACTGGTTAGTTTCAACATAAATGAAGAATAATATCAAGAAAAATCAAAAATTATTATTATTATTATTATTATTATTATTATTATTATTATTATTATTATTATTTGATAACAGGAGGGATACATTTTTTTACTGATAGGCTTGTAAAAAAGACTTTTTTAACTCAAGAGAGGCACTCATAGCCTCGAGTATTTTGTTTATTGTTTCCATCTGCTCCATATCCGTTTTGTCCTGGTCTAGCATGAACAAACGGACAATCTCTTGAAGTGAATTCTTTGGCAGACTGCTTATCTTCTGCGCGATTTCTTCTCGGCTTACGTATTTTCTTTGAGGCTTTCGAAACTTTGTTCGAGGACGTCTATTAACAATTTCTCCTTGTTGTACTCCAGCATTATTTGCCGAGTTAGTTTCTCCTTTAGCGCGTTGTTGTTGTTGGCTCCTGTGGTGTTGGAGGAAGATATGCAACTGGAATCAGCTACTGCAACCAGAGTGGTAGTTAATCCTGATATTGAGATAGCTCAAGAGATGGCAAAGAGGTACAACCGCATTAGAAAGCATAGCATGCTCACTAAACCCACTTCATGTGATTATCATTAGAATACTTGCAGCTTTCAACCTCTAGTCGCCTCAAATGAACCGCGCATTAGGTACACACCAAAATTGTTAGACCGATGACGTTAGCCTCATTGTGTCAGGAAAACATGAACAAGATATATTTAAGTACCAACTAAAACATGTATTCTCTCTTAATGAGACGTGGTGATGAGTTGTGATAACCTGTTTGGGTGTTTTTAGGCTGAACATGTTCCGTAATAATGACATATGAAACATTGTCTCTCCTTAGTTGGATTCTTAAACGAATGGATGCTTGAAAAAAAACAATTAACAAAAATAGCAACAACCTTAACATAGATGTCTTAGCTATGTCGCTTTGAGGCTTCATACATGTAATATGTTATATGTGACCCAGGGAATCAAGTACACATGCGAGGCAACAATCACTGAAATTACAAGTAGGTAGTCATGGTTCTTTGTCCGATGTTTTCCATGTAAAACAACAATAATGGCAACACAGAATGGCTACACATGTCCTAGACACGGAGAGGCATCTCTCATATACAGGTAAAGCCAATGATTACCTTACATTGCAAACATGTGACTCTGCTACTAAGGTAATATTGATAAGTCATGAAAGTTTAGACTATTTGCGTATATCATTTGGAAAATAATGTATGTGAGATTTTGATTGTTTACTAGGGATACTAAATTCATTTAGGACCTAATAAAAACTAATATATATATATGGGATATTAATTCTTGGTAAGCGTAATTTGATTCTTAAAAAATGGGTTGCTATGCGATTAATAAAATGTCTAATTTTTTTTAGAATCATGCTAACTCTGTTACTGTGACACCCGTTAAATATCCGTGTTGGTAACCCGACCCGTTTCGATAAATTTGAGTAATTTCATTTATCAGGAGAGTCGTTTTAATGAAAATGATTGAAATGATTTGTAAGGCTTTTTTTAGTAAGTGCGAATAAATAATTTTAAAATTTGTTATTCCGATATATATTAAATGCGTATAAATAATTTGTAGGAAAATATTGTTTTGTAACTCATGGGTAACCTTAAGGTATCTTATGGAACTAATAAATACAAATTATCATGTGTATGGAAAAAGAAATAGTATTTTATAAATGCATGTCTAGACTAATTGTTATGTTGGTTACTAGTTATGAGGTTTGGAGCTTAAAGAATTAGAATCTAAACTAGAGGGGTTAGTGTGTGCATTGGCCAAACTTGAGGATTTATTTTGTCAAAAGGGAAAAGTTATTACCAAAAGAATTCATAACAATCGGTCATAAAATCATAAATAATTTCCATCAGTTCATCGCCACAATAATCATCCATCCGTTATAAGTTTCAATCGTTATTGACACCGGTTACTTTGATCTCCATTAACTAAATCATTGTGGTTGGCAGAATGGGAAGCACTCTTGTGTCGATCTTACGGGGGTTTCTCCCCTTGTGGGGCTAAGGGTCAGTACCTTCAAGGTTGGCCAAGCGGCTTGCAGAGCGGCAACTGGGAATGTGAACAAACACAAGAAAGCATGCATCAAAAATCAACATGTGTTTGTTCCCTTCCCGTTTGATACATTCGGTCATCTTGAATCGGAGGCGGTGGCCACGCTGAGTCGGATCTAAAAAGTCATGCACGGGAATATTGCGACTTCTAGATTGAAGAGCGTTGTTTTTACACGTCTAGGTGTTGGGCTATACATTAGAGGCATGAACATTAGATGTGGGCTTGATTGTTATTGGGCTTATGGGCTTAGAATAGTTTACAATTTGGGCCATGTGGGCCGGTTATGTGTTTATGATTGGATTAGGGTTTGTAAGTGAGTAGTATATAAGCTCACTAGTTTATGATTGACCCTAGCTTTTGAGATTACGATTACTACACTCCTACTTGTTTACGATCAGATTTCAATAGCTCAAGAAAGTTGTGTTTCTCATTCAAGATTTGATCTTCTTTGTTTAATCAAGTCTATTTCATCTACTTTCTTCTCGAATCAATC
>JBCNJP010000003.1:23263134-23283134 GCA_039602395.1 Deinandra increscens subsp. villosa
GGCCTCCTCGTGCTCAGAAATCGTCCACAAATTCTCTCTGTCGGCTGGGAATTGTACCTCTACGTAAAATTGTTTATGCCGTCTGCCATCATTTTTTTGCGTAGGGTTCTCCTTTAATTGTCGTCTGAAGCCCCCCCCCCCCCTCTTAATTTGGTCCCTTCATGCGATTTAAATAATTTGGAAACTTAGGTCGGCGGTTTTATACAAAACTAGCGTATCACCAGTTTCTTTACTGCCGCAAGCGCCACGCCCAAATTGTCATATCCGAAAATTAGTCGGATGATTCTCGAATTGATTAAAGGATTACCAGATTCATGCGTATAGCATGGATTAAATTTTATGCAACTTTCAATTCAGCCCCCTTGTCTTTGTTCTAACTACCATGCACACCTCAAGCTTCAATATTTGACACGCAGCCCCTTGAACTTCATAATTAAATCTTTTAGCCCTTGAATTTTGGCATAATGTCATACCATCCCCCTGGGCATTTAGACCAACCTACAACCAAACATAAATGAATCATTTTGAGCATATTTGAACTAATAAACACAATTATAACTAAAACACTCAAACTCACACCAAATTATATAAAAATGACTCAAAAACACATTAAGACTCAAATAACTAAAATATATAAAATACTGAATAAAAATGACTCAAAACCGACTCAAATATTATACAAATTACACGGGAAACTAGGATGTGTTTAGCACACATCAAACATCCCCGGCAACGGCGCCAAAAACTTGATGTGCTCGGAACGTACCTAAAAATAATAAAATATCCTAGACCTAAACCTAGACCTAGACACACCTAATTTTACCGAAACTCCTAAAACTAGACCGAACCTAAGGCAAGTGTACCTGTCGGTGGCAGTATAGCTACAGAAGACCGGATATCGAACCCTAAGGACACTAGATAGCTAGACACAACCTAGGACCTAAGAATGGGAAATTTGAGTAATTTGATTTAAAAAGTGAATTTAGAATTTAAATAACTAACTTAACTAACAACTGACGACTGAGAACTTTAGACGACTTCAGAAATGAGAAGGGTACCACCTAGACCTAGATTCCTAATTAATATTAACAACCATACTCGGCTATGACAATTCTGATGGCGGTTAGTTCACCTTTTAAGTCCTTCCTAACAGAGAATTCTAACGCTCGAACAATGGTTCACTTTTTGAGTACTTCCTACTTCAGCTAATCCTAACCACCTTCGAAACAATCTAAGGCACCTTAAGATAGTAGGAGCTACCACTAACCACCACAACTGACACGGAATAGCGACTTAGACAAATTCCTAGGGCACTTCCTTTTGAGACAGTGTTATCCTAGTTCATTAACCAACCCGACTACCCGACAATCTATTACCTTTTGGGTCTCTAGATAGGCAGAATATTAAATTCAAGGCACTAATTATAAGTTAATCCAATGATCTACCAATCAAGCAAATCATAATTAATAGCAAACACACAGTCGTACTATCAAAATACCTAACTCAAACCGAAAGACATTCGCAAGCAAGCAAGGACTAAATAATAACCAAAATCCTAAATTTAATACGCACACACATTCAATAGAAAAAACTAGTGGAGTTTAAAGAATTATCACTGTTGGGATTTACAGTGGGATCCGGGTTACCGATTTTAATTTTCTAAAACCGATTTAAAGATAAAATTAATTCTAAATTAATTTAGCAGCGGAAACGAATTAACACGCGGACACAACTGTAACAGGATCAATCACCGACACGACAAACACAGAAAATATATTTATTTAAATAAATAAATAAATACATAAATAAATAAAATATCTAATAAATTAGATATACCTTGGCGGGATCCGAGCAACCGCTCGAGACACCCGGATTCAACGGGCTCGCGCTAGGACGAACAGTGACGTCAGTCTCGAACCTTCGAGACAGATCATCGACGACGGCAGCGGCGGCGGCCATAGGTGGCGGCGGCGGCAGTGGCTGCGGCGGTGGTAGGGATACCATCGGTGGTGATGACAAAACCTTCTCCGTCGGGATGGCCACCGGAACCGATCCCACGACAAACGATTCGCCGGAGATCGGAGGAGGTACAGCGGCGGCGGTGGACGGGTAGAGCGGCGCCGGCCACGACGAGGTGACCGGACGCGGTGGCCTCGGCTGCGCCGGCAGTGCGAGGACCACCGGTCGATCGTCGCGCGGCGGCGCGTGAGAGGCAGCGGCAGCGGCGGCGGCTTGAGCCGCGGCGGCGGCTCGGGCTGCGGCTTCGGCTTCGGCTCGGGCTACGGCTTCGGCTCGGGCTGCGACGGCTTCGCTCTCGAGACGGGCACAGATACTGGCAAGACGAGGGTCCATCGGTGATGACGATGGTGGTGGTGGTGGCGCACGGTAGGGGCGACGGCGGTGGAGGAGCCGGCGGCTCAGTTCGGTGCCGAGAGAGAGAGAGGAGGGAGGGGATTAGGGTTTTGTGACTTGTGTAGCAATCTATCCCCTCTCCCTCCTTTTTAATAAAAATCGCGGACCGGGGCTCCTGACGGACTGGGCCCGGTCGCGATTCCTCTTTAATCCACCAACCGATCAGTCTGTTAATCCGGTAACAACTGATCGGTTCGTCTTTTGTTTAGCGAGTATTTTTGAACCGACTGTATTGTCATTTTTAAATAAATAATTAATATTTATTTAATTCACCAACTAGTTCGTTTATATCTAATTAACAATTAATTAGATTTAATAGTCCGTTGACCCAGGTGTAACTCTTACGGGTCAATATCGGTCGGGTTCGATAATTCGTCGGGTCAGGACACCCTTGTTTCCAACAGTCTCCCACTTGGACTGAACGCGACAGTTTAACGAGCGCAGTCAGAGGCACTCTAGCTATGCATGACTACACCAACTAATATTGACACTTTAAGTCGTCAGCCAAAGTATATCTGATTGACAATCAAGCAGACTCATGACTTGTGCATTCATTGTCATATGTTCCTTTCTGTATAAGACATTGATGAATTATGAGACATGGACTCTCATATTTTATTCATCGATTTTCGTTCTCGATTTAATTCGAAGTGATCCAACAAACACACAGTAAGTTTGGGTGAGGCCTCACACTTATCACTTGGAACCAACGAGGGCGCCATTATGTCTAACCGTTGCCGAAGCAAGAGTACAGAATCCCTTGTTGAGGCATACAGCTCCCACTAAACCTCAGAGCCATTCCCAAAAGTAGCCGTTATGGCTGGCAGTTACGCGACAACGTTAGGCTACAATCAAAGAATGTTCTTTAGTAGAGAGGAGTTCGAATATGCGTCTCAGGTCTAAGGATACATTAGAGCATGCATTTAATCAAGCAGGCAAGTTTCCATGTTTGCGCTGCATGATGCGAGTTACGTCCAACGTTATTCACCAATGAGGTCTGTGAGTTTGAACGTTAAACAACTTTAAAGTTCAACTAGTCATAATAGTCTTACTTTAGTATAGCTCCCACTTACTAATCGACTACGGACATTTAGGACAAGAACTTATTGTCCATGGATTAAACGTACAAATATTGAACACAGTTATGTAATTCATTATTGCATAAAACAGATGGAATAAGAATAATACAGATAACTGTTGGTGTTCATACATCCAAATACTGAATCAAAACATGTCTTTAGCTAATCTAAGCCCTATCGCTTCTCTGTGGCGTATATGAGTCTCCTGAGTCATAGGCTTAGTGAAGGGATCAGCTAAGTTTTGATCTGTGTGTACTTTGCTTATCTTGATTTCATTTCTGTCGACTACTTCTCTTATGTAGTGGAATTTCCTCAGTACGTGCTTGGCCATCTTATGGGACCGTTGCTCTTTGGCTTGAGCTATAGCGCCTGTGTTATCGCACAGCATCTCGATGGGTTGCCTAATACTTGGCATAGCATCGAGATCGGATATGAATTTCTTCATCCACACGGCTTCTTTAGCAGCTTCTGAGGCGGCTATGTATTCGGATTCAGTAGTAGAATCAGCTACTACTGGCTGCTTTGAGCTTCTCCAAGAAACAGCCCCTCCGTTAAGAGTGAATACGAATCCTGACTGTGAGCGAGAGTCATCTCGGTCAGTCTGAAAACTGGCGTCAGTGTAACATCTTACAGTGAGCTCCTCATCAACACCCCCGAATACGAGAAACATGTCAGTAGTGTTTCTCAAGTATTTCAGTATGTTCTTTACAGCCGTCCAGTGAGCTAGCCCTGGCGACTGTTGGTACCGACTTGTCACGCTCAATGCATACGAGACATCCGGTCGTGTGCAGATGTAACACCCCAATTTCACAGGTACATGATATATTTAGTAAATACGTGTCTATATTATCAATACGTAAGTTTGATTGATAAAAATGGTAAACTATGCATTTGATAAATTGCATGTGTTAGAAATACGTGTTTAATGGCCAAAATGATGAAATTGTATAAACGGATGAGTTAAAGGGTAAAGAAAGTAAAATATGAGATAAATATATGTTTATACAAATAACATGATGATATATGTGTGAATTGATAGATATATACATGTGAATACGTGTGTTAGTAGTTAATGGAAAAGTAGAAGGGTTAAAAGTGTAATTTACATAAAGTTATCAACGTATAAGGATATTATACGTATCTCTAACTACTATAAACATGTTAAGGCTTAGAATATAGTAAAAATATATCCTAATGTGTTCAACAACATGAAATGATAAGTATTGGAAAGTTTGAGGGGCTAGAACGTAAAATATCAAAAGATATATATATATATATATATATATATAAATATATACGTATGTATATGTATATCATCGAGGGTGTCCCGAGCCTTAGAAACTTCATTAATCATGTTTTATAATAGTTCGGTGCATAAAATAACAGTTTGGTAGGAGTTAGGGGGCTGAAATGTAAATAAAACTTAGAGGGGCCAAAACTGTCATTTAGCCAAACTCACCAGGCGTATCGCGAAGGACCTAGCCAAGTGTGGCGCGATACGCGAGGCGCTACAGGTGCAGAAAACGTGTTTAGTCGCGAAATAAGCCACGTTTTCGACTTTTTGAGCTATCCACGTGTCGTTTTCAAGAGCTTAGTCACTAGGGAACGTGTCAAGACATCAAGGCGCAGGTCATGGCTATATATAGAGGTCGAATTCATCAGATTTGAGCACCAATTCATGAATTCTCCATCCAAAAACTCTCTAAAAACCCTAGAAAACGCAGAACCTTGATCGATCGAATTCTCTCAAACGGTGAAGAGTTAAGATCCGAATTTCTGCAGTCAAGCATTATTAGGTAAGGTCTAAAATAACCTCTTTCAGTTTTGGCTAAATCAATCTCTAAGTATGACTTTTAAAACTACCCTCAAATTAGGGTTCTTGAGCTTGTTTGGGTAAAATTGGATGATCGGATGGGAATTAAGCTCTGAATTTTTGTAGGTAATCCTAATTTGATGTGTTTTAAGAAAGCCCTAAGTTTATTTCAGAATTGGTGAAGGTTTGGTATGAGTTTTGGAAATGGGTCAAGATTAGGGTTTTCATGATGATGTTTTGCCCAAATCGAGTAAACGGTTTTGAATTAAGCTTTGCCATTGTAAAGGATATTATAAAATGTCATAATGGATAATACCCTAAGATGGTTCTGTATAAAAATGAGTTTTGCTATAGAAACGAGAAAAATGGGTAATTAGGGTTTCGGAATATGGATATTTAATATAAAATAATCCGGAAGGTATAAGGACTTGAATTTTGGTATGGTGACATGTTTACATACATATTAAATATATATGAGTTCAAATTTTGGTAATTTATAATTAAATTACTCGGTGCAACGATTGTAGTAATTCCGCCTCATGGTCGTCAATGACGCCTACACGGCCGGTAACGATCGTCACCAAATTCCAAACCCCGTGACTATTCCTCATAGTAATTCCGACTAAATGATCGGTCATGAGGAAACACGAGCGGTAAACATTAAGGAGCAAAGACTTGAAAGATATATAACAAAGTATGTAAAAGGGGCAAAATGGTCATTTTGACTATTAAGAATATTAACCAATAATGAGTTGGGTTTTGGGATAATGGGGTAAGTCCTAAATGTGAATTGTAACCTTTAGGATGTCTTGATAGGGACATTACGTTAAAGGAATTAAGAAACTGATTCACGAGAACTTAACCCAAGAATAATAGCTTCGCAAAGCTAAGGTGAGTTCTATGAGCCCTCTTTTAAATTGTTTAAATGTTTTAAACCATTTTGGGCTGATATACATAACGTTCTGTGAAAATACTCTCAATTGATGTAATTGCATGTTATATGTATTGATTGTATGGTGATGATTAGAGGAAGATAAATTGCCATTTCGATGTTTCTAGTAGAATAGATTAATGATGGTAATCGAGAAAAGATTGGTGGGTAAGGGGCTTCTGAAACAAGAAGTTAAATAGTGTTGTCCCAATGGTGTCAAAACCAAGCGGCGTCAAAGCCAGAAAGCGTCAAAGCTAAAGTGGCGTCAAAGCCAGATAGCGTCAAAGCTATATAGTGTCAAAACTAAAGGGACCATTGCTACACGATGTGTTCGTAAAGCAAGTAGAAACACTATTTCCCTAAGATAAAATTTAATATGAGACAAAGATGACAAAGCAACAGAAGGTTAGTTTATTCACAAGGTTAGAATATGTGAATATATGTGCTATATGCTTTGTGTTTGATTGTCTAATTGCAGAAATGTGTTTGACAAACCTAAGTGCCTTCGAAAGGTAAAGTTTTCCCAAAACGTAGAACTCACCAGCGTAAGCTGACTTGTTAAGTTATGTATGTCAGATGAGGCTGGACCTTCGGATCGAAAAGGGAAAGCTGAGATGTGAGCAGGAACTAGGAGGCATATACTACCAAGACAATGTCAAGCTATCAAGAGAAGACATTTTTGAAAACTGGCGTGGAGATGTTTATTTCTCTTTTGTATTTGTCTCTCTTACTATGTAATACTTGGCACATGAATAAAAGTTTTTATTTCCGCTGCTTTAGTTATCTCTGTTGTACCTTGTGTTCATGAGTAAATCCGATGCGTGACCGCTCCTAGGGCCAAGTCTAGGAGTGGGCGTCACAAGTTGGTATCAGAGCCTTGGTTTAAGAGATTTAGATACTATTGCAGTGTCTAGACTTAAACTAGGACTCTGGGGAAGCCAAGTAAGATGAGACAAATGCCAGTATTGATAGTTATGCCCATAGGTAGAACGTGCATTAGGAATATAATGGACAGGGACTTAGGATATATGAGTATGGAAAATACCCAATTGCAATTAGCTACTGCAATTTGGTATTAACTATATAAGTATACCCTAAGCACTGGTTATTATATGGCCAAGTGCGAGACAGTTTATTTGATGCTAGGGTGTGGACTCAAAGGATGCATGTGAATAGATGATAGATAAGTTTTGAAGACATTATATATAAATAAACGTATTGACGTCTGCGCTTATCTGTTTATCATGTATTCAAAACTTGGAAACTCTACGTCACATAAATCCTAAAATGTCACTCATCTTAATGTAGGAAATGGCTAGAGGAAGTCGTGGAAATGACAACGACGGTAGAATAGTTAGAAGAATCACACGAGCAAATCCCGAGCCCGAAGCTAACGTCGAAGCTAATACGTTCACTAGCGAACAAGTAGCGGCTATTATCGCGCAAGCAATAGCCCAAGTCCAAAGAGGCGTTGGTGGAACTAACGGGACGGGAGGTGGAGGAAATAACAACGGGAATAGGAATGACCCAGAGGATACGGAGGAAGGACAAGGAGGTAAAGGATGTTCTTTCAAGACATTCATGTGGTTGCAAACCCCCTTTGTATGATGGCAAGAAGGACGCAATAGCTACCTTCGAATGGATTCATGAGATGGAAGCAGTTATTGAGATCAGTGAGTGCAGAGAAGATCAAGCAGTGAAGTACGCCGCTCACTCGTTTGTATCTGAAGCATTGCACTGGTGGGGAATGGTTAAGCAGACTGAAGGGAGTGCAGCTATCGCTGCAATGAAGTGGGACGACTTGAAAAAGTTAGTCCTTGAAGATTTCTGCCCTAGGGGAGAGCTGGATCAGTTGGAGAAGGACTTCTTGTTGCTCGAAGCTGGAAACATGACGCATCGAGAATATACGTCCAAGTTCAATGCTATGGCAAGATTGTTGCCTGCATTAGTCACTCCTGAAGCTCAAAGGGTGAAACGATACGTCCAAGGCCTCCCTGGCCGAGTTAGGGAATTCATTAAGGCTATTGAGCCTAGAACGTTCAAGGCAACGGTGAATCTAAGCTCCAATCTCTATAGTGAGATGTTCGGAGCAGGAGGTAGACCAGAGGAGTCTAAGAGAAAGTGGATGGAAACGGCTGAAGGTTCAAAGAAGAATGACCGGGGTCACCGCAAAAAGCAAAAGAATGGATCAAAGGGCAGCAAGCCCTTGTGCAACAAGTGTAATAAGAATCACTATGGAGAGTGTAGGACAGTGGCAAATAGCTGCTATAGGTGCGGGAAGGAAGGTCACTTTGCCAATCGTTGTACTGATCCAAGGAAGTGTTTCGAATGTGGAAGCCCTGATCATATCAGGACGAACTGCCCCAAATTGATAAAGAATTCGGAACCACCAAAGACGAAAGAGACTCCAAAGGCGAAGGGTAGGGCTTATACCCTGACTACCACCGAAGCCAAGATAACACCCGATGTAGTTTCAGGTACGTTTCTCGTTAATAATGTGCCTGCTTCTGTGTTATTTGACTCTGGTGCTAGTAGGAGTTTTGTTTCGCATGAATTCTGTGAGCTAATTGATAGACCAACTGTTAAGGCTAACAAACCATTCGAGGTCGAGATTGCCTCAGGGAGAAGTATTAGGATTACTGAGGTAGTAGATAACTGCTTAATAGAGTTAGAAGGGTATAAACTACCTATTAAGTTGTTTCCTATGGCGCTAGGAGGTTTTGATGTGGTGTTAGGAATGGATTGGCTTGCAGAGAACGATGCACAAATTATCTGTAACCAAAAGAAGGTTCAACTTCGAACGCCAACTGGGCAAATCATATCCATTTATGGAGATCGTGATAGCTCAGCAGTAGAGATCATTTCAATGATCAAGGCACAGAAGTTCATAAGACGAGGATGCAAGGCGTACCTTGCTTATGCTATCGATTCGAGGGTAAAGACTAAGGAGCTAAAAGATGTGCCGGTAGTATGTCAATTTCCAGACGTGTTTCCAGAAGAACTACCCGGCATTCCTCCCGATCGAGAGATAAAGTTTAGGATCGACTTAGTGCCAGGAGCCCAACCCGTAGCAAAGTCACCTTATAGGTTAGCTCCATCAGAGATGAAAGAGTTGATGTCACAATTAGAAGACTTGCTTGACAAAGGGTTTATAAGGCCAAGCATCTCACCTTGGGGTGCTCCAGTTCTTTTTGTCAAAAAGAAGGATGGGAGCATGAGGATGTGCATCGACTATAGAGATCTAAATAAGCTAACCATTAAGAATAAATATCCTTTACCTAGGATCGATGATTTGTTCGACCAGCTACAAGGAGCGAGTTGGTTCTCTAAGATAGATCTGAGGTCGGGGTATCATCAGCTTAAGATTAGGGATGAAGATATCGAGAAGACAGCTTTTCGCACGCGTTATGGTCATTATGAATTTCTGGTAATGTCATTTGGATTGACCAATGCCCCTGCAGCTTTCATGGACCTCATGAATAGAGTGTGTCGACCTATGTTGGACCGATTTGTAATTGTATTCATAGATGACATTTTAATTTATTCCAGGAATGAGCAGGATCACGCGATGCATTTAAAGGAGGTTCTAGAGACCTTAAGGAAGGAAAAACTATATGCCAAGTTTTCAAAATGTGCGTTTTGGCTTAAGGAAGTCCAGTTCCTTGGTCATGTGATAAACGCGGATGGCATCCTTGTAGATCCAGCAAAGATTGAGACGATAATGAGTTGGAAGCCACCTAAGACGCCTTCAGAAATTCGTAGTTTCTTAGGACTTGCCGGCTATTATCGTAGATTTATTCAAAATTTTTCAAGGATTGCAACGCCACTGACTAAGCTAACCAAGAAGGACACTAAGTTCGTATGGGGACCTAGTCAGCAGAGTGCGTTTGAGGAATTAAAATCCAAATTGACTCAGGCGCCGGTGTTATCCTTACCGGATGGGTCTGATGATTTAGTAGTGTACTCTGATGCTTCTTATCAAGGCTTAGGTTGTGTTTTGATGCAGCGGGGTAAGGTTATTGCATACGCATCAAGGCAATTAAAACCTCATGAGACAAACTATCCAACTCACGACTTAGAGTTGGCGGCCGTTGTGTTTGCACTCAAAATATGGAGGCACTATTTGTACGGAGTTAAGTGCACTATCTACACTGACCATAAGAGCTTAAAATATTTCTTTGAACAAAAAGATCTTAACATGAGGCAGCGTAGATGGTTAGAGTTGATTAAAGACTATGATTGTGAAATTATGTATCATCCAGGTAAAGCCAACGTAGTGGCTGATGCTCTAAGCAGAAAGGAGAATCATCCTTCTTTTCGGGTGAAATCATATAAGTTAGTAATCACTCCAGATTTTCTTATCCAACTTCGTAAGGACCAATATGAAGCCCTTAAGGATGAGAATATCAAGAGAGAAAGAATGGTTGGCCAAGCAGGAAGCTTGGAAGAAAACGAGTTTGGAGTCAAAACTAGGTACGATCGAATGTGGGTACCGCTTTTGGGTGAGATTCGCGGTAAGATCTTAGATGAAGCTCATAAGTCACGCTATTCAATTCATCCTGGTGCAACCAAGATGTACCAAGACTTAAAACGGGACTATTGGTGGCCAGGTATGAAGTTTAATGTCATGCAATATGTGAATAGGTGTTTGACTTGCGCAAAGGTTAAGGCTGAGCATCAAAAGCCTTATGGAATGCTTCAACCTCTGAAGATTCCTGAATGGAAGTGGGAACATATCACGATGGACTTCATAACTAAGCTACCTCGTACAGCTAAAGGTTATGACACCATCTGGGTGATTGTGGACAGGCTAACCAAGAGTGCTCACTTTTTGCCTATTCATGAGGCAATTTCTTCTGAAGAGTTAGCTAGTTTGTTTATTAAGGAGATCATCTCTAAACACGGGGTGCCAGTGTCTATAGTCTCCGACAGAGACACTCGGTTCACTTCGCGATTTTGGAGGAAATTCCATAAGAATATGGGATCGAGGTTACATATTAGCACGGCGTATCATCCTCAGACGGATGGACAAAGTGAGAGAACGATACAAACTCTGGAAGATATGTTGCGTGCTTGTATAATAGACTTTGGAGGAAGTTGGGATAGTCACCTACCACTAGCAGAATTCTCCTACAACAACAGTTATCATGCTAGTATTGGTATGCCTCCTTATGAAATGTTGTATGGTAGAAAGTGTCGAACTCCAGTGTGTTGGGGTGAAGTTGGCCAACGAGAAATAGGAAGTAAAGAAGTAGTCGAAAATATGGCTCAAGATCTTGATGTGGTCAAGGCACGATTAAAGGCGGCACAAGATCGACAAAAGTCATATGCGGATAAGAGGAGAAGGCCAATTGAATTCCAAGTTGGAGACTTTGTGTTACTAAAAGTTTCTCCTTGGAAGGGTATTATTCGGTTTCGTAAAAGGGGAAAGTTAGGCCCAAGGTACGTAGGACCTTTTAAGATTGTAGAACGGGTAGGTGAGGTTGCATATCGGTTAGATCTACCTGAGGAATTGTCTGGAATTCACCCAACATTCCATGTTTCTTATCTAAGAAAGTGTATATATGATGAATCAGAAATAGTACCTTTAGATGAAGTTGAGGTAGACGAAAAGTTATCATATGTGGAAAGGCCAGTTGCGATTTTAGATCGCAGTGAAAAGAAACTCCGAAATAAGACCATTCCGATGGTCAGGGTGCAGTGGATGCACAGAAAAGGTTCGGAATCTACTTGGGAACGAGAAGATGAAATGAGAGAATCTCATCCTGAGTTATTCTCGAGCTGAGCATGTTTCGAGGACGAAACCCTTTTAAGGGGGAGAGAGTTGTAACACCCCAATTTCACAGGTACATGATATATTTAGTAAATACGTGTCTATATTATCAATACGTAAGTTTGATTGATAAAAATGGTAAACTATGCATTTGATAAATTGCATGTGTTAGAAATACGTGTTTAATGGCCAAAATGATGAAATTGTATAAACGGATGAGTTAAAGGGTAAAGAAAGTAAAATATGAGATAAATATATGTTTATACAAATAACATGATGATATATGTGTGAATTGATAGATATATACATGTGAATACGTGTGTTAGTAGTTAATGGAAAAGTAGAAGGGTTAAAAGTGTAATTTACATAAAGTTATCAACGTATAAGGATATTATACGTATCTCTAACTACTATAAACATGTTAAGGCTTAGAATATAGTAAAAATATATCCTAATGTGTTCAACAACATGAAATGATAAGTATTGGAAAGTTTGAGGGGCTAGAACGTAAAATATCAAAAGATATATATATATATATATATATAAATATATACGTATGTATATGTATATCATCGAGGGTGTCCCGAGCCTTAGAAACTTCATTAATCATGTTTTATAATAGTTCGGTGCATAAAATAACAGTTTGGTAGGAGTTAGGGGGCTGAAATGTAAATAAAACTTAGAGGGGCCAAAACTGTCATTTAGCCAAACTCACCAGGCGTATCGCGAAGGACCTAGCCAAGTGTGGCGCGATACGCGAGGCGCTACAGGTGCAGAAAACGTGTTTAGTCGCGAAATAAGCCACGTTTTCGACTTTTTGAGCTATCCACGTGTCGTTTTCAAGAGCTTAGTCACTAGGGAACGTGTCAAGACATCAAGGCGCAGGTCATGGCTATATATAGAGGTCGAATTCATCAGATTTGAGCACCAATTCATGAATTCTCCATCCAAAAACTCTCTAAAAACCCTAGAAAACGCAGAACCTTGATCGATCGAATTCTCTCAAACGGTGAAGAGTTAAGATCCGAATTTCTGCAGTCAAGCATTATTAGGTAAGGTCTAAAATAACCTCTTTCAGTTTTGGCTAAATCAATCTCTAAGTATGACTTTTAAAACTATGCTCAAATTAGGGTTCTTGAGCTTGTTTGGGTAAAATTGGATGATCGGATGGGAATTAAGCTCTGAATTTTGGTAGGTAATCCTAATTTGATGTGTTTTAAGAAAGCCCTAAGTTTATTTCAGAATTGGTGAAGGTTTGGTATGAGTTTTGGAAATGGGTCAAGATTAGGGTTTTCATGATGATGTTTTGCCCAAATCGAGTAAACGGTTTTGAATTAAGCCTTGCCATTTTAAGGGATATTATAAAATGTCATAATGGATAATACCCTAAGATGGTTCTGTATAAAAATGAGTTTTGCTATAGAAACGAGAAAAATGGGTAATTAGGGTTTCGGAATATGGATATTTAATATAAAATAATCCGGAAGGTATAAGGACTTGAATTTTGGTATGGTGACATGTTTACATATATATTAAACATGTATGAGTTCAAATTTTGGTAATTTATAATTAAATTACTCGGTGTAACGATTGTAGTAATTCCGCCTCATGGTCGTCAATGACGCCTACACGGCCGGTAACGATCGTCACCAAATTCCAAACCCCGTGACTATTCCTCATAGTAATTCCGACTAAATGATCGGTCATGAGGAAACACGAGCGGTAAACATTAAGGAGCAAAGACTTGAAAGATATATAACAAAATATGTAAAAGGGGCAAAATGGTCATTTTGACTATTAAGAATATTAACCAATAATGAGTTGGGTTTTGGGATAATGGGGTAAGTCCTAAATGTGAATTGTAACCTTTAGGATGTCTTGATAGGGACATTACGTTAAAGGAATTAAGAAACTGATTCACGAGAACTTAACCCAAGAATAATAGCTTCGCAAAGCTAAGGTGAGTTCTATGAGCCCTCTTTTAAATTGTTTAAATGTTTTAAACCATTTTGGGCTGATATACATAACGTTCTGTGAAAATACTCTCAATTGATGTAATTGCATGTTATATGTATTGATTGTATGGTGATGATTAGAGGAAGATAAATTGCCATTTCGATGTTTCTAGTAGAATAGATTAATGATGGTAATCGAGAAAAGATTGGTGGGTAAGGGGCTTCTGAAACAAGAAGTTAAATGGTGTTGTCCCAATGGTGTCAAAACCAAGCGGCGTCAAAGCCAGAAAGCGTCAAAGCTAAAGTGGCGTCAAAGCCAGATAGCGTCAAAGCTATATAGTGTCAAAACTAAAGGGACCATTGCTACACGATGTGTTCGTAAAGCAAGTAGAAACACTATTTCCCTAAGATAAAATTTAATATGAGACAAAGATGACAAAGCAACAGAAGGTTAGTTTATTCACAAGGTTAGAATATGTGAATATATGTGCTATATGCTTTGTGTTTGATTGTCTAATTGCATAAATGTGTTTGACAAACCTAAGTGCCTTCGAAAGGTAAAGTTTTCCCAAAACGTAGAACTCACCAGCGTAAGCTGACTTGTTAAGTTATGTATGTCAGATGAGGCTGGACCTTCGGATCGAAAAGGGAAAGCTGAGATGTGAGCAGGAACTAGGAGGCATATACTACCAAGACAATGTCAAGCTATCAAGAGAAGACATTTTTGAAAACTGGCGTGGAGATGTTTATTTCTCTTTTGTATTTGTCTCTCTTACTATGTAATACTTGGCACATGAATAAAAGTTTTTATTTCCGCTGCTTTAGTTATCTCTGTTGTACCTTGTGTTCATGAGTAAATCCGATGCGTGACCGCTCCTAGGGCCAAGTCTAGGAGTGGGCGTCACAGCAGAGCATGGCGTACATGATAGATCCAATAGCAGAGGCAAATGGGATCGATGCCATTTGGCTTATCTCGCGCTCCGTTTTAGGTGCTTGAGATTTGTCCAATATTGTTCCCTTAGTCATGGGAACTGCTCCTTTCTTGGAGTTGCTCATATTGAACCGAGCTATGATCTTATCTATGTATGTGCTTTGACTGAGTCCCAAAAGGCGCTTAGATCGATCTCTGTGAATCTTGATTCCCAGAATATAAGCGGCTTCTCCAAGGTCTTTCATAGCGAAACAAGATGAAAGCCATTTCTTAACTTCGTTAAGCATGGGTATGTTGTTTCCTATGATCAGTATATCGTCCACGTACAGTACGAGGAACGATACAGCGCTCCCACTTGCCTTTCTGTAGACACAAGGCTCATCTTTGTTTTGTTCAAAGCCAAACTCTTTGACTTTCTGATCAAAACGAAGATTCCAGCTTCGAGATGCTTGCTTGAGTCCATAAATGGACTTGCTAAGCTTGCAAACCTTGTTTGGATTCTCTGGATCGACAAAACCATCAGGCTGAACCATATAGACATCTTCTTCGAGTTGTCCGTTCAGGAAGGCGGTTTTCACGTCCATTTGCCATATCTCATAGTCATGGTATGCGGCTATGGCAAGGAGAATCCTGATCGATTTGATCATGACAACGGGCGAAAAGGTCTCATCATAATCAATCCCTTGAGTTTGAGTGAAACCTTTCGCTACAAGCCGTGCCTTGTAGGTTTGCACATTTCCATGCATGTCAGTTTTTCTTTTAAAGATCCACTTGCTCCCTACTGCCCGTGTACCGGGGGGTAGCTCAATCAAGTCCCAGACGTGATTGTCACGCATAGATTGCATCTCAGCGTTCATGGCTTCAAGCCATTTATCAGATTCCGGATCTGATATAGCAGCTTTGTAATTAATAGGTTCATCGTTAGAATCGGCTATTAATAGAACATCGAAGGCCTCATGATATCCAAGGTATCTATCAGGCTCATGACGTATTCTTTCGCTCCTACGAACGCTTGTGCTTGTGTTTGGGTCTGATGGTGCGACAACAACTTGTCGGTCAGACACAGCGACCGCTTCAGGGTTAGGTGAATCTTGAATTTCTTCAAGATCCACTGGATCACTATTTGTTCCTCGAGTAAGAAATTCTTTCTCAAGGAATTTACCTTTCCGCTTGATGGAAACAGTGTTTGCATCGGGATGGTAGAAGTAATAACCGGTATTACCATAGTATCCAACGAAAGTTACCTTTTCGCCTCGAGGATCGAGCTTATTATCAGAATCACTGCTGACATAAGCATCACATCCCCATACCCTGAGGTATGAAAGTTTGGGAAGAGAACCATGCCATATCTCATATGGGGTCTTCCCTACTTTCTTGGTCGGTGCCAGATTTATTAGGCGAGCGGCGGTTAAGATGGCATATCCCCAAAAGGAATGCGGCAAGGTTGTCCTGCACATCATCGATCGAACCATGTTAAGCAGAGTTCGATTCCTCCTCTCACTAACGCCATTTAACTGGGGTGTGCCAGGTGGAGTAGGTTGTGAAACGATTCCACATTCCTTCAGATGATTTAGGAATTCAGCGCTTAGGTATTCACCGCCTCTATCTGATCGAAGTATTTTAATAGTTCGAGTCAGCTGATTTTGTACTTCGTTTTGAAACTCTTTGAACTTTTCAAAAGTTTCATGTTTGTGTTTCATCAGATAGACATAGGCATATCTGTTGTAGTCATCGATGAAAGTCACGAAGTACCGTTCACGATTTCTCGTCGCGGTTCGAAAGGGTCCACACACATCGGTGTGAATAACGCCTAATAAACCTTGGGCCCGTTCACCTGTGTGGGTGAAGGGTGACTTGGTTAATTTACCAGATAAGCATGACTCGCATTCATCAAAGGAATCTGCATCTTGGGATTCGAGAATGCCAGCAGTTTGCAACTTCTTGATGCGGGCCTTGCTTATGTGACCAAGTCTATGGTGCCATAACGAGGATTCGTTACTATCAGCTTTGTTTCTTTTAGAAACATGATAGAGCTGGTCGTTTGTTTGAACATCTATCTCATATATTCCATGTTGAGGTTTAGCCTCGAAATAAAAGATATCATTAAGGTAAGCAGAAATCATATTTCCATTAAATTTATACCGAAATCCTTGTTCAAACAATGAAGAGACAGAAATAATGTTCCTGGATAAACCAGGTGCATATAAACAGTTAATCAAATTAACTACAAGGCCTGAAGAACATGAAAAAGAAAATGTTCCAGTAGCAAGTACTGGGACCTTCTTCCCGTCACCAACGATGAGGTCCATGCGGCCTCGTTCTGTCTTCTTCCACTTCTCAGGTTCCTGCAAAACATTAACAATGTGGTAACCACATCCAGTATCAAATACCCATGAATTGGAGGAAACAGTGAAAAGTTCAATAACATTTATTGAAATACCTGATGAGCAACCCTTATTAGAGTTCTTGGTCATCTTCAGCTTTGCAAGATGAACAGGACAGTTGCGACGCCAGTGTCCCATTCTGTTGCACTCATAGCACAGGCGCTCCTCAGGAGGCTGAACCTGTGGTTTCTTGCCTTTGCCCTTTTTAACCTTCTTGGCTTTGGAGATCTTTGTATTCGTAACTTTGAGCACGTCCGGCGTGGTCCTGATCTTCACGTTGGGTATCAACGGAATAACCTCCTCGATCGACTGAGCCGAACAATTAATCGCAAGAATACGATAATGTTCTGGCAAAGATCTGAGTACTACATCAAGAGCCATCCCGTCAGAGATGGAGTAGCCAAGGTCGATCAGTCTGTCACGATACGCTTTCATCAGCATGACATGATCGTATGGAGAGGAGTCATTAGCCATAGAGCAGTTCACAAATTGTGAAAGTGCATCAGCTCGCTCAGTCCTCTGACTCAATTCAAATAAATCCTTAAGTTTACGAATGATGTCATAAGCAGACATCCCCATGAAATTGTACCGATAATCCTGAGTCATGCTAGACAACATCAGGTCAGTGACGTCCTTATCATCGTCAGTGTGCTTTTGGAGCTCAGACCGCGAGTTCTCATTTAGCAAGTAAGATGGAATACTCGCGATCGGTCGGTCAATGACATAGAGTTTCCCGAAGATCCTTAAAAGGTTCCTCAGGGTTGTCTGCCATGCGAGAAAGCCAGACTCAGTGAAGGGGTCGAGTTGTACCATTGAACTTAATGGTGGTGAGTTTTCTTTAGCCTTCTGAAAATAAGCAAAGTAAATTTAATCAGTATTTTCGATGTTTATTTTTCTTTAAAATAAGTTGGTAAGGTTTATTTTAAGAAAATGAGAATTCGTTTAGACGAGATCACTTGAGACCGCCAAATGAGCCTCAGGAGCGAAACCGTGTAAACAAACTGACAACGATTGTCGATTGTGAGACTCAAGTCACAACTCTCGGTATGAGGCCGCTATATACATACAATTGTATTTTGCGATACGTTTAGCCTCATCCGTGCCCACTTTAGCAGTACACATCCGTGGCGCGGTGTTGAAATACTCCAACACCACGAACATATACGTTTAAAGCGATAGTAATCCTAAATGGTCGATGTGATGACACGGTGTTGAAATACTCCAATGTCATTCACCTTAGAAGTTACCCTCGGCACCAAGTGCGGTGTTGAAATACTCCAACACTGATGCTCCGGTAAATACATTCCAAGTTCAACTTGAGATAGGATGGCACGAACTACCAGTTTTAAAGAATTACCATAATAGGGATATTAATTACTTTTAATATTTAATCATCGTCAGACACGAACGATAAAACCCTATCTCCACTCGGGACCAGTAAATTAATTTAACCTAATTAAATTACTAAGTTGTCGCGAATGGCATATTGTGTGTTAAACGGCATAAGGTCTTGATCTCGCTCGAGCCATACAAGCGAGATCATATGGGACAATTTAAAATAAATTAAATTATAAAATGGTGAACGATCGAGATGGCAACTCTGTGCGATCTGGAATCCTGTTCAGCTCCCACTTGCTTTGACATCCCTCTTGCGTGTGTCCAGTCTTCGACTTTTGGTTACATACAAATTTACAATTACTAAAACTACTTCTAGTAACCTAGCTCTAAATTTGTACAACTTTGAAACCCAAAAACCGGGTCCATGAACCAAAATCAAAAACAGCCAATTGGGCCAACAACTTGGGCCAAACAGAGAAAAACAATACACGCCAAAACATTTACACATTCATATAAAATGGAGGGGTCGGCCGTAACACACAATAAAATATATATAGAATTAAAATAACAAATTAAATTAATTCTAATTCGCAATTTGGATTTAAGTCGAAATTGCGAACTATCGGTCACGAAAAGACCGAATCTGGTTTGCGCGCGGTGATAATGGCTCTGATACCACTGTTGGGATTTACAGTGGGATCCGGGTTACCGATTTTAATTTTCTAAAACCGATTTAAAGATAAAATTAATTCTAAATTAATTTAGCAGCGGAAACGAATTAACACGCGGACGCAACTGTAACAGGATCAATCACCGACACGACAAACACAGAAAATATATTTATTTAAATAAATAAATAAATACATAAATAAATAAAATATCTAATAAATTAGATATACCTTGGCGGGATCCGAGCAACCGCTCGAGACACCCGGATTCAACGGGCTCACGCTAGGACGAACAGTGACGTCAGTCTCGAACCTTCGAGACAGATCATCGACGACGGCAGCGGCGGCGGCCATAGGTGGCGGCGGCGGCGGTGGTAGGGATACCATCGGTGGTGATAACAAAACCTTCTCCGTCGGGATGGCCACCGGAACCGATCCCACGACAAACGATTCGCCGGAGATCGGAGGAGGTACAGCGGCGGCGGTGGACGGGTAGAGCGGCGCCGGCCACGACGAGGTGACCGGACGCGGTGGCCTCGGCTGCGCCGGCAGTGCGAGGACCACCAGTCGGTCGTCGTGCGGCGGCGCGTGAGAGGCAGCGGCGGCGGCGGCGGCTTGAGCCGCGGCGGCGGCTCGGGCTGCGGCTTCGGCTTCGGCTCGGGCTGCGGCTTCGGCTCGGGCTGCGACGGCTTCGCTCTCGAGACGGGCACAGATAC